>OY560188.1:7844094-9094094 GCA_961405105.1 Perizoma affinitatum
GAAGGACCTATGCAACGAAAATACTTGGTATAGTCGTTATTATAGTCTAAAATGATACCAAACCACGATCATATTAAGTTCAACGGAAACACCTCGGAAGGCAGCTCATTCTTCATTTTACATGTACGGGGAAGAAAGGATCTCGTAAAGCGGCTATGACAATGCTATTACGTTGACCCAGATAAGTTTCATAGGATAATAGTAAAATTGTCATAACTGTTGAGACGTGTTGGCCTAGTGGCCGGTGCCCCGACTACCAATCCGGAGGTCGTGGACCAACGGGGTTTTCAATCAAAAAATGCATATGTGCAATAACACATGCTCATAATATTATAAAGAAACCAGTAAGCCTCAATATTTCGAAGGCATGTGCCATCAGTTAGTGTTAGAAGCGACGGTGGACTTGACACCTGTCACTACTTGCCCTTACTTGATCCTCAAAGATCTACACACTGAGTATGTTTCTGAGAATGTTTATCATGAGAAATACAGTTGTGAGTGTGTTTGTTTGTAATTTTTATTTTTTTATTGATCAATCATCATTGTGTCATTTTGTTATAATAACAATTTTCTTAACCTATTGTCAGTACAATCATCGGGACAAATGTTTGCATCTGCAAATATTTGTCTCGGGATCTGGGTGTTTTCTATCTATAATATGTATGTATTTACAAAAAAAAAAGTATATAAGTAGTATATCAGTCATGTAGTTCCCATAACACAAGCTCTGCTTACTTTGAGGCTAGATGATGCTGTGTGAAAAATGTCCAGCATTATTTATTATTTATTTATTTATTTATTTATTATATTTTCTTGCCTGAAAAAAAAAACTTTCCTACATACATGACCATAACAGAATTTAAGTTTGTCATAAATTTAATTTGGGTTTGGATGCCGATGAAATTTCAGGCATATGAGACTTACACACGCTACGTCCCAGGGTCGGCAACGCGCGAATTACATCTGGTGTTGCAAGCGTTCATAGGTTACGGCAAACGCTTGCGAAAATTTAGGCCGTATTCTTGTTTGCCACTTTAGTGGGATAAATAATATATTTTTGTGTGCAGGTTAAAGACCTAGCCGCCACAAAATACAACTACACGTTCGGTAAAGGCGAGGTGGTGTCCACATTCGTGGCTGCGTTCTACGATGCTGTGCTGCTGTACGCGCTGGCCCTTAACAAGACTTTGGCAGAGGCTGATGACCCTCGAGGCCAGCTGAATGGAGCTTCGATCATCAACAATATGAAGAATCGGAATTTTCAAGGTAAGGTTGAAAATTCTCTGAACGACGGTTATTATTATGTACTGTTGTTCCAGCTTTTCCTTATCGTTAAAGAGTAAAAGCAATGATAATGAGTATTATTTACTCTGTGACGAGGGTTCGGATTTTCTCTGACACTCTCGCTGTGTGGTAATAGCATCCATGTACATGGTGGTTCAATCCCCGACGAGGTTGGTATTTTTGGGACTATATAAATAATATTTTTTTGAAACTCTGTTAACAATAAAACGTTAACTTATCCAAACAATAAAAGATAAAATTTGAGTTAAATAATAACCTAATAATACATTTTGCATGCGGCAAGGTGCCAGATGCCCTGGTGATATTCTTTACTCAAAGAAATATTTTGAGTGAGGAAATAGCTAATCTTCTTTTTGCCAGCGGCGTGGAGCGAAAGTGGTGTGAAAGGGGTGTGAAAGTTAAACTCTTTCGTTCATTGCCGAAAGAGTTTAACTTTCAAATTAAGTTAATAGCTATTAAGTATTTTAAGTTAAATTATCGGCAAGAACAAACGAGCGTGACTTTGTGCCTTAGTCCTTGCTTAAGGGCTAGTTATGTTAGCATCATTCACTAAAGGCCCGGTCAAATTGACGCCGTGGCAATGGCGGTGGCTGTTAATAGGATTTGGTTGTCAAGTTGTCAAAGATTTCTTTTAAATAAAGTCTTATTTTTTATTATTAAAAACACATATGCATAGATACTATAATTATTACTACAGTATTTTCTCATTTTTTTTTATTTACATACTTGGATGTTTTTTCTTGTAACGTTCTCGCGACTTAGGTGAGTATAACCCCCGCGTACCAATTAGAAGATCACGGGTTCGAGTCTTGCTGAGGTTGATATTTTTGGGAAATTATAAAATTCTTGGCTACGTTTTGATGGAACTATGATATAAACAATATTCGAACAATAAAAAAGAGAAATATAGAAAGAATAGCGAACGTAATTAAGTAATTAAGTTAAGAAGTCCTTAAGAGTACCGTTTTAAATCTTTGATCAAAACACCAAAATTGAGATGTCTGTCGTAGCTGGTCGGAGCGGCCTACGCCGTAGCGATGATTTTGAGGCCAGAGACCTGTTGTAGCAGCTTACATAATAATTACTCAAAGTAAATATCTTGAGGCATCTTGGAATCCTGAAGATAACTAAATAATAGTTGAAATATATATATAAATATTTGTTTTTTTGTAAGGTATTACTGGCGAGGTGGTCATCAACGACAATGGTGACCGGGTGGCTTCCTACTCTCTTCTCGATATGAATCCGGTGACCAGCAAGTTTGAGGTAAGCTTATTTTATCAAGCTTCTCTTTATGTCTGATGCACTGCTCGTATAGAGTTTCTGGTTAACTTAATAAAATTACATTCGGCCGAGGAATAGAATTCTATTAAAAATCTCGCATCTGTATTCCCCAAAGTGATAATTCTGATATCTTTTCTCTGTTCGTAACTCCGTGAGGTTACCAAGAAAGGGTTGTTGGCGGCATGCCAAAGAAATGTATTCGACACATGTCCACATTTTTTATAGTTGGCATCACACGACAAGCCCTTATCCTGAACATTATTTTCTCAGAATCGAGTAGGTAGTTGTTGAAGAATGTTTAATTTAAATTCTGCTTGTAACGAAATTGCGAGCCATTGCCCTTAAATCCTTGTTTTAAACATCTAGATAAAGACCTAAGGCTATTAAAGCTCATAGTTTATTCATAGAAAAGTACTTTGAAGTACTTTATAGAAACCAATACAAATTTGACGACCTCGGTAGCGCGGTGGGCGGATAGCTAGCTGCCATGCAAGAGCCTAGTGCCTGGTGTAGGGCAGGACTACTATTAGTCTGTTGGGTGTTTATTTATTTATTTGAAACTATCTCATCATGCGAATATTTTTGGTGATATCTGCAAACATTTCTCATCAGTTTGAGAAATTTCTAAAGCATAAATTAGTGTGTCCTGTGTAGCAGGATACGTTCACATTTATATACAGATTTTGGTAGATTTTAATTTCACAACTGATTGTGGTCTCTTGCGGTCTCCGTTAAAAAAGTTTTTCAATTACACTCAACAAAAAATTTAGCGAAAAAGTACGAATTATTTGAGTATTTCGAATAATTAAAGGCTTTGCGCATTAAAGTAAGTGGCAGGCGAATCTACCCTATTTCAAATTATTTTGTTGCGAACGATACCTCAGTGTTCAGTTCACGGTACATGCAACTGTGCCGAAATATCGGAAAACATGGTAAATATCCTTTTTTAGTCATAAATATTATCAAGCTAAGAAAAGGAAGTTTTCAAGCCTTCGGTTTAGGTTTCTGAGACAGCCTTTTATATGACTATAAAAGAAAAATAAACTGACTATATTACATTTAGTATCATAAGCTCACCTTTAGATACATCTCAAGGGATTTATACTGGGTGTAATAAAAGATACAGGTATATCTCTTTAGTTTCACTTAGAAACTAGACTTGAAATATGTCAAAAAATACTTCTCAACGGTTAACATTATTATACATTTTATACGAGAATTTATCTCGTTAACCTTTTTTTTGGTTGATCGAAGTTAATGGAACTATCGTCGAGAAATAACAATCGCACCCTCATTTCATCTTCAGATTCAGTCCATGTACACATTACGACATACTACACTAACCGTACTACACTAACGAGTTGGAGTATTTCAAATATTAAAAAATACGTAAACGCGATACAAGACCTGTATAAAAACTATAATTATTACTAAATCAGAGTCTGAAAATAGTACATATATTATTTTCGTCGGTTTCCGTGCAGAACCACGGTCTGGAGTAGTCAAAGTCAAAATTATTTATTCATTAAAATCACAAGGATCACTTTGAAACGTCGGTTTTATCCACTGCCTGTTCTTCCGCGACCAAGCCAGAAAACAATTCTGGTTATTCTTTTTAATGATCCTTTTACAAAACAACGAGTTGGAGTATTTCAATCCCAAGAGTTTTTATGATCTAAATAATCAGATATTTTATAGTATGCCTTTTTATAAAGATGTTTTTTAATTACGTTTTTAAATTTGTTTATTGTGAATTTTTTATCTCACCCTAGTACACCCTTTACACCCTATATGTGACCTTTTCAGCTTCCCATCTGAATGACAGGTTAATAAACTTTAATAAGTTGCTTGTTCGTCAGGCGTAGGCGTACATTACGTAGTCAGAACTGTTATAGGTATATTTAACTGTTGGCTGGTTAAGGGTTTATTGGAAGATAGTAATCTCTTGAGAACTCTCGCTTGAGAACCGTCCTCATAACTACATATGTTATGAGGACGGTTTATGTACTCGTATGAGTAGGTAACCAGAGCTACCGAGAAATCTGTACATATAAAAGAACAAGGCTGATTGTCTGAGATATCAATAAATCAAAGCCTTCATCCTAAAGACCAGAAATTTAATAAAAATAATTTAACGTTTATTTCAGGCAACATGTGTACATACAAAATATGACTACAAATGCTTACGGTTTTTTTAAAATTAATTAAATTTGGGCCTTAGTCAAGTAGACTAAACTACCACTTACTAAAGTGGTAGTTTAGTCCCTTTTGATGTGTAGGGGTGTATACTAAGAAAGGATTTTTGAGAGTTTACACCGCAGGGGTTCGAATGGGGGTCAATATTTAACATAAAGCTCCTTAGCTACGTAACGATACAAATTAGGCAGTTAAATATTTGCATGTAGACTCTTGAACAATATAAACACGTGTTACAGAATATAATTAAATTTTCAGAATTAAACGCATGTTGTGTCTTATTTTAAGAAAAAATGAATAATGTCGTAGTTGCATATGGGTGGGCTCTTTTGAATTATTTTTGTGCGTTATTTAACAATTAGCTTTTGTATGGAAAACTTCATGATTTTACATACTCTTATTTATTAAGATTTTAAAGACTTTAACATACTCTAATTCTGGGGCTGCGACCAACATATAATTATGGTAAAATTATATGTATATTGTGGTCGAAACCAATATTTTTCATGTATCACATTTTCTAAGCTATCCTGTTTCCAACAAAGAGGCTGCAGGAATGCGTAGTTGTGTTTTTCATATAATATGAAGAAAGGCAAGAGGTTTAATATTCAAAAGGACCGCAACCTATTTCAAGCATATGTTTGTGAGCCGAAAATACCGCAAGCTTTTGTGAAAACGCGTGTTCGTTAGTATATTCAACAAATCATTTTTCAGTGTTAGTTACAAAATGTGGTTGTCTAAGATAAAAAGCTTCCTTGGCAGACCATGACAGACACTTTACAAATTGCCTGTACACCTGGTACACGGACATTTTACAATAAAACAATCGTAAAACTTCAAAAGTTCTATAAATTCAAGCGCAAGGTGTCCTCCATTTGTTGGAGTTGAACTTTGAAACTCTTAAATAGTATGTGCTTTAAATTCCGTACTTGGTTAAGGTTCGGTTTAAGCCCTTGCGACGTACGACACAAAGGCACGTATTACCTTTCATAGACAAGCTATATTATAATTATAAAATATTACACACATTATAAATGTGAAAGTTTTGACGTAGTTGCTAAAAATATCCGTCACGGCTGACCCGATTTGGATGATGTTTCGAACAAGTATAGTTCGTAAAATAAACACACTTTTTATACAGATACCTTGCGGGCAGAGTAGTGGGCAGAGGCTTGTCTGTTATAAATTCCAAACCTGAGACCAAAACTTGAGAAAAGTTAACAAGAGAAGCATGATGAGGTGACTTTTTAACAAGCCTGGGTGTCTTGACAAATACCACGTTAATTCCTGCGGAAGGATTGAATTGTGTGATATTTCCACAGTTAATCAACTGTGGATAAATCACGTGACTGCTGTCAAGTTTTAACTTTACAAATTTGCGTTAGCGTGAAAGGAAAACTAAGCGTGAGGTATTTGTCTAGATACCCAGGTTCCTTAAATTCATAATAATTATATATAGAAATATCATCGTTTTGAATAAAATTGTCACCATGATTATTATTCTTAATCATTTTATTTTCTCAAACTGTTCACTAGGAACTACACCTTAAACTCTAGACATCGAGAAATTAGGTAAAGCTCAACGGTGTGTGGTATTAAATGGTTGGGTATGTAGGAGTCTGTGAATCAAGAACCGTCCTGTAAGGATTCAGTAGAGTTTAATTCGTTTGTTCTTACATTAGACTTGCAAAGATACTTGAGTTGAAGATTTCGTTGACTTAACTTCGGTACTTTTAAATTATGCTACCATATTCTTTGCTAGTAAAACATATATTTTGTAAAGCTGTGGTCAAGCTGTGAGAGCCGTGCGTGTTGGCTTAGTGGGCGGAACCGCGACATCCGATCTAGACGTCTATGATTCGACCGGCCGTGTACCAATTTGCCACTTGAAATATTTATCAAACGGTAAAAAACAACGTGAGGAAACTTCCATGTTATACTGTGTTATACTTCCATATTCCATATTGGCACACTAACAGATGGCGCATACCTTCCATTTTTTGGCATGACAGTTTTCTCACGACGTTTTCCTTCCCCGCTTTGAATATTTGTTTTGAATATAGCTAAAAAAAGTATGAGTAGATACCATTTGATGAAATAAGAGAAAATAAGTGTTTGTGAGTCATAGAAAAATAGAAGATTAAGGAACTTCTAGCAAACAATAGCAACGAAATTACCGAGCCGTTAAGATAAATAACGAGGGGTTTTATATAGGTAGAACCAAAGAGTCAACAGGCATAGAGCGTGAAAATAAATGGATCGAAAATAACGCTGATTTACCGAAAGCAATCAAGAAATAATTTAGCAAGTCGACTCAAAATCTAATGAACCACAAAAATTTCTGAACCACTTTTTTTTAAGCGTGCATCTATCTCGCAACCACAGTGGACTTTCCCAAACAAATGCTAAACATAAAAACGCCCTACAATATTTCTCGGAACTGAAGGAAATGCCAATAGGTACTCGATAATTGGGCCGTTTCAGTGAAGTCCTAAATCTTTGAGTCCTGCATCTAATATTTTTTTTCTAGCAAAGCGAGTTCAAAGTCGTATGAGTGGATAACAATATGTATTATATTGTATCCACTCATACGTCCATGGTAGCTGTACTGACCAGGTGGTTTGGGTACGCTAGACAGTCCGTGGTAACTACAGCTACCGGTGCAAAATTACGCGTAGTGTTCCACGTATGAGTGGCTATAACTGTTATCGTGTTCAATTTGATGACAACAGACTCGGTATTATGAACAATACCTAATGCTGCTGGTTCATACCTAATAGCGCTATAGACTTTTTTTTACTCTTCTAGCAAAATAGATAAGAGGCAAGTTACTAATCACATTACTGTCACTGGACCAAGTCGAAATCCACTTAGTGATCGCAAACTAAACAATTTCCGAAGTTGTACGAAAACATTAGCTGACATGTGAAGGGATGCCGATGAAATTCATTACGGTGTTTTTGTACGTAAAACAGACACAAAGTCCTAACCCAACACTAAGATTCCTTAATAATTCCTTATTCGGATATATATTTTTTCATATATATATTGCTTATTGAAGAAGTTCATAAACTCTGTATCGTTTTGGTTTTCGTTTTTATTTTCTTTATACGTTTTGGTTCAAATCAAGTAGGAATAAAGGCCCTGTTAAACTGACGCGCTGCAGTGACGATGGCAAAGGGAAAAGCTTGTCAAATGGTTTTTAAAGTTCGCATAGATGTTCATATTTTTTACGCCACCGTGAATGTCGCCGTGGCCGCATCAATTTACGGGGGCCTTAACTAGTAGAAAAGAAAAAAGATCTGTCAGTGACCTCTGAATGAACTTTTTGAAGTGGCTAAGGTTGCTTTGTCGCTCGAAGAACCGATAAACGCTGGGGAATAATAGGTTCTCAAGTGGCAGCCTTATACTTGAAGACGCAGTATGGGACTGCCCTCCACAATATAAATAATGACTTGTTTGTGAAGTTATGTCTTATGCACGTCTGCACTAAACTTACGTAAATACTTATAAAGATTATGAAAAATTTGATTAAATATACAGGGTTTTGTCTCTTTGTGTCATTTCAAATTCAACAGAATAAAATAAAAAGTAAGCATGTTAGTCTTGTCTCACGGATTTTTTTTTAAATCAATCGCAAAGGTTTCGCTTAACCTTTGCCTAAGCTTAGTGCAGGTGAGCAATTGAAAGACGGTGGATGGATGCATAATCCACTATATTAGATTTGGTTAGAACAAACGAAGTAGGTACTATTTATTTAACAAACTAACTATAGTTAGGTAGTTAGTCGTTTCTTAAAACGTTTGGTAGGTTTGTCTTGAGACTTGGGTTCTTGAAGTATTAATAATCTTATTCTTTCCGTGTAATAAAACTATGTGCAACATATAACAAATAAGAAAATTATGTAGGTAAGCATTAAGAGGAACATTATAATATTAGTATAAGTACATTTTTATTTATTTATTTATTATATATTTTTGTAACCTATTTACATTGCCATTACAGTGCAGCACCAAAGCGACAGAGAAATATAAAAAGACATACACAATACATACTAAACATGAACATTTACAAAATTGCACCAACAAGCTACTAACTATAACTTAATACTATAAATAAATCACTTTATCCCTATGCGTCCTATCCAAAAATTTTAAAACCGCATCCCTGAATTTTGGCATATATCAACATCCTCATCTGCACATAAACTATTGATAGTAGTAGCGTAGGGCCCGTGTGTGTGTGCATGATGAAGATAAATTAATTTATACTAAAATACATGTTATAAATGATTGTGTAATACAAGTATGACCCGTAACTTGGATAATAACGGCGATCCATCTTGCTCGAGGACATCCGCGGATGCTTCCGTCATCTAATCCTTTGTTGATGACAAAGGAATGCGGCACTGTTGTTTCTTCTGTATTAAGTTTTTTTTAATAATATATATAAACATCCTACTTGTATGGAAGGGTTCGCACTGAACTGACGCGAACATATTTTAAACGCAAAAAGACTTGCACTATTTTTCTAAAAATATTTGGTACTTACGTTATAGGAAGACAAAAGGAAATAACCCTTTTTGCACCACTAAGGGGTTCAAGCTTCCTAGCTTGTAGTATGAAATATCTTTGAATTTATATGCTGAGGTTAAACTTTCACGAAAATCTCCCATAAAACTCGGTAAGCTTAAAATTCAAATGCTGTTCCTTCCTCTCTGAATAATGGTTTGTTGCCTCACAATATTTTACAAACTGGTACAAAACGTGTCCGCGGAGGCAACATTAATCTTTAGAGAAAGGATCGCGAGTAACAATGGATAAATAAAACTTGTTGTCAAAAGGAACAGTTGGTTCAAAAGTACGGCCGACCAAGTGGCATCGAGGCAGCCAAATATTTATTTATAAGGATATCCAAAACAGATTAACACTCCATAAAAAAAAACAAATGCAAAGGTCATTGTTCCCATAATTAGAGGGCATCACGCAAGCATGCACAGTAAATATGTAAATAAATAAATAGGTAAGTAAAAATTATGTTGAATATTTTCACACAGCATCTAGCCTTAAAACAAGCAGAGCTTGCGTTATGAGAACTAAATAACTGATATAATAAATAATCAATGTCCATAAATTAATTATTACATTCCATTGATTAACATATCTTTAATTAATATCGTTATATTAACACTCTTAAGGGAAGGGCTGTGTCTAGAACTTCTACAACCAGTTACCTATTTACGATAATTATGAAGCTGAAAACTCGATGTTGATGATGTAGACACAGAACATTATGGCTACTAGTGTGTGAAGTTTAGAGTGATGTTGAACCAGCTTTATTGCCGTTTCTCGGACGTCAGCTGGGTGGCGTCCAGATTTGCAATCACTCCAACACGTCAATCCTGGCATGATTGATGTAGTGGTCTAGCTTTTGTATTTAAACGTACTGTTTACTTGGGTTTGCAATATATAGTGCTAATCAAGTCTTGCCACATTGTTACAAGTAATTAAAAAAAAAACATCCCCGACAGATTCCTATGGCGTCACATCTTGATGTTATCATATCCTAGCCGCTAAAACGAGGGTCGCAGCTATAATATTATATAAGTTACAATGAGACATAATTTAAAGGGGTAGGAAACTTATGATTGGTATGTTGGGGCTGACATAGATAAATAATGGCTCAAAGTCCTACATAAAATTTACATTTAAACAAAAAAAAACACCCCGACGTGTCTTCCGTCGTCTGGTGCAGTGCCTCTTAGTGATTTGTGGCAAAAAACCTATTTAAGAACCATTCTTGAATTATACAAATCGATTGCTAAAAACCGTTTTGCTATTGTAGGAAACCGTTCTGAGATAAATGGTTACATAAAGCAGCACTAAACTGAGACAGGACCTGTTTGGCCTAAACAATCTTTCTCTTTGTCTCTGTGTTTTTGTAAAAATCTTACGTATTTAAAAGTGCATATTTTATTTATTTTTCTGTGCTTTGTTGTTGTCAAATAACCACTCTCTATTCTAATTCTATAGTACGTCTCGACTAAAAATAAGGAAAATTGGCGTGAATATACGCCTACGTAGATTTTATCGTCGATTTGATTTGATCCTGTCTACCCTCAACTGAGATGCACTTAAAAATAGGCAACCATAAGAAAATCAATGTAGGGGGATCTGTTTTACACAAAAATATCTTGCATTAGTTCTAATTTAGTCTTGAAAATAAAATAAAAAGGCATTTACTATGGCTAAAGGCTTATACCTAATAATACATACCTAAACTAGGTACAATAATTTTGAAAGGTTTTATAATCAGAAGATATGTCTGTAGGTAAGTAAAAAGGACTCAGCCACGCTTTTCAATCTCGCCTACAAACGATGCCGCTGACGTCACAGCAACGACTCTTGGACGCTTGTCAGCTGTGAATATAAGATTTGGATTCGACTTAATATTTATGAGCACAAAAGTTCCCAATCACGTTATAGACATAATTATATAAAGCTTTTCCTATTAGTTTGACGTAACATCCTAATGAAACGTTATTTTAACATTTATTTGAAAGCCTGTGTATTTATTTCATGCAACCCCCGAAATTTTCCTCGTTTCATTTAATTACGGTAAGCTAAGAGTATATTGGTTTCTTTACACAGAAATAATTCTTTTTATTACAAGGTAAAGGTTCACTGCTACGTCAGCTTGGACCCATATCATTTGTCATAGTGTTACATAAAAAGTAAAGATCTTTATATATATGACGAAGCAGAAGCTCCAAGGTGGTCTTTAAAAAGTGTGACGTCAGCAATGCTAACGTCACTATTATCACCAGCATGGTGGTCGCTCATAGATGATGACGAAAGTAAACTCCAGGAGATGTTCTTCAAATTTATTCTTGGTTATACAGAGGTTTTCGAGGTCTGTACGGTCCGACGGCTCGAGCGAGAATGAATCGTACTCGGTCCGTCGCCCGTATTTATGCAATAACAAAGTGCAAACAACTTGTGCGAACAAGCTAAAACTACCTGCAAGCATTAATCATTTAAGTTTACAAATGGTTTTGAATTAATAACCAAATTATTATTTGATTACTACAATCAAATAATAAGCAGCCATTAATTAATGATTTTACACTGTAATTTGTCAATCTAAGTGATGATTCGTTAAGTAACTCGTGGTTCTGCGCCGATGACTCATTATAGAAGCAGAATAACGCCTTTGCGCCGATACGGCCATACTGACAGGCGGTGCGTGCTCTGCACCAGCCTTGGGTTGTGATCTTCGAGTGTCTGAAACAATGAAATGGTTTTTCTTTTGAGTAGGTATCTGTAAGCATCGTGTAATGCTTGACAACTTTATTACTAACACCAAAACACATCCGTCTTAGGTGTTGGTATACTGTTGGTTAATACTCTGTGGTATTAGTAACATGGAGTGTACGTAGGTGTACTCTGTGGTACTTGGTGTACTCTGTGGTACTTGGTGTACTCTGTGGTACTTGGTATACTCTGTGGTACTTGGTGTACTCTGTGGTACTTGGTGTACTCTGTGGTACTTGGTGTACTCTGTGGTACTTGGTGTACTCTGTGGTACTTGGTGTACTCTGTGGTACTTGGTGTACTCTGTGGTACTTGGTGTACTCTGTGGTACTTGGTGTACTCTGTGGTACTTGGTGTACTCTGTGGTACTTGGTGTACTCTGTGGTACTTGGTGTACTCTGTGGTACTTGGTGTACTCTGTGGTACTTGGTGTACTCTGTGGTACTGGGTGTACTCTGTGGTACTGGGTGTACTCTGTGGTACTGGGTGTACTCTGTGGTACTGGGTGTATAGGCTCCAAGGATGTAGGAATAGATGTTTAGAAACAAGCTGGTTTACTTAACTTGTTCTGATGTCGCGTCTTATTCTCGCGAGTCTAGGACTCGTCAATCAGATCGTCCAGCTCAGGAGGTAGATAGATGGTCCAGGCTCGTTTAGTTCTGCAGCGGTGCCTTGAGGAGTTGGCGATTCGTCCTCTTCTTCGCCGATACGGCCTCTTGACCGCCAGGATATGGAGCACGACGCAGTTGATCGTAAGCAACCTTGCGTGATCGTGTGTATCTGTAACAAGTAACACAACTGGAGTACACATTCAAGCTCGGCCTACCCTGACTAAAGGGGTGTGAATTCATTTTTAGGACAAAATAAATTACAAGAAAGGATGCCTTAATAGTTATCGCAATAAACTGGCTCTGAATGAATACTGCGCAAGACTATTTATCTCTAAACGCAGGAGGAACGTCCGTGTCTCGTAACGAGAGAACATTCGGCACCACTATCATAATAAAATGGGAACGACCGACCTGATTGTTTTAACGATCGAACGCCGCCGATTTCGTAGATGATGACCCGCCTCTCGGTTGCTACGCCGCTGCCGCCGATAGCACCACCCGGTGCGGTAGACACGATGGCCCCGCAGAGGTAGCAGGTGTCTGTTGTCCGTACTTGTGACATTGTATCTTCGAGTGGTTGACACTTGGGTTGTGTTGTAGTTTGGCATGAAGTTGTTGAGGCTTCGATCATGTTTTCGCTTCATGAAATAAGCTTGGACTTCTTGAACGAACTTCGTTCATGATTTTATCTCCGTCGTAAATGCCAATTGGTCAATCCTACCGTCAATTTGTGAGAGATGAGCAAACGGCAAATTCTTCGGGTTCCATTTCTTTCCATTTAGCCCTGAGTGACGTAATCAGTAGAGTTACGTATGATGTAAGACTTTCTCCTTTTGGGCTGCTGCTGTTGGTGTTAATGATGATTGCAGCACAGGTCTCGGCACAGTCGTAACGTGATAGGAAATGTTCTTGAAGTTTATCCAGGTCATGCCGGTGCGAGACACTTTGGAAAGCCATATAGATGCTTTCAATGATTTACTTAGGGCGATGACCAATGCTCCTCCTTCCAAGTGTTGTTCAGTGAGGCAAGTTTCCACAGTTGAGCACCAGGCACGTGGATTTGCAACGGGCTGTTCAAGGTTGAATTCTGATAGCGTTATAGTCTTGTCCGGAGAGCGAATCACTGGTTTGCTGTTCCAGTAACTGCTGCCATTGGGTATCAGACGAATATGGTGATGAGGAACTGGTTTGGATTGAATCCGTGTCCAATCCCACTTCTGATGACGGAGCAGAAGCTCCAAGGTGGTCTTTAAAAAGTGTGACGTCAGCAATGCTAACGTCACTATTATCACCAGCATGGTGGTCGCTCATAGATGATGACGAAAGTAAACTCCAGGAGATGTTCTTCAAATTTATTCTTGGTTATACAGAGGTTTTCGAGGTCTGTACGGTCCGACGGCTCGAGCGAGAATGAATCGTACTCGGTCCGTCGCCCGTATTTATGCAATAACAAAGTGCAAACAACTTGTGCGAACAAGCTAAAACTACCTGCAAGCATTAATCATTTAAGTTTACAAATGGTTTTGAATTAATAACCAAATTATTATTTGATTACAACAATCAAATAATAAGCAGCCATTAATTAATGATTTTACACTGTAATTTGTCAATCTAAGTGATGATTCGTTAAGTAACTCGTGGTTCTGCGCCGAAGAAGCAGAATAACGCCTTTGCGCCGATATATATATTAGATATATATAATTGTAGACTCCCGAACTAGTAAATACTGTATATATAGTTTAGATCCAGCAAACCACTGGATTCCAACTTTTCAATCAAGTACAGACGCAATATATTATGAATCTAGGAAAATTGTGAAATGAAATTAATTATTAATTATTTGGCTCAATATTGAAAAGAAAAAACAAATAAATTTGGTTATCTATCCTATACATAGGAATAGGATGTTGGGAAAAAAATAAATAGGTACTTATTAAAATAACTGAATGTAGACTGGAAATGGTTATTTGAGTATATATATATTTGTATTTATGTATTATAGTAGGTATATTAAAATTATCGCTATTATTGTATTTTTTTCCGTTTTTGTACACATTATCAGCTGTCCCTGAAAATCTTGTTAGGGCTCGCCTTTGTACATGTCCTATATGTAAGATTTGTGTCTGTATTCTCTCTGTGTACAATAAATAATAAAGAATAACGAAAGGCCAAAAGAACTCATTCTGTCTCAGGCTTAATTGAGTAAGAAAGTATGTTGTAGTTTGCAGAAGTTGGAGAAACTCATATCTTTAGTTCTGTATCTATCTGTTGGCAATAATAGCATTGCTGCATTCCGGTTTGATTGGTGTTGGTGAACTGTGTATATTTTTTTATGTTGTCTCCAGTAGACATCGTATCAGCACTTCTGCCCAATGGTGGTGCAAGTGTAAAAGTGATGGTAACCTTTTAACGTCTGGTAGGCAATTTGTATCGTTTGTCTTTGATTTTTTCAAGTAATATTAAAAAAATACTAATTAAAACGGAAATTGGTCTCAGTCGAATATCAATATCTGCAGCTTATTGGTAGTAAAGACACCATTTCAATATAATACTTTGCTTTTCGTAAAAAAGTAAAACCTTTGCAAAAAAGCAAGTAAGTCGAATTAAAAAAAAACAGGATTTCGATATATTTTGTCTCAAGATTCTTTTCAAATTTTCGCAATTAGATAACATAATTATAAGATTAATGTCGGGAAAATAATAAAAAAAAATAAACGCGATAAGGCCCTTATAATTTAAACTTATAATTATCTTAAGATTCTGTACCAAAAATATGTGATATTCAATAGTATTTTCTTTGATAAAAATACCCAAATAGCCATTGAACACGTGTTACGGATTCTATAATACTGTATAGTTAAGGATATTACAGTATCCAATAGAAATAACTGCAAAGTACGAACCACTAAAAGCCGCAATGAAAAATAACTTTATTTTAGCACGCAATACAATGTGTGGAACAGTATTGCTGTGTTAAAGTTATGTCCCATCTTAAAAGAACTTAAGTTCGTTATTTTACTGGTACTTTATTCAGTCACTTTGCTTTAAGTTATGCATGGTTCAAGTTATCTGAATTTAATTATTATTATAATTTGCTTTAAGGCTGGTGATAAAATTTTGGCTCTTAAAAGCGACCTTTTACCCACAAGAAGCTCTCTATACTGTGAAAGGATTGCGACTCGCAGAAGATATTTTTGAACTTACACCCTTGAACTATTGAACTGATACAGTTGCTTACTGTAATGAATGGCCACAGTGCCACAGAGGCAGGCATCTTGTCTAACGAGTTTGGATCAAAGATTCCGCAAATTAATTTCCAGCTTCAGAATTGAGACGCGCAATCAAGAATTCTATACCTGTGAAACTTGTACTTCGTTTTATTAATTAAAATCGGATTCCTGACAGTTTAATTTTGTTCGCTGATATAATTTTGATTGTTATGCCGATAGGCAATCAAAACCAAGTCGCTATTATTTTGATCTTTTAGCCATTAAAAGGTAGTTGGAAATTATTAAGTCTTCTGACTTTCAGATTTTTTTAACAGACTTGCTAGTCCTGTCTAACACTGGGATCCCTTGTGTCGTGGGTATCAGGACCATGTACCGTGGTGCTACAACACCCAGACCCGGAACAAATAAGGGCAGAACATTTGTCCTGCAGTGGGAATCGAACCCACACCTCTAGCGTTCCGCCGCGCAATCAAGGTTGTCAATATTTCAAAACAAACACGGGAAATTTTACATTTCCATCATTTTGATCTTTATCAAGATCTTATTTAGATCATGGAATTGATCTTCTTTAGATTATTTTCACTCTCGGAAGATGAAAGAGATTCACTTTCGGAATGAATCGAGTAACTGTGCATGAAAACTCCCGTGTCTGTGATATGAATGTTAAATATTCACGATAGTTTTTTGTAGAAAAACATGAGTATTTGGCTATGAAGTACCAAACTCTAGCTCGAACGCGTTTGATGAAAACTATGTGGTCAACTGTCTTCTGGTTGGTGAAAACTTTGTGGTCAAATGTTTACTGTTTGATGAAACTATGTGGTCAACTGTCTACTGTTTGAAGAAAAATGTGTGGTCAACTACTGTTTGATGTAGACTAGGTGGTAAGCCTTCGCACGTGTATATGCGTTTCCGCCTGAGACCACATCAATCAATTAGGTACGTGATCTGTGACAGTAATCCTACCAGTAGGATTTATCACTTGTGTCGGGAATTGTAGGCCAGACTAGAAACCATTTTCTGGCAATGGCACTGAAAATACAGACAAAAAACTTACATATAGGACATGCTTAACCCTAACAAGAGTTTTCTTCCAGCACACCTTTGAGGATAGGGACAGCTGAAAAATAATAGTAGATATGTGTACACAGACAAATAAATTCAAAGAATATAACTAATTATAACATACTATTGTACCTAAATACATAATATACCACAATACCCTTTAGTTATTGAGGCCCACTGCTGGGCATAGGCCACTCTTCGTCATACTTACTATCAAAATAAACTAGACTAAACACAACCAAACTAGTAATGTTTTTATACAACGGTGGGCGGTGGTTAAGTAGCCAGCTGCGATACAAGAGGTGCGGGTTCGATTACGGATGCGGGACAAATTTTTGAATTTTCTGCAGATATTTGTCCCAGATTTAGTTGTTGTCGTATCATAGTACTCGTAGTTCCTGATAGCCATGACACAGGCCCGTCAGGACTATGTATGTGTTTACTTAGTTGGGCATTTATTTAGTTATTAATTTACTAGCTTCTCCCCACGGCTACGCCCGTGGTACCCGGATAAAAAGTATCCATGTGTTATAAGCTATATTGCTGTAAAGTATCATCAAAATCGGTTCTGTAATTTTTGCGTGAAAAAGTAACAAACATCCATCCTCACAAACTTTCGCGTTTATAATATTAGTAGGATTCAACACAATAGATAACAACTTTTGTTTAACGACTTTTTGAGATTTGTCTTTTTTAATTGAATCAAAATAGTAGTAAAAAATTAAGATTGCTGTTTTTGGTTCCGATGTCAAAAATCTTGTCTTTTAGAGTTGGGACACAGATGCAGCTGATTTATATGATTTAATTTTTTCAATAAATTTTCTGTAAAATAATATATCGTAATATCGACCTATTTTTCAGGAAAACTTATTCCCCTTTATCTATTGAATTTAATTATAGGTTACTATTACTACCTAAACTCATCAACGTCATCCTCATTGGAGCTTTTAGTCAAACCTCTCCTACACATGATTAACGTGCCTCTGACTACCCTCTGCCTTTTTTATGATAATGTCACGAATATTTTGTTTTAGATAGAACTTTACTGCGTAAACGAAAATTAATCTTCTTTGTCTCATCAAACAAGATTATAGCCTATAAAAAGGTCTACATCTCGAACCCTCTTCAGAGAACCCTCCCTTTATTGAATTTACAAATAAATTAAATCAACCCTTATTTTGTTAAAGATAGAAGGGCCATGGTGACCTGAGCCATGGTGACCTACTGAAAGACACACTGACTTCTAAATCAATAGTATTGAGTTCGAATACAAGAGATATGTTAACCGGTTTATTCGTTAAATTTTTTATGATAGTAGTTAAATAACAAAATATACTCCGTGACCGTAGCAGATACGCGTGTTAAAGTCACAGTGAGGACGGCTTTTATCACGTAGGCGATGATTAGCATGGCATTCCCCGAGACACGTCACGGAGACGTGACATATACTTTTAAATGCGCAATGTAGTTGAGCTCCTTTTGGAAGAGCTCATCCGGGAAAGTACTATCACCTAACCTATTTTTGCCACCAAGCAGTAATGTTCGCATTGCTGTGTTCCGGTTTGAAGAGTATGAGTGCCGGTGAAATTACAGGAACATGTGACTTTTCACCCGTTATGTCTCAGGGCACGCAAGTGATGCATCCGGTATTTGCAAGCGTACATAGGTTACGCTTACCACGCGATGGGTTATGCTTGTTTTCCAAATTAGTTGCATAAAAATTATATAAACAAATTATAAAAACATATCATATTTGTGTGGAGTTCAAGAATGGACAAGATGAGAAGTGATGATATCAGGGGAACATTCGATCAACCGCCGTATTAGATTAACATAATTTAATTATAAACCTTTAGGTACACTCAAACATTCAGTTTAATAACCTTTGCCAAGTTATAAGCAATAAATTTAAAATGTCGTCGTCATTGCTGTTCTTAAATTAAACTTAACTTAAATATAAAGGATTTGTGGTGTATTTTCGTATTTTTGTGGCGTTTTCGAAGCGCTTATTGCGAAATGATTGCTATGGTTGATGAAAAAGGGAAAGCGTACAATTGGTGACAAAGACGAAAAAGTTGAGGAGTTAAGCATGGTATAGACATGTCATAAGGAGGGAAGAAAATCATATCGTGTTTGTTTGTCCACAGGTTGTAGCAACATACGTAGCAGCGAACTCTTCCCTGCAGTTTATTGAGAACAGGCCTATCCACTGGGCTGGGGGCAGAGACACCCCACCTCCTGATACCCCGGAGTGTGGCTTCGACGGTTCTCTGTGCCCTGATAACTGTGAGTACCCCACATATATGGTACCCACTAATATGTCTGTTCTATTTGATCCTTGTTATTTTATTGCACAAAAACCTATTGATTTTAACTTTGACTTGACTTTTTTGTTTAGTTACTAAGCTAAGCTGATGCTCAAAGGAAACTATCGGATATTCATCAATACCAGTCGGTGGTTGAATGCTAGGAACATAGAACAGCAGGGAGTTTCTTCTCTGTTATATGGCTAGAAAGAAGATAGACCATCGATACATCAAACATTTGCAGGAAACTCAAACAATGTTGAGTGTAAACATTGTGTGTCAGTGTATAACATTTATCAACAAACAAGTACATTTTAAGAACCCCCTACCTACCGTCTATTGCAACGCTACTAGTAATTTATGGTGATGAAATCAATTCTAAAAACTAGATTTGAAGACTTTAAAAGCGATTGCAGAAAAAAGTATTTCAATAAAATAAGTCGTTTCAAGATAAGTGGTACTAGACAAACAATTAACATCTTATGGAAATTAAATATATTATTCACTCCTGTAGTGGACTTTAAAATGTGGTCGGACATGAATTTGATTTTACAAAAAACTGCATTCAGTACAATTACTATGTAAGTCGTTTAAGAGAAAAATTTAAGTGATAAACAAACAAAGTAACCCTTACTCCAAATGCATATAAGAACCTCTGCGGTCGCAGGTAAAAATGTCTAAATTAAAATAATATCTGTAAAACCTTGTTAGAGCGTAATGGCGTGGCAAGCATTCTTACTAGGTCATACTTATAATAGGTTGGGGAAAAAGTTTCTTCGCATTTTTTAAGAAAATTCAAAACATTTTTTAATATAGTTTATTTACATTTAACTAAAGTATGTAGGTACCATTTTGTACGATAACTTTTTGCCATTTTGTAGGCAGGGACATGATCCCATTGCTATAAAAACTTTGGGGCTTCTGTTCAAAATACCGCGACAAGTGGTTTTGGCAGTCCTCTCGTGATGTTAACCTGACACTGCCTAAAGAATTCTGAAGAGACCGAAACAGGTGGAAATCTGAAGGTGCAAGGTCAGGACTATACGGCGGATGCATTAACACATCCCAGCCAAACTCTCTTAATTTTTGCTGAGTGGCTAAAGATCCACTTTTCATCACCAGTTATCAGCTTCTTCAAAAATGGTTCGGTTTCATTACGTCTTAATAAAGAATCACAAATGAGAACACGGTTCATTAGGTTTCTTTCAGTGAGCTCGTGAGGTACCCAAATATCGAGCTTTTTTGTGTACCCAGTTTTTTTCAAATGCGCCAAAACTGTTTTGTGGTCAATTCCCAGTTCTTCAGCTACGTCGTAACTACTGATATGCCGATCTTGCTCCACTTTTTCAAAAATGGCATCCATTTTATCCGTAATAGGGCGACCAGAGCGACGTGCATCTTTGACATCAAAATTTCCGGATTGAAAACGCTTAAACCAAATTTGTGCTACTCTCACAGACACTGCACTAGGTCCATAAACATCGCAAATTTTTTTCGCGGCTTGCGTTGCATTTTTACCTTTTTTGTAGTAAAATTTTAAAATGTATCGAATTTCTTCATTAGATTCACTCATCTTAACAGTACGAAAAACAAATAAAAATCACACATTTTCCTAATTTGAATTTGGAATTATCTTCTTTAAAATTTAAACTTTTAATGATACCAAAACCAGCCAGATACAAATAGTATAGCCAAAGATATTTTATTACAAGTTCATACATACAATAATGCGAAAAGACTTTTTCCCCAACCTGTTAGTATAGTGCTTTGCCATGAATGCTTGCCATGCTTTATATTTAAAAAAAATAAGAATGTAAAATGGGAAAAAGATAGAAAAAAAAGAAAAATAATAATAATAATCTAGTTGTATTTAAAGATTTGCATTACATAATTACTACATATTCATATTTTTGTTTTCCTTTCTGCGCACTACCGACACATCTTTTTCCACAATACACAAAGGTTATCTGGAAGAGAATGCTTTTTAGCATTAAGTTCGCCTATGTACTCATATTTTTTGTGCAATAAAGAATTTTCTATCTATTCTATCTAAAAATGCGGGATGGATGAAATGTCAACTGGTCACAGGTTGTGATCAACGAAAGCCTCTGAGGATAGGGAAAATTTTACCTGTCATAAATGGATTTGAGTGTTGGGTAAAAAAAGGGACAGGAAGAACATTGCACGCGGCTAAAATGAGAATTTTTTGATGGATGTATGCAGTAACAACAATAGAAATGATAGAGATGAAATAGAAATAAAAAAAAATAGTATATCAGGGGAAATAAAAATAGCGCCAGTGCCGGTTAAGTTGAGGAGTAATAGGATAACTTGATATGGGCATGTCATGAGGAGGGAAGAAAGTCATATTAACAGATGAGTAATAGATATAAATCTGGATGGATATAAGGGTACAGGTAGGCCTACCTGTACCCTTATATCCAAAGAAAAGATAAATGGATTTTGTGAAGGATGAGTTAGGCAAGAAAGTAACTACTGAAATGACGGCTGATATAAGAGATTAGAAGAAGAAAACACGTTGTGCTGACCCCACGTGCGACAAGGACAAGAAGATAATGATTTTAAAGATGTATGAAAATACACTCAAGTGAGTTTGTAAAAGCTTTGACAATCTTCTAACTCACTTCATCGCACTGAGTGTACAAAGGTCGCATCACTTAAGGCTTATCTCAAAGTTTAATTAAAAGAAAGAATCTGAGTGCGAGGTGCTGCGAATGTAAACAGCACTCCTCTTAAGTGGAACTTCTGAGAAAAGTAAAACAACACTCTGCACGACACTCCTATCACTTAACATTCGTGTAATGCTTTTTGTATACAAAAAAGGTATCGTGTTTAGTGTGAGATATAAAATATTTTTTCATCAAAATGTTTAAAAATTATATAGCAAAACTGTATTACTGTCGTTGAACGCTTTCTGTCAACTTTTTCACTCTGCCACTAGAACAATTTACCGACCCTTTAAAATGAGACTATGCTATGTAATTAGTTAATTAATGGTGACCTATATTTGAAGAATTATTAAATCAATCGCCATGAAAGCCCTGGTAACTTAAAACAAAACAAGACCTAACTCACAACTGTAAGCCCCATGATAGATATCCTCAGATACATACTCCATGCATAAATCCAATGTGAGGTTACCAATTAGGGCATTTAAAAATATTTGACACATGCCCACGCTTTTCACAGTAGCAAGGATTCCACGTGACAGGTTGCAAGCCCATCGCCGTTGGAACACGCCTACGTCTTTCTGAATAAAGAGCATGCCAGTTTCCTTAAAAATAACTACCGTGAGAAGTTCTTCAAAAGTGCGTTCTTTCGTTTTTTTAAGGGTCGGCAACACACACCTTTGATACCTCTGTTGTTGCAAACTTCCATAGAACGACCGTGGCTTCTTTGCCACTTTGCTGGCATAAAGTAATAAAAAAATTATAATATTCGCCGTTTTGAGCTTTACCTCGAAACTCACCTGAGTACCTAAATAACTACTTCGTAGAATATATTGGTAGGTACCTACTCTTAATAACGTTTTTATCAAAGAACAAAATGAGGAAGTGTATTCTGTTATTCACCAAACAGAATACAAAATCGCATGTTAGAACCATTCAAATTTCTTTAATGGTATTTGAATACATCGATCAGAGCACTTAGATTCATTTAACCGGTTTTATTACTCGTTTATGGCTCGTAAAAGGGAATATACCAATCACTTAACCGCTTTTAACGTTTAAATAACCTTGATTTAAAAAAAAACGAGGTAATTTACTAGGTATTCCTGTTCAGACCGTGATTCTCAATTAATTCGCATCAAAATTTACATAATTAAATTGGTTGATTTTTGAAGTTTTCAATTGAATTATATTTGAGTGTATAACTATCTCGATTTCTGAATAAAAGTTCGTTATTCGGTTGTTTTTTATTTCTTGTTTGAATTCGTTTTCTAGCTTCTAGCGTTTCCTGGACTCTATAGACAAAACTATTTAGATAGTCCATATTTTTTGTTATATACAATCAATTACTTAAAAGTTAATGAATCGATTGCTATACACAAGAGATTTATTCAATTCTTGTGCGTATGTGAATCCAGTGACACCTTATTGAATTGGCATCGTTTGTGCTTGGGCCAAAGGTCAGGTGCCCAATTCGAAAAACAGTCGGGTATTTAAAAAAACAAAGTCATCCCCTTTCGGGATAGTATCTTGGGACAACCTCATTACCAATTATTATTTCATTATTATTTCACTGCAGTTCTGAACAAAATAAACAAACCTAGTAAAGAGCTTTAAACGCTTCCTGGCGGAATGTTGTTAAGAATCTAATTTTCTTGAGTAAATTGAACCTTTGTGCTTCGGATTTCTGTTTATTTTCTCATGTAGGTACCTAGGTACTAGTACTATAAACAGCAAAAAGAGACTGTGCTAAGTCTATGAATATGCCGAGTACTTTTGAATGAACAGATCAAATGAATGCATGAATGTATGAATGAAAATACTTTATTTACCTTATGATATAAACAATAATACATTATGAAAAATACCGCCAGACAAGCTTTCGATGGAGAGGATTGTATAGGATTTGAAGTGGCGGGGGGTGAACTTTATAATATATATATATCTTATTTTATTGTAATGTACATTATAGTAACCTTTGCATTGGTACATTGCTCGGCGATGGAGTAAGTGACCAACGAATGTGAAGTTTGAACTCAATACACATGAGTTGGGGGTCCCACTTTCTTCCGAGCGATACATAGCGCTATATATTATACCGACAAGGAAATCTTTATAAATGTTGTCATATGTATTTCTGGATTTCTCGGGCAATAGGTTCACAATAACTAATTGAGCAGTTTATTTCTTCACTATCCTACTAGACAGCATGTAGATAGTAAACACATTTAGAACCGTATTGCTCGGAAGAATTGAAAATTCAGATAAATAAAAAAAAAAAGCAATTTGCGCGCGAGCGCGCGATTTAAACTTGTTTTATGTTTATTTTCTTAGTGATAAAAACGTTTTGTCTTTTGTCATTATATACTAAATATGGCTATTTTACTGGCATTACCCAAATTTAACAATGGGTTCTTAAGCAAAAAATTCCCCCCCCGTGTATTTGTACATCAGTAGGTAAAGACGTATATTTTGCCTCATTGTTAAAAATTAAAAGGTACTATCCCAGCAGTTTATAAAATGGGAAAAAATAAATTGGCGTTTTAAGCTGGACTAAAATAAAATCCTACTACTATTATAAACGCGAAAGTTTGTGAGGATGGATGTTTGTTACTCTTTCACGCAAAAACTACTGAACTGATTTTGATGAAACTTTACAGTAACATAGCTTATACATCAGAATAACACATAGGCTACATAAGCCGTATGCAGAAGCTAGTCAAAAATAAAATACCTGGCATTATTTAGGTCGTTTTAATTCGGCTGCCCTCGGGGGTCAGTCTCGTCGGCTACGCTCGGCTCTCTTCGTCAAAACTGGCACTCTCCTTTAACGACCGGCGTTGTGACTGTGAAATCTAGCGTTATAGGTAACTATTGATGTTTTATTAATTGCTTTGAAGGTAAAGTAATATAAAACAAATAAAAAACTCATCAACGAAATAAACAGCAAACAAAACAGCCCGCCATAAAACGACCCAGACGAGTTTCCGAAGATTGTTTACTTTGGAATCAATAACAAGATCCGGTCAAGTTATAAATTTCTCAAGTTTCCAATAGACAATTCGCATCGGATTTAGATACCTTCAAAAGTTTCAAAATTAATCGAATTCCTCGCCTGAGGCTGAAACTGAGTCAGCTAGAATGATTATATATATAAAAATTTGTAACTTTTTTAATATAATTTAATTAGTTCTAGCTATTCAATCATTTTCTATTTTTTTTATTTCTGAGTTAATAAGAAGGTACACCTTCAACTAATGCTCACCGATCAAAGGGGTTTTGATCAACCTTAAGTGGGCAACCACTTTAGGTTGTCAGAGTTGTGTGAATATGTTGGTCGCCACGCGCCACTGCGTTTGAAGGTGCCCTTACTCAATACTCCGTAAATTTATTGCTTTCACGTGATAGGTACGTCAAGGTTGTTATGTCAATTATAAACCCTGTAAAAGGTACCAACAGATAGGCCTACCTATCTGTGTGATGGTCTTGTCATGTGGGAAGCTCACTACTTGCAGAACGAGGTCCAAAAAATGTGCCTAATGTTTTTACCTCTATTTGGTATCCTCAAAGATCTACACACTAAGTATGTATCTGAGAATGTCTATCATGGGGAATACAGTCTTGAGCGTGTTCGTTTTTTCTGTTTTGTTAAGTTAAATTTAAATTACGGTTCTAGGATTTAATATAGTAAAAATAACTCGTTTGCATTCTTTAATCAAGTTAATAGGTCTCTTCAGATTCTATTTACGCACTGTGAGGTAAATCTCTTTGCTCAGCTTATTTAGCATGAAATTAACTCTGTTAAAGGGTGCTCTGCGATTTCTCGTTTCGTGTTCTTTAGGATAATACTGAATTACATTAGGTAAATGCTTTCTTATGTATATTATAGGTAGTTGTTTAGATACACATTGTTTTGATTTCCACAAGATTTCATAATATCCAAAAAATCCAAGCTCTGCGTGGATTGTATCTTAGATAAATGGTAGGATGCAACTGCTTATGGAAAATACATAAAGATTCTTGCGTAGCGTATAAAAATAAAAAAAACATTGAAAAAAAAACAACGACGATATAAATAAATATATATGATTTTTAACACGCTTAGCTCGGAAGTCAATTTTAACCTACTTTTAATAAAATTGTCGTAGTTCGGATGACAATACTATAATTTGGTATTTTGTAGCTGATCTGATGATGGAGCCAGAAGGTGAATAGTAGAACTCTTCAGTGGCTACTAGTAAATCCCTCAAGTTATATGAATCGTTATGAGAAGTCCAATAGATTGGACTTGGTTACGAGGGTCTGATGCTAGCGTGTTTTTAGTTTTTTAAACTACATATTATACGTTTTATCTAAAAGCTCACGACGAAGTTCACGTGCGCGAACGGGCTTGCAACATATCACATTGAAAAACGTGGGAATTTAACAAACATGATATTTGAACGTACCTTATACCTTTTTCTGAATACTCGCGAATCTGCGTATAGTAAGGATTTGAAGATGTCCGTTATTGGAAAACAGTGTGTTACCCCTTTTTTATGCAGATAGACAACATTTTGTTTGTTATTACTTGTATATACTCGGAAATTCTGCGTGTCCGGAGTAAAAGTTCCAATATGTTTTTTTTATATTATGTCGAGTCAAACAGGCATATGGCCAACTTGATGGAAAGCGATTACCGTAACTTATTGACATCTGCAATACCTGGTGCATTGCTAATGCGTTGCTCTGAAAGACTCTAACATGTTTTTAAAGCGGATCCTGTGGCTTCTAAGTTACATGACCCGCTTAAATATATTAAGCGAAACCACCTTAGAAGGCAGTTTATGTTTTTTTAAATGGACCATTATTTGTTGCAGCTTTGCCGGTGTATGCAATACTCAGCATTATCTTAAGTTCCGTTGTGGTCGTGCTGGCTGTGCTGTCTGTATTCATTTACAGGTAAGATAATCAGTTGAGCTATCTATAGATCGTTTGCAACGGTCTTTAGATAGCTAGCTATTTCATCTATATGTTTTGTATATACCTTGTACATAGTTGTATGAATAAATGTATAACAATAAAAAAGGTAACAATTAATAAGCTTTTATCGTTCACGTCGATTGATGTCCATCCAAAGGTCGTCTTGAAGGGATCGCTATAAGCGATAAGACCGCCCTTTATACTCCCGCGATTAGCTTGTAATTTGCTCTGTTTGAAGTTCTAAGCAATATATTGTGTGCTTTACAATAAAGAGTTATCTATCTATCTAAATAATCATTTAACATACACTAGTTCTGACCCCACATTAACATTAACATTAGGTACCAGTATCGTGTCTAGCAGGAACTGTAAATAACATATATAATATAATAAACGCGGCAGGATTCGAACCTGCAACCTTCCGCGTCGCAGTATATTAGTACCGGATACCACAACACCTGAGCCCGGAACATGCAAACATTCGTCCCAGCTTAATGTGGTTATTCATGTTTTTTTTTCTGTAAACACTAGTAAATCATAAAAGTAAGTTTAAGCCCATGAAAGTATCTCACGATAAAATCTACCTTCAGCTGCCCCATTACACTAACAAAATTGCAATAGGAAACTAATAATTTTAACAAGACTGGCAATGTTCAAACAATCTAAATCATTAAAATCTAAATCATAAAAATTCATTGACCTAAGATTAGGTTGACCCATAAACAAGGTTTAGATTTTTAAGAAGTTTTAAAGTCGGTGGTTATTTCTTGGTAACCCTACGTTTTGAGTTAACGTATGGTGGCTCTGAAAATAACTTGTTTTGATCGCCTATCAGATGTTTTTTGATTAGTGTGTGCTTTCTATGACATGGATAGCCATGTATGTCCTAAGACGTTTTCGTTTATCGTCCTTAATTCAGTTACTGTGGAAAAAGAAAGCCTACCAAAAGAATAAATCAAATCCAATCATTTATAGTTTGTGAATTTAGGTAAATTTTACATCAAGGTGGTGAATTAAAACTATTTCACTAAATTCTGCCCTTGGGCTTATAAACATTGAACAAATCTCAAAAAAATAACATAAAATAAACTTTTCAATTAAAATGTTTCCGATGAGACATTATTATAGCTTTTTATTGATATAAACAGACTAGGAATGTTATTATTGATATCAAAGGCTGTATTTAATATTATAAGAATTATTTACGGTCCTCGAGGAAAATGATGTCCCATTTTGTCTGGCAAGATAATTTCTCTAAGAAATAGGATAATCACTTTTGGTATATCTTAATATCCATGTATTTTTTCATCAATCAGTCGTTCCTTTGTTATATAAGTTATTTAAAAGTTACTTGATGCTTAGTAAAGTGTTAAGATTTGTTCCGTATAAATTTGAAATAAATTTATCTTTCTATATGATCCTTGTGATTTCAATGGATAAAAACCTATTTATGTCTTGACTTTGACTTTGACTTTATGTCCTTTTTGTGTCTTTCATGTTTTGCGTGGCAGTAAAATTGGAAATTAAAAAAAAATACTCCAGTTACGGAATTATCAATGACCATTCATTGCACGTGGCCTAGTACTAAGTTAATATAACCACTATTTACTTTTAGTATGACCATGGTAAAATCTACCAGATGTTCTTTGAGAATTTTTCTTATTCAACTAATAGTATCAAAACCAATTTGCAATTTTCATGATTAAATTACTAAATGTAATGCATTTTGAATTAGTTAACCATCTGGAAATACGCATGCCTAATATATTTTTTTTAATTTCTAAGAAATAGGATGATCAATTTTGGTATACTTTACTATGCATGTATTTTCTCATCAATCAGTTTTGTTTTTAGGTTACTTGCACAATACTGTAAAGAACTACAAAGAATTTACTATAAAGTACTAGAAGAAATAGTTCACAGAATCTACGGATATAATAAATATTTCTAAAAATAAAAGATGTCGATTTTTATGATTACTAATGAACCTTATTTTTTCCAAAAAGACATTACAAACTCGAAGCTGAGATAGCAATGATGACATGGCGAGTCAGCTGGACAGATGTTCTGCAGCCTGGAGGTAGGCTGAGGGGAAGCCTGTATTCACTCGCCAGAAGGTACAGCACTGGGGTGAGTTTATAAATTTATGAGTTCTCAAATTTATACTAATAACGGGATATTAATCATGATTTGTGAAAATAATAATATAAATATAATATTGTGAAAAGAGTGAAAAATCAATTCGTCTGCCTGCCACCAACATCAAACAACATGCAACTGTGTTGAAATCGGGAAACCTCAAACTCACAAATTAATTTCATGGTTAATACACCGTTTTTAGTAAGAATTGTGTTAATTTTTAACATATATAAAAACAATGCTTTAAATCTCAGGCCTCCAATTTATCAGTTATATACATAGAGTTCAGAGTATACTATTTATATTTTAAAAACTGACTGCAACAAAACAAACTTGGTAAGGTTATATGAAATAAAAAAACGACTTATCATTCTCCGTTCCGTAAGATAATTATAGAGACAAAAATTATATTGATCTTTTCTTCCATTAACAAAACCTTTATCTTGGGTATTCGAGTACTTGGTACTTGGGTTGCAGGTCTAAATCCTCAAATATTGCATATTTTATTGAAATCGGTATTTTTGTAACCGATACTCTTCGGTCACGAAGATTAACATCTTACTTATCTAACCGTACTTTTGTACTATGTACAAGGAAATGAAGACTGTTTTCTACCTGTCTACAGGTTAAGTCCATCCCATAGTTTAAGTCACCGACCGCAGACAGGGTACCCAAAAGGCTAGCAACATTTACCTCGTTGAATAGCAATGCTAATTTTCTGCCAGCCCTTTGGTCATTGGTTTCGTCCATTAGCCGCTTCGAGATATCCCATTACTTACTCAATTTAATTTAAAATATTAGGAGGATTTCTTGCGTTTATAAATTGGCGTAAAGCAATCTCCATGTAATTAAATCTCTTAAAATGCTTGTCCCGTAAACGTATCAGATCATCCCTAGAGATTACATTATGCTAAAGTAACGCTGTTATACTTTGAAGACAAAATTATTACCTAAATTTTTAAAAATAACCCATAACAAAACGGAGATTATCGGAATATCCAACACAAAAATCTATATTACCTTTACAATCTCGCTCTAATAACATTTGTGCGGAAAATAACAATCATACGCGAATTCAAAGGGCTCTCGAACCTTTTCAGGTATTATTGTTGTGCATTACGAGCTTATTTATCTATTTACAGTATGAGAACAGAACGGGACGATTTTGAATAAAAAGGAAACCAAGAATGAAAAAAATATTTCTTGACTCAATAAAAACAACCTAAAAAATATCTCTAGCCGAAGATTATTCGTCATGGTACATGATACTACCATGTCATTCAGCGATACGATCGCCTATTGTGCATATATTTCATTTCTCTTATTTTTAGTGTTATGCTTAATAAAGAGTTTATCTATCTATCAAGCACCTTGGGGAATACACAGTTTACGAGTTGATGATAAACAGGGTCTCTGACATTCTTATCAGTGTTTAGGAAAGCATTAAAACATAATTAGAAAATGTAGCTTTTACACAAACTAATATACTGATAAGTCCGCGTAAAAACATGTGCAGGGTTAGGAAAGACGATAATTAATACCTCGTAATACAAAAATTATATAAACACAAAGCCGTGTTGGCCTAGTGGGCGATACCCCGACTTCTGATCCGGAGGTCGTGGGTTCGAACCCGGTCGTGCACCAATGGATTTTTCCACTCGAAAAAATTATGTGCGCATTAACAAGTGCTCAAAACGGTGAAGGAAAACATCGTGAGGAAACCGGCATGCCCTAGAACCAAAAATTCGAAGGCATGTGCCAACAGTTAGTGTTTCAATAAGCAGCGATGGGCTTGCAACCTGTCACGTGGAATGCTTACTACTTGCAAAACGCGGGCATGTACCAAATGTAATGTTTGGACGTGCCTCTGACTACCCCCTACTTGGTATCCTCAAAGATCTACTCACTGAGTATGTATCTGAGGATGTCCACCATGGGGAGGACAGTCGTGAGACAAAACCACAAAACCACTAAGGTTTGTAGACATGATGAAATATAGAGAATTGTACGCGTTTTCACACAAATGCATATCCATTTTGTAGTTTGCGTCGATATCTCAAGATCTCTCTCGTGTCTGTTGTGTGAGGCCACGGGTAGGAAGACGTCCGTTACCAATATAAAAGAACCTTTGTTTTTAAAAACGCTCATAACGTTTCCTTCCGATTAATTTATCACTCATTCTGTACGAATATGTATAAATTGCTTTTCACGTCAACTCTGTCGCGAGAATTTGAATATCCTTGTAACAGGAAAAGCACTTTTTGTTTTCCCAGTGTTTGTATACCTGTTTTCCTCTCTAGATAGGTGGACAGGTATGAACCCCGTTAGGGGACTGCAAGTTAGAGTTTAATTAGGTTACTATGTAACTCTTTTCTAAACTGTGACTAAACTTGAAATATTATTGAAGTAATTTGTCATTAGGTTGAAGAAATCATAAAAAGTCACTCACAAAAACATCTTTAGATAATAAAAAAGTATAAAATAATGCTGGACATCATCACACAGCATCATCTAGCCCCAAAGTAAGCCAGAGCTTGTGTTATGGGAACTACATGACTGATATACTACTTATATTCATTTTTTTGTAAATATATACATAGGTATTATACGTAGAAAACACTCAGACCCGAGACGACTGTATGCAGATAACAATTATATTTGCAATTGCAGACAGTAAGACTGATAAGAATTTTTCTAAGCATCGTTTATTTCGATAAGATAAACCATCAACAATTTTATATTTTTCTATTGGCGTTTTTATAAGCACTCAAAACCTCTCTGAGTCAATTGATTTTTTAAATAAGTAGCATAATGACAACATTTCAACTTTTAACAATATTAAATACTTCCAGACCACATTCTCCGATGAGGCAACCTCTTTAGCTGGCGACCGCCAAGTCTATACTCCGTGCGGTTTCTACAAAGGATGCCGGGTCGCTATCAAAAGGGTGGACAAACAACGCATCGATCTCACCAGACCCATGCTTCTGGAGCTAAAGAGAATGAAGGATTTGGAGCATGACCATTTGGCTAGGTAAGATTTAATACAATTATAATTCTATTCGTCACTAATCTTTCTTGGATTCTTTTTTTTTTGTTATGCACCACATATAATAAAACTAAACCTAAAAATTTTAACAAGATATTTAAGTCGTGATTCTTGATCATTCCGCTCAACAAAATAAATAGATAAGAGATTATTTTTTTAATTTTGTGTTCGAAAAAAGTTGATTCGTGACTGAGTTAATATAGTTCGGTTGTATTTAGGTTATCAAAACCTTGTTCTGAAAGTACATTATTTCGAAAAGCAGTGCTCATAGAAAAAAAGTCTTAAATAAATAAAATAAATAATGCTGGTCATTTTTCATCTAGCCCCAAAGTAAGCAGAGCTTGTGTTATTGGCACTACATTTTGTAAATACATATATATTATACATATAAAATATCTATTAATATTTACAAAGTTATTTAAGGTAATATTTACCTGAGGTAAATATTTGCAGACCATACAAACATTTGTCTTACGGCGGGAATCGAATCCGCAACCTTCAGCATCTCAGGCGGGCCTTCGCCCACTGCACCACAGAGGTCGTCAAAGATTCATTGGAACATTCTTCGTAATAATGCGACTTTGTTTTCACCTTTGTTGGTCGGAGTAGCTGTATCGCCTTAGATTTCGGGTCTTATTACATAAATATTTGCACGACACTAGACTGATAATGACTTTAATTATAAATTGGTAATTTAGTATGGACTATTATTGGATGCCTTTGCTATCAATATACTTCACGAACACTGAAAATCGATTTGAAATTTCCTGGCAATCCTTTTGAAGTTACGTAATAAGGCCTACAGTTGAATATCGACTTTGGTGAAATGGTTCTATTCCTCGCAGATATCTTTTTATCTGTTTTCGATGTGATTTTCACTGTTCATACTCACTTCTGTACCTCCAATTAGATATTGCTATAGTGTTATGTACTCGTAGATTTAAATTGTCGACTATACAGGTTGGTCAAAAAGTCGTGGATCAAAAAAACAGGTAGATAAGGGAGGTAATTTCCAACAAAAAATCTTTCTACAGCATAGCCTTCATCGCACGAAAAGTCATGACCATTTTTGTATTTTTCAATAAAACTACCGAGTTTTTTTACAATTTAATCAATAAAAAATTAAATTGATCAAAAACAATAAAACAAAAGGTGTTGTATTATGACTCAATAATGTATCAATACTACGAAAACACAGTACAGCCACATTTGCAGCCACATTTCTGCCACTCTATCTTCAGGAATCTCAGCTTCGTTGAGTATTTGGTTTAAATTATTTTGTAAAAATTCAAATACTGAGCACCTTGGTGGCAGTTCATGTATCACAAGCTGCTGGTCAATTATTCCAGCCCACATGTTTATTTATACCAAACAGATGGTTAGGTTTTATTACATGATGGCCATACCATTAATATTTTGTCATATTATTGCCCCTTAATATGACAAAACGACCATAAAAATAAAAATAAAGGTCAAACAGTAAAGTGTTGTACCACATTTGAATCAGCATTAAATTAGTAAGTTTATTTAATACAGGGTCACTTTTCCGTAATACATTTTTTTTTCACAAGATGCTCTTAAAGCGAGAAGTTTTTTTGTAACGTGTCAAAATTTACGGAAAAAAATTCATTGCTCGTTAAATTCGGTACCAAGAGCTAAAATACAATTTTCATAGTATTTATACATTATTGAGTCATAATACAACACCTTTTGTTTTATTGTTTTTGGTCAATTTAATTTTTTATTGATTAAATTGTAAAAAAACTCGGTAGTTTTATTGAAAAATACAAAAATGGTCATGACTTTTCGTGCGATGAAGATGTATGCTATGCTGTAGAAAGATTTTTTGTTGGAAATTACCTCCCTTATTTCCCTGTTTTGTTTGATCCACGACTTTTTGACCAACCTGTATAATATGTTGCCAAGTTTTTTTGCAGTTATAATTAAATGCTTATTGAACAACCAAATCTTTAGACAGTCTGAAATATTCTGGAAAAGTACTTGCAGATTGCGAGCATGTGCCAATTGTTTTTTTGCACGTGTATCTGTCTACCCCTTAATTGGTATCCTCAAAGGTCTACGCACTGAAAATGTATCTGAGGATGTCCATCATGGGATATAAAGTCGTGAGCGTGTTTGTTTTTTTTTAATTTATTTATTTAAATCTTAGGAAAACTTACAGCTAGCTTACAGGAAAAGTATTTAAGTAAATATTATACAATTAATGTTACATAATATAAGAAGGCCAATTAAAAGTTTCCACAAATAGAATAAGAAATGTATAAGTAAGGCATAAACAGGTAAAGTAGACGATTAGGAAAGGTAGAATAGATATAAAATACAACACACACTTTAATACAAACACAATATCAGTTGGGTGCCTAATCTATGCAGAAAAAAATATCACTAAGTAAGCGTTTCAGCTTACCTGTTTTTGTGTAGAATAGATCGACCTCTTTGTTTGCCTTAGCCAACGAGTTAAACAAGCTAACAGCTCTCCACAGAAAAGAATTTTGCCTATAATTAGTGCGTACGCACAGTACAGTATTTTGAACGTTTTCACACTTTTAAATTCTGCTGACATTCTCAAGATAAAGCCAAGTGCGCGAGATGCCTTCTTAACTATAGTGTTAATATGTTTGTCAAATAATAACTTACCATCAAATGTCACTCCCAAGTCTTTTATTTTATGTACTCTATTTAGTGGTACGTTGTAAAAAGTGTAATTATAAGCCAGAGTAGTAGGTTTACGCGTAAAGGAACAAACATAGCACTTGGAAACGTTAAGATCCAATTTATTTATTTCTTAAATTTAATCTTTATTATTTTTTTTTTTTTTTTTTTTTTTCGCAATATTTTTCAAATCTTTATAAGTCATCTTGGAGGCGGTAATTATCTACGGTGGTATTTATTTGGTATAGAATTTTCATATCATCAGCGTACAGTAATATTTTAGAATAGATAAAGCAAGAGGAAATAAAATTAACAAAAATTGTGAATAGCAGAGGACCCAACAGGGATCCTTGGGCAACACCCGAAGGTATGCTCATAGGACAAGAAGAATATCCACTACCTATTCTCTGAAGCTTTTCAAGTAGAAGTGAGTGATCAATTCGATCAAAACATTTGGAGTAGTCGGTGTAGATTATGTCCACTTGCGAGGGTTCCGACATAAACCATGACAAGAAGTCCGCACAACGAAGGAGATTAGATGTGGTAGACCTGCCTCTCAAAAAACCGTGTTGATGTGTTGAAATACTGTGTTTGAGTGCTGAATAAAGTTGTGTATGGACATTTTTTTCTAAGACCTTAGCAAACAAGCACAGTATTTCAATAGGAATAGGTATTAGGGGTAATCTGTTTAGATGGTTTTCGTCCTATGTCCACAACCGGTGCCAGACTGTGGTTCTAGGTGGATTTTCGATTTTGTTTTTTGGACCTTTTTGTGAATGGGAGTTATGAACGCCGTCTTCCAAATACTAGGGACCACTCCCTCTGCGAGGGACTGGCGGTAAAGAAGAGAGAGGGGAAAGCAAAGGCTCTTTGCACATTTAACAATTAAAATAGCAGGTATGTTGTCAGGGCCAGCAGATTTAGTTAGGTCTAGGTTTATAAGCAGTTTAAAGACATTTTCCACTAGAATTTCGATTGAATTAATATCCGCTGAAGCATCAATATTCAATGAAGAAACTGAATCAACCTGTCCGTTAGACAGGGGATTATCCAAAAAAATTGAGTGAAAAAATTCACCAAAAAAGTTACAAATCTCGTCACCACAGTCCGATGAACGGTTATCATATTCAAGCACAGAAGGGTAAGTGTTAGACTGATTCTTACTTTTTATGAATGACCAAAAGGCGCGAGGATTTGTTCTGATGTTTTTCTCAATATTAGCTATGTACTCATTATACATATCTTTCTCCATAGTATGTGCTCTTGGTCGAAGTAAAATAAATGAGTCGCGGTCATAAGAGTTACTATATGTTTTATATTTTTTATGGAATGTTGCTTTTTCGCGAAGCACTTTAATCAAAGGCCGCCTATACCACAGTGGATACCTACGGGAAGAAGTGACTAGCTTAGTGGGAACATAGGTATCACGCAAGTCGTACAGCGTACTATAAAGAAAAGACACAGCTTCTTCGATATTCCTGCTACCAAACTCAGAATGCCAATTAATGGCATCTAAATAACTACAGATAGAAACAAAGTCACCGTTATTATATGAGTACCTAGTATAAGGACGCGGTTTGAGGGTATGTAGTTTAACAAATTCCGCGGTAGTTACAACAGACCGGTGATGAGGGTCTTCTTCGACTAAGGGACTGTTGTGAGTTTACAATTACATCATTGTTAGAAAAAAATAAATCCAACAACCGACCGAGGCTTGCATTTACAAATGAATTATACTGAAGTAAGTTGCATGTGTTTAAGTTGTCGATTAAATCTAGCTGATGCGAGCCTTGGAGATTAGTGGGGGCAAGAGAAATTCCGTCGTTATTATCTATAGTCCATGTAACAAGGGGCATATTAAAATCACCCAACACAATTATTTTGTCTAAAGGGTTACTTAATGATATCTTAGTCAAATTCTTAGCAAAGTTTGTTAATTGGATAGACATAGGATTACCTAAATTTTCATCAGAAATATATACTACCCCAATGTGCATTTTGTAGGTAGAATTACGACTTTTCAGTGATAAAGTGACCAATAAATCCTCGGCGCTGGAACACCACTCCTGCCGGCACTGGGCCGCTAGCTCCCGACGAACAGCTATCAGAACCCCTCCCCCCTTCTCTTGACCAGTCTTTTCATAATTACGATCACGTCTCTAGACTATGTAACGATTATCAAAAAGTTCCTTGTTATGGAAACTGTCGTTTAACCACGTTTCAGTGATATATATTATATCATACGAGCATAAAGATATATTCCTATAAAATGTTGCAGTTTTAGTTCGAAGACCGCGAACATTCTGATAATAAATTCTAAATGTATCGAATTATAAAGCAACGAATTATTATATAACGAATAGCCAGTAAAAACTGCAAGACATCAATTAGGTTTAAGTTAAATTATAGATTTGGCTCATGATGACCGTGTTTTGGTTGCGCAGATAAATTATACTTTTGACTCTAACTGTACTTACACTAAGTTTGGTATGCGAGACGAACATGGACAAATATCATCGTGTGGGACGTATAAAGACTTGTAAATAATGTGGGCCGAAAACTAGGGACGAATATGGCATAAATCATTTTTTGCCAACATTGGCGATTTTCAACCATGGATCTTAGATCAGAACCAATAAGACTGCCTTCCGTCCAAAGTTCTTTCTTCTGTTCTCTAGCTGTATCTTTTTTGTGCAGGTTTTATGGAGCCTGTGTAGACCCACCTCACTGCTGCTTGCTGACGGAATACTGCCCCAAAGGTTCTCTACAAGACATCTTGGAAAACGAATCTATCAAGTTGGACTGGATGTTCAAAGTCAGCCTTATGCATGATATTGTAAAGGTTAGTAATATTTCCTAGCTCAAAATAGTATATAATTTTTGTCAAAAATGTATTGAACGTTTCCCTGCAACGTATTGTGTTATTTTGTTCAGCATTTTTGGTTTTGGGTTAGCATTTGTTAAAATAACAAAAGCAAATACTATTTTATTGGAACAGAATAAAAGTGGGTAGGTACAAACAATTCAATAATAAAGATCGTAATAACAGTAGGTATAATAATATAACATGTGTAGTTTAAAACACGCGTTTATCACGCACTAAAAATTATAAAAAACAATTCCACTATTCACATCCTGGCTCCATAATCAGACGAGTCCAATAGATTGTGCTAGGTAATCTCGTTACCTAGCCACTGAAGAGTTCCACTATCCACCTCCTGGCTCCATCATCAGATCAGCTCCAAGATACCAAATTATAGTATTGACATCCGAACTATATATATATATATACACATACATACATACATCTGATACATCTGTCTGATTTGAAGTCATACAAATTGATTACAAAAAAATATTAAAACTTATGTACATTCTTTTATTGTTTAAGTTAAGATTTTGTATTTTGGAATGCACAATAAAGTTTATCTATAAGTATCTATCTAGCTATCTATCATGTTCTAATGTGAATTGACCTCTGCAGGTCTCTGACCAATTACTTGGTACATCCTCACTATAAGTATGGATCTGAGGCTGTCCTTCATGGGGCCGTGAAAATAATATACTTTTTTTTAAATCATAGTCTGTGGTTTCTCGCAGGGCATGCACTATTTACACGGAACAGACATCAGGTCCCACGGCAACCTCAAGTCCAGCAACTGCGTAGTGGACTCCAGATTCGTGCTGAAGATCACGGACTTTGGACTCCATGCCCTGAGGACTTCGGAAAAGGATTCAAGAGCTCATAGCTATTGGACACGTAAGTATTCTTTTAATTAATAATTGTACAGAAATATGAACAAAGGTGAGTTGAACTCTAAAAAGAGTTTTCTTCCAGCAAACTTTAAGCAGATATAGATAAGTGATGAAGTTGGTAGGTGTACCAAAATAGAAAAGAAGAAACTATATATAGCAGTATTTTAAACAATAATTCTGTGGCGCAGTGGGGGAAGGCCCGCCTGAGACGCAGAAGGGTTCGATTCCCGTTGCGGGACAAATGTTTGCATCTGCAAATATTTGTCTCTGGTCTGGGTGTTTTCTATCTATAATAAGTATGTATTTACAAAAAATAAATCTATATAAGTAAAACTAGTATTTCAGTCATCTAGTTCCCATAACACAAGCTCTGCTTACTTTGGGGCTAGATGATGTTGTTTGAAAATGTCCAGCATTTTTTTTTTAAACATAATATAAATCTTTGGGTGTATTAATTATTGTATATCATCATCATAATGAATCTCGCAGCTAAGTGGTTACAGTACCCGCATACCAAGTGAGAAGTCAAGGAGTTCAATCCAAACCGAGGTTAATATTTCTGGGATATAATAAATCATGAGTGTGTAATTTTGAACTGAGGATGGAAGCAAATTGACAAGACACAAAAGGGAAAGTAAACCAGACTTGACAAAAATGTAGGGTTCGTTTTTGTAATTTATCTTTGGATCCCTATAAACCACGAATAAAACGAAACCAATTTGTCGATACACAGATAATCTACCTACAGTTATGATGTCGAAACTCCTTCCTGCGCTCACTCAGAAACTTTTAATTTTGTTTCCACTTCGTAATTGACTTGAGAACTTACTTTACTTTTAAAAATAATGTGATAAGTACCGTCTTAGGTCACACAAAGCAAGAAGATATGTCAATGCGTACATTGACCTTTCTACATAAGATTTATTTATTTTGAGTTTTATTATTTTATTTATAAACCAAGAAATAAAAACCAAAAAATCAAAACCTAAGAGGTTTCACCATACAAAAAACTATTAAATTATTCAACTCATACGTTTCATACATAGTCTTGACGCCACCCACTGCTGAGTAAAGGCATCTTCTCTATTACGCCACTCCTTGTGCCAGTCAAATCCACTGCTCACCTACTGCTCTCACAATATCATCTGACCAGCAGGTAGGTGGTCTGCCTCGAGGCCGCCGCATATCTCTCGGCCACCATTCTTGACTGTTTTTGTCCATCTGTGGTCCTCCCGCCTTGCCAAGTGCCCATCTCCACTTAAGCCTCGCTATCCGTATACCAATAAGACGTTTAGTGAGACGTCTAATCTCGATGGTTGGCTTCACTTGTAACTAACTAAATAACAAACAATGTAAAAATATTGGAAGTCAATTTAAACCCACTTCTAAGAAAAATTACCAATAGAAATTAAATTTTGTAGGTATATTTAGTTCGGATGACAATACTATAAAACCAAATTATATCTTGGAGCAGATCTGATGATGGAGCCAGGAGATGTATAGTGGATTTTTTCAGTGGCTACTAGTAATCCCCTGTAGTTTGGTTCGTTTTGACGAGTCCGATAGATTGGGCTTGTTATCGAGGGTCTGATGATGGAGCTAGGATGTGGATTTTAATTTTTTTTTTAATTATTAGTGCGTTATGAATCAGTGTTTTTAGTTTTAACTACACTTTTATATTATTTTAATAGTCGTTTTTCTCCTTGATCCATATCCGCGAAATTAAGTTGGCTTTGAATAATGTATATCGCCTAGGAAAAAACACCCCAGTTGATAAGTCCCAAAAAAAATAGGTCCAATAGACCTAACGTGTAATAGCTTAAATTTATTTGGTCCATTTGTTTCTTCAGATTCTTATTGTTTTGACGCAAACAAGCACTTGAAAGTGTTTTTGTTTTTTATTAGGTATGATAAGTTTCCTAAGTGTTTTCGTTCAATTCGTAAGCGTTCATTCTTTATATTCTTTGTTTTGTAGATTTATGTCGTATTTATTCAAGAATCGTAAAATAAACACCTTTCCAGCACTGCTATCATTTACCGTTTATCACGTCTGGGTAGATACCGCTTTTCGTTACTCGGAATGGGGTAATAAATTCTTTTAGAACCAATATGTACATTATTGTCCCCGTCATCGGACAATAGAGGCTAGGTAGTCACTTTCTTTGTATATGTTGTCAGATCAAATCCAGGTAAAAACGGTCGGACAGCGCGCACCAATGGAAAATATCTGTGGCACAGGAAAGTGTGAATGAACGTAATTATTGGGTAATCTGTTATTTTGTTCGCTAGGACATCAGCCCCTGTGGCCTAATGGATAAGGCATCGGCCTCCTAAGCCGGGGATTGTGGGTTCGAGTCCCACCAGGGGTACTTTTTGCATACGTAATTTTTTTTTGTCACCCATAGTTTTTACATACTGGATAATTAGACATTGTTTTATAGTGAGAGACTTTTCAGTATGAGAATTTTTTTTCGGCTGTATTTAGACCTTCTCGGTGACGCGGCGGCTGAGTAGCCGGAGAGGTGCAGGTTCGATACTCGCTGTGGAACTTTAAAACAACCTGGCTTCATGTTGTTTCCCAGAAACACATGCAGATGGAGTACCATCTAGTAAGCTGTTGGGAAGCCACAGATATAAAATAAAAATTCTCATTAAAATAATTATTGCAAGGCGTGGTGGTGACAGTGATGGCCGAGTGGTAATAAAAACGTTGGACTTCCGGTAGTGAGTTGGGCCGACGTCATACGACAACGGGTCGTGGATGGTTTATACTAGTGCAGGATCGTGGTGGTTGTCAAAAACGGAGGTAGGCCTATAGGCACCAGACGGCGAAGTCGGGCTGTGGAAGACGAGGACGAATCATAAAAAAAATATATCTTCAACTGGACATTTTTCACAGAGCACCATCTAGCCCCAAACTAAGCAGAGCTTGTATTATGAACGACGTGACTGATATACTACTTATATACTTTTTTGTAAATACACATATATTTGCAGATCATACAAACATTTGTGCCGCGGCGGGAATCGAACCCGCAACCTTTTGCGTCTCAGTCGGGCCTTCGCCCACAGCGCGACAGAGTACGTTTTGATTAAAATAAAATTTAAAATTTTTTTAGGACAACTTTGGACAGCGCCAGAGCTGCTTCGAATGTCAGAATTACCGGCAGATGGAACTCAAAAAGGAGATGTATACTCCTTCGGTATCATAATGCATGAGATCGTGAACCGTCAGGGAGCATTCTGGCTTGGACAAGGGGTTGAAATGCCCCCAAAAGGTAAGCTCCTCTTTGTGCATGGTGGAAAATAATTCTGAGTAACCGATAATCAAAAAACCAGGAAGCCTATAGGATTTTTGGCGCCTCGATCTTCTATAACTCCGCTATATTCAACTGCTATAATGTATCGATATGAGTATATGGTAATTTAACTCAAGGAAAGTATATTTTCTGATCTAGTATAAGTATCTAATGTGTTGAACGAAACTTTAAAAACTATATAAATATTGATAAAGCTAAAGATATTCTTCTCAAATATGAGAGGAAATATTATCATCACTTTCGAAAAGAGAACACGCGAAGTATCTTATTTACGTATACAGCATCAGTTTTGAATATTTATAACTGATATAAATATTCCCTAAGCAACAAAAAACGCGCTGGCGATGTTTTATGTAAATCCATTGCCGGAAATAATGAACCTTTTTTTATTTCTTTGCATTTTTTTTTTAGAAAACTTTTATTATTCTCGTATATGCCTCGGCGTAAATGACAATTGCCTATTTAGCGACCTCTGCAATGATGTACTATTTTTGAACAAAAATTAGCCAGGAAACTGTAATTTGCACAGTTTACAAAAATATGGACTGAAACGACTCTATTGCCCATCCAGAATGTTTGGCTCAAAGTAACCCGTACAGTTTCATCGTAAAACTAAAAATAACAAAATACAAAAGAAATCATGTATGAAAGCAGAAATCGGATTGACGATGACCAGTGATTCAGTGTATTGAAAGTGCACCTCTACCTACAACCGTGTGGTAGTGATTAAACTGTGCTCGAGTTTTTTTACGCTTTTAAGTAATATAGATAATTAATGCACTCATAACACACGAGGTTTATTAGCACCGCTGAAGTTGAACTCGCGACCCAGGTAGGTACTGTGTCAAGTATGTTATTTTTTACACTACATTGTATCCATTATGTTAAGGGGCAAGACTCTCATTGTTGGCTCGGCCCATTGCTTTTATATAAATAAATCTATAAATAGATACTTAATGATGTTGACTCTTGGCCAAGGCCAAGACAAGACTTTTGACTATGATTTTTGGTTCAGTTAGGAAATAAAATGTAAAAACTTTGACAGCTAATGTGATAGTGGACAAGAAATATCAATAGTCACAAAAAATGCCAAATTATTGAAGAACCATTTACGCTTAAAAAAAACAAAATGGATCAAGTACTGTTTATTAACATGATTTTGTAGTTGATAGTTCAACTAAAAAATCGTTCTTTATTGAATTAGTATTCAATAAAGAAATAAAATTAGTTCAGCTTTCATGTAAACTATACAGGATGTAATAAGTTATGAATCTGTTGGAAAATTAAATGTATTGATATACTTGTGTCCAACTTGTTGAATATATAGCTGAACTTTACGAAGTTCAACCATATACCCTCCATATCAACCTCTGAACCTAAGTTCTGAAAACAACCTTTTTGTGAATGTGATCAAATCCTAAAATATTTCCTTATACATATATAGATAATAAAATCCTTATATATATCCTAAATAGTCGTTCTCACAAATTTATTTTATGTATAAGTATTCCTTCTTTCAATAATTCCCACTGAATGGGCACTCACTAAGAAATATAATTTATGTAATACGATTTTCATTTTGTCGTGGGAAAATTAAAAAGTCGCAATGAACCCAATTTTCAGGCAATTTTCATTTTCTATCCGCTTTATACTCGGGGGACGATGTATTTCTTCAAAGTAGGTACTTATTTATTCAATTTCTTCCCAATACGAAGCTACTTTGAAATGAAGAGTTTATAAATTATCAGAAGAAAGTTTTATATAAAACATTTTTGTGAAACCGGCCAAAAGTAATTTGAATTTTATGAAAAGCTATAATGAAATACTGTGAATGATCAATTGTCTCTTAGCCTACATAGTGATTTCTCCTCTCAGTTACCGACACGATGCGGAGGGAGAGCGTCGCGATCACTTATCCTGATGAAGACTCTCAGAATGAGTCGAAACTTAGCTGCTTTCACCAGTACGTGAAAGGTCCCGTTTTACAATATGGATGATAAAAACGTTGTTCCCCAGATATAATCGAAACAGTGATTGCCAGTGGCCTGCGTCCAAATACGACTTACCACCGATCCAGCGAGGTGGATGACGCGACGGATCTAATGCGGCGTTGCTGGGCCGAGGAACCGGCGGAAAGACCTGACTTCGCACACCTCAAGGGGGCCATCCGGAGGCTCAACAAGTAATGTGTACATACTCTATCTGGTGTTGGTATTTACTCATTATTTCATTTGATTGTCGTTGGTGCAACTGATGCAATTCCTTCCATATTTTTTTTTAATTTAACTTAACTGGCATATATATATTTTATAAGGAAAATAAAAATTGACTTTAAAAAACGGGAAGTAGAAAAAACAAAATTTTTTTAACCTTATCCTTAACCTTTAATATGATTTTTTTCTCAAATTGTATGGATATTAAAGTATATCCTACCCATTAAAAAAAGAATCACAATTGTCTAAGATATCGCGTAACATACCTCCTCATTTTTTGTCCGTATCATAAGTTGGGGTACCGCCTACTAGGCCAACGAGGCTATTGTAAAATATTTCTAATTATATTATCTAATTGCTATTTTTTTGCGTCACAAATCTTGTCTTATAATAATACTTTTCTTAATACAGAATTATTTTCTTTGTAGTTTTCTGAGTTAATGTAGTTTTTATACCAAAAACATTTTCTTTCTAAAATTATCTAATTTAATATATCTCCTAAATTTTTAACTAAATGAAAATCTAACCCAATTCACCAAGCTCTTCAAATTCCATCTGCATCTTAAATTTAAGACGTTAAATATCCTAGGGCATGTTCTTTATTACATCGAATAAAGAAAATCCTTTCCTACGGGAAAGCAAATTTACGAATTTGCTTAGTACGTAAAGCATGTTTAATTTTGCTTAGCTTAAATATTTGTCAAACGTTCCTTTTGTGTGAATCTTGGCGTAGATTTTATTGTAATTCGAAGAACTTGGTGAATTGGGGTAATTGGGTTATGAAATATAAATACTGATGATACAGTACTGGACCTGTTTAAACCAATAAAATTAGTTTTTGTTAGACAAAGTGACAATTGCTTTATCCTTTTCACCCTCGTGGAATCCTCATCGTCTCTTTCCAACCCATAGTGATCCACATGCTGTCGTGATGTGGATCACTGGCGTGTACCTCCCCCCGCACGCACACTTTTGTCAAGGAGTCGAAGAAAAAAGATGGCGAATAAGTGATAAAATTATGCAAATAACTCAATCTCATTTAAATTTGTAAATACTATTGTTGGAACCCCCAAAACTCCTGAAGAGTGTGAGGAAAGTGTGTAAAAAAATGTAAAAAGTAAAAAAATATGACTACTACAAACTTTGAATTAGCGCGTAATCATTTTATTCCTATCAATCACGGATTATCGTAAATTATTTGCGATTTACTTTCTCTTATGAAAAGTTTAACGTCATTTTTGTGTAGAAAATACAGGGAGATCCTCCGTCAAGAATGCCCCATGAACGTAGTTTGCAAAATAAACTAGCTGTTTTTTTTTGGACTGGCACAGGGAATTTACGATACAATTTCTTAAATCGAGAATGATCCGATGAAAATAGATAATATGTTAGCCGACTGTTTGACAATTCAGGAAAGAAATAGCATCTAATCGGACGGACCCGTACCTACTCACAGTTCGCTGTTTTCTTTCGAACCGATTTACGCTAAAATAAACAACAAGGCACATAAATTAACGTAGCAAATAACTAAAAATACTAGTCGCGACAATATTAGTTCAATCAACAAATGTAAAACGCCTTTCATCAATAAAGCTACCGCAGTTAAAGCTGTTCATTTGATGGCGAAAATGAATCATGGCCTATATTTTAGAAGACCTTTAAGTAATATGACGTTATAGTAAATAAGTAAAACGACGAACGATTACTGGCTTCTACGTATTTCGTTAAATTGCAAAACTATTCAAATGCGAATGAGAAATTTCCTAATCAATTGGAGGATTCTATTGATAAATTCTCATCGCTTGAAATAAATAGTCCTCGAAAGTGGGAATGTTGTGAAAAAAAAGTGGGATTGAAATTTTTACAAGTTCAAAAGCTTGTAAAAAAAACCGAAAATTAATGTCAATACGAAATGCTGAGACTTGATTACCTATGTCCGATATCAGTAACACATAAATCACACAAAGTAGGAGATGCAAATACATTTTCTGGCTGAAAAATAGGGTTCGATAATCGCTTCATCCCAAAGTAATCCTGGCTCATCCATGCAACCGCAAGTTACAAAAGTTATAACTCGCAAAGATTTCAAAGCTATAACGACGGGAATACGATTTTAAATAATGATTTTGTTGTTTAGACATCTACTTGTTTATCTGAAATAAACCTTGAACTATCGAATCACATCGGTTTAAAGATTTTTATTTCTCATAAAACAAAAATGTTCACTTATAATGAGATACAATAAATCTTAAATTTAATGCTTAACTAAATATGACACCTCCGGGGCCAGTAGGCGGTAATTACCTATAGTAAGTAAATATAGTAAGTAAACATAGTAAGTAGGTAGTGTATATCTATGTTTTTTTTTTATTTTTTTATAAATTATAAGTAAGCTTTGTCAAGTTATTATACAAAAGATGTTTAAGGTAGGCTTTATATATATTTTTTTAACTTTGTTTTGAACGTGCTCATGCTAGCACATTCCTTTATCTCATTAGGCAAGCTATTAAATAACTGCACTCCCTCGTAAACAATTGTTTTAAAAAAAAACATTCGCCTCACCATCACCTCCAGATGATAACAAACATGTCTCTAATAAATAATATATAGGTTTATGATAACGGTAAGTATGTATTAAAAATCTATTTATTTTAAATCCCTGCCTGATAGTATAACCCTGAGAGAACCAATGATCAGAAATCGCACTTAATCGCCGGTGGTACGAACCACCGGCGATTGATAGTGCGGAATTTTGTTAAAGCGGAAGGAAGGTGCAAAAGGAATATGGCTAAGTTGTAGTTAAAATCCAAAGAACCAACTCTCATAATGTATAATAAACGTATGAATTACAAGTAAAACGTCACTATTTAACTGCTCTTTATTTTTGATAGGAAGTTATATACTGTTTGCCCACTCCTGTTACCCAGAGAGATATGCAGAGTGGAAACCACGGATTTCCACTTGATACGATCCCGACATAATATTTTGCTTCATTAGATTATTTATAAATGCTCATCGGTTAAAGGGTACTCTTGATCTGAACTTTCTCTTTTTCAGAACTTCTACAATTTAATCAGAGTACATTTGCCGTACCCCTGTAATTTGTCTCATTCACGCTTGACTTAGATACATATTTCGTTAATCTCCTTTTGTCCGTTCTTTCCACATGCCCAAGCCATGCACCAAAGCATAACACCTTAGCATAATAGTGTTATGATAAAACACTTTTTTATTGTAAATTTTGTTTACCTGCTTTCATAAGTTGTTTTTTTATAAAATTTGATATATGACATGCCATTCTGATCTTACTTTATGATGTTGTTTGTTTGAAGAAGGTTCCAGAATGTTATGCTTGTTATTTTTACATTAAGTGTCGTGACTCACAAATATTTTTGTTTTCTCCCACAGAGCTCAAGAAAGTAGCAATATATTAGATAACCTGCTTTCTCGTATGGAGCAGTATGCGAATAATTTGGAGTATCTAGTTAGTGAGCGCACGCAAGATTATTTGGAAGAGAAGAAGAAATGTGAAGAATTGCTCTATCAGCTGTTACCAAAGTGAGTATACGTAACTAGCTCCAATTCTTCAAAAGTATGCGTGTACAGAATCGCTAGAAAATTTATATTTTTTTTATTTTAAAACATCCAATAAATATCAATACCAACAGGAATCAATTCTCCGATTACCAGGGTTTAAAGTGGACAAATATTTTTGTATTTCCCACCGGGGATGATTATTAGTGGCTAGTGTAGCGTTGCACGATTTTTTTATGAAATTTTTGATAACTTTGATTTGAGACGAAAAAGCTCATAAAATCCCAGTTTCCCACCACTCAGTGTACATAAGTGGTGATTTTATATTGTGCACATGGATTTTATATATAAAGTTTAGACAATACTCAAATAAATTTAAAAATCAACCTTTCAGTATCTAGACTTCTATTCACTCTATATTTTAATATTTCAAGATGCGATATTCCCATTTGACTTTCCTTTCAACTTTCCGAGTAGTGTTCGTCGAAATAATAGGGCATGCCTTTTAAGCGTATCTCTACTTCAATATAAAAGCAGCCTCTTTGTTTTCATGGAAACATTTTCATAAAAGATTTTCGCCGTAAATTTGAGAAAGCATTTTTGCTGACTCTTGTACCTGCTTAAATAAAATATTTTGAGGTTGAGCAGAATTTTGTGGAGGCTTTTATCATTTTTGTGTTAAACTGATCAGCGTGGAAATTCTATTCTTGCAAATGGGACGAGACTTTTTTCATCAAAATATGTGCTTGCCTTCGCATTTTATGATTATTTGTCCGATATGTTATTGTATCAATGTCTTCAAAATACTTGCAGATGGTGGTAGTTAGTTCTTATGAAAATTAAAGATTTAACTCATTTAATAAACTGTCCTTGTTTATCACAATCTGGTGCTAATGACAGATATTTTGAGCATTGTTTATCTATTAACCCAAACCTATATTGCTGACTCAGACGCAAATATGTGGGTTCTATCGCCGCTATAGTAAATGTTTGCATGTTCAGCAGATATTTGTTCGGGCTCTGGGTTTTGTGGTACTCGTTCACGGAGAATCCTAGTATTAGGTCAGAACTATGTATGTGGCGGCTGGAAGTTACAAAAAATGTAATTGGAAAATATTGAACCATATTTTGAATGGAAATTTTATTATCCATTAGGTCCGTGGCCTCACAGCTCATCAACGGCCTGTCAGTAGTGGCGGAAACGTTTGAGCAAGTCACAATATACTTCTCCGATATAGTTGGTTTCACCGCTCTCTCAGCATCCTCTACGCCGATGCAAGTGGTGGATCTACTGAATGATCTGTATACTTGTTTCGACAGCATTGTTGAGAACTACGATGTTTATAAGGTAAGTTTATTTTAGTAGACATAATTTTTACTTGCCCGAAACAATTAAGTTAGCTTCGTCCGTTTTTTTTCCCTAGATAGGACATTATAGGCTATAAAAGTGGCTAATCTCGAAAGTGCGTCGCGCGACGTATAAAAACTTGGCCCTTGTGGACGATATGTATGATATCCGCATGTAGAAGGGCGATTGTAGATATAGATACTATTAATCGCATACACCGGAATAAAAAAAACATTTTACATAGACTCATACAAACTAGGTTGTTGTGTCATGGACAGCCTTATTGCTAGGAGTGATCTCTTACAGGCAATCTTTGGATAATTGCCTCGTCTTGAATATTTGAAGTCTCAAGTTTATGTTTTTTTCTAAAATGTGCGAGAATGGATTAAAGATTATCGTCATATTTGACGAACTTGGTAGCGTGGGTGGCTGGTAGCCGAGTGAGACACAAGACGTAAAGGGTTCGATCCCCGCTGCTGGATAAATGTTTACATCGAGATATATGTTTCGGGTCTAGATGATGTGGTCCTATGGTACGCCTAGTCCCTGAAACTCATGACATAGAGAATGCATTCAAGTCACATGACCTGCTCCATCCTAGTGAAGTAAACTCAGTACCAAAAAATATATCTTAACAGGTAGAGACAATAGGCGACGCTTACATGGTGGTATCAGGACTTCCAGAACGCAACGGTACTAGACACGCTTGTGAAATATCAAGGATGGCGCTGGCTCTTTTAGACGCGGTGAGGAGATTCAAGATCCGACATCGACCGCATGATCAACTCAAACTGAGGATTGGTTTGCATTCGGGTAAAAACATTTTTTTATTATTTTCATCTTCTTTGTATTGTAGAACAAAAAATAAGAATTTTTATTTTTGTTCAAAAAAAAAATTGAGTATATTTAGATGTTGACAAAATGTTAAAAATGTCTTACGGTCATTGCATAGCCATGTCGCTAGTGTAATTAGCGGGATGGTCTTCAGTGTTTAGTATTCTGATTTAATCTGACGTGCGAATAGAATTAGGCATTATTTGGCTTACCGTGCATTTGCTGCAAAACTCATTGGAGGAGTTTCTAAGTAATCTGCATTTAAATAAGTTAATTCAACATTTCTGGCATTCCAAAAATACGTCACTGAAAAAGATTGTGTTCTATATCATACCAATAAACAGGTCGGGTGCGCTTTGCTCATGCAATCCACACGCAAAACTTGTCTGATTTATGCATAAGTTAAAACGCTCTGAGCCTTTGACAGCTATCAGATTCTAGTAGCAGTCTAGTCACGTTCTAGGGCTACGAACGTTGCCAAGAGTTGTGAGTTGTAACTTGTGATGTTTTTGACATACGTGTAGTTTGAACGCTTTGAGAAGTTGGTTAAGATGAAATAAGTTTGTAACACACTCAGAGCAAGTTGTGGGAATCGAGAAAAAACTAACCAAATCGTCTTCGTATATCTAGATTTTCCAAACTGTGAATTAGTCATTATTTACATTTTATTTAATTATTTTTTATCATGCATGTATGTTAGTGTTAAGTTTTGTGAATAATAATATTATATGGATTTTTTATAATTTGAAATAAATTAATAATAATTATTATTCCCATTTCTAATTATATTGTAGAATATGTGAGATTGCGCATACCTATTTATATTTTATTATGATAACTGTTAGTCAAAATTGTATGCCTGCTGTTAAGCATAAAAAAATATAATATAAACTATAAGGTCAAAAACAACGTATTTTCAACTGTATAACAGGTATCCCCAATAAAAAGATCCGTCTCGCTCAGCTTCGCAAACAAAAATAAATGTAGATTCATATTCATGTTTTCTTTGGGTAATGAGCCAGCCAACTCAGAATGTAAATAAGGTATGAGAACATAAAATTATAAAGGATAGAAGCCGCGTCGGGTCGGGGTATTTGCTATAAGGGCCGGCCAATATAGTACAGTGACGATCTATGAACTTGCAAGTAAAATATTGTAAAAAGATCGCGCTTAGCAATTTCGACTTCCTATGCTCCTGCAGTATCTGGTCGCCACTGCAACTTAAACTTACTTTTCTTCTATCTTAGGGCCCTGTGTTGCGGGAGTGGTAGGTCTCAAGATGCCCCGATACTGCCTCTTCGGTGACACAGTCAACACTGCTTCGCGAATGGAGTCCAATGGAGAAGCTCTAAAGATCCACGTGTCTCCAGACACGAAGGCTTTGCTGGACCTGTATGGGACTTTCCTATTGGATTGCCGAGGAGAAGTTGCTATGAAGGTTTGTGAATTATTACTTAGGACATGTTTTTTTTAACTATGTGAATACGAAGTAAACAGGAATATGGCCAACCTGATGGAATGCGGTAGCCATCGCCTATTGACATTTGCAATACCAGATACATTGCGGAAGCGTTGCCTGCCTTGAAGGACTCTATATTTTTTATGTTTATCTATGTTCATATCTATGTTTTAGTTAAGTGGAAATAAAGCTATTAAACCTACACGTACGAAGATGATAAGTTCTCGTAAATAGAGTAGAACGAGGGAGCCACGGTTTTAGATCATGAGTTATTTATTTTATTTCTGATCCAATTAAAAATATCCTGAGGCAGCTATAAAACTTATTGGTATTGCTTTTGTTTGTATAACGCTGGTCAGACCTCATTTGTTTGTAAAATAAAACAAACCAAATACATACTTGAAATTAAATAACAAATCGTATGGAATTGAAAACGATATTGCAGAGTTGGAATTTGCTTTTTCCGCAATTCGAGTTAGTTCATCGCTTTAATTAACAGAAAACAATCTGTAAGCTTAATTACGTACCAAACGGAAACGCTACTCAATGTTTATTTATATAATAAGGTTAATTTTAAAATGACAACTTAATGCATAACAATATCTCTTTTTAACTCTGCTTAAATATCTTGTGCAATTAAACTCCTAGTAAACTTTCTTACGGTACTTTTTATACATTTGGATAGCCAAATGTTGAGACCTTATTAGAGACAGACAATTTACAATTTAGACAGTTACAATTTAGACCAGAAAATTTAGCGATAAGACCGCCCATTGTACAACATTATAATTTTTTTTAGTAACTAAGCTGATGTGTTTTTTGGTGTGCATTAAAGTATTTTCTATTCTATTCTATTCTAACGTTTTAGTATTTGACCATGAACTTGATGCATAAAAATATGTCAAATTTTGTCTCATTCTTGCAGGGTAAGGGAGTTCTAGTCACATACTGGTTGCAAGGGGAAAAGGTAGATCCTAATGTACCAAAACATCCGCTCATCAAAACCCAAACACAGTCAACTGAAAGTGGGTCGCTCTCACACCTCACACCGTTTAGGAATCGCCTAGACCAAAGTTCACGGTCATCAAGCAGACGAGGCTCCGGCGTATTCCTGCAAAAAATCCCAGATATAGCCAAGTTAGAGAAAGAAGCACAACCGCTACTACAGAATCTGAGCGTACAAAGACAGCAGTCAGATCCTATGGAACTAGTCACAAATGGCAAAACCGATAACCCAGAGGAATTGGATAAGCTAAGCGTCACCAACTCCATATCACTCAATGTGAATTCGCTGAACCATAACTCCGCGAATCAGGGCGGTCAGCCGCGAGTCAAACTGAAGGAGACCAACCACAAATCGAACAAAATAGGTAATAACAATTGGATTTCCAAGTTACCTACAGCGACCTCATTCGATAACGGTGTTAAGAAAGCTAGTGAGCGCTTAAAAGATTATAGCAGTGTACCATTGCTGTCTAAATCTGATCCGCCGAATGATTCGATTGTGTAAAGGTCAGTGTTAACTGGCGAGGTCACGCCGACGGTGGCGTGCAATCAGTACATTGACGTGAACTTTAATAATCGCCAGCGTCACCGCTATTGCCACCGCGTTAGTTTAACCGGGCCTTAATAGCTTTCCTTTATTAGTAAAAGAGAGATGTGTGATTGTATGACGATTTTTGCATTTTGTACTTAATTGTTTTTAGTATTTTCTATATACATTTAACTTATATGTGATCGATGTTCGACTGGAATAAGTTTCCTCTAAGAATATTTTTTATAGTTCTAAGCAAAATTCAACGGTTTCTTTAATATTGATAACATTAATGCTACGATTCTAGATTCCGTTTGAGTATGTCAAACGTAGAATGATTATATTTATTATAAGTCTATTATTATCTCGATGTGAAAGTGTGCTCATTTTATGTTCAAGAACTTTGTGTACATTATCTGATGCAGTAAATAAGATTGAAAGAAAAAACTTTAAAAAATATAATTAATGTCTGTGACTTTGTCTTGTCTAGCTTCCCTCTAGTAGAAGAGCAAAAGGTTTTTTTATTTTGGTAAACTATACTTTCCCACTCCTGGCCTGCCACATCCCACAAGCCCTCCTGGAAACATTAAAGTCGTTGAGTCGAGTGTGTATTCTGTAGATGTCGATGTGTTTGCGCTTAAGTGACATTGGAAGGTTTCCCTTCATTAGAATTAAAAAAGGAAATTATCCTTCAAATTTCAGATCTCTAGGACTTATGGTTCATGCTGTCGGAACGATTTTATGTAATTTAGAAGATAAGAGACATACGCTACTAATTTGAAGAAATGACTTAACAAGTATATTTATTATTTTGAAAACATTGATAGCGATCAGATATTTTAAGTGCTCAAGAGGTTAAGCATGAAATTCATAAAAAAATAATAGGTTTATCGATAATAAGTCAAATACTTGTTGTGCAATGTACTTGTTTTATGTAATACATAGATGAGACTAGATGTAAATATTGTCTATTTATTGTAAATATTACTTTATAGTAACTTTGTTGTGATCTTAGCAAGGTATAATAATATTTAAAATAAACCTAGACGGTTACGTTCAAATAAATGTATCAAAAACGTTATTAGCAAATAAAAAGAGTGAGAATAAAATAAAGGTTTTTTTTTCTGATCTAAGCTGAGTCAGCGTCACAAACTGGTAGACCCAAAGAGGTAAATTTTCAACCGACTTCAAAAAAGAGGTGGTTTCAAAATTCATGTTTTTTTTTAATGTGTAGGTTTTATAAGGGTGGTATATATATTTTTTGGAAAAAACCTTCAAATGGGCGATGATCCGTTAATTTAGATCAGTTTTTAGTTTCCTAAAAAAATATAGTTTTAGAAACGACAAACTTATACTTATATAATAACACAATGAAAATAATGGTAGGTACGCTTGAATCTATTACTATGTAGTTTACGCAAGTAACTACCTACTATATACCTGTAGTATATAGTAGGTAGTTGATACATTAACTGGACACAGTAGCAAGTTATATAACTACCAAACTCTTTAAAATCTTTAAACCATAAGAGAGCGAGTTTCTCATGGACAAACCGGTGTGCCCAACTAGTTGTGCCATCCCAAATATTAGTCCCGTAAGAAACAACTTGGCACAACTGAAAAATCCTTCCTGGGCAGATCCGACTCGGATAGGTTGGAATTTTTAAGATCACGTGAAAGTATGATGTTTGCAACATTTCTATGGAAGTCATCCCCCTCCCCCACAAGGGGGGGACCCAGGGGTTCGCCAAAGGCGGGCGAGCACCGACAAGGCCACGGTCGAATCCAACCGGGAACCCGTAGCCCTGTCCAGTGCTAACGCACCGTCAAACGAATCGGCCCATGACGATAGGTTTGACGACGCATTAGCCCTAAGGTGAAAAACGTAATATCGATGGGTTTTTAGTCGGTATGCCATCACCCACTAGCACTTTGTTAGTGGTCTGGTTGGCTCCGACAGACCCCCTCAGCTCTCCCCGGCCGGAGGTATACCCACCGAAACACACTTATAGGGTGTTTTTTTTAAGTGTTACCACAAGATTTTTATAATACCCCAAATTCAACGCCCCGCCGAGCTTTATGTGAGTTTATAAACAAAATATTTGTTTTGATTTCATGACAGATAGAATGACAGTTAATTACAGCTTGAAAGTGCCACATACGCTGAAACAAGTTGTTGATTAAACTTAGCGGCGCGCTGGCTCAAAACCCAGGTTAATTAAGGAGATCACACAAGAAATGTGTTTAACAAAGTTTGTTACTCCTGTGGGTGAAGTCAACAATAATTTGTCGAGCAAGTGCTTTAGTTTAATCCGAACGTAACGCCGACCTCATTTTATTAGAGTTCCGTATTTTAATCTATCAAAAATATGGTGAGTAGTATTTTAGTCATGTAGTTCCCATAACACAAGCTCTGCTTGCTTTGGGGCTAGATAGATAGATAGAAAATGCTTTATTGCACAATATAAAACAAGTACCGAACTTAATGCAAACTAGCATTTTCTTCCAGCTTACCTTTGTGTAATGAAGAGTGGACGGTATTATTATTATATTATTATTATGTATATTTAGTATGTAGTCCTACACCAGGATTACCTTTATCGTGGGTATCAGGAAATACGTGTACCGTGGTACCACACCACCTAAGACCGGAACAAAAATCTTCAGAAAATACAAACAACATTTGTCTCGCAGCGGGAATCGAACTAGCACCTCGCGTCGCAAACATCGAGATCAGCACCCTGTAGCCGTTAGGAAACGTAATATACAATTTGTCAATTTAAGGACTAGGGGGATAGACGAGAAATAAAAACACCCCTCTTTGAGTGTAAGGGAGGTACACTCAAAACATATTTCAAGATTTTTATTTACCACTTTATTTTGATTAATATATATAACCATGCCAAATTACAGCTTTCTAGTACTATGAGTATCTGAATTAAGCCGCGGATAGACAGACGGACATGGCGAAACTATAACGGCTCCTTGTTGACAACGGAACCCTAAAAACTTCACCAATTCAACTAATCTTCATAATTAATCGGATACGCATCAATTACCTACTAATTCCTTATCACTTCACTTCTTGATTATGGCTTTTGCAACTAGAATATTCCTTATCAAAGGCACAATGTGGATTAGACTTTGTCTTAATAACCTACCCCGAAGCAAGCAAGTCAAACTGACGCGGAGAACGCGGCGATCACTAAATCCACGCAAACTTTGACAAACACATCGCCACCGCTACTGCCATCGCCACCGACACTTCGTCAGCCTTCGCCTAACAAACTAGGCCGTATTAAATGTTTCATTTCCTAAAATACGGTTGATTACCACTGTTTTTTTTTGTATTAAAAAAGACATATTTTCAATTTAAAAACCATATCCATTTCCTGTTCGTCCTTCACTGTTTGTTCAAGAGAACGGTTAATTTATTCCGAAGTTTTAATTATTTATAAAACTCGTCGCTTAGTGTTTGAGGCATTATTCATTTTAAATCAAGCCCGTTATTTATCAGATTGCAATTTTCCGATTTGTAGGTTGAGTTGTGGTTGGCCTAGTACTATCTAGGCCAACCACAACTCACCTCTCTGACTACTCTCTACTTGGTATCCTCAAAGATCTACGCACTGAGCATCAGAGGATATACATCATGGATAAATCAGTCGTAAGCGTGTTTCTCTTTTTTTTCGTTGAAAATGGCTCAAATTCATGTTACAATATTACCGCCATCTTCGTCATCATTAACAGCATGTAGAAGTCCGCAACTGGCCTCTCTCAAAGAGTGCCATGACGAACTACCTTACCCTTGAGGTGTCGTCAGTTCACTGAGTGGACAGAGTTTCATCATTCGGTTTGTGGACGCCATACGAGAACCTTTCTTCCTCAGTGGTTATCGGTTCTGATAGCTATATGGCTTGCCCATTACCATTTCCACTTGCTTATTCTAAAAGCTATGTCCGTGTAAAGTCACCAAGGGATTTCTTCGTTTCAGTATTTATCACGTAGTGAAACTCCGAGCATAGGTATTAAGGATGGCTATAGAGCCATCCTTTCCATCTTGAGATTTTATAACTTAAACATATATATGTATTATTCAGCTTTTGTATGTACGTAAAAACACGTGCTCAAACGATAAAAGAAAATATCGTGAGGAAACCGGCATGCCCTTGAACAATTTTAAGGCATGTGTCATCACCTATTGTTCTAATAATCAGCGATGAGCTTGTAATGCAACCTGTCACGTGAAATGCTAACCACTTGAAAATCGCAGGCACATGCCAAATATAATGTTTGGACGTGCCTTCGACTACCCCCTATCCTCAAAGAACTACGCATGAAGTATCCCATCCCATCATATTTCCATCATGGGAAATACAGTCGTGAACGTGTTTGTTTTTTTAAACTAAATAAAAAAAACAACTTTTTAATGTATTATTAGAACTAAAGTCAAGTGTGGTCGGTTCAAGGCCGACATTGTTTTATCATCCCTAATAACTGGAAATCTTTATTAGATTAGTAGTTGTTAGGTACGTATCACTCGTAACTATGTATTGTTTGCGAGTTTGTATTCAAAACAACTGTAGCAAACTGAAGCGACTATAAAACAATGGTCGGCCACTATTGCTGGTTGTATTTGAGTTGATTGAGAGCGCACGGCTAAATTAGGTGCCGGCAGAGAGATGGTATGAGCTTTTTAGTTTATTAAAAAGTTATCTTCAAGCAGAAAATGTAAAATGCCAAAAAAATGGTAATACTTGGATCCATGATCATAACGCAGATCTGTCAGAAAACCAAATAGGGTGTTAGAGACTAAATTTAAAAATAAAATAAATAAATATACATCTAATATATATTTCTAATGAATATTCCTGACCCCGCATTAGAATTCCCTGTGTCGTGGGTATCAGAAACTACGAGTACTATGGTACCACAAACACAACACCCAGACTCGTAACAAATATCTGAAGAACATGAAAACATTTGTTCCGCAACGGGATTCGATCCCGCACTTCTTGCGTCATAGGTGGCTATTTTCCCACTGTGCTATCGACACCGTTGAATTTTATTGGGCACATGTCCATGTTTTGCATAGAAGTTAGCATTCTACGTGGCAGTTTGCAAGCCCAATGCCGCTTATTGGAACACTAACCGATTGCACATGTCTTGATGGCGGCTGACGGCGGATGGATTGACGACCTTGATGACACGACGGGCGGGTAGCTGGCTGCGATGGACGAGGTGTGGGTTCGATTCCCGCTGCTGGACAAATGTTTGTACATTCAAATATTTGTCTCGGGTCTGGGTGTTTAATATGTAGAATATGATTGTTTGTATTTATTAAAATAAATGTATATAAGTTTATCAGTCATGTAGTTCCCATAACACAAGCGTTGCCTACTTTGGGGCTAGATGAATAGAATAGAATAGAATATAATATCTTTATTGTCATAGGTGAAACATGTAAAATAAGCGTAATAAATATATATAGCTACCTAAATTACGTGAACAGGCTTAGACTCGTCAATTTTGTACACGATTTTAACAAAAGATTTTTTAAAAACACAGTCGTTTACACATGAGATTTATCTAATTATATCGCTGTAGAGAGGCGACGGGGGTTGGCTGAGAAAAAATAGGTTCTACATTAAAATTATTGTAATCGTTTTCTAAAAATTCTTTGATGCTGTACAGTGTTTTGTCAAGTAAAAGTTTTTTTAATTGAGTTATAAATATATTTTCGCTTTTTATTTGATTTAATTCATATGGCAGTTTATTGTAAAGCTTGAGTTTATTGTAAAGTATGAAAATGTCCAGCATTATTTATTAATATTAAGCTGTAATACCAATGAGCTTCATATTCCTAACAGAGCTCTGCTCTATTCAAATTTAATAACAATTTCAACGTTTTAATATCACCATTTTTTCCATTAGAATAAGTATTCAGAATTCACTTTCTTTTTCGCTTCATTCCGGCAGTAAAATTAATCGCTTCGTCCTCTACGTTAATAACACGTAGAGGATCGTAAAATTGTCTGTTACTTAGAAAATTGCTGATTATGAACGAAATGTATCATTTTTATACTTAAGTACCTAATTAAGTACCTACGTATTGTTGAGAAATATTTATTTCCTAAAGGACGATGCATATTTTAGTACCTTCAATAGCTATGTGTAATACGTCGTTGGATAGGTCTTTTTGAGTTGATCTTAAGTTACTATGGCAATCAAGAAACCGGTGTCTAATATACATATATACAATTTACATATACTTACAAAATTTATTTGTAATACTTAGTGGAAATAAGATGAAATGTTAAATATAAGATTGTTAATAAAGGCTATTATTAATATTATTATTACTATATGGCACCTTGTTCCAAAAGGTAGTCCGTTCAGAGATATACTATATATTAAGTAACTTTTTAGAAAAGGGGTCTGTTATTTGTGTGAGTCCGGAATTGGAAATGATTATTTAAATAACTACGGGTGTGTGGATCCTTGAGGAATCCTATGACTTTTTGAAAATAGAAGTAAATATAAAATATAATTTTTACATTTCTACGGTCACGAATGGAAAGCTTTTTAAGTAATAATGTTGGACATATTCACACATCATCATCTAGCCCCAAAGTAAGCAGAGCTTGTGTTATGGGAACTACATGACTGATACATTACTTAGTTACATTTTTTTTGTAAATCATACATATTATACATAGAAAACACCCAGATCCCGAGACAAATATTTGCATATACAAAAATATGTCCCGCGGCGGGAATCGAACCTGCAACCTTCTGCGTCTCAGGCGGGCCTTCGCCCACTGCGCCACAGAGGTCGTCTTCTAATAACTTCTTTTAAGTTTAGTCCGGAAATGGCTGAAACGATCGAGATTACTGAGAAGTTCGTTAGTCAGGTCTATAAAGGCGACGTCAGCATAATCGATAATCAGCACAAGAAGTAAATTTGCAATAGTGTTTTTGTATTGATATGGGAAATAAGTTCTAAGTGCATCTAATTCTAATTCTAAGTGGGGGAACTAAGGTCTGCACTGACGTCCCGCATTGGGGTGTATTCGGCATTATCTCCCTTCTAACCTGACCCCAACCGACCGCCCCTGCCCCCTATACTAAAAGTACCACGATGCACCACAACAACAAAATCAAATAAGTACTTCACGTTCCCAAGTATTTCCGAGCACCAAATAGACACCCCCACATTTTATATTTAACAACTGTCGCAACCAGACCTGTCATAGAATCCCAGAACTTATAAGATACACATGTTTTGTGAGTACAAACTGTACGTTCCCGATGGTGCTAAAGTATGTCAAGAACACTTATGGAGTAATAACTCGGCCGAACTGCCTCAATTCTACAAAATCACAGTTCAGTGATATGATGAGGTTTTACAATGCGTTTCTAGGCTAGATTTTAGCACTAGTGGTGCTGTGCCTAATTCAATTCAATTCAATAATATTTATTTCAGACATTTTTAGTATAAAATTATACATTTTAGAGCACACTATTTCATAAAAGAAAACTACATTCCTTCTAGGTAGGAGGTACATAGAGCCACTGGATTTACGAGTGCATAACACGGTTTTTCGTCCAGTGCTCCATGAAGGCACAGTCGTGTCCAGACTCCCTGCAATGAGTTTCAGGTATCTGTGGGAGCTGGCACGCACCCAGCGCATCAGAGACGACGATTTTTCGCTCGGGCGTCCTCAAACATTCCTGATGCATTGCATAAGCGCATTGTTATACTGGAAGCGCTAGGCATTTTACGATTTTTGCGGATGACTGATTGATAGACATATATATACATATAGCCAGCAGTATATTAGCTCGGACACATAATGCCCTGCGCTCCCTTTCCATATCCATTTTATCTGTGAGTGACTTGGTGACCCAGTGGCCCAGATACTTAAATTGTGAAACTTGCTTAAGAGCACTGCCGTTCAGCGTGACTGAAAAGATCCATACATTTTTGGATAGGACGCAATTGCGATCATATCGATCTACACATATATATGGCTATATATGGTAAGTGGACCATATGCTGCTACTAAGACAGATGCAATTAATTAATGATACCTATATATACTAATAATAGAACTGACGTTTTTAAATAATGAGGTTTTTTTTTGTTTGAACGCGATACTCTCTGGAACTACCTGACGGATTTAAATAAAATAATGTTTTTCATAGCCCAATTCATAAGGAAAATTGTAAGCTTTACATTGCCCTACGATTCTTAGGAGCCGAGCAAAAGATGTCGCGGCCGGCAGTAATATTGCGCGGCCGGGCGATGCCACGCGGGAGGTCACGGGCCGAGGGCGGCCGTTGCACAGCTAGTTATGAATTTGTAAAAATCCAATTTATTATTTCTTGAACCAAATTACGTTATTATTTTAAATCGAGGGTTTAGAGATAGGTTGGACAAAATAGGAGCTTGTGGTTACGAATAATTTGTAACACCCTCAATTGATAGATAAGAATCTCAACTACTGATAAGGCCAACGAATCTCGACATGCCACTGTCTTGCTGAGCGGTGGCGGTTGTTAACGGTATCAATTTATAAAAAAATATCAATCAATATTGCGAGTATGTTCGAATGTATTAAATGAACCTGACGAGATCCTATTGCAGCATACATTTACAAAACGGAATATATACAATAGAGGTATACTGAGAAAAAGCACTGGATTACACCTGATTATGGCGTTAACGTAAAAAAACCATACCTTTTTTTACCATAAGTTTATTAGGTTTTATTAGGCTACTCCGATCAGACAATCGCTATCGTCATTCTTTTTTTAATATATAATTTATATCTATTGGAGCGGGTAAAAAGGTTCATACATTTATTGGCATCATCCTTAAGGGAAAATAGTGAAATGTGGCTTACACCGGTTTCCAAGTAAAATACAACACGGATGGCGTATCCTTTCTCTGTAAAAACTAACAACATTTTGAAATTATTTTAGTAAAAACGAAACATCTTACGATTGTTATTCCCTGTAAGGAACCCTTCCAGTCAAAATGTCTAAAATTGTAATTTGTATAACAGCGAACCAAAACGAGCCATGTTGTGAAATGGTTTTAGTCGTGAGTGTAAACAATCTATTTTTTTTAAATAAAATGAACTATAAAATTTAACACTAAAAGTTTTAGAGATTTAGCGGCAATACAAACTTGTTTTTAAAATTTCTTCTTTTTGCCAAACGTTCATCTAACGCATACATCCGGTATGATCGACCAAAAAAATAAATAATTGCTAGTGCAGCAGTGTAGGTTGTTTTTAGTTCCATTTTCATATATAAATTAAAAAATAAAACAAAATATCTTTATATATATTTTATAAGATTTTTTTTTGTAAAATGCAACATCCAAAAAACGAGTCTTTCTAAAGAATCGCATTAATTTTTTAGTCTGTTAATAATAACGACTTAAATATATTGTCAGCATAATGAAAAAAAACACAAGTCGATCACCCAGATAATTTCCCCATATGAGGCGCCAAATATAAAGATCACACTGTGATAACTGACGACCATGACGGATGCTTTCCTAGGAGTTGAATTCAAAGGGCTGTAGTTTATTCAAATAATAATTTCAGAGACATTCAATCTTTTGGCTTCATCAATCAAACTTGTTATCACACGAAAGAAAATAAAATAAAAACATATATCGAGAAATCTGACTTAGTGATGTTTGTACAAAGATTTTTGCTTCATGATATAATTCAGTTTGGGTTTTATAGTCATAACATAAATTATAAAGCATACTTATATATTTTTTTTTGTATTTGTTTTTTGCCCTGGAACAGTGACTTAACTTGGTTGATTGGTAATGCTTATGTAACCGGCCTCGCGCGATACAGGCTAGCCCTCGTGCGGGGACCACCAGTATGTCATAATTGGTACTGACTGGTAAATAAATTGATTTGTATTTATTTGTAATTTATTTGAAATTGTTAACTTTATATGTAAACTTTAGGTGTGAGTGGACCTGTCTCATTACTTATATCCTATCTATCCAATTGTCATCATTTTGTCCTTCCTTTTGACTCTTAATTTGCTTTCTCTCTTTTTTAAACAAAAAAAACAAACACGCTCACGACTGTCTTCCCCATGGTGGACAACCTCAGATACATACTCTCACTGAGTATCTGAGTAGTAGATCTTTGAGGATACCAAGTAGGGGGTAGTCAGAGACACGTCCAAACATTACATTTGGTAAATGCCCGCGTTTTGCAAGTAGTAAGCATTCCACGTGACAGGTGGCAAGCCTATCGCCGCTTATTGGAACACTCTTGGCAAGATCTTTGGCACATGCGGATTTTTGGTTTTAGGCCATGCCGGTTTCCTCACGATGTTTTCCTTCACTGTTTTAAGCACGTGTTAATGCGCACATACATTTTTCGAGTGGAAAAAATCATTGGTACACGACCGGGTTCGAACCCACGACCTCCGGATCAGAAGTCGGGATATCACCCACTAGGCCAACACGGCTTCTCTCTTTTTTGCTTCCGTTTAAAGCAATAAAGCAATAAAATGATATGATTTCTGAAATGGCTATGTATTTCCTAATATTGATAGGATTATAGGTACATAGATATATAGGTAAAAACTAAATTCTATAGGTACTTAGCTGAATCTTAAAACTTACCATTATAAAGCCATTTGCAAGATTTTCTTTTCAGAGCAACTTTCCTGTTTTGTGTTTTGTTTTTATCCCACCTTGTCCTAACTTTTTCTTTTACTATTTATGAGATAAGCTTAGATTAGACGTGATAAAAATAAAAAAAAAGACTTCAGGGAGTTTTTTCTCGTACCCCAATAATGTATTCTTATGATAACCACTATAGAGTTAGCACTTCACTGTCCATCTAAGTTCACCGAACTCAACTATAGTTGAGTTCGGTGAACTTAGATGGACTAAGGTTCACTACATAAACTCCATAATCAAATCAGTGACTTTTTTTTTACTTTACATTCAATACACTGCTAACTCGCATATGGGTTATTCTCATGAAATGAGAAGCTGGAGCGTGCAGTAGGACGTTTGAATACCGCCATAGAATAGTATCCAAATCATTATGATGTGCTTGAATGACAAGAACAGCTTGTAATTATGCTGTAATCACGCTGTATTTACGCTCCACCGCTTCGAAATTGCGGCTTTTATAATTCATCAGAAATTACCATTCTACTATATTCCAGTCTACATTCAGGAATGACTAACTTATATTTTTTTATATGATTTAGCGACTTAGAGGATAACTACGTTATTAAATTTTCTTCTAGGGCCTAACCAAAAAAACACAAAGGTTTAAAAAGGTGTAGGTTTTGGTTTAACTTATTTGAAAGAACTTATCTTGGCACAAAAACTTACGTTTTATTAAACTTATTGTGATTTTGTTTGTACTATTATAGTGGCAAATACCTGTTGGACAGTGATTACCGTAACCTATAGACGCTTGCAATATCAGAGTTCTCGCTCGCACGTTGCCGACCCTGAGGCATAAACGTCACATGTGCCTGTAATTTCACCGGCACCCATACCCTTCAAACCGGAACACAGCAATGCGATCATTGCTGCTGGAGCTTTACTTAATATTTGTTAGAGCAACCTTGTTGGCAATAGTTTAGTATAAGCAACTGATTCTATAGTCCTTTCACCATGACGTACTAGTTTACTATGACAATGAAATTGGGATTTTGCCACGACAAACTAATGATCCGTTCGGTTAAACATCCATCTCTAAGTTGCCTTTTATGTATGTTACACATCATTATCAACTGTAGAGGCTGTAGAGGTCCACTGCTTGAAATATACCTCCTCTAAAAGTTCCATGATGAACAACCATGTTTTTAAGGTTCCGTTGTCATCAAGTAACCCTTACAGTGTCGCCATGTTGCGCCGTCTGTCTGTATGGATAGTCTGCGGCTTTGCTCAGAGTTTTTTTTCGTCTATCCAAAGGTGTAGGGTGTCGTTAGATATGTCTTATTTTCAAACAACCGCAATATTTTAATAATATTGCGGTGGTTGAAAACCATTTTTCGATTAAGGGATAAAGTACTGAGTTGTATACAGGTAAATAATATAAATTTATGGACAACTACAGAACCCCACATTGCGTGTTGCCCAACACGCACTTAGCCGGTTTTATTTTTATTTTATCACAATGTGAGTATGCCGCTGTAGCAAATCAAAACATACATTACTATTAATTTGGTTAACATTAAACAAAACAAAATACGCTGTGATATTAATATGTAAATAGGTAGGCAGGCAAATTAACCTACCTACCCATTCACATGTACCTACTTGTTTGACAAAAATAATCTAAGCTAACTTTATGTTGTACAGCTTAATAAATTTTATTTCATTTGATTGTAGATTTTTCAGTATAATGTTAGAATTGTTTACACTTATCAGTAAGGACGATTTCGTTAAGGGCACAATCCATTAAAATATATATTACGTCCTCAAACATGATGAATGAAATGATTAAAATACTTTATCGCTTTAAAGCGATCTCTTCAAGGCAGCCATGATGAATCTTCCTTATGAACTACCTCAGTTTTCTTTCAAGATTTCATCGGCTCCATTGAGTGGAAGGTCTTCTTACATCGTTTAAATCGTGGTCTCTATTAAAAAAGCTTTAAGCTACAGCAGTTGTCAGTTCTGCAAGTTCAATGACCTGCTAAGTACCTAATAAGTAGTAAGTAGTTATGGAATTAAAATTATCGTGGTTTAGTATCATTTTAGAATATTATTCTTCTAAAATGATACCAAATGATGAAAAAATGCGACCACGATCGTCGAGCGTGGTCGCATTTTTTCGCGACCACGTTCGCGAAAAAATGCTCATTTTTTTCGCGGACGGTGCTCATGAGGAAAGACCTCTAAACGGTCAACGAAACGTCAGCAGGAGAATAGTAAACTACGTAATATAGTCGTAATAATATTCTAAAATAATATTATGTTTAAAATACCCAGCTGCATCATGATTTATAAAGCAGACTTTTACAAAACTTCGATAAAGCCTTCAGTTCGGAGAGTGTTTCAGCGCGATAAAGTAGTTTTAATTTCAAAACTCTTGTTATGAAAAGAGTTCAATAGAAACAATGGAGTGCTGAGGTAAGTTGGGAAGTTGGTCGGTTAAATACGGACAGCTTCGATATTGAAAAGATCCTTTCAAGCTATTTTTGGTGGCGAATCTTGTATTTTGCTGCAATATTACATTTAAAATGAAATGTGCCGGCTAACGATTTTAAGCAATAGCAAAAAAAACCTTTATTTATTTTATTTTTATTTTTCAACAATAAAAACAGCTATTGCCTTTATTTATAAACAGTTCTAACTTTAATAATCTAACTTACGGCCAATGAGAGATTTAAATTTAATATTAAAAATAAATCTTACAAAATACCGACAGTCTAACATAAACAAAATACAACTTACAGAAATTATAAGAAAGGTACAGAAAACAATACAAGGTACTGACAATCATTTTTTTAACTCCCAATGTCCCACTGCTGGGCAACGCCACCCCCTGTCATTCCATTCAACCCTTTAATGTGCCAATTTGCTCCGAACTTTTTAAGTGCATCCTTCCACCTCACTTTCACTATGACCCTACCATACAGGATCGATAGAGACCGTAGTGTCCCCTACACTATATATCTATGGTCGCCTAGACGTACAATCATAAGATACATTTAATGACCTATTAGACCACTTAGACAAATTTAACACCAATACAAATACCTCAACCAATAAAATTTGAGGTCTATTGCGACGTCTTCGTGCGGTTATAATAGTCTAACCCTCTTATTCATAATTACTCGCTAACTTAGCAGGTCGCTAACTCTAACCCTGTTGTCTTATAACTCTACACAAAAGATAGAGGCAGACATCTTTTAGAACGCAGCTACAGTGAGTAAATGATTATGTATGGGTATGGTAATATTATGGGTAACTCTTCACTCGAATATCACTTCTCTATTAACAAAACTGTGGCGTGGTGTGCGTCATGTTCAGTATTTTTTAATCTGTTAAAACAAGTGATTGTGAAAGACCACACGGAGCCACAGATCCTAATGGAGTCCAGACCTAATCGAGTTAGCTTGTTTTAAGATCCTTCAATCAGTGTGCCAATCGAATAATTAGACCGCTATTCTATTCTTCTGCTATATTACGGCGTCTCGATTTAGCAAATTCGGTTTGAATTAAATTATAAAAGGCTTCCCAAACAAAAACCTGCTGAAATTTATATACGAGGCTACAAAGCGCTTGAAACTTCATAACATCGCTATATTCTTTTATTCGCCTCCCCGAGCTACCTATTAATCTTATTACAAGCTATTCAACACTCATTTTGTCATAAAAAAAATTGCGGGGTGTATTTTATTGCCTTTTTATTATCTTGTACATGTATTACGACTTGAAACAGTACATTTGGTTAGTTACTGGTCTTCTAACCTAACTGGCCCGTATTCATACTTATACGGGCTCCTTGCGTCGCGGTGTCCCTGTGTTATGTGTCGGTTGTGAGATATACAAATATAATACTTTGACAAATGAATAAAACACATACATACTTTTATACCTTTATTGTTTTTGAGACGGTGTTGAAATTTCCGTCGTGAGTAAAAACTCGTTCACCAATGTTTTTTCTATTAATTTGCGCTTAACACATGCACAAAACGGCGTAGAAAAACATCGCGAGGAAAACGAACTTAGATACAAAAAATATCAGGCATGTGACATCGGTTAGTGTTCCAATAAGCGGCGATGGGCTTGCAACATGTCACGTGGAATGCTACACGGACATGTGCCAAACATTATATTAGAAGCGTTTGTTTTTAATGCAAGTAAAACACTTTCTGATCGATCGTCTTCACCTTCTTACCTAAAAGTTACTACCAAAGTATTAGAATCAAAAAATATCAGGCATGTGACATCGGTTAGTGTTCCAATAAGCGGCGATGGGCTTGCAACATGTCGCGTGGAATGCTACGCGGACATGTGCCAAACATTATATTAGGAAGTTTTTGTTTTTAATGCAAGTAAACCACTTTCTGATCGATCGAGTTCTAACCTACAAGTAACTACCAAAGTACACTCGAATGACCGGAAGTAAGCATATTTTATACATTGACAAGAAACAGATATTCAGTTAAAATAAAATTCCGGCAAACACAAAAGGCGAACGAGGTCAACACATAAAATATGACTGCTGTTGCAAAACTCCCCGACAAGAAAATAACAGTGTGACATCTTTGGAGAAATTGTGACAGAAACTTTCGTAATTAGATTGCGATAAGGTAACGTTTTAGAGCAGGATAGCTTATAAAATAGAAGGGGTATCACCGACCGCGACACACGCAGAGCCTACGCACGGATGCGTACTTGACTGAAAAGAACTACGTTTGAAGATAGTCACGTGCATAGAAATATAGTACTTGACTAAAAATAACTACGTTTGAAGATAGTCACGTACATAGAAATATAGTACTTGACTAAAAAATAACTACGTTTGAAGATAGTCACGTGCATAGTACTTGCCTAAAAATAACTACGTTTGAAGATAGTCACGTGCATAGAATTAGTAAGTTCAATTGTCAATGGGCTGGCCTGGAAATCAGCTAGGAAGGTTCTCGAATAGGGACAATGAACTGGGCGATGCAGTGTAGGAAGATCCCCCTAATCCGATTGCACCAAGGTCAAGGTCATTTGCCGATGTTAATACTTCATAACTTAACTAAAAGATAACAGCCCAGACCTTCCCTCATACTCTGTGTCGTGAGTATCCGTAACTTGAAGTACCATGGTACCACACCACCCCAGATTTTTTTTTTAAGATTTAAAATCCATTTCAAATCTTTATCTCTTCCGTCTCCGCCTGGCCTCTCTCCCACCGGGCCATAGAGAGCATCGCATATCAAAATTACCTTTCCACAAACAGCATGTATATTATATTTCAATTTCAAACCTCTAACTGAAAGCATTAAACTTGGGCGTTAGTTTAATTTGTAATCGCATAGTTTCCGTAACTTTGATCTTGTTGACATCTCGTCAGAAGTTGCGAAGTAATTTGAGTAGGGATTGAGCCAAATAATGTTACCTAATACATTCAGTATGGTTGCCAAAATTTGGTGAATTTTTTTACGCTTCAATGCTTTAGACTTCTGGGTTCCCGACAGGTTTTTTTTTATTTTTAACACGCATTGAAATCAACGCCCTAGCGTCACTGCTGCTTGCCCCTGAAGTTTGACAATTAGTCAGAATAGAAAAGAATAAAACAAATTCATTTATTTGCTAGTAATAGGTGCATACAGGTTATTGAAAAAAATACTACATTTGTTCTATTCCACTATAATATTTGTAATAACATGCAAATGTTTCAACACTATAGTCAAGCCATTTCTATTAACCTATTTGTCTGATTATTAATTTACTGTACAAAACCGATAATAATAATGCTGGACATTTTTCACACAGCATCATTTAGCCCCAAAGTAAGCAGAGCTTGTGTTATGGGAATTACATGACTGTTATACTACTTATATACTTTTTTTTTGTAAATACATACATATTATACATAGAAAACACCCAGATCCCGAGACAAATATTTGCAAAGGCAAACATTTGTCACGCGGCGGGAATCGAACCCACAACCTTCTGCTTCTCAGGCGGGCCTTCGCCCACTGCGCCACAGAGGTCGTCATGAAATGACCATGATATGATATGAATAAAAGTTTCCTTGCAGCTATAGAGCGTGAGATTTCCTAAATCATAATAATAATAATAGTGTTGACAGATGATCTTGGGAATACCTGCACTCATTTTCACCAAATGTTGCTCCATCTGTAAACAACTTCAGCCTCAGTTCTTTCAAAAAATACTGCTGAGTCGCGCTTAATCCAAATGGGGAGTGAAGTAGAGTTCCGTTTACAAATGTTAAAACATAGAAGCAAATCAGTATAATTTTATCAAAGTTTGTTCTGGAACCAAAAATTTAATGAACCAACGTAGGCCTAAAACCCATAGCCGAACACTTTTTCGGAAAGCCTGACTAATGAATTCGAACCAGCTTTCCAGATTAAAGGCTTACAAAGCAAAGTTAGAAAATCAGAAGTCCGTTTTATCCCGGATCCGTTTTACGGTCCATGTACCTATGAGCTGCGAGCGAGTTTAGTATACGAAAAGAAGTCTCGTTATTATTTGAATTTTACAATATAGTTAAGAATTGTTTTATGAAGTCAGTTTCAACTATAGTTAAGTAATTTAAGAACGTTATTTTTTATAAAATTTTATAGGTTTGCGTTTTTTCCATCATCTAACACTGAGCCCTAAAATCTAAAAACTTCCTTGAATAAAATACGATTATAAAAGCTGCCGGAGCAAAATGGTAATCACTTTACAAACAATTAAACAAACGAATGTTTGTTTAATTGTTTGTAAAGTGATTACCCCAAGCACATGCAAATATTCACCGGCATCGGTAAAAATATTGTAGTAGAAATTGTATATTCATTGAGAGTTCATTGTTATACACAAGTTTCAGAATAATGCCGGAAAATGAAAAATATTGTAGTAGAAATATTCATTGAGAGTTCGTTGTTATACACAATGTTGAATCCCATGTTTTCCACTTTAAACAAATAGGTTAGTTTCCGATTCATTACGTAATTACTGATCACAGATAATAGTTATAAGGCAATATCTTTACGCATGTAATTATATAATTAGTGGAATTATTATCTAAACATTAATTTAACATGAAACGAATCGTAATTATAATACGACACAGCTAGGGTGTATATAATCCTACCTACCTACTTAGCCTACTTATAGGGAGAACTATTTGTTTTTAAATGTCCCAATATTCATATTTTAGGTAAGAAAATATTTTATTTTTTTCATACCAAATAAATATTTTTTCTTTCCATTTCCATTTTCCACGACTTTTGTGGCGCAGTTTGCGAAGGCCCGCCTGAGACGCAGACGGTTGCGGATTCGATTCCCGCCGCGGGACAATTGTTTGTATAATCTGCATATTTGTCTCGGGTATTTTCTATGTATAACATGTATGTATGTATTTACAAAAAAAAAACCAGTATTATATATATTTATTTATTTCAATTTTAATTAATAAGTACTTTGGTCTTTAAATTCTCAATTTCTCAAATGTCAAATTGACAGCTGTTCATAGGAACCTGTCAATTTGACATGAGTAAATTGTTTGATAATTACAGACTGTCGAAGCTAGGTCTTCCAAGATCGTTGAGTTATAGACCATCCTGGGTGTTTTCTATATATAATTAAGTACTATGTATTTACAAAAAAAAAAGTATCTAAGTATAGTAGTTTATCAATCATGTCGTTTCCATAGGACAAGCTCTGCTTAGGTTGGGGCTAGATGATGCTGTGTGAAAAATGACCAGCATTATTTATTTATTTATTTTCCTATGCAATAATTATTTTTTGGGTCAATTTAAGTCACTTGTCTGAAGGTTGACTGGCTCACGAAACCTCCGTTTTGTTGTAAACTTAGGTTAGTATATCCAAAATAAATCATAATAAAGTAACAACTGTTCATATGACTCCTGTCCTTCTGTGTATTGGATATTTAGCCATAATGCTTATTGTTCAAGCTGCTTACTTGACGTTTTGCGTTTGGGCATTATGCGTCAGAACCAACTAGACTTGATGTGTGGCACACAGACGAGGTTACAGATTAACCAACTGTTAGTAGGCACCTACAGTTCTAAAAAATAGGACTAGATGTCGCTAGTAAAAATAGCGAAATCCTGAATCGCGCTGACGAAATCGCATGGCTCGGAATGACCACCCCTCGGTAAAATTATGAAATCATACTTTTAAAGAGGGACTTAAAGGGTCTGACGGTTACCATAAAGGCGGTTCTTCCAGAGCGAGGCCATTCCATTGCACTTCGGAATGGTTGACCTTTGCGATTATACCTAATTTGGGTAACTAGGGTAAAGAATTTTTGGTAGGGGGACTGCGTTCGCGCTGTCCCCTTTTTTAAATATCAGATTTCATTGAGTAGAGTGAACAACCCTTTTTTTCTATTTGCTTTAATTCCTTATTTTCTCGCACTTCTTATCGTTTTTTCGAGACCTGTATTTGGTGCTGAAACAAGAATTTCACCAGCCTTCAGTATTACTCTTAGCTTAGTGTGGATAGTGTGGCTGGGTAAATTGAGGCGGATTTTGGTGAGTCGATGAATCCGTTATCTAGCTGAAAGGAGCTCAGTGCACGTGCCTACTGCTGGAGTACACGCAAAGGTCCCTTTGCGCAACAGGTCAGTGAAATTCTACTGTTTTAGCCCATTTCACATACTTCACATAATTCACATACTTCATACCCACTTCATCATTCTATTCGGTTTTAATTTTAAAATACAGTCCACTCATTATCGTACACTATACATGATCCAAAGACGTTCATCAAATGTTTCGCAGTTAGGTATTAGGGTTGCCATTCCTTACTGATGTGTTGTGAAATGTATGAGTATTTCAGAACTAATAACATTTTCGTAGGTGGACAAAGCTATTGAAAACTTGGTGATTACTCAGTGATTGCTTTTGAAACGACTAGCTAATTTTTGTAGAGTCAAGTGAATGTGTGAAAAGATTCATGGCAGTTGTACATATATATGTATATATGTATGTATAACTTTATTATAATATTATAATAAAGTTAAACGAAAACTTCTACAGTTATGTTGTTAGTCGTGTAAAACAGGTAGTAAATGTAAGTTTATGGGCAACTACGGAACCCCACACTGTGCGGGGCCCGACACGTACATGGCTGTTTTTTTATATTGATTTATGGAGCAATTTTGTCGGGAAAAAAATACTTAAAGACACTCTGTAGACTGACCATGAAGTTTTAACTAGCGACTATATAGAATTGTAAATTTACTATCTATTATACTACTATACGCTATCGCACGAACGAAATGTGTCTCTGATCTGTTTTTGACTGCCAAAACTAGAATGAGACGATGCTATACAGCGGATGGTGTGAGGAATAGAGCAATGAACTAGATTTTTTTGCTGGAAGCTGCATTTTGAAATGAAATCCTGTCATTTTTCGGAAAGTTACTATTTAAATAATGCTAGACAGTTTCATACAGCAACATCTAGTCCCAGACTAAGCTTATATTATGGGAACTACATGGCTGATAAACTACTTATATATATTTTTTTTGTAAATACATACATATTATACATAGACCCGAGACAAATATTTGCAGATCATATAGTCAGATAAATCAATCAATAAATGGTGTTTATAAGAAATAAATAAATAATGCTGGACATTTTCACACAGCATCATGTAGCCCCAAAGTAAGCAAGGCTTGTGTTATGGGAACTACATGACTGATATAAGTACTAATTATTATTTTTTTGTAAATACTTACATATTATTTTATTTATACAAAGAAAACACCCAGATCTTGATATAAATATTTGCATATGCAAACATTTGTCCCGCGGCGGGAATCGAACACGCAAACTTCTGTGTGTCAGGCGGGCCTTCGCCCACTGAGCCACAGAGGTCGAAAATTTATCTTTTATATGTAAGTGATTGTGAAAAAAAAATTAAGAAAAGTCTGAAAGAACACAGAGACATGGGCTGATCCAATTTATGTATTAAAAACGTGGAAAATCTTTGAAAAATAGCCTAAAACGATTGTATAAAATGGAGAATGCAATTGATTTGCTATTATCAAGGTCAAAAGCCCTTTGTCTCGGATCGTTATCTTTTGTTTCAAGTTTTTAGACATTATGGCCGTTTTGACGGCCTATTGTTTTGAAAATTACGACGAAAATGAATGGTAAGAAGATACGTCTCTGCTTTATTACGGTATTCATATGACAGCCTGAGCTATTAATAAAACAATCTATCTGTCTGGTAAAACTTCATAAGGTAATTATAAGTTTAACGGGTCTTTATCGTGTGTACCGTTTTTATTATTTTCCCGACGTTTCGACTGTATTGCAACAGCCGTGCTCACGGGATGACTGAATATTGAATATACAGTAAAACTTATAATTATGTTATATAATCGCGAAAGTTTGAAAAGTTAGTACTCTTCATAATGCATGAACTTATATAAAACAGTAAGATTGATTTTAAAGGAATTTTCAAGATCTTATTAGCCAATATTAATATAATATAATATAATATACAATATAATAGTAGAAGTATTTCAACATTTTGGTTTACTATTTGAAGTCCACTTGCCAGCTATCGGTACTTAGTGAAATAAATAAATAATGCTGGACATTTTTCACACAGCATCATCTAGCCCCAAAGTAAGCAGAGCTTGTGTTATGGGAACTAAATGATTGATATATTACTTATATACTTATTTTTTTTTTTTGTAAATACATTCATATTATACATAGAAAACACCCAAATCCCGAGACAAATATTTGTAGATGCAAACATCTGTCCCGCGGCGGGAATCGAACCCGCAACCTTCTGCGTCTCAGGCGCGCCTTCGCCCACTGCGCCACACATAATGAGTTATTTCTTTTAAAATAGTAATCAAACATTATAGAGGCTTGAAACTTGTTACGCCTAATTCGAACGAACGTAACAAAATATAAACATACTAGCCTTTGGTATGTATTTAATATAAATACCATGTATATGGTACGATAAAAAAAAATACATGTGTTATTCTAAATCATAAACTATCAAACACCTATTCCAAATTTCATCCAAATCTGACCAGCCGTTACGGAGATTGTTAGCAAACCATATATAGACATCCAAACAAACTTTGAAATTTCTTAATAAGTAACGTTGGAGCAGTGAGCTTTTTGTTATAAAATAAACACTTAAAATGTACAAACCTATGATTTCAATCTTCATTGGCGGAAGTGCCAAAAGCTGCCAATTTAAAATTGTAAAAAATTGCCTTAAAAATACTAAAGTAATTTCCGTTGAATCTTTTTCTCTCAGATTCTATAGCATTAAAATGACCTGACAAGCGTTTCCTATTATTTTTCTCCTTGTGAAAGTTTCTTTGATCTTCGTGATTTCAATTAGTAAATACTTACTGACTTTGACTTATTTCCTGACTTCTCCGATCGTACTTATCTAGCACAGATACATACATATTATACATCTATCTACGTATAATATGTATGTATTAACAAAAAAGTATTTATTTAGTATATCAGTCATGTAGTTCCCATAATACAAGCTCTGCTTAGTTTGGGGCTAGATGATGCTGTGTGAAAAATGTCCGGATTTTTTTTTTAACAGGTTAAATAATACTAACTTTTTAAATCCATTGCAGCTTAAAATACTTGGTATCCAAAGATTTTTCATCAACATTGCTGTCACATTGCACAAAAGCAACAAAAAATATTACACTTTTAATTTCGCTGAGTGGTCTCTACAAACTTTATATTTCATCTCTCTGTAACGAAATTGTAATAATTTCTCGCATTTGCTGGTTGTAGTAGAAATTGTAAATAAATTTAGTGCCGTACGTTTTCTCTTATAGTTTAAATGCATATTTTTATATAGAAAGCTTTTACCGTACAGAGTATCCTACTGCGTAAAAATGCGAAACTATTGCTTAGATTTGTAGATATTTTTATTTTTCGGTATTTTTTGGCAATAACATAATCGAATAGAATAGAAAGCGGTCTATATGGCATAACAACAAAGCATAGAAAGGACAGGTACAAAATAAATAAAAAGACACCTTACCCTCTAGACGCTCTTTATTGGTCTGAAAATTGGTGCTTTTTTTGGGAATACCTTATTTATAGATATGTAACAGTATGTGTATACGCATAGTTCACATACTCACCCACTTATTAAAGGCTCCTATTAGAAAGGAAACACGCATGTATATAATAACGTACGTAATAAAATACACACGTACTGTAGAGGATAGGGGGCGTGGAGTGGTGTAAATCGTGGATTGAGTAGACTGTTTTGAAAATTCGACTGTTTACGCGGCGCGGGAACAATGGCCGTTCCGCCGTATCTCGGTGCCAACTCTAAGCGCGTCGTCTCGCTCCGCGCAAACGGAGGGTACATTTCCTTTTACGGTAAGTTTTTTATATCTACCTTCAGTTTTAATTATCTATTTATTTACATTTAAGGTTTAAATTTCACATGCGTTTTTATGATTACAAGTTCGTCTACACGTATGTTTAAAGTACTGTAAATAAATGGTTGCACAGCTGCTAGTAGTTGCGTCTTTGCGACCACTAATCGGGATGTGTTTACGTTTTTCCAGTGGTAAACAACATAACTGATTGCGTTGTGATGTGACTGTTGCGTGGTTGCAATGTGGTCGGTTTCACTCACACGCTTGCTGCAGCCGCTTGAATTGACTGCACGTGTGGTTTGTGTGACTGTGCTATAGTTGTGGTATCGTTTGTCTAAACTCTGACGAAACCAAAAGCAACGCGATATTTTTTTAAAAGGGCTACAGAATTTTTTTTGGTGCCATCCTTACAAAATATTATTAAATACTAAAATTGTGTCTGCTTAGGTCATATTTCTGAAGGCCCATTTTACACGGAGGTAGTTTCGCATCTCGAAATGATCGCATTATCATCAAAAAATATAAAAACATGCCTCATGTAAACTTTATGTAGAATATCCACACGTGGAAGGGCGATAATCGCATATGAATTTTAGAGACTTCCAAACGAAAACTAAAGTAAAATATGTAGAATATCTTGTCGAAACTTAACGTACAATATCCGTGAGGGTGATAATCGCCTTTTTATATTGGAAACTTCCAAACTAAAAAGGCAAAATAAAAAACATATTACATAACTATAGGCGAGGGTTTTGTTTTTATCCTTGAGAGGAAACATATGAGTGCGAGAATCGTATGAAGATTATTGCCATTGATAATCACATGCATATTTTCACCACAAAACGTGCGAGAATCTTTTTCAACTCCTTGTTAATGTTCTTTCTTTCTTTCCGTACAAATGGGCCGTGTCCAGAAAATGGTCCATAACGGATAAAAGAGTGCTCAAGTAGAAAATATCGTTCTAAATTGAATCTTCTTTCTTGTTCAGTAGAGTATAGTAGCTGTACGATCCCTTTAGTATCTGAAAAGTGGGAGAAATTGTTACTTTTATCGACGACTTTAATAATAAAAACGTGAAATGTACAATACTCGGTACAGTGAGTGTAGGCTGCTGTTCCAAAATCATTAACAAGGTCCTAAAAAAATGCGATCATGACCTCATGATTATTATACATTATTATGGTTTATTATCTCGTGTGTTGTCTTAAGAATTTGCTTAATTATTTAATAGTTCTCTTCATCCTAAGTGTTAGCGCCATCTATACATCTTAGCATACACTACAATAGTTTATCGATATCCTTCCATTCACTCCCTCCTTCGAACGAAACGTGACGTCACACGCAAGAAGAACTCATTCGCTTGCATCGTCGTTCGATTTTTTTTTTTCGTTCGCCGGCATTCAAAAATTTTCTTGCTACTTGCACCTTGTAACAAATAAAGAATACATTAAGAAGTAAATCTAAACTGTCTCCGGTACCACATAAAATGAACGTCTTCAGACAATAATAACTGTGATTTATGATGACAATCTCGCGAAGCAGCACTCATCATCAAAAAAGGACGTTGCATATCCTAGTCATCACCACTAAGTTTATCTGGAGGAAAGACGCTCCGCTTCAGAGATAAGACCACCCATTCGGCATTTCTTTTGTTTTTTTTTATTATGTTTCTGTGTTTTGTACTGTAAATTGGTGTTATGCACAATTATGAGTTAATTTATCTAATAATAATAATAATGCTGGACATTTTTCACGCAGTATCATCTAGCCCCAAAGTAAGCAGAGCTTGTGTTATGGGAACTACATGACTGATATACTACTTATATACTTTTTTTTGTAAATAGATACATATTATATATAGAACACCCAGACCCGAGACAAATGTTTGCAGATCATACAAATGTTTTTGTCCTGCAGCGGGAATCGAACCCGCAACCTACTGCGCCCTGCGCCCACTGCGCGACAGAAGTCATCTAATTCTTTGACTTAATTCACACCTAGAACGGTAAGGATACCGAGTTCCTAAGGGCTAGTCATATGCAAGTGAAACCATTATATTTGGCATATGCCACTATTCACATAGTAGTCTAGCTCATCGCCACTTATTGGAACATTAATAAATCGATCATGCCTTAACATTTTTGATTTAAGAACATGCCGATTCTCTAGCGATGATTGGCTGAGATATAGAGAATCACAGCTCATTCAAATCTTAATAAAATTAATTTGGTTCTAACAGCAACAAAAGCTGCCACATTCAAGTCAGTGAACGGCCCGGCTCTGAACAAGATAGGCCTGCGCAGTTGTCCTGCTAAAATAAGCACGTTTCTGCGCACACGCACGTTCTGTGACCACCATGTGCTCCGGTACACGCCATCTTCCACTTTGTTGCTCTGCAAATATAAAAAAATCATACATATATATATTATGTAAGTAAAGAAAACAGGAAATATAACACGGAAACAGGAGTGACTTGCTAACAGACAGACAGACTTGACATACCTCTTTCCGTTCATTCATCCTCATCACATTCTTCAAACAAGCTCGTCGGTTTAATCTCAAAAAACATCCACTTATTATTCAAACAGATACACCGACACTATAAAGAAGCTATGGAAACAATGACACTCACTTTGCCAGCTTGGCAATGCCTTATACTTCTAAACGTCTATGTATCGGTAGAATTTTTGTGGTATACTCTTTTTAGCAACCTTAGGAAAACATCGTGAGTAAACCGGCATGCCCTGGAACCAAAAATTCGAAGGCATGTGCCAACAGTTAGTGTTCCATTATGCGGTAACGGGCTTGCAAGCTGTCATGTAGAATGCTAACTTGCAAAACGCGGGTATGTACCAAATGTAATGTTTGGAAGTGCATCTGACTACCCCCTATTTGGTATCCTCAAAAATTACTCATTGAGTCTGTATTTGAGAATGTCCACCATGGGGAAGACAGTCGTGAGCGTGTTTGTTTGTTTGTTTGTAAGACCATTCTTACAAAAATATTTGTTCTAACTATATAAACTATCACTGTTATGAACATAATTTTTACTAAAAAACGGGATATTTACCATGAGTTGTGAGTTTGAATATTTCCCGATATTTCGGCACAGTTGCATGTACATGATCACGGGAGAGTCTTTGCGGGTTTTGAATGTTAGTGGCAGATAAAACGTTCTACCCTCACAAACCATCGGGAAACATTCAAACTCACAAATCATCGTAAATATCCCGTTGTTTTTTTGGTAAAAATTAAAATATTTGTGTTTTTAAGGAGTACCCTGTATTCTTTCACCGTTTTTTTATAAGTACCTAACTAATTAATGTACCTTTGTTGGTGCGTTATTATTATATTTATATTCTTGCGCGTTTAGAAAATAAACTTACCATATACAGCACTTCGTTACTATGCCAACAATAGAGGAACAGCTGAGCTACGAGTGCTAATAGGTATTCCGCTATCCAAATACGCTGCATATTTCCCGTACCTTCCTGAAAATTTACTTACATCAGCTATTGGATTTGCATATCTACTATAAAATGATAAAGACGGAATTTCTGAAGAATTATAGCCAACCACTGAATGATACAGCTTTGACCTAAAGTATGTATTTGAATGTTCAGGACATTCAAATACAAACTTTAGTCTGTATTTGAATTAGTATTTGAATGTTCAGGACATTCAAATACAGACTTTAGTCCAAAGCTGTAATGTAAGGTAAATTGATAAAATATTGCAACGCAATATGAATTGTTTTGTGTTTGCTTATTTTCGCTTTTCGGTCAAAATAATTTTGTGATGTAAACCAAGTGAATGCTACAAAATCTTTCTGCATTTTTTACTTCAACTTTATAATTGTTTCTTTAACAACTTTTCTCAGAAAATTCTATACTATAAACTAATTTGATGCGAAAGTTTGGATGTTTATTTAACAAATAATCTCCGTAACGACTGAACTGATTTAGATGAAAATTTTAACAGGTTCCTGACCACAATGAAAAACTTATTTCGTTTCATTAACAAAATCGCCCCTTTTCGGATAGTTTTACAATTAATTTGGCTTAAATCATAAATTTTGTATATTTTCACAATTATGCTCTCAGCCTCAAGTAATATTCAAAAGCTCTCATATACTCAGCTTAACCTTAATTAGTTATTTCGCTTACATTAAATATTCATTAAGAGGACGCCTAAGTAACTCGTATACTGGTTGAATTTAACGAGTTGTGAAATATTGAATCATCGCAACAAGCTTAATTTTATTTAAATTTTCAACAAAATAATAGGAACTTTGTATGACATAATAAGATATGGTGTACTTGCATCATACAATTACAAAAGGTAAGCAGCCTGAGTGGATTTTGAAAGTAAAAAACGATTCGAAAATCATAAATTTTGAAAATATAATGGTTAAGAACATATTTTTTACTAAACATAACATATTTATGAGATGATTTGTGAGTTGAATACAGTGGTATGTACCATGAGCACGGGAGGAACAAAGACTTCAGTCTTTCAAACTCACAAATCCTGGTAAATATCTCGGTTATATTAATTAATTGATTCGGGAAAATATAAATCCCATTCTAGGCATTGAGGCATTATTTTCCAAAAGCGTATATACAGCAAATAACGTCTTTCCGATGATAATGATGGTGACTTACTGCAAGCAATAGGACATTAGCTTATTATGCAGCATGCTGATACAGATCTTGGATTAAAATTCTAAACAGCATGTCAGTATCAGACACGATCATCGATAATAATAATAATGCTGGACATTTTTCACACAGCATCATCTAGCCCCAAACTAAGCAGAGCTTGTATTATGGGAACTACATGACTGATATACTACTTATATACTTTTTTTTTTAAATACATACATAGGTATTATACATAGAAAACGCCCAGACCCGAGACAAACATTAAAAACATTTGTCCCGCAGCGGGAATCGAACCCGCAACCTTCTGCGTCTCAGGAGGGCCTTCGCCCACTGCGCCAAAGAGGTCGATGGATATCTTAGGAAGTGCGTTGCACTTACCGTAGTCATTTGGACTGCGCTTGCGCATATCATCAGCGAACAAATGATCACGTATAAAAACATGACAGGCGAAAGCAAAGAATTCAGAATTGATGAAAACCTGGAAAGAAAAATGTAAAATGGTTTTAAGACTGTGTGTAAATCATAAACCATTTTGTTAAGCGTTATCTATATTCTTGATCAGACAGAATACACTAACAAAGTGGCTATCCAGCCTCTGTCGGCAGCAGCAGATTCTGCCTTAAATGCCTAAGCATGGAAAATTACTATTTTAATATTACGAGGTGCGAGGTATAGATCACTGGGCTATGATTCTTGATTTCTCGCCCTCATAAAAAAATATACTTAAACGTCGGTCTTTATTGATCACCCTGCGTTTGGTCAGAGATCCCAATAACTGATTGTGAAAAAACAGTAAAAGGGTTCAATGTGACTTTTATGCACATTTCGAATTATTGGACATGCCGTCATTGCATGCATTAGATGCTGCAATTTTTGCTGACTAGAATAACAGTATGCATAAATCATACTGTTAGTCTAGTCAGAATATCATTGTGCAAATGCAAATTTTTTGAGTGGAAAATCTATTAGTAAACTTCAAGGGGCGAATCGATGAGTTTGTCAGTGATACTGATATCTAAAATAACATTCTTACCAACAGACAAGATAGTTTGCGAACGAACGCTTTTAATGGTCATAATAATATAGTCAGTTTGACAAATCATTTGTGATTACTTATTGTGAAATTGTGAATTGATTTCCTGAGATATTTTAATGTTAATATACAATATTTCGTATTTTAAATATAATATGAGAGACTTTATTTCTACACTTGTGTAAATTGATTAAAAAAAAGTATTTATGTTAGTTAATAAGTGGCATGATTATATACCTATGTATAAAAAAATAACGACTGTGATTACCAATTTAGTATATGTATTTATTTATTACAGTGTAAATAAATAATTCAGGTGATTTCTGGAATTCTTGTCCACAAATCCCTTTAGCTTCCCCTTTGAGTACTGAAAGGGGATTTTTGGACAAAAAGTCCATAAATCTCCTTCGCAGGATATTGTCGCAGGGGATTTGTGGAATAAGCCGTTTCATTAGTCTTAAATATAAAGATCTATTTCTTAAAATACTATGTAAAATATTTACAAAACACTTACTTTACCAAATAAACATGGTGAAAATGACACTCCCTTATTCTCTTCACAGCTTCTTCATAACTGATCACCTCATCTCCATTGAAGAGCCGTGCACAGTTAATAGACAGGAGCTTCAGTTGCCCAGCGAAAAACGACATTATAACAACAGCATTTGAGTCATAATTCGCTACAACACCACCTCCGTAAACGCAAATCCCTGAATGCTCCAGAACTGACAGCCAATAACCGAATCCACGGGTGCGATCGAAAGGCGTCCAAGAGCTGAGAATCTCTGGATACGGCGCTGACCCGTTTTTAACCAAGTTCCTAGATTCGTTTGAGAATAAATAGCCAAATAATGGTGCCAACACAACTGTAACCACTGTAGCTGCTACCAGACACCAGTAAAAATATGTAACCTTTCTAGAATACTTCGTGTATTCCTTGATAATTGCATCAATCTCTTTATCGTTCTTTTTCAACTGAAATTTCTCTAAATCAGATACGAATTCGATAACCATTTTCCATTGCTTCTGCCAGCAGATGAACGAAATTGCCTTGACAACGCAGATAGTACTAAGCATGGTCACTGACAGGTTCCTCAAAGCAAGCTCAAGGTTAGCTCTGATGGACCAGAGCTCAACATATTGGCTGATGACGAAAAGCGTCCCCAATATATGAATTGTATTGCACTTGAAGCCAGTATATTTTGGCCGCCATACTCTCCACTTTTGAAGACCCCATAAAGTAGGTCCTAACAATGGGGTTTCAGGGTCTTCTAATTTTGCAAGGAAAGACTGCATCGTAGGTAAGGGGACACGGAATTCTGATTGGAAATGTATTGTACTTTTTGTATTTATTGGATATTTTGTTCTCAATCAACGTGACAGTCGTCTGAATAATAGATGACTTCGAAACTAGTGTTTACTTGGTTTGCTTGCTTTGGTCGAAGAAAAAACCTTCATATTTGGTAGGATTTGCGAATTTGGGAAAACGCTAATCTCTCCACAACCGAATTATTGCGCATATTATAATACTTTATTGAATAACTAAAAGCTCAAATTAAATTTAACTTGCAAATAAAATCCGCTTTGTACCAGGACCATTATGCCCCCAGTATTTAAATCTGACAAAGCTCTAGGCCGAGTTGAAGCGTATAGAGTCCCTATATAGTCTTAGAACAGCGTTCTCTCTCTCTCTCTTTTGTTTCTCAAATGTCAGACAGGGAGAGAACATGCAATATCCACGACGACCTTATTGACGTGGCGGGCGAGTGGTGCGAATTTAATTCCCGGACAATCTGGGTTTTGTGGTACCATGGTACACCGTAGTTCCTGATACCCACCAAACAGGTAATCCTAGTGTGGGATCCGGACTATATTTGTGACTGATGGGTATTTATTTATATTATTTATTAAAATACATTCTCTCTCTCTCTTTACCAGTCTTCTTTAATTACGAAAACTGTGCTTTAAAAAAAATTCTAAACATTTTTTTATTTAATACTTCTGTTTTCTTATTGATCATATTGAAATAAAGACTTTGCATTAGGGGCGGACAGAATGTCGAAACATTGCTAGGATAATAAGGCAGTTTCAAATAAGTCATTATTTCCTTTTGTTTTGACAACTGCCTTTTACAATTTGATATGATAAAAGTGGTTTATCACTTCTTTTTTTTTTCGATAACCTGATTTATACATATTTAAGTACCTTGGCCCTGCTGTACATAGTGTACCTATACAATAGTATATGAGCTCATTATGTTAAAAAGCTGTAGGTAATTGAAAAAAGTTATTCAGAACAAAATCAGATCCTTACGTCAAAATACTGTCATACACATTATTTTAAGTTAGAGAAAGCAGAATCTCAAGGGAAATAGACGTGACAGAAACTCATTCCCATTTGCACCGACCGTGCCTAGTAATATTTTGTAAACAACTAAGTATAATAATAATAATTATTATTATTATTTATGAGTATATATGAGAGATGTCTCTCGTCAATGTATAATATGTATGTATTTACAAAAAAAAGTATATAAGTAGTATATCTGTCATGTAGTTCCCTTATTACAAGCTCTGCTTAGTTTGAGGCTAGATGATGCTGTTTAATTAAAAAAAAATGTAACTTTACTAAAAATAACTTAAATAATAACGTCCGATATATCTCTTTCAGACACATAGATAGTTAAAGCGATAGGTAAGATTCAGACATAGTTGGCTGGTCATGTTGGGATGAATTTACTGTATGTTAAGTCTAGAGTGTGTGAATGTTAAGTATTATATATTATTTATTGACATTTTATCTAGCAATTTAAGTTGATAAAAAAAACAAGGAAAATCTATTTTAATTCTACTTTTAAATGACAACGACACTTGTCGGGAATGTTTGTAATTAAAAAAAATGAAAGGTAAGAACTTCCTATTGATATTGTTTACAAAAGATTTACAGGTTTTAAAAGTAATCTCGGTTTTGAGAGAGTACCATGGTACATGCAAAACTCGTTTTACTCACTAAAATTTGCATTGCTACTTTCTGATGTACTTATTTGGGACACATAGACTACTAAAGACATACCTACAAAATACAAATAAATTTATTAACACAAGATAAAAATAGGTCGTTAAAAAAAAAAACTATATTTTATTTTCCATCCGACTAAAGAGTTGAGACAGATATAAGTCATATTTTCTCTAATACTTTACAAATAATACTTTTCGGAAATATAATAAAAAAGGTAAACGCGATAAAGACCCGTTAAACTTATAACTATATTTTCTCTACCGCCATTTTTGCTATTTGATAGAACTATGACACTTTAATTAAAACATCCCTAGGATTTCAACCGGACTGTGACTGAACCTCATGGCTGAGTGGTTACACCACCCACGTACCAAGTGGGCTAAATCCCGCCGAGGTTGATATTTTTGGGAGTTATATTCCGTTTGTGACATCATCTGACAGGCAGTAACTGTACGCCTTGCTTAAAATACCACGGATATTTTGAAATTCCATTGAACAATGAAACAAATAATCCTCTTCCAAACAATTTTAATCGGTTTAATAATCCTTGACAAAAGCTGTGACTAAATTATCGCGCATCGAGCAACGACGCGACGCCCTGTCGCCATACTTTTTTTGACTAGTGAAAACTAGTTTTTAGAATTTCTTGAACTAGTGAAAACTAGTTCATGAACTAGTGAAAAATACTACCAGACCAGATAGTCTCCAACTAGTTCAGAGGGTAGGGCATTCTCAAACTTAAAACTCCACTCCAATAACCCTTAGGCTCTTATATCCATTAAGCACAATGCTCTTAGCTAGTGTGTTATATTCTAGAATTAAAAGTTCGAAATAACGCTGTGTTACTTTTCTATGATAAATACAAATTTTACTTTTTTTATTTTACTTTTTCTCTACTGCACTTATAAGGTAAAATAATATGTATTCACTAGGAAGCATATTGTTAGATAGATACATTTTAACATTTTTCTGAATAAACTTTAACTTTACTTTATACGTAATGGGTACTTAAAGAATAAATAAATTGGGTACCAGCTTTGAGGAAAGTAGACGTATGGTAGCTATTTATTTCCACTAATGGATGTGCTGTTTTTATCTATTCTTGCATTTGAGAAAACAGTGTGAAGAAGCTGTAGGAGCCTTTTATTATCTGTGGAATGAAAATAGGCATTATTATTTTTCTGATTTCCATATAATATTAGTTCTGCAGATATTTGTTCTGGTATCACGGTACTTGTAGTTTCTGATAGCCACGTCACAGGAAATCCTAGTGTGGGGTCAGAATTATGTATTTGTTTGAAGGCGAAAAAGGTCAAAAAACCTCTGTGACGCAGTGTGTGAGTGCCCGCCTGAGACGCAGAAGTTTGCGGGTTCGTTTCCCGTCGCGTATGATCTCCAAATATTTGTCTTGGGCTGGGTGTTTTCTATGAATAATATGTTAAAAAAAAATATGAGTAGTCTTACTGGCATGTAGATCTGTGTTCTGCTTAGTTTGGGGCTAGATGATGCTGTGTGAAAATGTCCAGCATTATTTATGTATTTATATAAGGGTACACTCACTTCGATAAATGTAGGCACAGATAATGTTGTGTATGGTCCAGCATTTAAAATCAGCGTTGTATTCAGTTTGCCAGAGAGCAGCAGTACTAGCCGACGCAGTTTCTTGTCTCCCTTCCACCACTCGCTCTCGTATACTCCTCTGTCCACTTCTCTTGACTATGAATAACATAAAAATACATAGATACATATATTTAACTTTTAAAAATGCGCAAATGTAAGGCATCGGTCACAACTGATTTTTCTTCACCGATTGGAGCACACGATAAGCGCCAAAAGAAAAATGTTGCACAATTGAGTTCAAACCCACTAAAAAAAGAACGAAATGATATACATTAGTTAACGGGGTCATGAGGAAGGACCTCTAAACGGTCACCAAAACGTCAGCAGGAGAGTAGTAATGTACGTGGTATAGTCGTTATAATATCCTTAAATGATACCAAACCATCACAATTATAATAATAAAATAGTTAGATTTCAAAGTCAAAGTCAATATTCATTTATTCATTCAAATCACAAGGCTCACTTTAAAGCGTCGGTTTTATATACTGCCTGTTCCTCCGCGACTAAGCCAGGAAAGAAAGGCAAGAAAAAAAGGCTGATTATTATTTTTTATGATCCTTTTACAAAACAATCTACATTTTTTATCGAGTTGGAGCATTTTCAATCCCAAGGGATTTTATCATGTAATCAGATATTTTATAGTACGACTTTTTACAAAGTTTTTTTAAATTTGTTAATTGTCCATTTTTGTTTATGTCTGAGGAGTTTGTTATAAAAACGTACACCTTGCCCTTCAAACGATTTATTAACTTTATGTATATTTAATTCATGTTATAATGCTTGATAGCTAAAGCATACCTGTACAGCGACTTCATTGCTATGCCAACAGTACAAGAACAGCTGGGATATCAGCCCCGCCGTGTATTGAAAGATCCACAATTTCTGAGACGACGTAGCTTCTTTCTGAAAAACATTTACTTTGAGAGCATAAAACGATAGCTTAGATACCCAATAGACACACATAGTCCTGTCCCCACACTAGTATTCCTTGTGTTATGGGTATCAGGAATTACGAGTATCGTATTACCAGACCCGGAACAAATATCTGCAGAACATGCAAACATTTCTCCCACATCGGGAATCGAACCTGCATCTATTGAGTCGCTGCCGGTTATTCACCAGCCGCGCCATTGAGATCGTCAATAGTTTAGTTTAGTTTCATAGTTTCATTTATTTTAACTAGTGTGACCTCTTCAAACACTTAGCCTCCTATTTATAATCAGTGCCATAACTTAATTTAACTAACTCTCGGTCCTGCTTCTTCCTGACAATTTTATTCTTTGATAAAGTTAAGGATTGAATCTGACTAAGAGGGTTAGTTTCGTCACGTCCAAATATTACATTTGGCACATGCTGGCGTTTTGCAAGTTAACATTTCACGTGACAGGTTTCAAGCACATCGCCGCTTATTGGAACGCTAAAACATGCTTTGGAACTTTTGGTTCTAGGGCATGCCAGTTTATCTTCACCGTTTTGAGCACGTGTTAATGCGCATATTTTGAGTGGAAATATCCATTGTACTGTTTTCGAAACCACGACTTCCGGCCGGGAACACAACCTTTTTTATACATTTTTTAAAACCATTGCACATTTAAAGGTACAAAAAATTTAATCTTATGGTTTTAAGAACACATTTTATTCCAACATAAATAGAAAAAATATATAGACAGGGTCTCTTACCCTAGGTAACCGAAAACGAGTTAGATTTTTATGGCCCTCATGTGCCACCATTCCTCTTTTTGCGACGCTCTTCCTAAATAATTTCGAAGCCGTGATATATGAAGGAAATTAGCATCTGCCGAGTTTAGTGGGGAAAAAAGCAATTTCGGGTATACATTGTTACTTTATTCGGCCGATTTGGGAATTGAAGCAGGGTTCATAATTCTTAGATTTTTGAAAGATTTCTAAACAAGTCTATTAGAGGTTTTATTTTTAATCTGTGGCTGTCAAATTTATAAAGACAGGGTGATTGAAGCACTAGGTCTTAAAGGAACCGCCCTGTTCCTCACCAACATCAGTTCGAATGGAATGTTCAAATTACCCCAATATAGGTTCTAAGTTTTTATAATTCGAGAGCTATTTTTGCGTATTATTTTAACACGTTATCACGACAGGTAGGACTGTCCAATAATGTGCCATTGGATACACCTAAATACGCACAAGGGTTAAACAGATATGTGTTGTATGTCTTGTAATTGTTTTTTTATGTGTGCCACTAACATTATAATTTTAATTTAATTAAATGTAAATTAAAAACAAATTTTTATCTTAAAATTTGATTTGCATACTTACAGAAGTGAATTGCACTACACTGCCACAAATGGTGATAGAGCAGAAGAGTACGTATAGAAACATCGTTGGAGATATCAATGAGTTGAACATTCTATGTTGCCTGTAAGTTATAAATGCTTACTTCACAAAAATATACCAAAAATTTTCACCAGGGCCAACAATAGAAAAAATAAGCTTAAAATAAAGAACTCGCATAAAAAAAAGAGTAACGCATTTTCAGCCACTTACTCAAGTAAAATATTATGAATCTCGTGGCACTCTCTAATCCTGTCCAGAATATCTCGAGAACTTTTACCCTCAAAAACCCTCCTACATTTCTCCCGCAATATGATCATTTGCCCCTTCAAATAAGACATAACTGCTACTGCGTTCATATCAAAAACTGCTAACACACCAGATCCCTGGCAGCCCATGAGTACGTGAATTAAAATACCACCGAAATAGCCTGGCATCTTTTTGTTATCAAACGGGAACCACGAAAATAAAATCTGTGGAAGCGGCTCTTTACCGCTCAGCACATCTTCACGATAGCTTTTGGAAATTAACTTCAAAAACGGAGACACAATTAGAAGAAAGTTGGTCACGAATACCATGGCCCAAAACAGATAGGTCACTACTCTTGTATACTTTGTATATTCTTTCATCAGTTTCATAGTAATTTTGTCGTTCTGATCTATCTGTTTTAACTCTGTAACCGAAATGGACTTAACTAGATGTAACCATTCTTTTTGGTGAAAAACAAACGAAAAACATTTTATAGCACAAATCCCGCTCAGTACAGCCAAAGACATGTTATTTAACACTTGATTTAGATCATGTCTAATATAGTAAAGATCTATGATTTCACTGAAGACGAATGCAAATGTTGAGAAATGTACACAGTTGTATGAGATTGTGCGATAATTTGGGCCAGTCTGCCACAACCCAAACAAATACAGCCCTTTTATTATGGGTCCCATCAAAGGATGATTGGGGTCTTCCAGTCCTTTGGTGTATGAGATAATTTTTTGTAGTGCCATGTTTAGCGTTTGCCCTACGATAGAAATCAGAAAATTTAAAATGCCTGAGGGCTTTTATATTAGCTTGGATTTAGTGTTTCTCTTCATACTTGAAAAAAGTCGGAAATTCATTCAAATAGTAATTACATATGATTGGCATTTGACCTGGTGCTAAGCGTTAAAATTATTTTGGCAGCAACCAAAATTTGTTTTTACACTTTATTTTCAGCAATAAGGCTGTACGTTATCTATACTAATATATAAAGCTAAAGACTTTGAATTTTTGAACGCACTAATCTCTAGAACTACCAGTTGAATGTGAAAACCATTTTTGCATTTGGTAGCCCTATTCATAAGGTTATTTTATATTACGCTATGACCCTTAGAAGACGAGCAAAAAGATAAGAAATCAGAAAGAACGCAAAGCGAAAACGAACGCTGGCGGGCAATGCGGTGGCCCGTGGCCAAGGGTTGCTGTTGTACGGCTAGTGATATGATAAGGCCGGACAAAGGAGGCTTCTGGCAACACTGGCTGTGATTGCTTTAGTCCAATTAGCAAATAGGTGCTTATTGCCAGCACAATTTCAATTTATTTAAACTATCGAGGTTGAAGGGTGAAAGTAATTGATTGCAAATAACCCTCTTTTTGTTCAGGATAAAAGCTTATATATTTTATAAACCTTTATCGCTTGAGTGATTGATTTTTTTTCGCTATATATTTCGGGATATACTTGCTGAACCAATAGATCATAATTTAAAATTGATTGAAAATCTCGCTGATTATGATTGAGCTGTGTCACCCTAGTGGGCTGTTCCTTGACTTTTGATCCGAAGGTCATAGGTTTGACCCAGATCATTTTATTTATCTCTTTATGTGCGCTTAACATATGCCCAAAACGCTGAAGGAAAACATTGTGAGGGAACCAGCATACCCAAAAACTGAAAATTCGTAAGCATGTGTTATTGGTTAGTGTTCCGCCGAGCCTCTCTTGGTCACCATTTGTTAACAGCTTTCGTCCATCACCCATTGTCCCTTCTAGCCAAGTGTCCTGCCCATTCAGCCTCTTCATTTCAGCCTTGCGATCTGTACACCCATGTCCAAAACTATATTTTAGGTATTTATTTTCGTATATTATAAGTTGAACGTAAATATCTTTGGTTTTGCTCAAAATCATTGTTACTATACTTGTAATTCATTAGCCGCTTCAAAGCGAAAAAAAGTGTTTCATTGAAAAAGGAACTCTACTAGAAAACAATAATGACTGCAATAAACGCTCAATTTAGTAGAATAATGTATTTAATGGACAGATCAAACATTTATGATAAATGATTTTCCTGTCTACAACCAATTTAGACTTTCTTTGCTCGTGTTTGTTTTAAAATGTTTTTTCTCCTCAATACTTCAAACACTTCTTTTTATTCTTGTCTTTTATAATAAATAAATAAAACAATAAAATAAAAAGCCTTTTATTTCTTGCAAAATACCTTACAATAATTTCATTTTTCATAAGTATCTATTGTGTTTAATATTGTATTTGTAGTTATATTTAATTTATAGTATTTTATAATGTTAAATAAATATGCCAAATTAGATAAAAAATATGAAAATGTTAATGGGCGAAAATGTTAGCAAAATTAAAATTAACTACGCAATTAAGCTTCGTAAGCACGGGTAGAGATTAGTTTGAAATATGTATCGTAAAGTAGTAGGAATTAGGACTTGCAAATATTATAAATTTATATTTGGAGGGAAATGTTAATGGCGATTTCTCTTCCCTGTGTATCAACTTAAAACAGTAGAAATTATGTACCTACTCGATAGAAAATTTTCATTTTTTTTTGTTTTACATACAAGTTAGCATTTCACGTAACAGATTGCAAGCCCGTCGTCGAATATTTGAATACTAACTGATGGCATAAACCCCCGATTTTGAACTCATCAATGTCTATAATTTATTTCTGGACTCTTTCGTAAGGGTATATGTATAAAACAAACAAAACAAACACGCTCACGACTTCCCCTTGGTGGACATCCTCAGATACATACTCAGTGAGTATGTAATCTTTGAGGATACCAAGTAGGGGGTAGTCAGAGGCACATCCAAACATTACATTTGGTACATGCCCGCGTTTTGCAAGCATTCCACGTAACAAGTTGCAAGCCCATCGCCGCTTATTGGAACACTAAGTTTTGGCACATGCCTTCGAATTTTTGGTTCTAGGGCATGCCGGTTTCCTCACGATGTTTTCCTTCACTGTTTTGAGCACGTGTCAATGCGCACATACATATATGTATCATTAAATTAACACTAACCAATGTCGCATGTCACATGCATTTGAAGAATGTAGGTAAGTACGTTTCTATATAGACAGCGTATAATTCATTACATTTCTTTTTTATATATTTGTATGTATATACTTGGTATCCTCACAGATCTGCGTACTGATCATGTGAGGATCTCCATCATGAGGATTGCAGTAGTGAACATATTTGTTTTATTTATAAGTGTAGTTTTCACTTGCAAAAAACATGTAACAAACATTAAATATACCTAGGAAAATTTAGGTGTTTATGTATATTACAAAACGAAAACTTGTAAATTCCATTTGACACGATATTAAAATGATAATTTCTCTTCATGCTCCATTATAGCTCTCAGCGAAGTTTTAACGACCAATTTGTGTTACCCATGTCAAGTTCCACGATGAACTTGACCTGCTTCGTGACACGTAATCGTGCCATACTTGTAATTTATTTTACTAGTGTTCAACGCGACTTTGTCCGCGTTAAATTATTTCCGTACAACCTTGAATTGCATTGAAATGTAATGAAAAACCTACTCTTCAAGAGGCTTACCCTACAAATTTCAACCTCCAGAGATTGAAACAAGGAAAACTCTAAGCAACAAGATATTTTAATTATGAAAAAATACAACTGATTTGAGAACGCCTACCTCTAGTCATTTATTTTATAGTGAGTTAGCCCACACTCGAGGGAATTCACAAGTCTGTATAATATCTCAAAAATTCAGCCTCGAGATATTATCATAACTTCGGGATTTTTGATTTCTTGTTAGGTGGGTAACACTTTAAAAACCCGATTTCTATCGAATAAGCAAAGATGAACCTCTCATAAAAAAATAAGTTCAACCATTAAACAGGCTTGTAAAATAACTACCCTATATGTTTTCTCTGTAGGAGCCATGGCGCTTTTTAGCCGAAACATCCCAAGAATTTTGACTTGGCTGGTAACGATCCAGTTTCTAAGTTGGTATAGCCCCGTGAACCTAGCGGGAGGTCGCGGGTTTGTCTCATCGAGTTGATTTTATGGGATATTAGAACACCTACCTATTTGAAATCGGTTAGTAATATATACATAGAAAATGCTTTATAGCACTACAATAAAACATGCGTAGGTGATCTAACTAAATGGCATTTGATGAATAATGGAGAGTCGGCGGTAGTGCGTTTGAAGAGATTACCTACCAAATATGAGAAAATATATTGGAATTAAAATTATCGTGGTTTGGTATCATTTTAGAATATTATTACGACTATGCCATGTACTTTACTATTCTCGAGGAGAATAATAATATTCTAGAAAAAGTATAAATATAAAACAAACTATAAAAAGAGAAAAATCATCATCCTCTTGTCCTTATCCCACATTACGTGGGGTCGGCTCGACATGTTTTAAAGAGAAAAATATTATGATAAAATAGCAGTGGTTTTGGACATACTTTATATTTAATCGCAATCACTTCCAGCAATGTTTTACTAATTGCTTGATAATCGACCGCATTATTGATGCGTCCAGCAGTTTCTCTACACAGTACTATGCACGTAACACCATTATTGATCTCACAAAATATAAATTAGAGGTCACATTATAAAGCTGTTTCTATTTTCAATGTCATGCTTCATTCTATTTATATCTCTCAGCCCACAGCCATTGAGACAGGTCTCCTTTATCACGGCTCATCAACCAATCACATCAATTGTACATTACTAGGTACGTTGTCCTGCTTGCTCTACGATTTTCAAAAGCTCTTTGTGTGCTTATCTTTGGTTGGATTCTGAACTGAACCTTTGTGAAGCTTGATTATTCAGGCTCATTATTTCATCATCATTATCAACGGTCTGTTGAAGTCCTAGTGGACATAGACGCAACCATTAAGATGCCATCGGTTGAACGGTTAGTGGGCTTTACGTTTTATTTTGAAAGTAATTTTTTATAATATAAACTTGTTAATTTTCATACCTCGTTTTATACTGAATTATTAAACTTATCGGATATCACCGGAAGATCTATGATATCGTTCAGTTCAGTTAAATAATACGTTTTTAATTAACTGTAATTCCCGCAGACGAATGTTTTTGCATTTTCTGCAGATTATCATTCCGTGTCATAGTTTTGTGGTTCCACGGTACTCATCGTTACTGATACACGCGTTACAGGGAATCTTAGTGTGGCTTCAGAATATGAATGTGTCTAATGTTTATTTATTGTACGAGGCTGCCCAATGCCATGCATGGAATATTAACAACGCTATTTTTCATATACCCCTTTTTTAGGGTAGAGAAAACCAAGGTCAAAGTACCCTAAACCAGCGAGCATGTATGATGAATGTGATGAGGTATTGTAGCAAGTGGAAATCCGTCTCTGCCTACCCCTTCGGGAAACAAGCATGAGTTTATGTTTTTATGTATTTTTGGGTGGGAGGGTTGCATAATATAAATTGTACCGATTTGCTCTAAAACAGATTGTCACCGCGTGGGGCTGCCAATATCAATGACGATGTCATTTGCATTGAATTGAAACACTGCGTTTTGAATCGCTAGAAAATTGAATTAATTAATTATGGTGATCGGTGGATTACTTAATTAATTAAATTTAAGTTTTAACTGGTCAGTAAAATCTATAAACTTATTTATCTACATCACACGTATAAACTCAAGTCTACAAAATTATATACTGAATATTATGTTAGTAGGCATCCTACTAATGAAATGAATGTCAATTTTTTTTATTTTTTTTTCTACTTAAGCTACTTTTTATCCGGGTACCAATATTTTTTACAACATTTGAATATCCGACGCGTATTATTCCATCACGTATTTCATTTCATAATCACTATATAAGGATCATCAAAAAAACAAGCACGCTCACGACTGTTTTACCCATGATGGAAAACCTCATATTAATACCCTGTGGGTAGATATTTGAGGATACCATACTTGCTATCCTCAAATATCAGATATAGTAGGTATTGTAGGGTAGATAGGGGTAGTCAGAGCCATATTTTACAAGTAGCATTCCACGTGTCAGGTTGCGATCCGATAGCCGCCTATTGGAATACTGATGACACAAGCCTCCGAAATTGAACTTGTCAATGATCGTAATTTATTTCTCAACTCTTTCGTTGGCTTAGGGTAGATATAGCTATCTTTGAACTCATTGTAGTCTAGCTAGTTTGAAATCAATTTCCAATAAACCTTTGTAAGCTTATGAAGCTTGTCAAATGTTTGGCAATGTCGTTCATTTGAACTTTCGGGTTCGGTTTTAGGTTTTGCACACCACAAATGTGACCTACCCCTTTTATTAATAAACTTATCAAAGGGAAATAGTTTTTAAAGATTTATTTTATTTGCACCTTAAGTAAAACATCTTAAAATAAGAGGACACTGTTAAAATTAGGCTTAAGGTAGTTTTAGTAACAGGTTTCAGTGATAAAACTAATAACCTAAGCTAGGATAGTATAGCTCTCTTCAAAACCATGTAAAAGTTAGCGTGGACGTATTGATCGCCACCGCCAGCGCCACCGCGTCGGTTTGACAGGGCCTTAGGGGAATCGAAGCAAGTTAATTTGAACAACATTTAATAACTCCCGACATATATTTTACATGTACTTCCTAACCCTGTAGTGTCTTATGGTATTTAAGTGCGTTTCTTAAAGTCATACAAAACAATTATTTTACACTGTAATACAATCGAACTACATTCCATCGTGATACATTTACAAAACAAATAATCGTATAGACTTATAAAACGCTTTATGATCGTTAAACCGTTTTGAAAATCTATTCTCATCTAACAAACAAACAAACATACCCCAAACGTTTCATGGGCTCCTTACATCACGGGTAAAGGCTAAACAAGATCTGTAGAAAGACTCAATTTGTATGGGGAGTAAGACCTCGAAAAATATATACGTGACAACGTCACGATCTAGAAAGGGACCCTAAGTAGTTTGGTTTTTAGTTCCCAAAAGGTCACAGACGTTCATAGCAAGCTTTGTTTGCTAAAGGTTTTCAAAATCTTCTAAGTTCATTAGCACATCAAAAGGATTCATGTTTTAGTAGGCGTTTAGTAAAAAATAAAAAATAATTTAGAAGTCAATTGATATTAGAGGCCTCTGTAAAATAGTGTACAAATCTGAAAAATTAGAGGTTATATAGTCACTCGGTAATCCAGTTTTTCTTAATATCTTAAGTGAAATAAGAGTGTTACTAAAAGGTATAATTTAAAGTGATCGTATATCTTCATGAGCGTTAAAATCCAATCCAATAAAGTAATTTATCGTACGTTACCAGTCTGATAAACGTAGCCAATATGTCTCAATTTTATTGCGACCCCGGTAATACCCATTAATGTGAAAATAGCCGCAGAACCAGTACCTATCTATTCAATAATGAATTTTATTATTGGTTGTTATAATAATTATGTAACATACATCTTCAATAATATACCTGTGCCTAATTCTGAAAGTAGCGATTATTTCAGTCAGTCAGTGAGCTAGCCCCTGAGAGGTAGTAGGAAAGGTGTAGAAAAAGATTTTCAAATTTTATTAGATTTTTCTCACAGTAAATCATTTGAACCGAAAGAGTATTCTAATCTAAGCACTATACCAATTTTCACCGAGCTGCCGTTTAGACAAACTTCATTATTATTTGCCTACGAAAACCCGTGTTTCTGCTTATACACTTTCATGCGTTTGCATGAAAGATGTTGTATCATCAAAGGAATTTTTCTGCTGAAAAACATGCTGTAAACAGTGAATTCTCTTAGAAAGAGCTAATGAGCTATATAAAAGCCAGTCCCTTAATTACATTCACAAAAAGGTAACAGTTAACGACTAATTTTGTCAAGCTTAGCAATTACCTTCTCAATGTTGGAAACGAGACCCTTCGCGACCTAAATTTTCTCATATTCATGTTTTAATAGGTTCTGCTATTGTTAAGCCTAACAAAAATATTGTCTCGTTCTCGTAGCCATTTTGATAGTGGTCGATAGACAGTGATATTTTTACACGCGACGACCCGCCTTGTGGGTTGTTTGTTACTAATTATCACCAAAACGGCTAATCGGATTATAATACGGTTTTTGCAATCTAATTTTACTGCAAGTATATTTATTAGATATATTTTATCACCATAGTTCACTGCATTGCACCATGGTGCAATGAATGTTTTGTTTTTCAATGCAAACTGTCGAGACAAACTGAAATACCACCTGATTGGAAGTGGTTAACGTCGCATATTGACATCTGCAACACCTGAGCATTGCTAATCAGTTGCCTGCTCTGAGCTTGCATAATTCGCATCGAGAGGTTTAAAATTTTGCGAAAATTTTAATTGTAAAATATATCTACCTCTACATATTTCAAAATAAGAGTAACAACAAATAAACAGAAATAAATACCAATTGTTTCGACAATAGACAAAAAGGTCTATCTATTTATAACAGTACAAAAAAATGTTGTGTATATTTTGGACTACAATAGCAGAAAATTGCCTTAGATCCAAGTCTCGAGCGTAATCTAAGTAGGTAATATGTAGGCTTTTATGCTACGCAAAGCATAGATTAAGAGCTCCCCCAGATATAACTAAACCAGAGCAAAACTATTAGACTATCCGCTAGCGGATTATATATCCAATAGTTTTTTTTCACTACCAAGAAGGACACGGCCCTTATTTACCAATGAGGTTCGGTACCCCTTAATCTATGGACGCTTGCAACAAAACTACAAAACGCCCTTTTTAAGTTTTAGTTTGTTATTCCGCATTAAAGTTTTAGTATGGTAACATACTTTTACGCAGATCGACATACATTATTTATCTCGATAATATGCGAGTAAATTACCGGTCAGTTCTCCTTGGATTAAACTATCTTAGAAAAAATAAATTATCTGAAAGTTTGTTTGCGCTTTATTCGAGTAGATACTACGCGGGAAAAGACATAGACAGAGACTAGTGATACATATTTTAGTAAAAACTATCTCAACCTGATCTAAGACAATGGTCGGTCACGTGAGTGGATAAATCCACGTTGTCGTACAACAACGCATGCAAAGTATGAAGATAGATTTAGTTCACTCACAGACAGATTTAGCTCGTTCGAGTTAGATATTGTGTAAGCTTTATGCATGATATTCGTGAAAAAAAGTTAAATCTAGGCAAGCTCTAAATCAGTATTCTGCTCAGAAAGTATAAAAATAATAGTTAATGAGTAAGTATACCAAAGTCAAATTAAAAATATAATGTTGCTCGCAAGTAACTAGAAATAAGCTTTTAATATATAATTTCAGTTAACTGAACCTCTAAACTTACTCGCATTTTAATCTTATAATATGAATAAATTTAAGTCTTTCTCAACAAAACCTAAGAGAATACTAACATTGTTTCAGCAACTGTCTTCACTCATGGCCGTATTACAACGTTGACGACTTACCAAACTTTACGAGATAACAATATGTTCCAACATCTTATTGAAATGCAGAATAATTGTCTCAAGGAATAGCTTGAAGACATTGTATTGGATGACCGCTGTTCCCAGCTGAACAAGCATATTGGCAATTCAAATATGCTACTCAAAACTGTTATATTCAATATCACAAAGAAGCTAAAACGTGTTTTCTCCCACTTGATTCTCAACCTTTTTACCTTGATTTCAGAGTAGATAATAAATTGGCTGACTGTAAGGGTTAAACGTAGGAGTTAGAGAGTAGCCTTGGGCTGAGTGGTGCTTCAGTTTCCGTCGTCAGCACTCACAAACACTGGAGCCACAGTATACGTGGATTTTTCTTGCAGTAACGAAGCTTTGCCGTTGGGGAATAAAGTTACCTGAATGGTGACCTAAATATGTTTTTATTATTTAATAAAAACAGTATTATATTAGAAGGCCTCGTACCTATCCCCTTATTACACTATCCAAATTGTAATGGGAAAAATATTAGACATTATAAAAAAAAGAAATATGTCAATAAAATAAAAATCATTTACTATTCTATATTTATCATGACATTCAAACAATTTATTTCAAGTGGTACAAGTACCTAAACTTGGCGGACATAAAAGCCACCTCCAAAACACCTTCAAAAATCTCCAATCTTTGCTGAAAAACCTTTCTAAAACTGCAGTACCACCAACATTAATTAATAAAATTAATTAACTAGCAGAAGGTGCGGGTTCGATTCCCACTGTGGGACAAAAGCCAGTATGATCTGCAGATATTTTTTCCAGTTCTGGGTATTGTGGTAGCACGGTACTCATACCTATTCCATTCCTCTATCTGAGACTGAAACAAGTCCTAACTTTTAAGCTGAAGTTAAGACTTGTTTGGAACAGGTCCAAACAAATTAAAAATGTAATGGGCTTAGAAGCGATGATAAATGTTAGATATTTACCAAGTGTGCCTACTGTTTAATACCTGCTATACTGTAACATTACAGTTCTTGCAGTGAATAACGAAACTAGGGGTTTAAAGCTCATAGTTCTTGTTACTGGCTATTGTGGAGTGACTGATGAAAACCTTTTTGGTTTCTTATGGTTGTGAGCTGTTAAGGTTTTTCTGAGTACTTGTATTGAAAAACACTTATTTATTTATTCAGTGGTAAAACGTTTCAGTACATATTTCATAAGATTGCATTCATGATCTAGGTTAGTTTTCAGAGAGATGTTTACATTAATTTAATCTTGCGTGACTTTGCGGAAATCCATACTGTATTGTATATCTTATAATGGTAGTCCATTATAAGATATTCAATACAGACATTAGATAGCCAATAGTCTTGAGGATGTTCCGTGGAGAGGCGAAACACATGTCGATATCTTGTCGGGATGTAGATTGTGCGGACTTGTTCTGCATTATGCGACGTGTTCTAACTCAACGGTGAGAGAGAGTAATAAATAGAGACAGGGAGATTAAAGCAAAACTATTTACCTAATATTTCTATCTATTAAATATGTTACATGACATGTTCTTGGCGTTTGTTTATAAACACTCTCTCTTTCTTCAGTTTCATATTTAACACGTATAAAAGATGACTCCACCTTTTATACCGATGGAATTTGACTAAGACAGTCTTAACAACACATTTTAGTTGTTGTTTTCGCAATTTAAATAGATTTATTGAATAGTTATATCTATTAAATATGTTACATGATATGTTCTTGGCGTTTGTTCATAAACACTCTCTCTTTCTTCGGTTCCATATTCAACTTTTAAAAAATAAGAAAACACGGTTGGTGGTGTGGCCTCCATTTGCAAAAGGGAAGATCTTTTACCGGACTGATTCATCTGATCCACTTGGCCGGAGTCCTAGGACTTAAGTTATTTTTCGGATTTATTATAATTGTTTAGGTTACGTTAAACATTTGCGCGATCTTGACCCTTCGCTGTATATTCGAACGCCATCTATGGTTTTTTATGTGGTAGGGTTTAGCTACGCTTCGCTTCGTATATCAGTAGTTCGTTGCTATTCCTTCTGCGTAGATGGCATGAAATATGGCTCAGTATGATGCCGCTACAGACTCTTCAGTTCATTAGGCAGCTTTGGAACCTAATAAGCAAAATCTCGTCATGTTTAAATCATTTTATCCACCAAAATCTGTTCCCAGCTATTTTCCTGTGAGCGTACCCTTCGATTCCTGAATATAAATCCCCACATTACTATCGAGACAGGTAAGAAAACAACTTTTACAACTTCGCCGAACGACGTATAAAAACCATGGTTTATTATTGAAATAATATTTTTGTGTTGCCTTTCGCTGATGGCGACATTCTCTTGTTTTTTAGTATTTATTTGATATCCTATTTTATTTCCTCTATTTTTATTTTCGCTCATTCACACTGTTTTATCGATACTATCTCAGAACTTTCCTTTTTTGTTGGATTGTACTGATTTCGTCCTCAAATATATTTATTAGATGGTAACAAAAATACAGATAAATAATTACCTCATACGTTTGTGACGTATGAGGTAATTATTTATCTGTATAGATACCAGGCGCCGCAATAATAATAAAGTTGGACATTTTCATACATCATCTAGCCGAGCTTGTGTTATGGTATGTCAATGACTGGTATACATACTACTTATGTTAGCGCCATCTATAAATCTCATTACACACTACAATGATTCATCGATATCCTTCCATTCACTCCCTCCTTCGAACGAAACGTGACGTCACGCAAGAAGAACTCATTCGCCTGCATCGTCGTGGATTTTTTTCGTTCGTTCGGCATTCAACAATTTTCTTGTTACTTGCTCCTTGCTTCAATTAAAGAATAAACTAATAAATAAGTAAATCTAAACTCCCTCCGGAGGTACCATATAAAACGAACGCCTTCAGACAATTATAACTGTGATTTATGGTGATCATCTCGCGAACCAGCACTCATCATCAAAAAGGTCGTTGCCGGCAGGAACCGCCTCAGGATTCACGCGTAAGTTTTCGTTCTAAACGACATAGAAAAGACCCCGAGATAAATATTTGCAGAACATACAAACATCAGCCCCTCAGCAATGTGGGATGGCCCCAACTGAATTATAAAGTAGTAGAAGCTCCTTGTGAAAGAGCTCGTCAGGGGAAGTATACCTATTTCTGCCGTCAAGCAATTATGCATGCGTTGCCATATTCCGGTTTGATGAGTATGGGTACAGCTGCAGAAATAAGATAGATTATTTATTCGTCATATACAGATACAGCACACACAAGTAGAAATTACAGACACTTGACACGTTTCACCCGTTATATCTCTGGGTCGTCAACGCGCTAGTGATACCTCTGTGGTGTTACAAGGGTCCATAGGTAACGGTAATCGTTTACCAACATGGCCATAAGCTTGTTTGCAACTTTAGTTGTATAAAGAAAAAATGATCAGTCCATTACCGATGACATCTTAAAGGTAGCTGAAAGACGGCGGGGCCGACGGCTTTGTGCAACAGTGTACTTTGACAGGCTTTTGATACAGACTAAGCCTACACGTTCACCAGCCCGCTTAGCTATTTCTTTCGCCTATTCTGTCAAACAAAAGAGAGGTGCAAAATATATTTTGTCTTCTCGGAGGTATACAAAACTGTTGTCTAGGGGGTACTAAGGAGGCAGGACTCTATCTAGTTCGCTGGCTGAACCACACGTTGCCACTAGCGCTAGTATCGGTTCCCCGCAAACCACACACTCAGAAATTGGATGCGGGCCTGTTCCATGACTTGATGTGTATATTTAGTGATGTAGCCTAGTTGTTTTATCATATCGATGAGTTGACGATTAATATATTTATTATTATTACCAGCCCTTAGATGTGCCATTGCTGGGAAAATACCTCGCCCCATTCCATCCATACTTCCCGATACTGGGCAACGACTATGTCTGCCCAGTCCGTCAGAAACGTATAAATATCGTCTTGCCATTTCCGTTTTGGTGTACCGCGATGCCTTTTCACACACCCAGAATCAAGGCAAATATTAAAGGTTAAGTTAGTTAAAAGTTATCATCATTTGAGTTCATATAAGAACATATATAAAGTAGGTTAAATAGATAAATGAATACTTTTTTGTGCATAACACCATTTTACAGACAACATACTGATAATTTTCTGCGAAATTAATATTGATGAGTATGATAATACTTCTATCACTATTTTCTGACTCTTGGAATCGATTTATAACCAGTTTATCGACTGCATTTAATTTTCCAATCCATCGACAAGTCGCATCACTACAAAATGCTATTAGCCATTTTCATAGAGTAATACGCCATATAACTAGATACCGTCACGATTATTATGCTATGTGAGCATTTTAAGGATGTAACTAAATTCCGGTTTCCAAGCTCGGATACGGATATTTAACATCCGGTTCGAATTACAGCGTCCGGTAACGGTTTATTAGCTTATTTAAATATTGATAAAGTAGAAGAGACATTTTGAATTTCATATGTTAATCTAAATTATTATTCTTCTTCTTTTTACTGCACACTTCTTGTACTGTATTTGAAAATATGCATTTATTTTAAATAAGGTTTGTAAAATAACCGACGATAGTACCTACAGCAATTTCAGAAATCAGCAATTTCTGTTTCTGTTTTACTTGTAGGCTAAAATTTGTTTGTGGTACGGTCCCACCATCATTGGCTAAATAAATGTTTTTAATTTCATTTTCAAATCGACAACGCCAGCATGTTTTAAAAATGCCCCTTACTATTAATAGTAAAGAGACGTTTTTTATATTAATATATATTTATTTTTTGACAAGTAATATTTATTTGTAAAGTAATGGTCAAACCTCGACGTGTCAATTACGTTATTCCAGTTATGATAACGGACAAAACAACAAATCCTACCCCAAATATACGGAATATACTCGTCACGGGTAAAATGCATTTAAGGATGTTTTTATTTGAAATAGCTTGAACTGCGGACCGAAGATGTACATATGTATCTAGAATGTAGGTACCCACAGTGCTTGCACTAACCGATCGCCGCAGGAAATGGAAGCTGTGATTACTCTGTAAATTACAAGTTCTTTCTTAACTCTATAGCTTTGAAAGTAATATCAGGTAGGAGATAAAAGTGGGTAAGTAAGTAATTTAAGTTACTTGAAGAAATATACATTTGTTTATAAAACTATGTAGCAAAGGCAACAAACGAATTATAAAAACAATCTATTCTTTAAAAACATATCCATTGATATAATATACTCGTCGTCGAAATTCGTGTTCGATGTTTTTTTTATATTGTATATTGTTTTTAGAACTGATTAATTAAATATATTATTAAAACATTGTATCACATATCATATATAACTCTGGCTATAAGGCATTTATTTATGGTGACGCCGTCAAGTTAACGCAATGTCATTTCTCGGACAATTTAGTACTGTATTGTGTTTAGTAGTTTTTTTAAAAAACTACTAAACACAATACAGGTCGAGTTCGACAAGGTATATAATTTTTTTTTATATTCCATAATTCTTCACAACATAAACCTCGCCAGGGTTTAGGGAGCGAGATAACTCGCATTGTACACGGCCGAGAGGTTTCGTATATTTAAAAAAAATATAAAATTATATATCTGCTATTTGGTTGCTGATAAGTATAATTTTATAGCTCAGATGAGTTTACGGTCTGTAGTCTAGGGGGCCGTTCAAGTATTACGTAAGCACTATTGGGGGGCGGAGGGGTCTTTGTTTTGCTTATTTTGGATGACATGGGGGGTAGGGGAGTCTAGATGATGATTACGTCATCGGTAGTTATTTACTTTTTTACACGAATGGCAACCCTCACATTATCTATGCTTGAAAACGAAACGCATTTTCGAGGATTCCCGCAAGTAATGCATGCAGCTGGTGAACAAGATGTTCCTGATTTTCCAGACATTAAATGGTAAAAACATGTGCGTGAAAGCCAATACTTGCTTCAAATTGTAAAATGTAGAAATACAGAATGCTGTCGTCCAAGAAGTGGCCTATTCAGATTACTAGACAACAGGTTTCTTCCACCACCTGTAAAAGTAAAACAAACAGTTGATGACTTGGTTTTGGATGAAGGAGGGCAATTTCTTGATCTTCCAGTCAATTTAGCTCTACGCTTAAGTGCTTCACTCAAAGATTTCCTCCAAATGCCCTACGATTATTTTTGTCCGACGGTAAAATTGAGGCTATCAAGTCGAACATGCAAAACGTGTGGTCTTTATCATGCTTCCGTCAAGTCACTAAATCGTCACATCGAGAAGATCCATAAAAAAATAAACACGCACACTGATAAGAAAATTAGACCTGTAAGAGTCGCTGCTCGTCGTGCTAATGAACTGATGTGCATTATTCAAAATTTAGAGCACCATGATGTTGAATGGCTCGATGAGAACGACGTAGACATTCCAAAATCGGATGAAAGTGAGCAGATTCACAACACTGAGCAGCAATCTAATGTTATCGAAAACTTAGAATCATGGATTCGGGTTTCATGGACTGAAGACTGTTAATTTGAATTTAATATGTGTACCAAAAATTAAAAAAATAAGTTTGTTATGTTCATAAGATTATAATATTTTTATCCCTTACTCTATGTTGAATACTGTATCAGTAAAATCTAATCTCTATCCTAAATCTATTCTTATTTTTGAAATTATAAATATAACATTATAATCATAAATAAAAAAAGATACATTTATAATTGAAAAATGTTTACGTAAGCATAGGGGGAAGGGGTAAGAGCTTTGCTTACTTTTGCTGACAAGGGGGATGGGGGGGTAAATAATTGTAATAAATATGCTTACGTAATATTTGAATGGCCCCTAGTAGGTACGCAATGAGCAAGTGAAGATGCGAGAGGTATACCATGTAGCTCACAGAACCAACAAGCTAGGTTCTAGAGTGGTGAAAAAGAACCGGATGGTGGAGTGTTGTGAAAACATCAGACCTTTAAAAATGTAATATTTAACGCCTGCGCAAACTGATGTGTTTATGGCGAAGGTGGCCCCTATGCTGAGTTTTGCAACATGTTGAAACGGTGCTTGATAATTTCGATAATTTTGTAAGGAAATATTGTCGATACCGTTTCGACGTGTTTTTAACGTGTTTGTAACTAACCAGAGAACCCTCAGTACATTGAGGGTCCGTTCAAACTGGTGGCACTGGCGGTGGAAACCAAAGGGAAATAGTTGTCAAAGTTCGCGTGAATGTATTGATCGCCACCGCCACCGCGTCAGTTTTAGCAGGCCTGTAACGGCCTGGTAAAACTGACTGGTGCTTGAGTGTCTTCAAACGTGAACTAACAACGCTCTGCGGCGCGACGCTATAATATCAAACAGCCGCTTGAGAGAGTATTTCTCGAAGCGACCTACGTGCGTAAACAAGGCGATTATCCGATGGTTTTTGTTTGACAAATTACGAGGTGTACGTACAGTGTCGCGTCGCATTGGTTGGACTTTCTTACCGTGATTGCACTTACGTAAAATCACAAATGCATCTGAATTCAGTAAAAAAATGGGCGCCGGCAGCAGCAGCAGCAGCAGCAGCAAAGAAAATACATTGATTTTACTGATTTAAGATACTGTTTGAATAAAAACTGAAGGTGCCTCTGCACAGGCCGCTTAGCCTTGCGTCTCTCATCGTTAGGCGATGCCACGTCTTGACACGGGAGAGGAGGATACTGAATTTATTGACAAGGTGATGAACACACCTTGTCAATAAATTCAGTATCCTCCTCTACTCTGCACAGGCCGCTTAGCCTTGTATATTTTATCTTAGTTAATAGTTTAATGTATAGATGCAGATGCACCTCCCTAAAAGTAATCCTAACGACCATGAGTAAATGTAAATTGAGTCCCAAACTTAAATTTTGCCACCAAGACGTTGCGACTTTTTTCCACCCAGATATTTTGCTCAAACAGACTTTCTTCAATCCAAGTTATCTGAACCCAACCCAAAGTCACCCCTGGGTACCCCAAAGTACCGCCGAATTTGAGCGAATTTGAGTAAACTAATACTGTGTGCAGAAACTTCGGTGAAACACAGCTCAAACTATCCACATTTACCAAGACAAACATTTGCAAAATCAATTCGTTGATCAGAATTCTAAATACGGCCGTAAAAGCCGAAGATAAAAAGCTTTACCTTTGGATGTGAATTTAACTATGAAATACATTTCAAAGGCGTCATTTTCTTTCTGACGATTATACCCATATGAGGATATACATCATGGGGACTACAGTCGTGAAAGTGTTTTTGTTTACACTTTGAAGAAAAGTATAAATAAGTTCTGCTAGAATATCAAAATATGTGATATGTGTACATATTTTTGTAAGTCTAAATTACATAAAAATTTACCCTTTAACTATTAAGTTAATTAGCATTGCTATACAACGAGGTAATGACGCTAGCCTTTTGGGTGTCGGTGACTACCTGACCTACAGGTCTTCTTTCCCTACTTGAATATTATGTAGATAATATTCAATTATATTTATATTATATGATATTATATTTATATTTGTAAACTAGTTTTTAGCTGCAGAAATAAAACTTTCTTAGGAAATATCTGAACATTTTCTTCAACAAGTGATGCTGAGCAAAAGTTTCCCCAAAAGAGTTCCATGACGAACGATTCTTCGTAGTTGATGGTGCCAAGTGGTGGCTTCATTATACCTAAATACCTATTCGTTTTCATACGAGCTATTCTAAAAAATAACAAGGTTTAGACGAAGATACTTTATTTTTTTATATCGGTTGAATTTCAAATCACGAGGATAAAACCGACAGCAGGTTCTATCTGACCCAGTTATAAAAGCGGACTATGAAACAGTTTAGCTTTATGCGGATACCTTAGTGAAAAGGAGCTTTTATTAAACTTGTATCGATATGAGCCATTTTGAGCAAAATACTTTTGAGCTCTTCGGAATTTATACGGAAGTCATATATCAAGTCAGTTGAAATCTGAAAACAATAACATATGCCATAACATAATATGTTATGGCATAAAAATCCCTTTCATCATAATATGATGAAAGGGTTTTTTTATGGACGGGTAGGGCGATGCTTATATTTTGCATTGGGTTGGACTCAATCAAAGATATTGAAAATATAAACTTGAAATAAACTTGACTCAGTACAGGAATATTCACAAAGCTCAGTTAGTGTGCCGTAATGTGAACATAAAATTTTCTGATTCTGAAGATGAAATGAGGGTAGTTGTGGCTACTGCCTTTATTTCTCGATGATCGCTCCGTATACTCCAGTATCCCGTGACCACGGCTTTTGCAATACAGTCGAAACGTCAGGAAACTTATAATAAATGTAAACGCGATAAACGCCCGTAAAACTTATAATCAGGAATATTCAGTTGATGATTTTTTTTTCTCAATATTATGTCTACTTACAAATGACACTGCATTACGATATTGGCAAGTGAGTGGAGGCGGTTTGAGAACGTTTACTGTGGCATTTTATTGTGCGTTGATATTACTAAAAAGTATGTATGAAATTATGCACCTACTGGATACCTTATTCTTATTAAATAATAAGGTAAACCAGTAAAGATTCTTATGAGAACGATCTCTGGATTTAATAATTTTACTCCACCTAATATACTAGTATCTTTACTGTTACAAAAGGTACCCACGTGATTAATAATTAATTGATGGAGTAAGATGCTGTCAATTATATGTATATCATGATTGATATGATAAGTTTAGTTGAATCTAGGCTTTCTTAAGAGGGTAGATTAATTAAAATATACATAGAAGTACGTTTATTTCGAAATGTACCTACATTCTATAGGTATCTACAATCTTGTATGAATTAATGAACGAATGAATGAAAATACTTTATTGTACCCCTTAAACAAATTACAAAATAAGAAAATCCTATTCTAAAAAAAAGTAAAATGGGCGGATATTAAGAGATTGTGAGAGTGGCGGAGGTGTACATAAAATAATAATAACTACATCATATTATATCTATATTAAGTTAAATTATTGTGATGTGGTGTATGAGTCTTGCTTATTGGCTAGGACTGAAACATTGGTACAGCGTGTTCAAAATGCTTGTGCCGCTTCTGTTTTCATATTTCCCATAGAACTAACGTCACCTCTTCATTCGGTTTTCTTTTTATTCCCATATTTTTTTTTACGTAACACTCCGCACGCAACTTCAATTTTCTGTTCCGTTTTTATAAACACACAATTAATTATTCGTTTGCCCACAGACTAAACAAAATAAAACTACAATAGACTACTATAGTAATATATTACCCTTGTCTTCTCTTCTTAATGTAATTTATGTATATTTTCCTACTTATTTTTGTTCTTTTTATTACAATTTGAATAGTAGTAGCCCAGGATTTTCCGCGTTTTTGAGGTGATCTTTCCTAGGCCCTGTCCGAAAATCAGCGCAGCTTCTCATTACTGTGTGTAACAGCACTAAGCTGAGACGGTACCTGTTTGGCCCACACGGCATAATATGGGACTAATTAGCATAAAAATCTTCTCTTTGACACTATGTTTTTGCTAAAATCTTATTTATAGGTGTTTATAGTGTCTATTTATTATTTAGTGTGTATCTTTTCTGTACTTTGTTGTCAAATAAATACATTTATTTCTTTCTTTTCTTTATTATAAGACGTATTTAAAAAAGGCAAGACAAGACTCTGTGATACTATGTTGTTTCTGTCAGATAAAAGAGCTTCAAACGAGTTTTGAATACGGCTAGAGACTGGGTCTTCCTTATCGAGACAGGCAACGCGTTCCAAAGGCTATTCTATCTCTGCTCTTCTTCTTCACCTGTTGTTACTTGGTAACCTGTGTACAGAGTTCCAACTTCTCTCCAATTACACTAGCGAAAGGGGATCAGGACAATAGTACTCATTTTTCCATGTTTATATTTTGTTTTTTCAAACTTAAGAATGGAGATGTTTTAGTCTAACAGTGTTCCATTTTTAAGCTGTACAAGTTTTGGTCATTGTTTTTTTTTCCTGTGGAACTGCCTCATTTTTCATTGTCATTTTGTTAGTGTGATTACAGGGCAGATTAGGTAAGTATTTAGATACTTTTTTATTTTTTTGCTGTTAGCAGCAAGTAATAAAATTAGTGGGGCCGTGTGGCGTTTTCTCCTTAAATACTTGCCCGTTCACTGTTTGCGAAAATCTATGAAAAAATGTCAAGTTAAGTATATAAAAAAATAAATTGCATTTTATGTTCCAGACTGTCAGATAAAACTATTCAAGCTATTAAAAGAAAGAAAGATAATTGTTGGTCAGGATTTTTTGGTTTTGGGTTTTGTATGTATTTTTACAAAAGTAAGTAATACGTAGAACCATGACCGACCACCCTTATCACAGTCGACATACGTAATTAAAAAGGGGCTGCCACTCGGGATTGGGAACCGAGAAGTATTATGGGACTCAGGTTGGTGATTCTCCGTAAATTTCGAAATGACGTGGAATCTCATTAATGCACAGGCGACATTCGAGATTGTGCCTTCATGTGATGTTAATATCTCGAGGACAACGAATATGGAGTTGCTAAAGATTCAATTTTGTGGTTTTTATTAATATGGGTTCACATGAGTAACATTGATGGTATATCATGATAATCGCCGCGTTGTTCTTTTGTTTGCGTCACAAATACCGTTCACAGTTTCGGGACTTTGCATTATCACGAAATACGTAGAAATGTCACAAAAAAATATGGAACCTTCTTTAAAGTGACGCATTGCCATAGTCCTTTTAAAGATTTGTTAACTAAAATCAGACAAATAAAAACTAGATAAATGTATTCGATCGTTTTGTACATAAAATTTAAAATATCTTGAATCTTTGCTCTTCGTTACAAATAAAAGAATCAGTTTAGCTCAGTTGCTTTGAATTCTATAATACGCTGTACTTTAAATGACATGAATTAAAAGTCTAAAACTAAAAGAATTTCGGTTGTGATTTCAAGTACCTATTGCTACTGCAATGGTTTCATGAAATTTCAAGAATCGTTGTAAATTGTTACTGAATTTCAGAGGTTATTGAAACTAGGTTCTTCTGTACCTTACAGACTACCAGGATGTTATTTTTCTTTGCTATTGCATATCCAACACACTATATCGATTTCTGCCGCTGAGCAGTATCCAATACTCGCATTGCTGTATTCCAGTTCCGAAGGATATAATATGGGCGCAGGTGAGATAACAAGCAATGCCTTTCTTGTTGCGGATGATAAGCGACAATAGACGCTTATCATCAATGGGCCGCTTGCGTCCAAATAACATTTAAAAACCTGAACGACTAGATCAATGAAGTGAATCAGTATAAATATATTCAACATTTAGTGACATCAAGTCTAGACATTTAGTGACAAGAGTCCGTCTCTAGACTCTAAACTACGGGTTCAGTTTAATAACGCGTGTCAGGGTGTTGATGTGGCCTCATTTTTCTAGTGTCTCTGCTATGTTCGCAGAAGAAAGTGTCTCTTGCGTATTATGGCTTTCATGCCATAATACGCAAGAGATGTTCAACGCTGTGTACATGGCAGCTTTTAGAATCCTTAACACGTTATGAGAGATGTAGGACTGTCTAACAAGGTACCACTAGATACACACTAAATATATATAGTTATAAATTAGACATGCAAAATCGCTTATGATTTTTCAAAATGTGGTCTTCTAACTGTACTTTGTAGCATCGTTTAAGTGTTATCATTTTCTAAGCTCCAGTCATTGCATTTCTAGCTACATGTATATACCACATTATGCTTGTTATTAAATATGTATTATATTGTACTGTAGATTTATATTGTAGTTACACCACTTCTCTTCACATACTTTAGATAAATTCCATCCAAAGGTTGCCTGGAAGAGATCGCTCTTAGCGATAAGGCCGCCTATTGTAGCGTTTTTTAATCCTGGTGTATGCAATAAAGAGTTACCTATCTATCTATATATCTATCTATCATTAGCTTTGTTTTTGATTGTACTACTTACTAGGAAAATTAAGAAAAAAAAATATTGATTAAACCAATCTAGCTACATTGATAGAAGGCATCAACAATTCTAAGGTACCAAAAACTAATTCAAAGTGCACCCGTTCTAGGTACTTTTTAACGAGCAATTTCCGTGTCCAGTGTCTGTTCGTAGATTAATTAAAAATTTCGCTCCACTCCCTGCCCTATTACTAAAATAAGGCGTCGCCGCAGTTATAGCGACATGAAACATTAGGTTATACCTAATGGGTATAACCTAATCTTTATAGAAAAAATAAGCTGGTCCTATTTTTTTTTCAAATTAAATAATTATTCAATATGTGGAGGTATGTAGTGTAGGTGTGTTCCAGGGTGTTGGTTGAAGAAGGAAAAGTCCATATAAAGTTCACCGTTTACTGTTCACACGACACAAGCACAGCACATTTATAATAAAGTTAGAAGGAGAGAGGCACAGAGAAAGAAAGCACAAGAATAAGAGTCTATGAGATAAAGAAATGAGAAAGCGAACACGTAATGTCAATTTGCGGTAGCCGGAGGTATACAAGCGATACGGCGTTTGCGTTGCACTAGCGATTCCATCCGACTGACTCGACGCGCGAGCCCGAGCCGCGAGTAGGCCGCGCGCGCGCTGTGTTGACGTCACGCGGTGCGGCCCACGTAGGTAGGTAGCCGAGCCGGTCGCGCGGTTCCAATATTAATATCGGATGACACGCCAACTCGTCCGTCGTCGTAGTGTAGATAGGTAGGGTGTATAAATATATTGTATATATGTACTTTACATTTTATTAAGTATATAGTGTGTAGGCATATGAAGTATGTATGAAGTAAGTATGTGCATGTGTATAAGTGTTGAAATTATTTAAATAGATAGGTAAATAGATAAATACGGTTACAAAGTAGTAGGTAGGAAAGTAGGTAGGTAAAGGTGGAGAGAATCCCCACATCACTCCCCTCCGAAGACCGTCACTACGGGCGATAAAAATCCGGGAAGCGGACGTGCCTACCGGATCGTGTAGTACGTATCGGAGGAGGAGATGTTTCCTCCGCAGGTCTAACCTCACGATCAAGAACAGGCTCAAGTGGCGATGCAGTCGACAAAATGTAGGCCGGTTTCAGGCGGTCGATTGAGACGGTCATCGCTTTACCTTTAACCAAAATTTTGAAAACTTTTTCACCACGCTGAAGAACTTCATGAGGGCCGGAGTATGCTGGATGAAATGTTCCTCGTAGCATTTCTTCCCGAAGGAATACGTGCGTCGAGGAAACGAGATCCTTATAGATAAAAATTTTGCTTTTATTATGCCGTGACGCGGGAGCGGGTTGCAGTTGTTCTGCAATGGAACGCAGTCGAGCAGTGAAGTCGGTATAATCAGTGGTACCGGATTCGGTGTGGTGAAAAAATTCACCTGGGAGCCTTAAGGGCTCGCCGTAAACCAATTCGGCAGAAGATGAATGAAGATCTTCTTTGACCGCGCTCCTAATACCTAGTAGAACTAGTGGTAGCGATTCCGTCCAACTACTGTCAGCATGACAAGTAATGGCTGTCTTTAGCTGTCGGTGGAATCGCTCCACCAGTCCGTTGCAAGCTGGGTGGTAAGCAGTGGTCCTGCGGTGTTTGAATCCGGCTATTTTCGCAAGAATTTCAAATAGTGAGGATTCAAACTGACGTCCCCGATCAGTCACAATGTCAGTTGGACAACCAAATCTGGCGATCCAACCTGACAGCAATGCCTTTGCTACCGTTTCTGCCGTAATGTCCACAATAGGGATGGCTTCAGGCCACCTAGTAAAGCGGTCAACGGCAGTAAGGCAGTAACGATAGCCATTGGATAAGGGCATGGGACCAATCAGGTCGATGTGGACGAACGCAAAACGAGCCTTAGGTAAAGCGAAAGTGCCCAGAGGAGCGGACACGTGACGATTCACCTTAGACCGCTGGCAAGCTAAGCACGTTCGCGACCATTCTCGACAGTCCTTTCTGACGCCTGGCCAAACGTAACGCTGTGCTATAAGCTTAGCGGTTGCGTTTGCACCAGGGTGACTCAAGCAGTGTAGGCTGTCGAATACTTGCTTTCGCAATGATTTGGTCACGAAAGGTCTTGCTGTGCCAGTACTTACGTCACAGTAAATCTCCATCTTGCTACCGGGCTCTTTGATCTTCTCCAAGCGAAGCGAAGTCGGTTCGTCATGGAGATAGGAAGAAAGCTCGGCATCAGAGATCTGAGATCTAGCGAGAACTTCTAGATCAACTGGACTGGACAACTCATCAATTCTCGAGAGCGTGTCGGCCACAACGTTATCCTTGCCGGATATATGCCGGATATCACTGGTGAATTGAGAGATGAAGTCCAGATGTCTGTATTGGCGAGGTGAGCAGTTACCTTTCCGTTCGCTGAAGGCGTAACAAATGGGCTTGTGGTCGGTGTAAACCGTGAAGTCCCTTGCCTCCAGCATGTGGCGGAAGTACTTTATGCCCTCGTATATGGCGAGCAGCTCGCGGTCGTAGGGTGAGTACTTCTGCTGGGATGGGCTGAGTTTCCGCGAAAAGAATGCGAGCGGCTGCCAAACCTCATCTTTGAACTGCTGTATAACTGCGCCCAGTGCTAAGTCGCTGGCGTCAGTAACCAACGCGAGCTTGGCTTGACAGTCGGGGTGAGCTAGTAAAGCAGCGTCACAGAGACTCTGCTTAGACTGCTCGAAAGCTGCGAGAGCCTCGCCGGTCAGGTGCACTGGATCAGAGGCCTTTACCGAACCAGCTAACAAGGCGTTTAGAGGGCCTTGAACTTTTGCGGCGTTAGGCATAAATCGCCTGTAAAAATTCAACATGCCCAAAAATCGCCTGAGTTGCCGGACTGATTTCGGCGCAGGGAACTCTTTTATGGCCTGTACCTTGGAGTCTAGAGGTTTTGTACCAGAAGCTGAGATGTGGTATCCTAAAAACGTTACCTCTGAGGCTCCAAACACACACTTCGAGGTATTCACGACGATGCCGTATTTCTTCATGCGTTCGAAGAGCTGACAAAGATGGCTTTCATGCTCGACTGCGGAACGGCTAAATACAAGAAAATCGTCGAGATAACAATAGCAAAAGTCCAGCCCCCGGGTCATCTCATCTACGAATCTCTGGAAAGTCTGACCAGCATTCCGGAGGCCAAAGCTCATAAATGGGAACTCGTAAAGGCCAAAAGGAGTTGTAATTGCGGCCTTCTGGATGTCCTCCTCGTACACAGGAATCTGGTTGTATGCCTTGACCAAGTCGATAGTCGAAAAGACTGTACAGCCAGATATGCTGTGGGCAAAGTCTTGTATATGCCTGATAGGGTACCTGTCAGCGATGGTCCGAGCGTTGAGTAGCCTATAATCTCCGCATGGACGCCAGCCATTGTCTTTTTTGGGGGCCAAATGCAGAGGAGAAGACCATGGACTCTCGGAAGGACGCGCCGTACCATTGCTCAGCATCAAGTCGAACTCCTGCTTCGCCACCTTGAGCTTATCGGGAGCCAACCTGCGAGGGGAACAAGAGATGGGGGGACCGGGTGTGGTGCGTATGTGATGTACAGTGTTATGTTTGTGGACGTGTGGCGTGCCAGCCGGCTTAGTTATTTCGGGGAATTCCGATAGAATTTTATGAAAAGACGTGTCGCCGGATGGAACCTTTACAGAACATGTGTCAGGAGCATTAGCGGGGTAAGCTTCGGTTGACAATGATGTTAAGTTATCTATGATACGCCCTATGCGCTTATTGCGAACATCCACAATGAGATTGTAGAAGCTAAGGAAATCTACACCTATAATGGCTTTAGTGACATCAGCAACAATAAAATTCCAGGGGTAATTACGCCTAAGCCCTAAGTCTAAATTAAGCTGAAGCGATCCGAAAGTGTTTATGACACTTCCGTTGGCAGCTGTCAGCTCGTAGCTGGTCTTGACCCGACGTTCCCGAAGTGCAGACCGAGGGAAGACGCAGACGTCGCTTCCGGTGTCTACCAAGAAAGGTATCTTCGATTTGCGGTCGGTAACGAAGAGGCGACCAGGAGAAATGGGGCAATCGTCAGTCGCCTTTACCGACCGCCCTGGGCGTTTCCCGACTTCTCGAAGTCACAGGGCTTCACACATTGAGTAGCGTTGGCGCCATGTCGACTATGGTACCAGCAGTTTGGGAATCTCCTGTAGCTGGATTGTGATCGGGATCTGGAGCGCCTGCGCTGATTACCGTACGAACGATGACTGGAACGGTCGCGTGTACGGGGCTGATGGTTCAGCTGCATGGTCAAGTTCTTTACTGCTGCCTTCAGCTCTGCAATCTCGTTCGCCATTGATTGCATGGAACCAGGTACAGGGGTTGCCGATGCAGTTGAAGCTACCTGGAGACTGGGTGTCACGATATCGTGGACTCTGTCCGCTAAGTCAGCTGAGGCTTCCAGGCTGCTGGACGGTTGTGATGCGATCAGCGTTTGTATGTTGCTGGGTAGACGGCTGCACCATATGCTTCGGATGAAATCATCAGGAACGGTGGTTCCAGCCAGGCCCTGCAAGTGGCGCAGGAACTGTGAGGGTTTCCGGTCTCCCAACTCCTCATGCATGAGCAACTGTTGGATTTTTCGCTCACGTGACGCTGACAGTCGCTTGATCAGCTCCTCCTTAAGCTTCTCATATTTGTTGGTCGCTGGAGGATTCGTGATGATGTCTTTCACTTCTTTGGAGTATTGAGGCTCCAAGTGGCCGGTAACATAATAGAATTTAGTCGTATCCGAAGTGATGTTGGATATAGCGAATTGACCTTCAATCTGCGCGAACCATATTTCAGGCTCCTCAGGCCAAAACGGTGGAATTCGGATGCCAACTTTAAACATCTCGGACGGGATAGTGGAAACAGGTCTTTTTTGTTTCTGCGATGTATCACCGCCATTTTTGTCCAGCTTTGACGCGTCTGATCTATCATGCTCACTCATCGTACCTTTTAGTGTTCTTCAGGGGTCACCAGATGTGGAGGTATGTAGTGTAGGTGTGTTCCAGGGTGTTGGTTGAAGAAGGAAAAGTCCATATAAAGTTCACCGTTTACTGTTCACACGACACAAGCACAGCACATTTATAATAAAGTTAGAAGGAGAGAGGCACAGAGAAAGAAAGCACAAGAATAAGAGTCTATGAGATAAAGAAATGAGAAAGCGAACACGTAATGTCAATTTGCGGTAGCCGGAGGTATACAAGCGATACGGCGTTTGCGTTGCACTAGCGATTCCATCCGACTGACTCGACGCGCGAGCCCGAGCCGCGAGTAGGCCGCGCGCGCGCTGTGTTGACGTCACGCGGTGCGGCCCACGTAGGTAGGTAGCCGAGCCGGTCGCGCGGTTCCAATATTAATATCGGATGACACGCCAACTCGTCCGTCGTCGTAGTGTAGATAGGTAGGGTGTATAAATATATTGTATATATGTACTTTACATTTTATTAAGTATATAGTGTGTAGGCATATGAAGTATGTATGAAGTAAGTATGTGCATGTGTATAAGTGTTGAAATTATTTAAATAGATAGGTAAATAGATAAATACGGTTACAAAGTAGTAGGTAGGAAAGTAGGTAGGTAAAGGTGGAGAGAATCCCCACAAATATAATAATTAATAAACCACAGAAGAAAATTAAGTTTTATCGTCGATTATAGGTACGGCCCTTACGGATATAAGTAATTCTACTTATTGCAAAATAAGAACCCTTACAACATTTAAAACTAATTCAGCTTCAATTAAGAGTAGTAGGTAAGATTTACTTGATATATAAACGCGATTTCGATTTGAAACTTTTGGGACTAACGCAAAATATTTTCGTGAATTAAAAGAAAGAATTAATCAAAAGCCATAATCAAGACGTGAAGTGAAGTTAAGTGAAAATAAATAACACTTAACGAACAAGGCAAATAATTAGTTTCATTAAATCTCTGCAAAGATCAGACAGGCAGTTAGTAAACACAAACATTTTATAAACTGATACATACACTGCCATCTATAGGCAAGAGGCAGAAGTTTCACAAAATATGTAACCTTTCAAGCAAAACTTGCAATCAGGCCTTCGCAAAACGAAAATAATTGAATAGAAATTATAAAAGATAGGGTTCTCTTTGTTCTTATTTCGCTACAATACAAATGCTATTAAAACTCCTCCAAACACTGCCATCTATTAACAAGTAGCAGAGGTTTAATTTGATGCAACCTTACAAGGCCCACAGTAGGTACAAGATACACGTCCAACCTCTCTTTTGTGATCTTGTTGCAATATGTTTTGGTAAGATGACGCTATTCATGGTATATTAAATGGATAGAGATAATTCCGTGGCGCTACATAATATTTTAATTTGTTTGAGAACTCTGCTATTTAACTGTTTAAACTGGACTACTTTATCAATAGTCTTGTATGTTTAGGATTACTTTAGTATATTGTAGGTAGTTAAATTAAATGTTCAGCTAAGTAGGTAGGAAACTAATCATTGCCAAAGCGAAGGTCGATGAAACCACAGAAAAGCTGCGAGTCACCTATCTTGTTCTGTGAATGAAGCGAACGAAAATAGGCCAAAATTGTTCGATAGGGCTAAGTGGACTTGAAACCACTCATTGCGGGCACAAATTAATTGCTGAATAATATTTGGCTGTGAACTTATGCGTTTTATGATGAGCTGTCGGAATATAATAAAATATTTGCCTCCAATTTATAATAAGCAAAAAAAATAGCAATATGCGCTTATGACTAAACTGCCTTAAAAAAATACGTATGTTTCCACTGTTTGATTTGGTTTTTAAATTTGAGCTTAGCTCTCATAGCATGTTGTGGGTATTTTACCTTCTGTTAATCTACTTACTGTTGAAAAAGTCCATCATATCGTGTTTTTAGAGAACCATGTAGGTAATTGTCAAAAAAATTCAAATTTTTGGCAATTACCTACATCTTCAAGTTTTTAAATGAACCATAGTTACCTGGTTACTAATTTTCGAAAAGAGCAACTTTAAATAATAGTTTAATGCCATTTTTTTTTAAACTGTAGTGGGTCAATTTCATCATCAGCCCACATCAGTCTACTACTGGGCATAGGTATCTCTTAACACGCACCACTGAGCCTCGGTGTTCGGTTCTTCTCATCCACTTTCTGCCCGCCGCACAGTGGTCGGGAAATCAAGCTTGCCTTGCATAGGATTTTTGAAAATTAAAATGTATTTTTTAAAATTTTTAAGTATACAGTTTTGTCGAAAATATCAACATATTGAATAATCTAGTAGTCATGGGTTTTATTTTTCGAATAAATACAATTAAATATGACTATACATTCCAAATGTATGTTTCACCTGTGAAATAACAATGGATATCGAGGATAGGTAGCGAGTAATACCTATTGTTAAGTTAGGTAGTCACACTAGAAACATATGTAGGTAGGTAAATAACGACTTCTTAGTAACTCAATACAATACTTAGGTTTTGTTTAACCATTTTTATCTTCAAAATATTGATCTTCCATTAATTCATACTTTTTGTATAGGGAGCGCTTTTGGTCCAGGTCATTCACATAGGGTCGTTTGTGATCCATTAAGTAACGTAACTGGCCAAAAAAAAATAACAAACTAATGTTTTTAAGGTACATTTCTCCGTATAATAATATCGGGCAAATATGCATTTTTCAATACTTCATATCTTTTGAACGGGATCGTCCGGCGTCAAGGTCAAAGGTTATATGGCTTTGTTATACACTCCTTTACAATGCCTATAAGTTTCAGCTTTACCCTGCAAGACCGAAATAAGTTATAAGGAAAACAAATTCCATTTTCATACATCTGGAATGTATATTGCATATGCATATTTCATGGGTATTTATGCGAAAAAAAAATCCATGACTACGAGATTTTTCAATATTTTGATATTTTTGACAAAACTGTATACTTAAAAATGTAAAAAAATATATTTTAATTTTTCAAAAATCCTATGAAAGGCAAGCTTGATTTCCCGACTACTGTGCGCCGTTTTTCTTAAGTCATCGCTCCACCTAGCCAGGGGCGCCCCAAACTACGTTCATCAAGACGCGGTATCTAATACGAGGGGGCGTTTTTAAGTTCGCGGAATGGGGGGGAGGGGATAACAATAGGTCATTATCGGGATGGCCACAACTTCAGCCACTCAATATTAGTATAAATACCAGGTTTTATTAGTCTTTGAACTATCGTCAAGCAAACAACTCAATTGGGAAGAAAGTATTATGGAAAAAATCGAGTACCGTGCCGTAATAAAGTTCCTTACCAAGCAAGGAAAGTCAGTTCAAAATATACTGGAAGAGATGGAATCCGTTTACGGGGACTCTTGCCCGGGTAAAACCATGGTTTACAAGTGGCACAGTCTCTTTAAACAAGGCAGGACCTCACTTGAAGACGACCCACGGCCCGGACGGTCGACTCCGGAAATCATTAAAAAAGTCGAAAAAATAATATTGGAAATTGCCAAACTAAAGAAGAAAAAATGGTTAGAGTATCGGATACGACAATTTTCAAAATTCTACACGATCATCTTGGCATGACAAAGGTCAGTGCAAAAGATGGGTGCCAAGAATGCTCACACCGCCTCAAAAACAACGCCGCGTGGAGTGTTCTCGCACGTTTTTGGACCTCTGTAACCAAGATAAGGATGGACTATTAAGTCGAATTGTTACTGGAGATGAAACTTGGGTTCATCATTATGAACCTGAGTAGAAACAAGACTCTATGCAGTGGCACAAAAAAGGCACAACACCACCCAAGAAGTTTAAAGTGTCACAATCGGCTGGAAAAATCATGGCAACAGTGTTTTGGGATTCAGAAGGGATCCTGTTGACCGATTATAAAGATAAAGGCGTTTCTATAACCGGAGAATACTATGCTTCTCTCCTCGAGAGGTTGAAAGAAAGCATTAAAGAAAAAAGGAGGGGTAAATTGACCAAAGGTGTCCTTCTTCTTCACGACAACGAGCCTGTTCACAAGAGCCGTGTTGCGTTGGCTGCCCTGCATAAGGTGGGCTTTTAGATTATTTATTATTTATTATATATTTTAGACCATCCACCCTACAGCCCAGATCTCCGAGCTCCCAGTGATTATTACCTCTTCCCAAAACTGAAAAAAGAACTTCGTGGGAAGAAATTTTCAACTGATGAAGAAGTGAAGGACGCGGTTTCAGCTTATTTTTCGGACAAAGACAAAACATTTTTTTATGAAGGTATACATAAGCTAATTGAAAGATCTGAAAAATGTATAAGGGTAGCATAAGGGTAGCATTAAATGTATAAGGGGGTGAATATATTGAAAAAGAAAAATAATTTAGTATTATTATTTTCACTTCTCACCCTCCATTCCGCGAACTTAAAAACGCGCCCTCGCACCTATGAACCTATGAACTCGTTTATACCAACGGTTGGCATGTCTTCGGCATATAATGACCAGCCCACTGTTACTTCAGCTTGCTAATCCTCTTTACTTTGTCTATGACTTACGTTCTTTCTCCACGGTATCGGTCCACGTCTCGATACCGTAGGTTATCACGGGTAGGACGCACTGGTCGGGGACTTTTTAGTGGTATGGGCGACGAGAAGGGTCGACGTAGTTTTTCTGTTGAAAATTACCTTCAAAATAATTTTCATGATTCAAGTGTAAGGTTTTTTAGTACGTCGAATCATTATTAGGAAGGTAGGTTCACAATATTTTTGTTTAGAACTAGCAGTTTCCACTTGGCACCCGAGTATTTGAATTTTAGTGGAAGCAGGTATAAAAGGCTTTAACTTTTATGCGGAACAAGTTTTCCTCGCAGCAATTCTGCCAGTAACTATATATGTATAATCACTTATTTAAAACTCATGCTTTATAAAAAGTTGCTGCATCCAGTGTGCACAAACATTTAATTGTCTTTCTGTGTTGTTAACTAAAAAAACTATGTTGGGTAGAAGACTGTCGAGGTACGGTGTCTCTAGAAGGGCTTTGTTGCTGAAGAAGAAATTGGGTGAAAAATTGTATGCCTCTTTTAACCATAATTTCGTATACTAGATCTTTATACATTGAAACTAGGCATTAAACAAGATATTTTAAACTACAAACCTACACTGGACATTTTAATTTTCAACTGACACATACATAATTCTGACCCCACATTAGGATTCCCTGTGTCGTGGGTAATAGGAACTACGAGTACTGTTGTACCACAACACATAGACCCGAAACAAATTTCTGCAGAACATGCAAATATTTATCCCGCAGCGGGTATCGAACCCGCACCTCTTGCATCGCTGGCTACTCGCCCGCTACGCCGAGGTGGTCACCACATGCCACATGCAAGTTTAAAAAAAACGTTTGTCACACGCTATTGCAATCAATAAAATTATAAGAGCAACTACGGCTTTCAATCAAAATTTTCATCAATTACCTAGTACCAAATTTACAAAAACAACCCACCGCCACCGCAGCATCTGACGCGGTGGCGGTGGAGTTGGGGGTGGCGATCAAGCTAACTTTGAAAACTACTTACCTTTGATCGACGCCTCCATCACTATCGCCACCGCTTCAGTTTGTTCGCTCAAAGGCCTTTGTAAACGTTGACCACTGCAATTTATCGTCTCGCGGAACCAGTTTACAGCAATTTTACCTTATATCATATACTACGTAAAATCATCGTTTTCATCGACCCAATGCTTTCAGAACTCCCAGACTGCCACTATATAAAATCAAGCAATTTTTGTAGCACGCTGGACATTTTTCATTATACGTATAGGGTGTTACAGTCCGGACCGATGGAGAGAATATCAGATTAACACTGGAATTTATTACTTTTGGACGCCGGAACAGCGTCCGGCGTAGTGGTTAATGCCGGACGTAAAACTTCCAGAAATAACTTTAAAAAGGTATTGTTGAAAAGCTAGCTTAAAAAGTTATATGTGTTAAAAATGAACTCTGTATTTTATTATCTTCATAAATTTCAAGTTAGCTAGGTTTGAGCGCGTATGATTGGCTGAACTACATATATGATAGACTATGATGTCCTATGGTTTTGAATTCTTTGATTTTTACTTCCAAAGATATTTAGTTTTGTCATTATCATTGAATACGTTTTGTGAGTTTTGATAACGCAGTGTGCAAATATATATTTGGTTAATCAGATTATTTAAGCTGAAGAGTTAAATATATTTTATAATACATATCTGTGTAGTTTATACTAGTGTTTAAATTATAAAATATCTACCAAACACTAGATTTAGACTGCACATCCATTATCTAGTACCATAGATACTTCTATTGGCCTGAAAAATCTACTAAAATATAAAAATAAACTATGGCGTTATTTCCCCAGTGTGGAATAACGCTGACTGTTTATTTTCCTGCCTGTCCATCTTAATGACTGAGGTCGCACTTGTAATAAACATGTTTGTCCACAGATTGCAGATGCGCTGTATGTTAACAAAAGTTGCGCACAGCTTTGTCTGTATAAACAGAGACAATCGCATCTGTACAACATGTGATTTCCACACAATTTATACCCTAAATACCTATGTCAATATAGTATGTCAATTTTAAGTAGCGACGGGCTTGCAACCTGCCACGTAGAATACGAACGAAAGCGATATCCTCCAGTCAACTTTTGGATAGACTTGAATTATAATGAATGTGAAGAGAGGGGTTGTAACAATCGGTTAGTTCCGCTATGCTCGATTCCCGCTATGCTCGGATTTTAAAATACCTAATAAAAAGTGCCGCTATGCTACGAATTTCTCAGTTCTACCTTAAACAATGGAAGGTACAGTTCGATAGAAAAATGTTCCTAAATTATACTCTAAAAGCTAGCCTGGGCCTACATAAATTTGAGGAAAAACAGTTTTGGTATATATAAATCTAATATCAATTATTTGAATGATTATTTTTGAAATTTGTGAATTATTATTTTTTGTTGGAAAAAGAAGTTATATTGGAGATGTTCATCAAAAATCACCAAGTGTGATGCTATTTTTTGTATAGGCTTCTATATAAAGTTGTATTTTGCTGTCGGTGTAAATACTTGATTTTTTTCTGTAATTTATATTTTGTTTTTTGATTTTGAAGCTGTAACAAAAAATAAATTAAATAGCTGTGGTAATTTTACTCACAATATACTTTTACTGTTTATTTTATAAATGTAACTTACGTGGCCTGTTTTATGTCATAGTTGCAAGTGTCTTCGGCAATTGTTTGCAAAAATAATAGCAAAGTAGGGTTTCTGCCAATGGATTTGTTGAATCTACCATTCCAAGCTTCAGCCAAGTTTGTCGTTCTATGGCGCTCATTATGGCAACACCAAATGAAGTTTGGATATTCCATCCACTGCGTGACGAAATAATCGCTAAACTGTGTCACTGCTTCTCACCTAAACAACTGGTAATAAAGTATGTGTTGGTTAAAACTTATACTAATACTTAGTGGAACTAGTAAGATAGTATTTATCTTAATTATTACTATGGAATTCCATCAAGAAGCAGCAACACGATGTGTATACGTAGATGTAATATTTTAACATAAGCCTTTTCCTTTCGACAGTCCGAGAATCTGATTCCGAGCATAGTGGCACTTTTATTTAGGTATTTTAGAATCCGAGCATAGCGGGAATCGAGCATAGCGGAACTAACCCGTAACAATAAAATATATTATTTAGGTTATGTTATGTTTCAAACTTGTATGCATAGAAGTATAGGATTTATATCAATGCTTAACAGTCACAAAGGATACTCTGTAACGAAGGAATCAAGTACTTCGAGTACCGATACCACAATAACTAGATCTGAAAATAATATCTGCAGAATATGCAAACATTTTTCCCGTGGCGAGAAACGAACCCGAACGCACCTCTTATGCCTCAGCCGAATATTCGCCCACCGCGCCACTGAGGTCGTCCTCCTCTAACCTCACTTCATGCACTATATTCTGTTTTATTTTCATATCATGAGCTCTTTATCAGAACGGTAGGTATCGATTTATAAAAAATATCTTCAACAACATAATTGGTGTGTCACTAAGGTAGGCCTTGTCTGTCACGCGATTAAAAATTGGTTGATTCTCAACGATCTTTCGAAGGTTTTCGTAATAAAAACACTTTTCCTAAAAAGAAGAAGGAGTTCAATTCGTCTGTTTTTCTGTATGTATATCTTCTGTATATCTTCGCAAATTGTGAACCGATTTTAATAACAAAAAAATAAAGGGTTTAATACTTTTAAAAATGCCAACCCTAAGGGTGAAAAAATGTGAGATGAAATTTCTTATTGGACTATTTAAAGTTGATAAAAAGTCCAAAATTAAAATTATATAAATCTATTTATTTATTTTATCCTGGAAAAAATATTCTCACTAAATCAGTGGCCATTTTCATAGCCGCACATCTAAAGCGTACATCAAAAAGAAGAAAGTAATATTCTCATCCCAATCGACCTTGTATTGCATATCTGTAGTAATATAGTTTTTAACATTAGGTTAAGCATTATTATTAAAAAGCGTATCGTGTGTTGTCTTAAGCACTTAGGTTAATACTTTTTTATTTAATTCTTTGACAAGTACTCTTTTTTTAAATGAATGAGTTCACCTTGTTCAATAGGCACCACTATATAGCTGAATGAATGATCATCAAAAAAAACCATGCAATTTTTTTGCCTTATTTTTATAGGCTTGGTCGAGCGCGAGGAATCGACGTAAATTCACTTTAACATTTTAAATTCACGTAGTTATTAAACTGAAGTTTCTGAAATGAAATGAATTATATTTTATTATCTGTGAAAACTAGGTTATAAAAAAGTTGCCATGTTGATATGAGTCCAGCTAGTTTCTACCAGAGGATGTACAAAAATTTAAAAATCTATAGAGAAAAAAAACGAACGAATACATTGTGACTGAATTTTTCTACATATATGATCCTTGTGATTTCAACGAATAAAAATCTTTTGACTTTGACTTTACAAAACAGCATAGCTAGAAATATTTCCATCAACTATGATATTATTATCGATGAAAGATTGGTTTAGCATGTTCGAATTGCTTTACACCGATTCTTGATACTATTCTAGCATATTTGCATTTTTATAGTTTTTCTTATCTGTGTTTTAGATAACTTTGAAAACTTTACCTACTACTTATTTGCCAGTAACAAACGATAACATTGATTCGTGTACACTTGAATATTTAAAAATGCATAAAATGCATAACTTGATAGGCGTGCAAATGTAATTTCTACCAATTTTTAGCCTTGCGATCTATATGCCGATATCATAATTTTAATTTTATTGTTTCCCAGATAATTTTACAGATGAATCCTCAAAACACGGGTCCGGTGTTACAAATTGGTGATTTCATTATTTGGGATAGGTAACAGGGTAAGTACGATCTCTGCATGTTTAAGACGCAGGCAGCTGCCAAACTAGCACCTAAAAAAAATGTCATCAATGTTTAGAACGCTCTTGCGTTAAATTATTATTTCGTATTTTATGTCCTTCAGATACAAGTATTAAATTACTAGGCAGATGCCTAACAAAAGGACATTCTTCACGCTTCGTACTGAAAAGACTCATAATTATATAGGTAATAATATCGATTGAACTTCACTTCAAGGAGTTCCTTTGATCTTATATTATATTAATAGTTTTGCATAGTACATAGCATATGCAAGACCGTGTGTACGATACCACGCTGGCAAACAAAAAATGATAAATTATATAATAGGTTGGGGAAAAAGTTTCTTCGCATTTTTTAAGAAAATTCAAAACATTTTTTAATATAGTTTATTTACATTTAACTAAAGTATGTAGGTACCATTTTGTTCGATAACTTTTTGCCATTTTGTAGGCAGGGACATGATCCCATTGCTATAAAAACTTTGGGGCTTCTGTTCAAAATACCGCGACAAGTGGTTTTGGCAGTCCTCTCGTGATGTTAACCTGACACTGCCTAAAGAATTCTGAAGAGACCGAAACAGGTGGAAATCTGAAGGTGCAAGGTCAGGACTATACGGCGGATGCATTAACACATCCCAGCCAAACTCTCTTAATTTTTGCTGAGTGGCTAAAGATGTGTGAGGTCAAAAATGGTCAAAAATTTCTTCAAAAATGGTTCGGTTTCATTACGTCGTAATAAAGAATCACAAATGAGAACACGGTTCATTAGGTTTCTTTCAGTGAGCTCGTGAGGTACCCAAATATCGAGCTTTTTTGTGTACCCAGTTTTTTTCAAATGCGCCAAAACTGTTTTGTGGTCAATTCCCAGTTCTTCAGCTACGTCGTAACTACTGATATGCCGATCTTGCTCCACTTTTTCAAAAATGGCATCCATTTTATCCGTAATAGGGCGACCAGAGCGACGTGCATCTTTGACATCAAAATTTCCGGATTGAAAACGCTTAAACCAAATTTGTGCTACTCTCACAGACACTGCACTAGGTCCATAAACATCGCAAATTTTTTTCGCGGCTTGCGTTGCATTTTTACCTTTTTTGTAGTAAAATTTTAAAATGTATCGAATTTCTTCATTAGATTCACTCATCTTAACAGTACGAAAAACAAATAAAAATCACACATTTTCCTAATTTGAATTTGGAATTATCTTCTTTAAAATTTAAACTTTTAATGATACCAAAACCAGCTAGATACAAATAGTATAGCCAAAGATATTTTATTACAAGTTCATACATACAATAATGCGAAAAGACTTTTTCCCCAACCTAATATATACATACACAAGAAACAAGTAGGTACTGAAAACCAAAATAAATATAATTACCCACGAGCTCACACGAGCTTACAATAAAAATGTTTGATTAATCCAATTTAAAAGTAAATTTTATATTAATAAAAAAAATATTTATTGTTTATGGTATACAAAAAAGTATTTATATGTATTAATTAATTCATTCAAATTCTCAGTAGGTACGAATTGGAACCGTTTTAATTAATTATGAATGCTAGTTTATTTAAACCTACTTTATTTAAACTATGTATGAAATAAATATATCGATGTTCCTGACTCCAACAATAAATAAATAAATTGTCGTTTTCTTTAAAAAATGTTAGACAAAACCTACAGAAAAGCTTATAAATTCTTAACCCGTCTCTTCCAGGTACCCCAACTTGTCTCTCTGGCTGAAAAAATATTCCCAGTAGGGGTTCTACAAAGAAGGGAACGTACCCAGCTTAAAAAGTTTCGGGTAGTCGTAAAATCGAAACTGATAAAAAAATCGTGCAACTTATATACCTTGTCTAGGTTAGGTACCTATATGTACTTGTGTTTATCTAGGGAATAGTTTGTGAAAATTTTACAGTTGGTACGAGCATTATAATTCTTATGTCTGGCGTTTTGAAGGATTTGTAACGTCTGGTTTGCCATTTAGACGTTACAAATTTAATTGATAACAAATTGCCATTAAGTTTTTGCAAATTTTTTACTTGCTGACGACTCGGACACAAAATATTAGGACACAGTGTCCGAATTGACACATTTTAATTTTTATATATTTTTTAATCTTCACCTGACTGTTGCTAAGAAATAACATTTTATAAAGGCCCGGTCAAACCGACGCGTTAGCGTTAGTAGTAGCAGTAATCAGTATATTCACACGAAATTTGGCTACCTCTCGACGACCATTTCCTTTTGATTGCCACCGCCACAGCCACCGCATCTGTTTAATCGAGCCTTTAGAAATACCGCTTAATTTCAACTTAGTAATCCTAACTACATATTTTTATCAATCAATCAAAGACATCTTCGTGTGCCTTCGCGATTGGTTGGATATTCACAGATATTATAGTACTATCTTATCAAAATGCCTTATCAAAATAATGTCTAGATCTTTTGATAAATAATTTCGAACTATGAATACCTACTTAAGTAAGTTTTCAACATTAAGCTGTATGTGACCATTATGTTGGTGTTAGAGCGATAGACCTCAAATAGAATTGGGTAGGAAACCTGGCCAGACGTGGTGTTGGTCGTTGGAATAAATCCTTGACCGAGTGTTGGCCGAGGACAGGCCGAAGAAGTCCGGTTCGCGGGCAAGGATAGAAAATACTTTATTGGACACCAAAAAACACATCAGCTTAGTTACTAAAACTTTAATAATAAATAAATAAATAATGCGGGACATTTTTCACACAGCATCATCTAGCCCCAAAGTAAGCAGAGTTTGTGTTATGGGAACTACATGACTGATATACTACTTATATACTTTTTTTTTGTAAATACATACATATTATACATAGAAAACACCCAGACACGAGACAAACATTTGTCCCGCGGCGGGAATCGAACCCGCAACCTTCTGCGTCTCAGACGGGCCTTCCCCCACTGCGCCATAGAGGTCGTTGTACAATTGGCGGTCTAATCGCTAAATAGCGATCTCTACCAGACAACCTTTGGGTGGAACGGACTGTAAGAAAGTTTACAAGGGATTTAATTGGCGTACTTACATACTATGAATATATTATAATATACGCAGTATACAATATACCTAGATAGCTACAAAAACTAGTGTATGATCCAAAACATACATAGACAAGAAACAGGCAACGGTTAGCAACTCGAGGACAAGTAGTGTTCCTTGACCAAAGATTTAAAAATAGGTAGTGATTTAGCACGTCTGATAGTAACAAATAGTTCATTTCATAAACGGACAGCCTGCACTGTAAAGTTATCATAGTAGGAGGTGTGTGCAGGTGTAATTAGTATAACTGGATGCGAGACGTACTTGCTAGAGGAGGCTGGCAAAGCGAAAGAATGTGGCGCAGTGGGCGAAGGCCCGCCTGAGACGCAGAAGGTTGCGGGTTCGATTCCCGCCTCGGGACAAATGTTTACATATGCAAATATTTGTCTCGGGATCTGGGTGTTTTCTATGTATAATAAGTATGTATTTACAAAAAAAAAAGTATACAAGTAGTATATCAGTCATTTAGTTCACCATAACACTGCTTACTTTGGGGCTAGATGATGCTGTGTGATAAATGTCCAGCATGTCCAGCATTATGTCCAACATACCCAGCATTGGGTGATTACGGACTAAAATTATGATGATAATGATTTTTCACGTACCACACTATCGGTGAAGGCACCGACTAAGTTTCGACTCATTCCGAGAGTCTACATCAGGGTTCATCACTAGTCGGTACCTTCACCGATAGTGCGTGAAAAATTACGTTTTTACAATATGATTAATCAAATTCACTATAGTTTTTGGAATAAAAATGATGATGAATGTTTCTGTCAAACGAAACCTATATTTCTGTGCCTAACTGCTGAAACAATTAGTAGTATTGTAACCCATCGAGCACACATATTATATACGTATATTACTGTCAAACTGTGTACAAACCATTCCATTATGTAGTTTTACTGCGATGCGATAAAATGACGACGCGTTAAATTGATTTGATGATACCAATAGATACAAACACGCTCACGACTGTATTCCCCATGATGGACATCCTCAGATACATACTCAGTGTAGTCATAGTATTGTTATTATAAGTGTGATTGGGGGTAGTCAGATTCACATCCAAATATTACATTTGTCATGCCCGCGATTTGCAAGTAACCTATTTTTATATGTACTGGTACCTTCATTATTGGATAAAATGCTTCGAAAACTTACGTTTACGTGATTACTGAAAGGAAGATTAGTTTGTCGCGCTAATGCTTGGGATTCTATAAATTCGTAGTGATACATTTTAAACTTTTGGCTAATCTGAATCAGTGTGATCAACTCCAGAAAATTAGAGAATTCTCAAGCTATACCACAAGATATTATCACATTCAATGTCTGACCTGCCGACCCCATCACCGGCCGCATGAAATGTGTCAGCAACGAAGTATTACACATAATGGATCTGACTATCGTCGAATTACCTCTACGTTGAAAATATAAAAACCAATTTAGGTACGATATACTTAAATTTTATAATTGCATAATATTTCAAGACTATACATATTCGTACCTAATAGGTATAGGTAATAGGTATGAACGAACGTGGCAAACATATTATAGATATCATAATTGTATTGATTAAATTTGCATCAAATAAACTTCGGGAATAAACACAGAATTCGAAATGGACATTCATAAAACAATTCAAAATCTAGCTTATCATTCATCCAAGTATTAGTTTCATAATGCTGTCTCATGCGTAATTGTCATATAAAAAGTTGCAGTCACACTGTCATGCCACATCCAAACAAGTTTCATTCCAACGGTACTCCCAAGCCGATACAAATTACTACATAGCATATTTAGGTATAGAATAGCACATTGGTATCGTGCGACGTGTGCTGTGACCACGTCTGTTCGGATAACAAGGTAGGATTTTTTATTTATAACGTTTGTTATCTAGTTTTTTAAGTTGTTTTTACTATCAGTTAAAGTCATTTAAATTAAAAGGATGATTTGCAATCAATATTTGGAAGCAAAGATTAAATGCCGGTTTTGTGTTTCGACCATTTGGTATTTACAGTGTCATGAGTTCATGATCTACGTCACGGAGAAACAGAGGGCAATTTGAGATTATTTTTAGCGATTAGCGCTAGAAGAAATGTATAAAAAAGTACTATAGATGAAAAAACATATGGGATTAGTGCCACGGTACGCTGATACGTTAAAAGGAATTCTAGTGTGTGGTCAGGATGTCTGTTGGTGAAAAATAAAAAATGTCGTCTACAAAATTTTATGTGAAATTATCTCTTCAAATTTAGTCAACGAGTGTAAAAAGTGATTTTGTGTGAAGCTACACAGGTGCAGAAGTATTTGAAATAAGAAAATTATGAATTCCAATTTTATGGAAACAACGTCGCTTCTGCTAGCTATTGGTCAGACAATACTAAAGTAAATTTAAATGCACTTGAATGAACCAATAACGTTGCACTATTGGAGCATTTACTGAGCAGTTATTGCGAACTTGCGCCAATATTGCTGGTACTATTTGACTGGAAACAATGCTAGGTATATCAGATCTGGAACGGAAACATTGAGTCTTTTATTTATGAACATGGCATATCCATCGCGTATTTAAAGCTGGCAATGATAAAAGGCGAATAAACGTATTAAATTCCTTTATAACTCACTAGCTTCTGCGTACGAATTCGCCCGCGGGGTACACAGATAAAAAGTAGCCTATTCGTTTTTCTGATATATACGATATTATACTTTTTTCATCAAAATCCGTTCAGTAGTTCACAAACTTTGGCGTTTATAATAGTATTATATTTTTTTATATTAAAATATAAAAACGAGCTAAAACTTATTGTGTGGTACTTAAGATACCTAATTTGAAGTGGGACATAACTGGGTTTCGTTATTTTGAGTTTAAAATAATGTTTGTCTTACCTGTTATTTAATTACTGATGTAATGATTTAATTACTGTTGTAATTAAATAATAACCTACCCAAAATCGAGTTTATGTACAAATAAATCTATTATTAAATGGACTGAAACTATTTTGTATTTACTGTTGACCTACTTACCTTGATTGATCTGAGGGTATCCCTTAGACCTACTTTATTATCTACCAACTTTATTTTCTGGAAAATCAATAAAAATATTGAAAAAAAAACTCATATCAATTGACATGACATCTCCTACCTATTTCTACTATTACTTTGAAGACTAGCTCCTTTTATTTCAGAATTACTAAGAAGCTAACCAATCATGGTGCTGAAACTTTATAAGTTGGATGCTAGTCCCCCAGTCCGTGCCGTTTTCATGACTATAGAGGCTTTGAAGATACCTGACGTGGAATATATCGACGTGAATCTGTTGGACGGGTCTCACTTGAAGGAGGAGTTTACGAAGGTATATAGATACGAGTACACTAGAAAGATACTCCAATCTACAAAGCATTTAACCTCGGATATAAATTCGGCTATGGCAATTATTTCATTCTAGGTCTAGTAGTAAAAAGTTCCGAATACATGGGCATACAAAATTCCACTGAAAAATAGTAAAGTTGACCCAGGCTGACCTAGACCTTGTTTAAAAGCTATGTTTATACATATGAGAATAGTTTATTTGAACAAAACTCTTTTTTCTGACAGATGAATCCCCAACACACGATCCCGATGTTACAAGATGATGATTTCATTATTTGGGATAGGTAAGTATTCACTTTTTGATTTTAGCACTTTGACTGCGACTGTAGTTGCTAGATAGCTCATTATCATCATCCACAGTTTATAAAAGTCCAATACTGGTCATAGTGCCATGACGAATAATCTTGGGCTACCTCTATTTACCGACTTCCAGCTAATTTTAAGATGTTATCGATCCATCAGATGGGGGATCCTAAACTGCGTCGTTAAAAAAGGCTCACGAATAATAATATTAAAAAGAGTTATGGTGTCCGCGGACTAAAGAAAATAAATAATTAAAAACCAGTTAGTTCACAAAAATATTTACAACATTTTTTTTCCAAACGTGAGGCTTGCTGCCTACGTGCTGAGAAACGTGTTTCCATAATTATATCGTTTATGTATGCAGCGTGTTTAGTAGGTGTATGGGAATATATCATTGTAGAATATTATTCTACAATGGAAAATTCCCATGTGGGTAGCGAAGGTATTTCTCATAATTAACTATGAAAGACTGCAATTAGGTCATTAAGTCGATTCCATATTGTAAGCAATATTGGAAACATTATAAAAGAGTAATATAATACTAGATTGTATTATATGTTTCAGGGAAAAATAAAAACTGACTTCAAATAACGGGAAGTTGATAAAAAGTCCAATATGGAATTTCATACCCCGTTTTTATACTCTGTGGGGTAGAAGTGTTTCATAAAAGTTATATGGAACCATTCTTGAAGTATACCCTACCCATTAAAAAGAATAATTAATATCGGTTCACAATCGACGGATATATCGCTTCAAAATTGGTGCATGTGTACAGATATAGACGAATTGAGAACCTTCTCCTTTTTTGAATTCGGTTGATAAAATGGCCACGCGGGTGTCGGAAATATTATAAGTGAATAGAATTCTTCAGCTCATACCTGATAGATATGACTTGCCACCAATGAGGGGGCATTCGGATCCACAGACTACATATGGATATGTTCGGGTACTATTAAATTAGTCTCGTAGGAATTGCTTGAATGGGTTGTGAGTGAGGACACCCACGTATCTACCTACCTACTTCACCGCATAGCTACAACACTAACATTTATGTTTAAATCATACTTACACAAATGGACCTGTCTTATTATACGCTGGACCTTTTCACACGCATCATCTAGTCCCAAACTAAGCAGAGCTTGTGTTATGGGAACTAAATGACAGATATAGGTACCTATTTTTTTGTAAATACATACAGTTAATACATAGAAAACTCCCAGACCCGAGACAAATATTTGTAGATCATACAAACATTTGTCTCGCGGCGGGAATCGCACCCGCAAATCTTTGCGTCTCAGGGCGGGTCTCGACGACTGCGCCACAGAGGTCGTCAAAAAATTTTTGAATCAATGAAAATAATTTTTGTTTAGTTTTAATCAAATATTTTTATTGTAAGTTCGTGTGAAATCGTGCCCATCTCTAGTGTAGAAAGAAGTTCTTAGGCCATCCAATATGCTTCCAACATAGCTGAATTCTCGTAGTCATAGTGTGGCCTCTGATGCATGGAAGCGCCCAGCTCATGCCACCGGTCACCCACCGATTTGACCTAGCGGGAATTAGTTTAACCTAGCTGGTTTGTTAGGAACGTCAAGACAAACAACGACGTGAGCCGTTTTTCCATTTCACGACCTAAAATCTTACATGCTTAGTTATAAAGATTTTAAACGGTACCATGGTACTCGTAGTTTCTGATACCCACAGCACAGACAAGACCTAGTGTGGGGTCAGGACACGTACATTGTCCTTTGTTAAAAAAACATAAAAACAGTTGCAGTGTCTTGCTTTTTTCTGTTGAATTTGAAATGAAAAATATAAATGAGAGGCTTAATAATCTTTATGATTAAGGCCCTTAGTAATAAAATGGAAAAAAATATAATTAACTTTACTATGCAAACATTCATTCATACAACTATAAACAAGTAGGTATATACAAAAAGTATAGATGAAACAGCTGATACATCACTACCAAACGGAAGCGTTCCCAAAATACAGGCTTCATTGTCACGCTGAATGGCAATGCTAATGCGTTTACCGAGATAGGAGCCAGCTTTCTGGTCAAGTGTTGCTTCAACCAGCAAAATTCTTTCCAGCCCTGAAAGAATTTTGAAAACGCGAAGGTAGGCTCTAAATCTTCTAGAACAAGCTAGATCTTTAAAAAAGTTAGTTAATTATAATTTTAATTTCCAGCCACGCCATAGCGGTCTACCTGGTTACTAAATACGGGCAAGACGACTCACTCTACCCGACAGATCCTCAAAAAAGGGCAGTGATTGATCAGAGGCTGCACTTTGACAGTGGCATTTTGTTCCCAGCACTGCGAGGGTCCATTGTAAGTACCTGAAGCTCATAAGTTATATTTTACATCGCATTCTTAATCTTAACGTCTCATTTGCTGTGATACTGTTTATCAGTGGCGCTTTGGCCTAGAAGGCCCCAACTTTCGATCTGAAAGTCGTGGGCTCGAACCCCATTACGATTGGTCCACCATTTTACCAAGTGACATAAATATCAAAGTCTCTTTGATGTGTTATATCGTATTACAGTAGCGTTTTGGTCAAGTAACTTTCGATCGAAGTCGTGGTTGGAACCCCATTACGAAGTAACCATCATTACCAATGGTTTTTTTCTTTCCGAGTTTTGATTAGAATAAAATATGTAGTTAAAAAAAACTAAATAACACGATTTTATCACGCACTATAAATTATAAGACTGAATATCACTATCCACCTCTGGCTCCATAATCAGACCCTCGTTTCCAAGCTCAAACTATGGGACTCGTCAAAACGAATCATATGAGCCCAAACTCGAGGGGTTTACTTGTAGCCTCTGAAGAGTTCCACTACCCACCTCCTGGCTCCATTATCAGATCAGTTCCAAGATACCAAATTATAGTATTGTCATCCAATACATATACATACAAAGTTTGATATTCCAATATTTGATAACATTGTTTGTGTGAAGCTAATATTGTGGCAGGCCCAAATACATTTTTGCATTCTAAGTCCGTGCTCAAATCGGTGGTGGAAATCGAAAACATTGAGAGGTAACCAGCATGATAAGTCCTCGACGACCTCGACAGACGTGGCAGATGAGTAGCCGGCTGCGACGCAAAAGGTTCGAGTCCCGGCACAAATATTTATTTTATAATGCCTTCTGCAAAGGCAGCTAATTATAGTATAACCTTGGCTTAAAATTACAGGAGCCAGTGTTCTTCAGAGGCGAGAAAGAGTTGCGACCGGAGAATCTTGAGAAGATGAAGATAGCGTGCGAATTTACTGAGAAGTTTCTGACCTCTGATTGGCTGGCTGGCGATGACGTCACTCTTGCTGATATCTGCTGTGTTGCCACTATCAGCACCATTAATGAAATTTATCCCATTGATAGCAGCACGTAAGTAATCTGCTCAGGAAACAATTGGATACTGTATTTTTTTAAAGGTTTTTATTAATTGTTTTTTTTTTGTATTGTATGTGCATAACTACCTACTCGTACTATGTTATTTATAGTCTGTATTGGATACGCCACACCATCATTTTGCACGCCCATGATGACTGGTAGAGAATGCATTAAGTCCTCCTAGCATTACATTGTTTGTGAGGAAGTATGCGCTTGACCTAGCCGGAAGAATTAGGCAAAAAACTCTGCTTGTTTTTTTGTTCAGAATCTTTTTTTTTTGGTTATAAGAAACGAAAATGTAAACATTTTGTAGCAAATTTATTGTCTGTGGCTCAGTTTGGTTTGACAGTATAGCGAGCTTTTGTCTGTTATGTCACTGTCAGACTGTTCGAAACGGTCACCATAAGCAGCCAGACCAGAACCGAGAGAAACCCAAAACAAAAAAATCAAACACTTTCTTTGATACTTTCACATTTATTTGTTTCGAGTGGAAATGCTCTAACAGTGAAAATATTTTGTTGTTCTTATAAGGACCCGGTCAAATATTTTGAAAAATACTATTGTGGGTATGGTGTACTTGATACTTTCACATTTATTTATTCCGAGCGGAAATGCTCTAGTAGTAAAATAGTATTAATAAAAAAAATATTAGCATCACAAAATACAGACCGACAAACAAACATGACGATGACGAACTGTATGGGTTCTTTAGAGTGTCATGACAGTCTTTGTATGTGGATCTTAGACGGTTCGTCATAACGAAACGTCTTAAGATGCACCGACTTCCCGCAATCTTTTAGATTTAATCCGCCCTCCTTCCTACTGCCTCGTTAGTTTTGTCAAAACAAAAAAAAAATAGTAAAAGCGTATTAATTCTTAATCCGTCTTTTCCAGGTACCCTAACTTGACTGCCTGGATGAAAAAATGTTCCCAGCAGGAATTCTACAAAAAAGGGAACGAAGTCCAGCTTGGAATGTTTCGGGCACTCGCTAAATCGAAACTGGAATAAACAGTCCTACACTAAATCCCTCATATTCATAATCTTTCGCTAACCCTGTCCTTTTCTAACACTAAACAAAGGATAGAGTTAGACAACATTTAGGACGCCGCTTAAGTTAGTGAGTGATTATGAAAAAGAGGGTAGCTTGTAGTTTTAAATGCACGCTTGAAGGTAGGTCCATATTTTGTTATATTTCTTCGTGTATGCCATACACGCAATGAAATCAAGTATGAATAGACCAACGCGGACATTCCCCTTGACTTTTTCACTCGTATCCCGTTCAATTCAATTCGATATTAATTTTATATATGTAATTTTATGTAGGTATACGCTTGTAGCTACAAATTTATGCCACCATTGGAAGAATATAGAAGAGCTGTAAAAACCCACCAATCTATGTAATATTAGCAAAATACGATTTGATTTAACTTGACATATCAGGGATCAGAGTAAGTTGAAATATGACAAATATTTACCTGCCTAGGGAAAGAGACGAGCGCTGGTTAAATAAATACACTTTTTTTTGTTGCTATGTCATATAACGATCTTTTTATTTTTGGCACCAATAAATGGTAAAAAAAAATAATCTGTTTTAATTTTTGTACCCACGACGACAGTGCTGTGGATATAATTTCCATAAGATGGTGTTCGTTTGTCTGTTAACATTTTTATGTGAAACAACTTGTAATGATTTTTGCGCAATCGATTTGTATCATTAAGTACTTGAGGATGCCAGTCATGTGGAATACAGTCGTGAGCGTATTTTTTTGCAGCTAAAAAAAATCTACGATATTTTAACCATTTGTAATATAAGTCGAACCAGTCTACTTCTATACACTCTGGCCTCTTGCATATATTATCTAGCTCCATAGTTACGTGAGAGAAAACTTTAAAACAACATTATTAGATAAAGAAAACTTGATAACACAAAGTTCTGTTATAAATACACGGTAACTGGGACCCAACGCGCGAACTGTACAACTTTGCGGGAAGAAAAATAACTATAAATGAATATAAAATAAACGATATTTACAGTAAATGATGTATAGTGATTCGTTTTCTTATACGTCGAACGAACGGATCTGCATTATTAAAATAGGAATAGATCCTTAAAATCAATGTTCGTCTGTATGTATCACAGATTGTATTTGTATTTGTTTAGATAAGTACATAAAATATAACTCTTTAGTCACCAATATAAAGTGAGCCTTATCTTGTAACCATATTTTGTATAGTATACCAGAGAATACAACTTGTCGAAATGGTTATTACGATCTCAGTATTAATTTTGTACCTTTTTAGAACAGAAAGAAAGAAAATAAAGAACATACAATTATTGACCTTAACACAACACAATAGGTGACAAAATACAGTACAAATAAACACAGAAAGGTTACATAAAAAATTGCAAAAAATAAAAAGATCTAATGGGGTCAAAAGGTCCCTATCTCAGCATATGCTGCACCAAACCTAGGAAAGTCGTAGCGCTGATTTTCGGACAGAGCCATCGTGATGTCACCAATAACGAGGAACACGTGAATAGGAAAAAATAAGTACTTACTCTTTTCTGAATCAGTTTTTTCTTTTTATTTACATTTAAGATTTGCAATCCATTACCATGCACGTATGTATTACAAAAAATATTTTATTGGCTTTTTCAAATTGATATTGATTGATTGGAGTATAACACCAATATTTGAAGACAAGTTACTTAAAGCACAGGTGATTTTGCTATGAAAAAATCCTTCCCACCACCTGCTGCACTTTAAATATGATAACAATCCTATAATGTAGGTACATAAAGTTACATAAAACTATATTCATTTTTGTTCATTTTCAGACTTGATACGAATTTGAATAAAAATGGATCAAAGCACGGTTTTTTATCTATGGGTATCGCCCTTTACCGCCGAATACTATAACGCAATCGCACGCAACTTGACATTCTGATCACGACGAATGATAATGAAATGACAGGCTTATACATTATGCAATGTTTATATCTACTTGAGATGCATAGTATACATAGATCAAAGTAGTATATCAGTTATGTAGTTATAACACAACCTCTTTTTAGTTTGGGGCTAGATGATTCTGTGTAAAAATGTCCAGCATTATTTATATATAGCGCCAACTCTTCCTAATTCAACTGTCTAAAAGTATCAGCTAAGATACCGCAAAAAATGAATTCCTCCAACATAGCTAATACTTTTTATCGGTAACGAACTCTCAACAGATTTCTTGCAAGAGCTGAGATCCTCGAATATATATTTTTGCCACTCATAGAGATGAAACAAGCTCAGTGAAGCTTGTCGTTTAAAACTGTGAGACAGGACAAGAGTGACTTTTTTTTATAAAAATGTGGCTTTCATTTGCGGCCGCCCCTAGGGGGTATTCAAAGTTCACCACTCAGCCCTGCAGCTGTTATAAACTGATCTTTTTAGGCAAAATGAGGTTTTAGTTCATCTGGGCTGAGAATATGTTTGCCCAGATGAAGGCTACGTTTACCTTTACGTTTACCAAATAAATGACACAGTGAAACACTAAAGTAGAAGGGTCAGCAGACAAAAAAAAATAGATACTTATTATAAATGTTTTTATTAATAAAATCAGTCTTGTTCAGATAAATGTGATTCAAATATTTGACTTCTTCAAGATTACGAAAATTAGTTTTCTTGACTCCTTGACTTTTGTTGCGAGCATTGTATAATTTTGTGTTTTCTATTATCAAATGACGGTATGTTTGTGACTAAATTCAGTCCCTTTGTCAGAACAGTTTCTCTATACAACTGTGTAATCGGGATCCCTGCTGGTGTTTTCGCTTTGCTCACGCATTTGTCTATTTCTATTAACACTTGAGTATCTGCTTCATTGACGCGCTCGCAAACGTGAACAGTTTCTTTGATAACACTAGTTTGGTGTACATTTAAATGCACACAACCAAAACACCTTGGTGCTTTTACACACCGCCACACTGTATCTCCACCACTGTTTTCTCTTTTTTTATAAAACTTATATCCATTGTGCAACAAAATTTGTCCGCCACGGTTTGATTGAATAAAATTCAAATTGTTCTCACTATTAAAACTTGAAGTCATTTCGTTTTCCACCATAATATATTTTAAAGTAAATCATTAGGTTAGTTGGTCTAGGAAATACTGACAGGAGTGATAGGTAGGATAGGAAGAGTAGAAAGAGACCTAACGATGAAAAGAAAAGGATAGGCGTATACCTACCCCAATAAATAAGAATAACAATGGTAGACCTTACCGTTGTTGATTGGATTATCTATTGTACAATAAGTCCGCCTACTTACATTATTCTAGGAATTGCACGTGCATTCGTTTGAAGAGATCATAAACATTAGCATAAAATATTATTACCTCCATATTTTAGGTACTTACACAATTTGAAGTTACTGTGAGTAATAATTTCATCAAGTTCGATTTTTTTTAAATATTATGGTGTCTGTATTGTTTAGAATTCACTGTGACTTAGATTTTTGGATTGGGTAGAACGGAGCATATGTTTTGGGTTGAACGGGTAAAAATAATATTGGGTAGAAAAATTGTGGGTTGAACGGGTAAGCACTCCTATTTATCAGTGATCTACAATCTAACAAATGAAGGGGCGATTCGTCCGCCTTATTTTAGAGTCTGTAGATTTCTGTGCTCACACAAATCTGCAGACTCTAAAATGAGGCACTCAACTCATATTTGAACATATTAAGGTGATAATGTCCTTAATACGAAGGTTGTATCTTTTAAGCGCTAAGATTTGGTTGGCATACCGTTTGTCAAAGGCTTTGATCAGTGATTTGGAATAGTTAATGTCCGAAAAGTTTCTCCAAGGGTTAATTTATTCTTCAAAGTAATGCTTTGAAGACAACTCAGAATTATTCTTTGTGCTAGGCTTTGTGGTATGCCACAAAACGGCTCCGGGCCCATCTGTGTCTCAGAGTGACATATGAATAAATACTAAATTATATCCATGTAATGAATAGAGCCGTGTTGGCCTAGTGGGCGATACCCCGACTTCTGATCCGGAGGTCGTGGGTTCGAACCCGGTCGTGCACCAATGGATTTTTCCACTCGAAAAAAATATGTGCGCATTAACACTTGCTCAAAACGGTGAAGAAAAACATCGTGAGGAAACCGGCATGCCCTAGAACCAAAAATTCGAAGGCATGTGCTAACAGTTAGTGTTCCAATAAGCGGCGATGGGCTCGCAACCTGTCACGTGGAATGCTTACTACTTGCAAAACGCGGGCATGTACCAAATGTAATGTTTGGACGTGCCTCTGACTACCCCCTACTTGGTATCCTCAAAGATCTACTCACTGAGTATGTATCTGAGGATGTCCACCATGGGGAAGACAGTCGTGAGCGTGTTTGTTTGTTTTTGTTTGATGGATAGATAGGTAATGGTACAAAAAAGTAATATGATGTAAAAAAAAACAATTGCCACTGACACGTGCTCAAAACGCTGATGATAAACATCGTGATGGAACCGGCATGCTTTTATATTAAACGTTCGAAGGCATATGCCACCGGTTAAGTTCTTATACCTGCGAACTACTATAATGAAATAACTTGAGCGTGCTGTTTGTATGTGCCTCTGACTACCCTCTACTTAATCTGAGAAACTGAAAATGTACATAGTATCTTGGTATCATCGTATTGTCCTTATCCCATATTATACTTATATTTTTTTCATAGTACCTCATAAATCGAACGGGTTTCACATCTATCTGATAGCTGCTTACATCTCTGTGATTCAGACAATAATGAACGACCACCCGTTACTTGCAAGAAAATTAATTAAATTTTCTTCTACTATTCTACGTTTCTTTTATGGTAAAGTTAAGTTTAATTTTAACTGGGGAAGTTAATTTAAGTGATCAATTTTCTGCTCTAATTACTTTTAATTTTTTGCTTTTATTTTAAGTGTGTCTCAATTTAAGTATGAATTCTTATGACTGTCTCTTTTGATTAGTAAATTTTCTTCTTTGTCACATTTTTTATAACTGAAGGTTGTGCCCGTTATGAAAAACTTTTATTAAGATATTGACGATATGGTTTCTTTTTGGCTTATTTATTTAATGCTTTACTAAAAACAAATAATGTACAAAGGATTGACTTAATGCTGTACAGCATTTTCTACCAGTCGTTCTTAACAGTTGGAAACAGAGGGAACTTAATTACTAACTATAAGAAATAACATGGAAACATAAACGTCTCTAATATTAGTTATTTTATAGCTATATGAAACGAGTAACAAAAAACAATGGTATATAAAATAAAATAAAAGAATACGAAACACAGTTAAGAGTTATGTATACGAGTAGGTATATATTTAAAATTAAACAAATAATAATAATATAAAAAAAAAATGTTTATTCATCATTTTTTTATTATTATTATTTTTTATTCATAAGGTTATTAACTAAGTATCTGAATAGAAACCCACTTTATGAACCTGTTATGTGTGAGACTGGTGCCAGAGACAGGTTTAAAAAGACCTATAAACAAATATCTGCAGAACATACATACATATGTCCCGCGGCGGAAATCGAACCTGGCACCTCGGCTCGTTGTCTACTCGCCGCGCCACCTACCTCGTCGCTCTTATTTCCCCCACTTAGAATCAGATATATTGAAATTCGGTATTGCAATATATGTATAATAAATACAGCCGGTTGAGTTTAAATGATGATGATGATGGTTGATGGCGTGTCACAAAGCGTCGGAAACAGGAAGGCCAGTGAGAGCCTTGATTGGATCAGACCAGCGAGCGGCTCGATGAACTGCCACGAGATTAAGTTTTCTTAACGGACCAGAGTACGAATTTTGCTGATAGAGAAGTGACGTTTTTTATTAACCTGGCTAGGATATGGTACGTAAAATGTATCTCCAAAATGAGCAGCGACACTATTTTACTATTAGATCCGTGTTGGCCTAGTGAGCGATACCCCGACTTCTGATCCGGAGGTCGTGGGTTCGAACCCAGTCGTGCACCAATGGATTTTTCCACTCGAAAAAATTATGTGCGCATTAACACGTGCTCAAAACGGCGTCGTTTCCTCACGACATCGTGAGGAAACCGGCATGCCCTAGAACCATAAATTCGATGGCATGTGTTAACAGTTAGTGTTCCAATAAGCGGCGATGGGCTTGCAACCTGTCACGTGGAATGCTTACTACTTGCAAAACGCGGGCATGTACAAAATGTAATGTTTGGACGTGCCTCTGAATACCCCGTACTTGGTATCCTCAAAGATCTACTCACTGAGTATGTTTCTGAGGATGTCCACCATGGGGAAGACAGTCTTGAGCGTGATTTTTTTTTGACACTATTTTATTTAGACTTATTCAGTAGTTGCTGGTATTTCCACAAGGCATTAAGGGTATTTATTTGTGAATAAAACAAGGGGTTGTATAAAAGATACGGTTTAGAATTTATTATTGTTTATATATATTTTCCTCAAAGGTCGTTAAAAATACGTGGCTTCTCGTTTTAAATTAGAAAAAATCAACAGCGGCCAATTCCAATAAGCGGCGATGAGCTTGCAAACTGTCACGTGGAATGATAAATACTATGCAAAACGCGGACATGTGCCATAAATATTGTTTGTACGTGTCTCTACTTGGTAAACTCACAAGTACTGAGGCGTACTGAGTGTGGATCTGAGGATCTCAATCATGGGGATCACAGTCGTGAACGTGTTTGTTTGGTTCTAATGTGAATGATACAAGTCCCAGAAAACCGTATATAAAATCGACCTAATCAGGAGTGATTCCTAATTAACAACCATACATATTTCATTAAGTGAGAGCCACATTTCAAACATTTACCGTATATATTCCAGTGTTCGCTCAAAATACACTCTAACATGAATTTCACCTCTGTCCTCTTGCACATAAGGCTGACATTGCAGTTGATGTCGATTGTTTGTGCACCAGATAAACAGAAGGGAGAAATTAGCCAAGTCCGAGCCCGCGGCGATCGTAGAATTATACTAAATGTAGAACTGTCTAATAGGAAAAAGACCTCTGTGGCGCAGTGAGGGAAGGCCCGCCTGAGACGCAGAAGGTTGCGGGTTCGATTCCCGTTGCGGGACAAATGTTTGCATCTGCAAATATTTGTCTCGGGTCTAGGTGTTTTCTAACTATAATAAGTATGTATTTACAAAAAAAAATGTATATAAGTAAAGAAGTATATCAGTCATGTAGTTCCCATAACACAAGCTTTGCTTACTTTGGGGCTAGATGATGCTGTGTGAAAATGTCCAGCATTATTTATTTATTATTTATTTATATACTATATAAATAAAATAATGCTGGACATTTTCTTGCTTGTAGTGAACTACATGACTCATACTACATATATATATTTTTTTGTAAATAAATACATATTATACATAGAAAACACCCAGACCCGAGACAAATATTTGCAGATGATACAAAAATTTATTTTGCGGCGGGAATTGAACCCGCAATTTTTTGCGTCTCAGGCGGGCCTTCGCCCACTGCGCGATATAGTATAGTCACTAAGAGAGTGTCTCAGAATATATTTTATAGTATTCCAAAAAGTGGTGTTTCTGATTATGAAGTAAATAAGCTTTACAGTAGACAAGTGGAATAAAAAACTGGAACATAATAAAAAAAATTGTCATTAATCATTACCTGTACTTTTAACAGTAAGCGTCTGTCTCAAGTTGAGCAAAATGTTTGTCATTGACGTGTCTATTTTTTTGGTTTTACATACGAATAATAATATAAACGATTATGTTTTTTTCTAGTTTGAGTTTTTTTACGTAAGCAAGATTTAAAACTAAATGTACTAAATAAATATATATATAAACAATCAACAACAATATATCAATACATCACAATATATAGTCCTAATCCCACACTAGGATTCTAGGATTCCCTACTAACACTACAGCCTAGATTAGTGTGTCTAGACAAATACCACTAGAGACCTCAAGTCGGCGTTAACGCCTGCGGAAAGTTTGAATTGCATTTAGCTGTGGAAATGTCACGAGACAGCTGCCAAGTTTAAGCTTGAAAAAATTGCGGTAGCGTGAACAGAAAAGTAAGCGTGAGGTATTTGTTTAGAGACCTTAGGACTAAGTTATAGTCCAATCTTAAAGTGATAGCAGATTACGTTAGGCGTCCATTCTCCCTCAATGGAATGCTCTGGTTGAGATATTGTTCCTGACTGCACCGCAGAGTTGCGCTGATCTCCGTCGCAATTAAGGTTGGTATACATGAATAAATGTTCGTATATAATGTAACCTAGTATGCATATGGACGTTAGATTTGCACATCCTATCCTACTCATATTATAAATGCGAAACTTCGGATGATTAGATGTTTTGGTGTTTGTTGCTTCGTAACGGCTCAATCAATTTGGATCAGGTCACATTTATAATATACAGGGTGTCCCAACATAAACTATCTTTAAGGGAATCATTTTGCCTATGTAAGTGGAAGTTTTCTTGATAACTAAAATTTCGTATATTTTATTTACAAGAAAGTTCTTAAAACTTATTTAAAAAACCTTCAATAAACTGTATTTTGGACTGTGTGCCAACCCTAAGTCTACTTTTAAATGAACAAGATGTTTGACATAATTAACTATAGACATGATTGACATCATTCTAAAACAATAACAGTTTTTTACCGAAAACAGTATTTTTTTACACCATTTTCTTCAATTAATAGCCGAATATCGAAAAGTCATAACGTAAATTGTGACCTATTTCTATGTGCCTTTTTTTTATTGTATACATATTCTTGGATGTTTGTTGCTAAATATCTCCGTTAGTTCCTTAACGACTAACGACTTAACCGTTACGAAGCTAACGGCTATAGTTCAGGTATAGTTCGTGGCCTAGATAACACATCGGTTTCGTTTTATTCATGTACCATACCGCTGAAGTTATCTATAAAAATCTCTTAACTACCAATTATATACAGGGTAACATTATTCAGATTTTATCAAAATCAAACAAACTTAAAATCCTTGCCTAAAAGTTCAGACAGGCATAAGAACCTGTGCCACATTTTAGCCGACGGCATCTGATTAGAATCAAGACTAAACTAGATTAACCTGTCTAAGATCAACCAACGCTGCACTTCAAGACTGCTCGAGCGACTAATCCGACCTTTAATCAGAAGATGCTGTAATCAGCTTCATTATTCCAGATAAATTTGAGCTTATGCATGGGTCTAAAGTGAAAACTTTTATCCCTGCGTTGTCGTTACATATATCTAGTGTAGTCGTAACACGTAGTGTAGCTGTAGTTAGTAGCGTTGACGTTAGAAGTGATTGTAGCCGTAACAAGTAGTGTAGCCATAATTATAAGTGTAGACGTAACATGTTAGTATAGCCGTAACACGTAGTGTAGCTGTAGTTAGTAGCGTAGACGTTATTTATTTATTTATTTACACTTCCGCACAAAACAATGTAGTGCTAGGAGGACTTAATGCTAAAGCATTTTCTACCAGTCATCCTGGGCGTGCAAAAAGATGGTTTGGCGTGTCCAGTATGACTTTAGATAACATAAAAAATAATATATATGAAATATAGTAGTACTTAATATAAAATATATATATATACTTATAAAAAAAAAGAACTTAAATATCGAATGGTAGTGGCATCAGATGGGGTAGAAGAGACAAAGTAATCAATTGATTAACTTTCCAAGAAAGTATTCCCGGACCGATTTTTTAAAAGATTCCTTTGAGTCAATCTGTTTTATATTGAGGGGCAAAGCGTTCCACAGCCGAACTGCCACAACTGAAAAGGAATTAGTCCGAAAAGAGGTGTTATGTAAAGGGGTGTAAAGGAGAAGGTTGTCAGCCGACCTAAGTTGTCTGTCATGTGCGTCAGTCAGGAATCTGAAACGATCCTTCAAATAACTAGGGGTGTGTGGATCTTTTAGAACGGAAAAAAGGAGACATAGGATTCTTACGTTTCTACGGTCACGAATGGAAAGCCATTTAAGTTTAGCACGGAAATGACTAACATGATCGTATTTGCGCAGATTAAAGATAAAGCGGATACAGGTGTTAAGCAGACGATCAAGTTTACTGAGAAGTTCCTCAGTCAGGTCGATAAAGGCAACATCAGCATAATCAATAATCGGCACAAGAAGTGAGTTTGCAAGAGAAATTTTAGTCGAAAAGGTCGAAGTTCTTATTATGTCACTGCGGCCGTGACAGGCCTATGGTGATAGTATAGCCATAACACGTAGTGTTGGCTACTTGATCGTAGTTTATCGTTACAAGTAGTGTACCTGTAAGATAAAGCTAGAAGCGTAGCAAAAACAAAGGACGTAAGCGTAATAACTTGTGTAACCGTAGCGAGAAGCGTAGCAATAGGAAATGACGTAGCCGTAGCAACATGTCATCATAGCCAAAAGCGTATTAGTAGCAATTGACACTGGCGTAGCAACTAATATAACCGAAGCAAGAAGCGTAGCAATAGCCTATGACGTAGTTGTGGCTACTTGAAATCATAGCCAAAAGCTTATTAGTAGCAATTGACGCTGGCGTAGCAACTTATGTAACCGAAGCAAGAAGCGTAGCAATAGCCTATGACGTAGCCGTAGCAACTTGAAATCATAGCCAAAAGCGTACTATTAGTAGCAATTGAAACTGGCGTAGCAACTTGTGTAACCGTAGCGAGAAGCGTAGCTATAGGAAATGACGTAGCAGTAGCAACTTGGAATCATAGCCAAAAGCGTATTAGTAGCAATTGACGCTGGCGTAGCAACTTGTGTAACCATGCCAAAAAGCGTAACCGAAGCAAGAAGCGTAGCAATAGCCTATGACGTAATTGTATTAACTTGAAATCATAGCCAAAAGCGTATTAGTAGCAATTGACACAGGCGTAGCAACTTGTGTAACCGTGGCAAAAAGCGTAGCATTGGCAAATTCGTAGCTTCGCAAGTAACTTAACAGTAGTAAGCAGTCAATACGAGTCGCCAGTATAAAAACCTCACAACCATGTTAAAATACATAATTATTAAATATTGAATAACGAAAATGATAGTATCTTCATAAGTAGATCTTTGAGGATACCAAGTAGGGGGAGTCAGAGTCACGTCCAAACATTACATTTGGTACATGCCCGCGTTTTGCAAGTTAGCATTCCACGTGACAAGTTGCCACATGCACGGCATGTTCCAACACTAACTGTTGGAACATGTCTTCGAATTTTTGGTTCTAGGGCATGCCGGTTTTCAGATGCTTTACGCTCATAAATTTTTCGAGTCATCAGAGATCAGAAGCCGGGTTATCGCCCATTATGGCCTAGGGCTTTTTTTTTAAACTTTAATTATACAATAATCGTTTTTTTATTAGTTATTAATTTTTACTTCTGTGTGCTTATGACTTGAGTCATGTGATATATAGCAGAAGGTTGTCAGTTCCAAGTTCCGTGTTTGAGGGACGTATATTTTGACGTGTTCGAACAGCTTACACGTATAACTCATATTCTTAGATGGGATGCATTGAAAATGTTTCCTATGTACTCGTGATTGAAATTTTAGTATGAGTTATGCTTGTAGCGTGTTTTTTTCACACAGCAATACTAGTTAGAGCTTGTGTTGTTGGAACTGCATGACTTATATACTGTATATATTGTATATGCATTTTTTTGTAAATACATACACATTATACATAGAAAACACCCAGACCCGAGATAAATATTTACAGAACATACAAACAATTGTCCCGTGAAAACCGAACCCGCAACCTTCAGCGTCTCAGGCGGGCTTTTACCCACCGCGCCACAGAGTTGTTTAATAAGTGAATTGAATGATCGATCTTCCTGATTGCAAGAGGTAAAATACAGTTTAAGTGTTAGACTCCAATTTTATTAAGATATTAATTATTTTATTTGTTTTAAAGTTAATAAAATAAAATAATACTAGATTAAATAAACTAAACAATATAATAAATCCTGTTTGGTAGTAAATTTGATCAGTTGAGCTATATAAAGATCGTTCGCAATGTTTTTATATAGTTTCACTGATTAATCTGTATTTTTTATTTATATAATTATAGTAACCTGAGTAATTGCATATTTTTATAAATATAAATGTTAATAGCTGTATAATAATTTCTGTAAATAAAGCTACAAATAAATATTAAAAGCATTGCTGTTAAGATTTCCTGGAACACTGGCTCAGTGTTTTACAAATTAGACCACGGATCTGTTTCTGCCACAAAGAGCATGCTCTGGGTAGCGTTCTGATAGAGATATAAAATACCTATTATCTAGAAAGATAGATTGAAAATGCTTTATTGCACAAGATAAAACAAGTACATAGGCGAACTTAATGCTAATTAGCATTTTCTTCCAGCTAACCTTTGTGTAATGAAGAGTGGAGCGGTAGTGCGTTTGGTTGATTACCAAAATAAGAGAAAACATTATTAAATAAAATATAACAAATAAAGATACACCTTTTAACATTTTAATTGGGGTACTTATTAAGGTATACATTTCCTGATCGTTCCTAACAAATGAACTAGGTAAAGCCACATTCCGCAAGCTTACCATTGACCAGCAGTTACAATGTTAATCAGGGGTTTCTAAAATAAAATCAAAATGCCATTAACAAAAAAAACATAAAACAAACACGCTCACGACTGTCATCCCCATGGTGGACATCCTCAGATACATACTCAGTGAGTAGATCTTTAGATCTATCAAGTAGGGGGTAGCCAGAGGCACGTCCAAAGATTACATTTGGTACATGCCCGCGTTTTGCAAGTAGTAAGCATTATCACAAAGAAAAAATTGCAGAACATTACAGTCGTTTTGACTGATATCAGGAAGTTGTCTCTACAAGCTGTTGGAAATAATTCATACTTATTCTTGCACTAGATATCCCTCGTAGAACCAGACTTCACAGACATTTAATTTCCTTGATTTCATTAAGAGAACACGGACTGAAAATCAGACCGTTTCGAAATAACGGCTCTCGTGCACCGCTAATGAGTCACATTCATGGATCTAGCGCAACTGGCGAATTCTTTTTTCGTCACCTTTGGATACGTTCAAGCTACGCCTATCATCTCAATTTCATTTTTTACTCGAGATTCGTTCGATTCGTTATTCGGTAAAACATAATAATATTAATAATAATGCTGGATATTTTTCACACAGCATCATCTAGCCCCAAAGTAAACAGAACTTGTGTTATGGGAACTACATGACTGATATACTACTTATATTTTTTTTGTAAATAAATTTATACTATACATGAAAACACTCAGACCCGAGACAATTATATGCATAGATAGACATATAGATGGATAGATAACTATCTACTATATATAGATGGATTTATTGTACACCACATGATATATTGCTTACAAATAACACCGCAAATTACAAGCTAATCGCGCGAGTACAGTGGGCGGCCTTATCGCTTATAGCGATCTCTTCCAGACAATCAGGATTAAAAATAGGATTTGGCAGTTCTGATATTGTTTAAAATAAACAGTCTCATTACGAAAAGTGGTCTCAACCCAAATTCGACTTGAGTTCTGCCAGAGCCACTAAACCATGGTTTTAATAAACCTTATCGAAAATAGAATGATATAGCAAGATACTAAGGTTTACATTTGATTTAAAAACAAGTCAAAACAAAAAAAATATACATAATTTTGATTGCCTACCAATAGAAAGTAGGTAACTTCTCAAAAAGAGGTTGAGTTATGATAGAAATTAACTAGGTGGCCGCCTGGTTTATCATATAGCAGTTATTGATGATCTAATCTCTTTTTAAAACGTCAAATAGACTGTTTGATATTTTATTTTCACATTCAATTTGAAACTTTGTTTTCTGCGTACTAAAATTGGCTTGAACCTCAGGATTAAAATTCTGACCTATCTCGAAAAGATAAACCACTGATTAAAACCACCTTTCGTAATGAGACCCAGCGGTTAAAAATAAGTTAAGGTATTTAGAACTGCCTTTTATGAAAATTGTCTAACATCCTGTACATATATTATACATCCTACAGGTCCTAGAAACCTGAAATATGGAGGCCATATTCCTAGTATTTAGGGATGCACTAAGAAATAATTTCCCAAAAATTTCCCCCCTTAAAGGGGGTCTTAAAGGGGGGGGGGGCTCTTGCAGAGGGCAGATAAAGTATGAAGAAAAAAAAACATGTTTAAAGTTGCGGGGCGTTCCACTTGTCACAAATATAATTCATTAAAATCCTCTGACAAATAATAAAACACCACAATATAGTTACCGGGACATGATGTGCGCAAAGACCATCCAAACCATTCACCCATCCATCATTGCCGACAGAAATAATGGTAATAGAACTTTCCCGGTTTGGTTATTTCACAAGAAGCTCTATTTCTTCTAACCATTTTACCGTTTTATAAAAGTGTTTTAATCTGTACGCTACCTCAGTATGCTAGGTGCCTTTGCTAATGGTATAATGCAAATTTTGGCGCAAAACAAATTGGAACGGGAATTGAAATAGAAGCCGCGGCTCAAAAGCCCAAAAACGTTTTAATTCAGCTCAAAACTTTTTGAATTTCAAACGGTTGCTGAAGATTACGGGGTCGTTTCTTTTGTTTGAGGTGAAAGGCGCATTTAATTGAGATATACCAAATGGCTGCTGTAGGCAGCCTACCTTATCGATTACTATGAAACACGCGTAGGGTGAAAGAAGATAAATAAATCTAACATATTTTTTAGGATGAACGCTGGGCGCACCGTTGCATTATAAGTTTGTCTGTAATTTTGTAATTTTCATTGACTCTAATATATTATTAAAATTAAAAATTATAATGCAACGGTGCGCCCAGTGCTCATCCTAAAAAATATATTAGTTTTATTTATCTTCTTTCATCCTAAATTGCATAATTTTATTAAAATATATACAATAGATCCACTTTATTCTAATAACATCTTTCTAACAGTAAAACAAATACAAATCCAACACAAATATCGTCCGGACCCTACACTCGGATTCTGTGGTGTGGGTACAAATATCTGCAAAACATGCAAACATTTGTCCCACAGCAAATTGGAATTCCTAAATTATAAGCTACTTAGTGTTTTTTTTTATAACTGACCGCCGCATACCACCATTTTCTAACAGTCAAACAGACCTTCCTGGCTTACGTTCAGTATACCTAAGTTACTTTGCGTCATCTTTAAATCTATATAACTTATGGTACTAGATGAAGTAGGGTTGTCAACGGTGACTGCACATTCCAAATGCTTACTAAATTTAGAAGGATTAATTTGTATCTTAATTATCCGGGAATACTGAGAAAATAATGGTGCGTTTCAAACATTTTATAAACATTAATAAGAATACGATTTTGTTTTTATTGTATTATTTGTTTATGTAGATCGATAGATAGATAAACTCTTTATTGCACACCAAAGTAAATACAAAAACACAGGAATTAAAAACAGAGTATAAGAAGTAAAATGGGCGGTCTTATCGCTTAAAGCGATAAGACCGCCCATCTCTTCCAGACAACCCTTGGATGGACAGGATAAAATGGAATCAAAAGACGGCGGTGTACAAGTAAACCTATATTAAAATATAATATTTATAATAATAAATACCTACATAACTTTATGTAATATAAAGTATATTCCTTCATCTATCACGTTTAATATACTGCAAAATGGTAATCTCCTCTAAAACAGCAATGGTATTACCACTAAACGCTAAAAGTTTACGAGTTTCCATTATAACAGTACACTGAATATAAAACTAGTATATAAGAGAACAACTCGCAAACAATCCAGACATAATGGAAACAATTGTAAACAGCGTATAACTGGCTCATTAATATTGATGCACGGGTTTATATCTTATTCATACGGTTTATCTGTCGCATAATTCGTTCGGGATTTTCCCTGAAAAATATCGAAAGATGTGAAAATGTTTTCACCGTGAATGTAAATATCATATCCAATTAATGTCGTTCATAGCATAGTTTAATTATGATTGGTTATTATACGCTATGTCCACAGCCACATCAGTGTCTACGACTTACCTGTTTCTCTGAGGCATGGAATACAATTATTTTAACGAACAGCGGACGTCTCTAGCGCCAATCCATTTTAGGCACGTCATATGCATTCGAAATTGCATTATCTACGAGTAGCTGAAGACGCAAATTGACAGATATGGACCCATCACAGATTATTGCGAAAACGCTAACTTCAAAGTAGGTTTGATTTCTACAGCGGATTTGACTGGCGCATTAGGTCGAAAACCTTTGCTCAACGGAGTCTAAAACAGACGCGTTGGCGGTGGCGGTGGAGATCAAAGGGTAGTTGGTTATCAAGTGGTTTTCAAAATTTGAGTGAATGTATTATCACTACTGCCAACCGGGCTTTTAGTAAACAATAACAACATAAATCTAAATGAGGGTAATGCCATATGATTGCCTTACGCAAAGTCAGTATGGCTCCGTCTACTGCCCGACGAGATACATTCTCCAACTATATTATGGAGAATCGGTTATTTACGAAATTCACACTCCACTCTTAACCCTTGGGCTTTTATATACACAAAGCACAATGTTATTAGGTAGTATGTAATGATATTCTAGAGTAATAGGTACGAGATAATGCTTTGTTAGATATTTTTTTTTTTACTTTACCTTCGATACTTATTTTACAGCATGGAAGCCGAGGTAACTTTCCTCGTTTATATCGGCTGTGATAATGAATGGTATTTGTCAAATAGTTGGCCGAATTAAGCGGTTCATTATTCTAATGATCAGAGGGTCTACCCTTGATACTCGATTCTAATCGTAATTTTGAATTAGGATCGAATCCGTGCAATATGCTACTCGCGCATGATTTAAATTAGTATTTGGAGGTATAACTATTTTATGGAACTAATTAAAATAATTTTGAAAATGACATTCGAGATTGGAGTAAAGTTTGCGAGAAATGTCACAGTGTCATGTGTCATTAATATGAACTATTAAAATTAGAATTATAATTATTTATTTGACAAAATGGTAAGCTAATAGTATCAATTAGTGTTTTAATAAACGGCGATGGGCTTGTAACCTGTCACGTAGAATACTAACTACTTTACATGTACTAAATGTAATATTTGGTCGTGTCTCGGACTACCCCCACTTCGAACTACCCCTTACTTGGTATTCTCAAAGGTCTACCTGAGTACGTATCAGAGGATGTCTATCATACAGTCGCGACTTTATTTTTTTGTGTTTTTGGGAAAGAATCTATGATTATTTTAGTGTTAGACAGTGAAAAGCTGGTATACAAATAAGGAAGCTTGTAGCGAGTGAACTACAAATGTATCGCAACGAGCGCCCGACATGCAATTACCGACGAACAAACAGGAAGTCATTTGACTTCCTCTATCGGGCTCGAGAGTCTCTCTGACTGGAAAGCTTTCATCAGCGTGGAACAGTCTCAGTTTTGTAGACGTCGTTACAAGATTAATGTAGTATTGATTTTACTTTTAAAGATTGATATCTTTATTACACGAGATAAATTAGTACATATGCGAACTTTATGCAAATTTGTGCTTTCTTCCAGCTGATAGCAGTTCGTTTGTAGAAGATTGTCAATATAAGAAAAAATGTTTTAATTTAAAAATAACTTATGTTGTTTTAAAGAAGTATTGGAGTTTTTGAACGTGAGTGGTCCATAAATTAAACCAAACTGGGTGAGTTTGTAGAACAACCATTTTTTTAACAATCAAATTTTTTTCTATGTTTCGCAAGAAGAATTATTTTCATAGTTTAATTAATTTTATACCGACTCTTCGTTTCAAAGTAAACCACTGATTTATGAACTGAAAAATAATGTTCAACCTCAAACGATTTAATAAGCCAGCGTCAAAGGCAGATTTTTGTGAGTGAAATTTAAAATTTCCTGTCTACCAGATTTCAGATAAAATATTTGACGTCTTCATGTTAACAGTTGCAAAGGCAAAAGCTTTTCAGTTGAAAAAAATATGCTAAAACCACTGATATTATATTAAAAAAGCGCAAAACGCGACCCAAAATTTCCACATCGATTCATCTTTAATAATGTATAATGTGAAGACAGTCATTGGTTAAGTTGACAGTAAACCAAAAATCACGTTCATCATTTTTTAAGCATCCATAAACCATGCATTAAATAATACAGAGAAATGGTTGTTTGTATTTGACAATATCCTTTGCTTAGTGAACACAAAAATCGGTGTTAATCTCGTGTTCCCGTCTATTCTTGAAGTGTGTGAACCTTACAAAAGACATGGGAAGCGGCACGTGGCCCTGAGCTCAGAATGAAACACAAATATTGGAGTAAGTGGCGCTTACAGATGCACATTGAGTTATTCAAAGCTTTTGAACAATTAAAGTTTCTTGGAACAGTTTGAATGTACCAGATTAAACAAATAACAGCACAGAGCAAAGTTCGGAAAATAAAATCCAATAAATTATAAATAAAATTATTTTTAATTACAAATATTACAATACGTGTACTCCCGCGATGTATTTTTTTTATTCTTTATTGTACACACAGAATATAAAGAAAAAAAGACTTACGAATATGTACAAAGGCGAGCTTAGCCCTAACAAGAGTTTTCTTCCATCAAAACTTTGAAGATAGAGACAGCCTCGTTTATGTCCAGAGTTGACATGTGTAAAAACGCAATTATAAAGAGTATAGCAGACCGTTTGATCTTGTCAAATATGTACAAACGGTGGGTGGCTATTGCCACCTAGAAAACTAAACTTACTATATTTTTTTGGACATAGGTATCATAGGTACCTAATCTATTTCTGTTTTTTTTTCTATGCTTTTTAAAATAATTAGTAAAATTGTATTGTGCTGTACACTATGGATCTCGTGTCTGAAAATGAAGAATATTATTATTATTATTATTATATATAATAGTGGTAATTTTCATCGTTTAACAGTGCCTCTAGTAGTTACAAACTATCTAAGAACCGTTTTTGTTAAAACTGGATGGCGATCGGTTATCCGTTTCTTCGTGTATAATTCCATAAACACGATGCAATATTATAGTGCAGCGGCCCTTAGCCTTGAGTTCACCAGCAAAGTTAATGGACGGTCTTAACTGTCTGCGTCTGTTAGACTTATCTAACCAATGATTATGATGTGAGAATCTATAAAAACGTTTATAAAAAAGCTTTGATTAGGATGTAACCAGTTATTATCGTACGAATTTGGGTCTTAGTGTCTCACAAAGTGTGTACAACAAAGTCTTCTTATGTGGTTCATAAGAAAACTCTTGAAGGCAAACAAGATAGTGCTTCATAAGTTAAGTTAAAAAGCTATTTCGTAGAAAAATGTAACTAACAAACAACTCTTTTACGACTAACGTATTGAGTTTATGAAGCATAAACCGACATAGAAACGAATATTCAGGTTTACACGGAACGCATAGTAGGCAAGCCTTATACCCGCGACGGGGAATCCTAGCGAAAGGTCAATACGACTACTTCTGCCGACTTCTTCCGCCTGAGACGCAGTAGATTGCGGGTTCGAATCCCGCCGCGGGATAAATGTTTGTATGATCTGCAAATATTATCTCGGGTCTGGGTGTTCTATGTATAATATTATTTATTAAAAAAAATGTCTATAAGTAGTTTATCAGTCATGTAGTTCCCATAATACAAGCTCTGCTTAGTTTTTAGTTAGATTAGATGATGTTGTGTGAACCACCCAGACCCGAGACAAACATTAAACATTTGTCCCGCAGCGGGCATCGAACCCGCAACCTTCTGTTATCGAAGTGTATGTTAGTTGTTTATTTATTTAATCTTGTTCGTTAAAAGAAATGTAAAACAGACCATTACCATTTTTCCCCAAACATGTCCAAAAACATTTCCCAAATGAATATCGGCCAAACACAATGTTGTCCGAAATCAGTACTTACGCGTGTCAATTTGGCTTTGACGGGATTAACGAGGACTCATTATCGGATCGTGGCAACTGCGACACTTGCATATCAATGGCTTACTGTAATCCACAGAGCTTTATGGCAGATATAAAATAAAGCTGTTATAAAGTGAAGAGCCGTGTTGGCCTAGTGGACCAAGTAGCGAAAGAAAGACATAGAAGGTAAAATTTTACAATGCACAGCGTCAGTGGGTAAAAAAGTATCATCCAATACGATAGCTACTTATCGTAAAGATTAGGATAATTTCAATAGAAAAAAAAAATATTCAAATCAAATTAGCTCAAAACGTTGAAAGAGAAATATCGTGAGTAAACCGGCATGCCCTAGAACCAAATATTCCAAGGCTTGTGTAAGCTTTGTTTTGTAAAAGGATCATTAAACAGAATAACCAGCCATGTTTGCCTTTACTGGCTTGTTCGCGTAGTAACATGCAGTAGATAAAACCGACGTTTCAAAGTGATCCTTGTGAGTTTTATGATTAAATGAAGTTTGACTTTGTCTTTGACTTTGCACTGAATTATAAAACTTGTTTTAATCAAACTATCATATATGCAAGTTTTTATTTAAAAAACAAACAGAAGATAAATATCTTCTTTTGTTTTATTTATATTTATACTTGATAACTCAGGTCATTTTTATTAATTAAGTGGTAGTAGAATAGCTCTTTGTGAAGGGCTCGTCCACCATCATTTCTGCCGCTAAGCAGTAATGCTCGCTTTGCTGTCTTTCCATTTGAAGGGTATGGGTGCCGGTGAAATTACGGGCACATAAGACTTTTCACCCGTTACGTCTCAGGGTAGGCAATGGGTTATACCTCTGGTGTAACAAGCGGCCATAGGTTACGGTGGGCCGTAGAAGCTAGTTGTATAAAAAAAACACGACAATATTATTAATTTTAATATTAAATATAATAATAATATTTATGATAATTATGATAATTGCCTTTATTATCAATCTTATAAGTAACATTTCATCTTATTTCTACTTAGTACTAAAAATAAATTTGGTTCATTTGTACTCGTATATGTAATATTTTTTTTAAATTAGACACCGGTTTCTTTATTGCCTTGCTTTCCAGCATAGACCCCAAGTGTGCTCCACGTGGATCTATCTCTTGCTTTTCTCGTCCAAGTAGTTCATGCCACCTTTTAAATTATAATCTTCCCTGATTATTTCATTATTTAACATAGGTTCTACTCAAATGAGGTTAGCTTGTATATTCAACAATTCTAAGAAGATGTATCCACAGGTTACAACTAATATGCTCAGCTTAAATCATTGGTAGAAAACCTGACTCTTAGGCTGAGACTGCCTCTTGTAACGTGAGATATATAAATGATTTAAATCGAAACGGAGATTCGTAAAGAATGAATAAATGAATGAAAATACTTTATTGTACACCTTAAACAAATTACAAAATAATAAAATTCTATTCTAAATGAAATCACAATGTGCGGTCTCTTCCAGACAACCTTTGGATGGAGAGGATAATAAAGATTATGAGAGTGGCGGTGGTGTACATAACATATTAATAAAAGAATAATATCTACACCATATATATTATATCTATAATAAATATGTTAACATACATACCTACAGATTTAAACTTCAAGCTATAGTTTTGATTTAATTAACTTGATTTCACACACTCGATTGGGAAAGTTATTTTTGTAATGATACTTTTCAAAAAACAAGGCCTTGTTATATAAAGAAAGAACCAGTGGTAACACGAAGATTATGACAAAAAACATAATACTTATTACCGACCTCCAGCTCGGTGGTGTGGAGCCGGTTCGATTCCCGGTGCGGGATATATGTTTGTTCTAAAAATATGTGTTCCGGTTCCGGGTGTTGTGATACCAAGATACTCATAGTTCCTTATACCCATGATACAAGGAATCCTAGTGTAGGGTCAGGACTTGGCGTACAGATTCAAAGTTAATTTACAAACACAAAAAGAATCCTTTGATTAGCATCAAACAAGGTTATCTGGAGGAGATTAACTTAAATGGCTATCTAAATCTAAGCGATAAGACCACCCTCTTTACTTTAATAAGAATAAGATTTTGTCTGTTTGATTATTGTTTATGGTGTACGATAATGTGTTTTCATTCATTCATTCAAATTTGCATAGTTGTTGTCTGTATGACCCTCTTTTCCTATAAATTTTTATAGCGTATACATAGGCTTTTCATGGCCTTGCAGTTTTTAATTTTGCAACAAATGTCCATCTCATATAAAATAGAATCAAAACAAACACGGTGGCCATAGCTGTGTTCAATTATCCGTGATATTTACTTGTGAGCTAAGCTTTAACAGCTTCAGCGAAGATAGCTTAGTCTCTACCGATGCTAACAATACTGACTACAAAAACTTTTTTTAAACAACTGAAGTCGAAAACAAACCGTCATCTGTTGGTGGCCTGTAGTAATGGAAACTACATGACTGATATATATATTATTTTGTTGTAAATACATACATATTAGGTATACTAAATACGGACCCGAGACAAATTTTGGCAGATCATACAAAAATCCCGATCGAACCCGCAACTTTCTGCGTCATAGGCGGATTTTCACCCACTGCGCCTCAGAGGTTGTCATACTAATCAACAATATAATAATAATACTGGAATTTCACACAGCATCTAGCCCCAAACTAAGGAGAACTTGTATTATGGGAACTACATGACTGATATACTACTTATCTATATTTTTTTGTAAATACATACATAGAAAACACCCAGACCCGAGACAAACATTTGCTTATCATACAAAAATCCGTCCCGCGGCGGGAATCGATCCCGCAACCTTCTACGTCTCAGGCAGGCAGTAGTTGTCAAATCAAATATGAATCGTACGCAGTGTGAATTGTGTGAAGTGAACCAGCCATAATAATTTTGTTGGCTGTACATCTAAACTCATCGGTTCCAATCCTGTCCTGATTAGAGTACAGATGTGCATTGTGTTTCCGAACCAGCAATGTGTCCGGCACAATTATTTGTAGTCAGGGAAACTATACAATATTTCTTGCTATGATTTTGCAGTAACAGAGAAGTAAAAGCCTTACTTGAAAAGTATAGAAGGGATTTTAATGGCTATTTGGTTATGAAATTGTCAATCCACACTAATATCAGCGGTAAATTAGCACTTTAAACGGAGGTAGAGGTAATGTTTGTAAGTTTGTATGCATTATTTTGTATTATCGATTCATTTATATCAAATTTTAATTCATATATGTATTATGTATCTAAAACATTTTAAACAGATTACTCACATACACAATATATTCATAAAACAAATTAACTTATAAGTACTTCAGAGAAACGCAAAATTACGCATTGAAATAAACAAAATATATTATAACGATATTATATAAATATCAATAAATAATAATACAAAATAATTGCAAGATCTTTATACACATTTAAACACACAAATTACTCACAAACATATTCCTTAAACAAATTCACATATAAGTACTTAAGAAAAAGGCAAAAATACGTATTAAAATGACAATATGAATAAATAATAACAAAAAATAATTGCAAGATCCCTATCATAGTTTTCATTATACTATTCTGCATTGGGCAGTCCCATCGGGAGACAACCATTTCCAGGATTCTATTGTTGCTGGCTCGCGCACGCAGTGGGTCTTCTCCGAAATTACCCATTCAATTTTTTCACCAAAATTTAGAATGAATTTTCAGGGTGGACACAGGTTTTATATTATAATGTTAAAATCAAAAGGCCTTTCGTTTTGATCAATTTTGCAACGTAAGCGGACGTAAAAACGGTCGCGCGAATGCGTTCATTGCGAACGCTAATTTTGATCGGCTACTTTTTATCCGGGTACCATGCGGGCAAAGTCGTGGGTAAAAGCTAGTCTTAAATAAAGTTATTATATTCTTGTAATTAAGGGGAAATCTCTAGACAAACGCCTTTGTACATGGGCCTATATATTTCTAAGTTGTTATGTCTGTATTTTATTCTGTGTGTACAGTAAAGAATAAGGAAATAATTTTGTATTACAGTTCACTGGGTAAATAAATAATGCTGGACATTTTCACACAGCATCATCTAGCCCCAAACTAAGCTTGTGTTATTGGAACTTCATTATGATTACTACTTATATACATATAATATATATAAAATATGTGTTCTAGACCCGAGACTAATATTTGCAAATCATACATACATCTGTCCCGCGGCGGGAATCGAACCCGCAACCTTCTGCGTCTCAGGCTGGCCTTGCCCACTGCGCCACAGCGGTCATCGTGGATTTATAATTTATGAGCTATATGTAATAAAACCGACTTCAAATAGCGGGAAATCGATAAAAGTCCTAATAATCACCCATTTTGTTAACATAAGTAAAATCACCAATAAAAATGTTTCGGCTAGTCGTGTTCCCATAATATGATGATGTTTGTTAAGTTTTACGAGGAAAATAGATCTCCTTCAGAAATAAAACTTCTATGGCACCACCTCGGAATCATTCTCTATACAACAACAAAATAATCATTAAAATCGTTTAACAATTAGTGAAGATAGAAAGTAACAAACACACACAATAATAAAAAAAAACTTCCGAATTGCGAATCCCCTCCCTTTTGGAGTCAGTTAAAATAGTGAAATATACGTTTTCACATGTAAATTATAATATAAGCAATGCTCCCAACCCGCAGTGGGTGTATCGATGCCTTTTAAACCCAATAAATTACAGATTTTCATAACATCCTCAGCAACATTAATCAACTGATATTGATTCGATGATTTAGTTTCATATTAAACATACGACCGCCATTTTACAGGCAAGCGATTATTGCGGTTTCAATTACACTGAATGTTGGTGAATAAAGGCTCTGGCACACTGGTAGCTGGTTTGTGGTAATACGTATTAGTATATTTATTACTAGTTCGGGCTAGGTCAAACATTATATATATATATATATTTGACACCTGCTCGTATTTTGCAAGTAGCATTCCACGTGACAGATTGCAAGTCTATCGCCGCTTACTAAAACATTGACTAATGGCACATGCCTTCGAATTATTGGTTTTTGACCCGATAAAACGATGTACACATACATTCTACTAGAAGTATGTATATGTACATACATATGCACACATACATTCTTCTGGTAGAAAAATCCATTGGCCCACGACCGGGTTCGAACCCACGACCTCCGAATCGGAAGTCGGGGTACCGCCCACTAGGCCATCTTTTTTAATGCTAAGTGGTACATTCAAGCACTGAGCATTAAATCCGTGCTACGCCACTCCGTGCAATAATGCAGAAAAGCGTGATTGTTCCATAGTAGTAAATTCCACTGAGGCATTGAATTGCACGGCCCGTAACGTGTGATTGCTGCCCGTCCGCCATTTTTCAACGGCACCGAGCAATTATTGCAGGATGGTGATACCTATCGGGCGAATGGGATCCAGGTCACAGAAATAAAACCTAAACTATAAAAGAAAAAAACACCAAAAAAATAATACCTCTATTTATTAAAAAGAACAGTAAAACTAAAGTCACAATCTGACTGATATTAAAAACGGATTTATATCTATACTAAATTTAAAGGTAAAGTTTGTATGTAGATTGTGAACTACGAAACTACTCATACTATTTCAAAAATTATATTACTAATGTTTAGAATGGACTTTCTGAGTAGACATGTGTATATTATTCCGTTAAAATAAAAGTGCTCTTCGTGGAGACCAATTTTGCAATGTAAGTCGAAGGAAAAACGGTATTTTCTTACGAACGCTACTTTTAATCGGGTACCACGCGGGCAAAGCCGTTGGTAGTAGCTAGTTATTTCTATTTGTGAGTTTAATAGTTTTCGGATAAATTGTTTTTATCCCACTACTCAAAAACAATTTACAAATTGCTTGGAAAAACGTTAAAATTTCAATTGAAAGTGGAGACTTGGTTTTGATATAATTACCAGAATAACTAGATCTTCTGATCTCGACGTCGGGAACACGGTCTATAAATCGCGCAGTAGCAAATTAACGCCTAGTGGTAGGAAATGTGATTGCAACCGCATATTTTTCAAACCGCACCCGCATTTACTGCGGTATGATGTCATGCATCAATGCGGATTTAATTACAGGTGTAATATTTTGCGGTCATCAATTTTATTATGTACATCAAACATCAAAAGTAAACTAACGGTGAAACCACCGTTAGTTTACTTTTGATGTTTAATAAAATGAAGCGATAACACCCGTAATCATTTAGATCGTCGATGTAAAATATAAATCGACACTATATTGCACAATATAGTATAATTTTGATTTAAATTTACTTTAATTTCGATGAATTTTGAAATATGTAAATAATTATTTAGTGTGTGTAAAATAACACATAGACTACGTTTCACCTGTGTACCACTCAAGTCAAGTTGTGGTGAGGGGCTAGTATCGTGTGATTCATGAAAACAGAAACTTACTGAGTAGTCTGAGGACGTTTGTCATGGGGAATACAGTCGTGAGCGTGTTTGTTTTTTTTAATGAAAAAAAAAATGTGCTACCTTTATCTATCACTAAACTCAGGTGAATGGAAGTCATCGTTTTAACCGATAAGACCGCCCTTCTACCTTTAATTTTAATATGTTATTGTTTATTTCATAAGGTGTATAGTAAAACATTTTAATTCATTAATTCAGGAACTTTGCACAAAGGTAACATTACAAAAGCTAAGACTAAAACAGTTTAGCTTGATATTTATGTTGAAACACTACCTACTACAGAGTTACAGAACAAAATGTGTTATTTCTCACTAAAAGCCGAGTCTGGCTTCAGTGCTGCCGCATAAATTACAGAAGCGTGGAGACGTAACACATTATTTTAGACGTGATGCGACGAATTTACGTCTAAAGCAGGTTTGTACCGACCGACCCTCTGAGGGGTTTCCCATAAATCGACAGCCATCACTCGACAGGCGTCATACATTACAAAATGTAATATAATTACATTGTTAGAAATCGTGGTCACCTAGTGACCACGATTTCTAACAATGTTATTTTATGTCGGCCGAGCAGAGAATCACTCTCTGATTCTCTCACTCTACTATCTGATACTGGAATGATAAGATACAGTATCAGACAGAGTAACACTCTCTGATACTCTCATTCTACTACCTGATACTGGAGTGATCAGAGAGAGTATCAGTATCCGACAGAGTATCACTCTCTGTTACTCTCACTTTACTATCCGATACTGGAATGATCAGAGACAGTATCAGACAGAGTATCACTGTCTGTAACTCTCACTTTACTATCTGATACTGGAATGATCAAAGACAGTATCAGACAGAGTATCACTGTCTGTAACTCTCACTTTACTATCTGATACTGGAATGATCAAAGACAGTATCAGACAGAGTATCACTCTCTGTTACTCTCACTTTACTATCCGGTACTGGAATGTTCAGAGAAAGTATCAAACAGAGTATCACTCTCTGTTACTCTCAATTTACTATCTGATACTGGAGTGATCAGAGAGAGTATCAGACAGAGTATCACTCTCTGTTACTCTCATTTTACTATCCGATACTGGAATGATCAGACAGAGTATCACTCTCTGATACTCTCACTCTACTATCTGTTCCTAACCCCACACTAGGATTCCCTGTGTAGTAGGTAGTTTCTTATATCCATCAGAAACTGCAAGTACCGTGGTATCACAACACCCATACCCGAAACAAATATCTGCAGAGCATACATACATTTATTCGATAGCGGGAATAGAGACCGGAGCTGTGTGGCAGCTGACTTCTCGTCCACGTCACTGAGGTAGTCTTCTACAGAATTGAACTGGCGGCAGACCCTATAGCTCGCAGATCCAATTACAACTAGGGTGTAAAAGTTAATGGGGACCACAAACTGAACGATGCAGTTTAGAAAGGATACGGGCAATCGGTTACTGGAGGTGGCTCGTCATGGCGATTTTCGCATATGCCGTAGTGGACTTCTACAGACTGTTGATGATGATAATTATGACTGTCTGATAGTCGTGAGACGGGTGTCATGCAATTGCCTGCTGTCCTATAAAATCTTGAATGTACCGACATATTTGAGAGCTCTTTCTCGTAACACTGATTCTTTTTTATTCATACTGCCTGAGGTCTGAAATAGTCATATACCACTCACTCAAAAGAACCCATGAAATGATAGGGAATATTTGCTTTTCTGTGAGACTGCTTTTACATAGTATACATACTTAACTGTTTGCAAGTTTATGTGCGGTATGCGTTGATATAATTTTGCTAAACATATATAAACTTACTGTACGAGAGACAAATCAGATTGTAGAAACTCAAAATGAATAAATTAGAAATAAATAAAACATACAGGGAATCCTAGCGTGGGGTCAGGGCCTATGTAAGCGTCCGTTGGGTGTTTATTTATTTATATCTGAGTGTACGAATCAGCAGTAACCCAACAACCATTTGAATCCGCTATTTATGTAAATGCGTCCATCTTCCGTAGAACTGCAAGTAATATCTAACAATCTAGAATCTCCTTTATGGAAAACTAATGTCTGTTAGTTCCTACGAAGTTACAAGAAGAGTTAGTTATGACAATAGTTTGTAAAACTGACAACTGTTCAATAAAACTTCTCCAATGGTGACCAAAAACCGGACAACGCAATGTAAAAAGCTTCTCACAAATACATCAATGATATAAACGGTTGCGGTAAATCGTTGGATGCAGAAAGATAGTTAGATACAGTTCTTCTTGAACATCACTTTCGTGAACAAATTCGCCAGAGACAAATTTTACATGCAAACACCTCTGTGGCGCAATGGGCGAAGGTCCGCCTGAGACGCAGAAGGTTGCGGGTTCAATTGCGCGGGACATATGTATGATTTGCAATTATTTGTCTCGGGTCTGAGTGATTTCATGTATAGTATGTATGTATTACAAAAAAATGTATATAAGTAGTATATCAGTCATGTAGTTCCCATAACACAAGCTTTGCTTACTTTGGGGCTAGATGATGCTGTGTGAAAAATGTCCAGCATTATTTATTATTTAATCAATGCGCCATAATTACTCTAACTTTACTCATCAATATTTCATTCCATAAGGTTATTTTGAGTTATTAATCTAAGATAGTTAACGTTTTGGTCTGAAACTGTAAACTTATTGTTTTTTTTATAAATAATTCAAATCCTCATTCTAATTCTAAGGGAAATAATAAATAAACACAGATACATACATAGTCCTGATACCATACTAGGATAACCTGTGTCGTGGTTATCAGAAACTACGTTTACCATGGTACCACAATACCAGTTCCAGACCCGGAACATCCGCAGCGGGAATGGTGGTGAATGTTTCAGCTTATTTTAAAGTTTGCGGTTTTACAGTCAATCAAACTAAATCGAGGAGTCCAAAGCTTTGACCGAACTCCGAACTAAAACCAACCAATGCTACCCATCTCACCGCAGTGTAAATGAAAAGATAGTGAATACATACTACCAAAATCCGCTTACCTCTATCGTCCTCAAAATAAATCACTACGAACGAAATCACAGCGGAAAAGTGTCACATTTTGAATTGATATTTATTACTTTAATGAAAATTTGTATAAAACATTTAAATAAGTAAAACCCTACACACACATTCATAGTTCTCACCCCACACTAGGATTCTCTGTGTTATGAGAATCAGAAAATACCACAAACACACTCATTTTATTTAATTTTATTTTCTCCGTTGATTTTAAACAGTCCTACACCTTTTGTTAGAAACTAGCTGGACTATTTATCAACATGGCAACATTATTTTTACAGACAGTAAAATACTTTCATTACATTTCAAAGCTGAACTAAAGAGATTACATAAAACAATATTATGTCCAAACCATTTGTCACAAAAATAGTGTTTGCACTTTCCCCTAAACGGCATCCCCGGATTATTCAGGGTGTAATCTCTACTAGTGTAAATTCTCCAAAAACATCTGAACCTTAAAATGATTGTGTATAAAATCTATTGCTTTTCGATCTGAGATTATCATTATAGGGATTACAGTTGTGAACCTTTTTGTTATTTTTAAGACTCTGCCTACCATTTTAACGTACAAGGTGATGTCTATTCAGTCTACTGGGCCATCTCACATCAAAGGAAAAAGCCAAAAACAGCACAAGGCTATAAAGACGGAAAAATACAATTGTATTCTGGAGTTCCCTCAAAACGAAAATCTCATTAGTTACACGGTGTGGCTGTTAAGAGTTCTGTTGTTATTTTTGCCAATGTTTTGCTTCAATAAACCGTTTTTCTTAGAATATTTCAAACTTTTGCGATTAATAAACATAATTATAAGGTAATTTTATGCAACGAAAGTGGCATTAAGCAATAAGCGATTACCGTAGACTATAGCCGTATTCAATTGCGCGTTGCCAACCCTGAGATATAATGCTGAAGAGTGTTATGTGTCTGTAATATCAAACCGGTACACAGTAATGCGAGCATACCTGCTTGACACAGAAATAGGTATGGTGTTAGGTACTTCCCCAGACGAGCACTTTCATAAGAAGCTCTTTCATAACTATTGTATACAGGTCACAGGTTCACTGTATACAAGTTTATTGTTTTTTTTTTATCGCGGCGTTTCGGCTGTTTTAAAACAGCCATGGTCTGAGTTGACTGGAGTATATGGGGATATCGTCGAAAATAACGGCAGTTCCCGCAACTACAGATTCAGAAAAGTCTATGTTCACATTACGATCACTACACATCTTTAGTTCAAGCTTTTTCTGTCAAATGATTTATTATACTTTATTAAAATATGATTTAGTGATACTCGTAGTTCCTGATCCTGGTTATCAGGACCTACGAGTATCATGGTATCACAACATCCAGACCCTGAACAAATAACAGATCTGCAGGCAACTTTTGTCGACCACTGCGGCGCAGTGGGGGGCCTGTGACGCATAAAAGTTGCGGATTCAATTAGGAATCAAATCGGTGAGCTGGAATTTTTACGGGTCAAATTTGAATAGCTTTTTGTTGTTACTAGGAATAATGGGTAGAAATTATTATAAATGCTTAAACGGTAGACACTTAAAACCGAAAATTTTACAATAAACATTTTAACCTTTTTTAGTAAAAAATACAAACACAATTTTCTTTTACAATCACTGCTATGTGACAAAGATCCCTGGAGAAGACATCGTGTTTGAGTGTAACTAATTACCCTACCACAAACTCCGAAGACGATACAACAAAGACTTTTCTTGGGTTTTTGTGGTTCCAAAGAAATTTTGCGAAGCTTTTGGAAGAAAACAAATGACTAGAGAAATTTATTGAAACCTGTGGCAAAAGAAGTATTGTTCCATTATATTGTTTCCTTATAAGTTTTATGATAAAGTCCGACTCCTAAGGGTGAAAAAAAGCTGGGGAAATGTGTTCATTTTGAATTTTATATAAATTTCTTGTTATTGGAAGTGAGTTTTTTGACATTCAATGTCTTTTAAATTATTAATGGGGATGATCCCATATAAATTTTATGAAAAAATCACACCCCTGTGAGGGTGAAAAATAGGGGATTCAATTTCATATTGACCAGGGCTCATTTACATACCTGCCTATTTATTTAATGTTTTATAAAGACCGATTATAACTACGTATGTATATGAGAACTGTTACAAGAAGAAAATTGTTTCAGAAGCAATAGATTTTTTTTTTTATTTGCAACATTTGTTATGAAATCATATGTATATGATTCCAGAATCAAATACCTTTCCATGTTTTCACGTAGCTTACCGCTTCTTACAGCTAACGTCCCAAACCTGCCAGTTTAAATCCTTCAATGTATTCTACTATTTTTCAGGTTGCATCGCTCAAGAGGGGAAGCGTCTTCAGTATAGCATTGGCTTCCAAGCTTAGCTGACGTGTCGGGACGGAGGCGATTTTTCACATCGAACTTCCAATTCACGCGTGTTTTTCTTGAATAGTTTTTAAAAATAGTAGATTATAATAAAATGTGAGTGCAGTTTTAGAAATATAGAGGACTGTTTTAATATAGAGGAAAGTGATGACAGAAACACAGTTTTTTAATTTGAGTGGTGGAAACATCGAAAAGGCGTTTCCAGGATTAGGTAAATATTTTGAAGGTTTATGAAGGAATGTAAACTAATTGAGTTACTTAATTGAAATTATAGCACTATTATCAGTGCTATAATTTCTACATTGCTAACACTTTAGCAATATATGTTATTTTCTGTGTTTTGACTGACTGGGGTTTTATTTTTAAAACCCCAGACTGGGGCGGTTTATAAATATTAAACTGCCGTATTTCGACTGTCTTTTTGAATACTAAGACCTCCGTATATTTTTGACGTACTTAATTTAATTAATTTGACTATATTTTTGACTTATTATGTACCTACTAATTAATAATTTCATATGTTGCAAGTTACTTGACTATTAGAATAATTTAAATTAAATTATATTATTGACATTACGATGTATCGAACTCAAATAGTGACATAACGGGGTTAATGTACCTACCTAACTATTTCTAGATAATTTTAAGACCTCTGAGTTTGTACATGAAGGCAATAAATTTATATAAATATGATTATGAATATAACGAGATGCGTTATTATAACGTTAATTAATCTGCAATACGAGTAATAAGATAAAAAAAACTATCATAATTGGCATACAAATTATTAAGTAGTAGGTATATTATCAGACGAGATGAAAAGACCAGAGCGTTCAAAGAATTTAATTCTCTAAATATATATATATATATAGTGGCATGGACTCCGTTTATTATCTGATACCCTTCTCATCTTTCAACGTTTGAAGTGACACATAATTAAAAAAAAAAAACATAATAAATAAATATTTGGTATCTGAAAGTCAGTTGAAATAGAAATGGAAAATGTTTATCAGCACTACAAAACATAAGTATATAGGTACTTGCTTTTATAACGATAAACCCCTCGTCTCGTGAATATATCCTTTTGAATGTCCGCCATATTGAAACACGATCCAACTCTATCGACAGGAAACCTAGCAGGTACTTTCGCTGTTCAAGCCAAGTAAAACCAGCTACCTACTAGATTTTAAACTGTGGTGATGTTAGCTAAATTATTCCCGTATATCCCTTGGCTCTGTCTCTATAAATTTACAAACAGGATCATAAAAATTTGTTCACCCCTTTCGCTCAGGTGAAGTGACCTATCTATACCTCATTATTTGTACGAGTTAAGAGTTATGATATTTATATATTTAAGGACTCGAGATCCTTTAACTTTGTCCAAAAACGCTAATGACTGAAACCCCCAATAAAATCTTCAGATCCATACTCAAGTACGCAGATCTGTGACCTGTGTACTTGGTATTTTTACTTACTGTATTCATATAATTAGGGCAACTGTCTGTTTAGGTATGTATAGTTAGTTTTTTATGTATAAGTACCTATTTAATTACATAACCTGATGTTGTTATGATCATAATTTCAGGCAGTAAATATATTTATATCCTATTCTATTCTATTCCCTATTATGGACATCCTCAGATATATATTTAATTTTAATCTTTTAGGCTTCCAAGTAAGGGGTAGTTGGAGACACGTTCATACAATATATGGCACATGTTTGCGTTTAGCATAGTATTCGTCGCTTATTGGAATACTAACAATGAAACAATACCAAATTAAGAGCACATAATAATATGTAACTATGTACCAGTATATTAAAATACAGATGAAACAGGTAGCTATCGAAAGACCGTTGCAAACGATCTATAGATAAGTCAGCTGATCCAGATCACTACCAGACGGAAGCATTCCCAAAATGCTGGCAGCATTGTCACGTGGAATAGCAATGATAAGAGCCACCTCTCTAGTGATGCGTCGCTTAGATTAGTCGCTCTGAAATAATTTTCAATAAGCTTAAAGCCCACGGTTTCTAATGATCAAAATAATTTTAACGAACTAAAAAGAAAATTTCACTGTAATGAAATGTTGTATAGCGTAAAATCAAACTCTCGGTATAAATGTTTTACAGTTAAGGATGTTTTTCCGTCTTCGTTATTTGGAATATCGTTCGCTGAATTTTCCGATCTTCATTATAAAACGCTATATCTAGGTCAGCCGAGGTACAATTTACATTTTCTAGGCTGATAAGGCTGATTAGGAACCTACATATCAGTTAGCGATAGCTCGCGGATAAAACATATTATTATACTTTTAATGGATAGAATTTTTGTTGTATCGAAGTCGGTACCTTGTCATCAACAGTCTGTAAAAGTCTACAGCATAGGACTCCTTCAAAGAGTGCCAACTGTTAACTTAGCATTTATCAATATCATTATGTACAGCCTGTCTCATCCCACTGCTGGCTTAATTATCCAGATTACTGTATATTCATACATTCGTAGATATCACATTTGTATGAATAACTTGGACTTCAGTTTATTCGTGGTATTGTATAGGTTAGTGTTTTTTTTTAAATTAGAAACTTTTTTAAAACTATAAATAAAGTAAAGCATAGATATCTTTCTTTTTTAGCTAATTTTCAAACCGCTCCTTTTTATTCCTCTCAGGAAACTCGTAAAAAACTGCCTGTCAAAAGCATTATTACAAAACTGACAAGAAAAATAAGCTTCATTCATTTAAATCCAAACAAGAAATTATCCGTTATTTTTAAAGAGATTCGAGTATCAGGATTCATGATCCTGATGGATGTTCTCTTGGCATCAAAAAACACCTTTAGCGCGAGGTGAAAATTTCGTTTCAGGCTGAAAACAATGTTTCAAGATCCCGTTTCAAAATATATTAAGAAAATGGAACTTCTGAATACATAATATTATTTGTTGGTAATATGCGGAAATGTCATACCTACTTTATGGTAGACGTGTACGTATAAGATTACGGAAGGAATATATAAAATAAACAAGTATTAAATTCAAATAAAATAGGCGGTCTTATCACTAAGAAACAATTTCTTCCAGATAGCGGAATTGGAAATGCCCAAATTTATAAGATGCAGTGATAGTAATGTTTTCGATATCATGGAAATTAATCGGTTTTATTATGACGAACTGTTCGTCGGTTCGCTATCCGTCAGGTTCGGAACTCAACTGTTCACCTGAGAAACATCTCAGGTGAACAGTTCCACAATCCATTGAACCATTACCATAGATAACATTCATAAACATTCGTCACACAGAAAGCGCTAAACGCACAATTGATTCTAACTTCTCGAGTTAAAGCTGACCTCTCAAGTACATTCTTAGGACAAACGATCATTAGCGTCTCGGATGCACTTGACCCGATATGATGTGTCCTTGTAAAGTTACAGAGCTTTGATCGTCTGAGGGCCGAATGTTTTTGAATAGTATTATGATCGAGGAGTAAACAGAGACGCAAATATGGTGATTGTGTTATTTTTACGGCATGCTGAATATGCCAATAATAAACTCGTATGCAGTTAATGTACATAGTACAGAAATACAGGGCAAGAAACCAATAAGTAGACTATGTTTCGTGAAGGATGTTTCAGTGGACATAACCGAGTCGTGGTTACGTAAGCGGCGCGAAATGCCAACTTTGAAGCGTTGCCAGAATAGGAAAATCGAAGAGGTTTTAGGTAAAACGCCGCTTACCATATAAGCCTGGTCCAAGTGGAGACCAAAAAAAAATAGGCTTTAGTGATTATAAAAAACATCGCATGACAAGGTTTTAAATGCAAGTTCAAGTGTTTGTACCTCCGCAGCCTAATGTGTGTGGAATGTTGAACATCATTTTGTTTAATTATATGATTTAATGTTGTTTAATTAAACATATTAAACAGTGTGCTATTTTGTTTCTTTCTTACATTTAAAAATACACAATAACATTAACTTAAATATGTTTGTCCGACGAATGTTTATTACTAGTGTTAAACCCAGATATGTCTATGAATCTAGGGTCAAAACGATATTTAGAATCTCTGCATTATTTGATCAAATCATAAAGTAATTTCTGCCAGTCAGTAATTCCCGCAATGCTGTGTTCCGGTTTGAATGGTATGAGTGTCAGTGAAATTACATGCACACGAGACTTTTCACCTGTCACGTCTCAGGGTAATCATTGCGCGTGATATCAGTTGTTGCTAGAGTCCATAGGCTACGGTGATAATGGTGATATCAACAGCTGGGCCCACTGTTGCTTGTGCCAACTTGATAGTATTAATAAAATGTGTAACTTTCAAGAACTATAAAATATTACTAATATTTGTTGGCAATTTGTGAGTTTAATTTATAAAATAAAATCTATATAATTCACTTGCCTCTCGTCAACAAGAAAATCTGAATACAATTCTTCGAGATACAATTCTGTGAAAGCGGTTCGTACCACACAATGGAAACTGGTGTTTCCGTTGTTGGTATTCAACATTTTGTTTGTCTATTCCTAGACAACATACACTGGAAAGTTTAGTATTTAGAGTGCTATGGGGCATTTAAGTGCTATCATAGGACTCTGAAACTAAATTTATAACAACTTGTCCGGGCAGGGTAGAATATTGTATGTTTTTATTTTTATTTTTAAAGTAACCTGGCCTACTGGTTAACCCAAAATTTTATATAATCTTATTTATTTATAATCAGTGTGGGTTAGCACTTTAAAACTCAATTAGCTGGTAAATTATGAGCAAACCTTGTTATGTACTAAAACGACGCAAGTGATGCGGGTTCGATTCCCAATGTAGGACAAATGATTGCATATTCTACAGATATTTGTTCCTAGTCTGGGTATTGTGGTACCACGGTAATCCTAGTTTCTGATAACGATACAGGGAATCCTAGTGTCAGGTCAGGACTGAATGTGTCCGTTGGATAGTATTGAAAGTAGGACCCAATCGAACATGTAAAGTATTTTTTTTATTTTGTACTCTTCTGCCTTGTTCGATCTTTGCTCATTATGAATATAGGGTATATTTGTTACCCACTTTTTGTACGAACTAGCGGCACTTTGTAACGTTGGATCGGTCTACCCGACCCGTCCACCTCACCGCGGTGTCACTAACGCGCGAGGCGGTTTTATTTCCTCTGCGGTTAGCTTGTACACCTACACTCAAAAGGTCGTTTTTCTTTACTATCTCGTGGATACAAGTTAACCCTTTTTTGAAAGAATGTGCAGGCTTTCAATGGAATTCATTGAAAGCCTGTACAAGGACATCAGTACCTGAGCCAGTCCACGTGTAGAAACGTACGTGTTGGGAGTTAAGATATAGGTGACAGGCTTGATTTGTCTACCTTGTGTATGTGAGCAAAGATTTTTATTTTTAATTTTCTGTTAGGTTAGGTATCTATGTAAGGTAATTTGTCTTCTTTTTATACGGTCCCTAGAAATACTTTAATTCCTTATCAGCCCCTTTTACTCCCCCACATGCCTCATTGTTAGATAAACCAACTAAAAAAAGAGAACAATATGACGACATCAGAAGAGGGTGTCGAAAAATCCCATTCAACCCTACCTACCTTTTCCCACTAATTGGAATTCTTGACTTTATGAAAATTTATGACAATAGCGTACTTTGTTTTGTTTTCATCTGCGTTTTGAGATTATGCACTTAATTTCTTAATTTTAGTTAGCCCAGGGCTTTGTCCGCGTGATACCCGGATAAAAAGAAGCTCTTACCGTCAAGGCATGTTTAGAAGGGATCTTCCGGATGGACATATAATGTCCATCTATGTTTGTATTTTCACATGATATTATACAAATATTATCCCGTTTTTCGTGGAAACCAATTTCGCAACTTAAGTCGACGAAAAAACGGTAGAGCGAATGCGTTTCTTACGAACGCTACTTTTGATCGGGTACTATCCGGGCATAACGCGGGCGAAGTGGTGGGCAGTAGCTAGTATTATGTATACATACAGTGCAGATTTGTGCAGTGAGATTTAGCGCTAATGGAAAAATCCATTGATTGGGCATATCACTGGTTTTTTCTTGGTCACCCTGCGTTAGGTCAGTGAGGTGTGGTGTAAGAACTAGAGTGCGTAATGGATTGAACTCCTGACTTAATGTACATATTCTACATTCGATATCACATTGGAAAGGAAGTATGATCAGAAAAAAAAATATATTTCCAGTACATTATATAATACGTTTATGTTTCTATATTGTTTCTTATAGTTAATTAGTTTTAGACCAGCCTGGTAACGATTTAAAGGCTTAGTTAGTTTTCGACTTAGTCACTCCCAAGTACCAAGCGGGAAGTCGCGGGTTCGAGTGCCGCTGAAATTGCGTTTTTGGATATTATTAAATCTTGGGATTCCACTTATGTGATAAGTGAGGGTTAAAACAATAAAAAAGTGGTTCCTATGTGTCAAAGAGTCCGTAACTGTAAAAAACATAGTGGTTCCTATGTGTCAAAGAGTCCGTAACTGTAAAAAAACATAGCGGTTCAATTCCTATGTGTCAAAGAGTCCGTAACTGTAAAAAACATAGCGGTTCAATTCCTATGTGCCAAAGAGTCCGTAACTGTAAAAAAAACATAGCGGTTCAATTCCTATCTGTCAAAGAGTCCGTAACTGTAAAAAACATAGCGGTTCAATTCCTATGTGCCAAAGAGTCCGTAGTAATGTGTTTTCTTCCATGGCCGTTAGTTTCAAACAAGATTTGTAGTCCAAACTTCGCCGATACAAATGGACGTGTCAGGGCTTTCGTATCCTTGTTTTGTATTGGATTTGGTATTCGATTTTAAACATAGCTTGGCTTGTTGAAAATAACCCTGAAACAAAATTGTTAGTCATGGCAATAGTTTGATAAAAACAAATTTTAATATGTGTATTCGATAAACGAATTAGATGTTTTTTCAACGTGCCATTGTGGCTATTGAAAGTGACTGACGTAGTAAAAATAGACAGGTGACTTTTGTTTTCGTTAGACACAATAAAGAGGAATAAATAATTTATATCTTCTCTTCCTTTGTATCTGATATTTGTGTGTGCACAAACCTGTGTTAACCTTTTTTGATACACGAGGACACCCCAAAAACACTACTTCCACATAGCGCACACGTTTTGGTGCGCTTCATTCAGTAGGTATAAATGTTAAGTTTTTATTCCTAGTTGCGCACCAATGACAATGTAGGGTCTAGTGATGGGGTTGTTTTACATCTAATTATATTTTTTTTTACTGTATTGTATTTAAAAGTATTGGATGTTTACTTTACAGTAAAACACGCTTCTAGCAATGTGTGTCATTCCCACATTTTTTATTTCAATGAAACATCACAAGCACGAACTAAATAATAAAAACAGAAATATATTAGGTTGGGGAAAAAGTCTTTTCGCATTATTGTATGTATGAACTTGTAATAAAATCTCTTTGGCTATACTATTTGTATCTGGCTGGTTTTGGTATCATTAAAAGTTTAAATTTTAAAGAAGATAATTCCAAATTCAAATTAGGAAAATGTGTGATTTTTATTTGTTTTTCGTACTGTCAAGATGAGTGAATCTAATGAAGAAATTCGATACATTTTAAAATTTTACTACAAAAAAGGTAAAAATGCAACGCAAGCCGCGAAAAAAATTTGCGATGTTTATGGACCTAGTGCAGTGTCTGTGAGAGTAGCACAAATTTGGTTTAAGCGTTTTCAATCCGGAAATTTTGATGTCAAAGATGCACGTCGCTCTGGTCGCCCTATTACGGATAAAATGGATGCCATTTTTGAAAAAGTGGAGCAAGATCGGCATATCAGTAGTTACGACGTAGCTGAAGAACTGGGAATTGACCACAAAACAGTTTTGGCGCATTTGAAAAAAACTGGGTACACAAAAAAGCTCGATATTTGGGTACCTCACGAGCTCACTGAAAGAAACCTAATGAACCGTGTTCTCATTTGTGATTCTTTATTACGACGTAATGAAACCGAACCATTTTTGAAGAAGCTGATAACTGGTGATGAAAAGTGGATCACGTACGACAAGAACGTGCGAAAAAGGTCGTGGTCAAAGGCCGGTCAGGCTTCACAGACTGTGGCGAAACCCGGGTTAACTCGCAACAAGGTGATGCTGTGTGTGTGGTGGGATTGGAAGGGCATTATTCATTATGAGCTGTTACCACCAGGCAGGACCATCGATTCTGAACTCTACTGCGAACAACTGATGAGATTAAAACAAGAAGTTGAGAGAAAGCGGCCGGAGTTAATCAACAGAAGGGGTGTGGTTTTTCATCATGATAACGCTAGACCTCACACATCTTTAGCCACTCAGCAAAAATGAAGAGAGTTTGGCTGGGATGTGTTAATGCATCCGCCGTATAGTCCTGACCTTGCACCTTCAGATTTCCACCTGTTTCGGTCTCTTCAGAATTCTTTAGGCAGTGTCAGGTTAACATCACGAGAGGACTGCCAAAACCACTTGTCGCGGTATTTTGAACAGAAGCCCCAAAGTTTTTATAGCAATGGGATCATGTCCCTGCCTACAAAATGGCAAAAAGTTATCGAACAAAATGGTACCTACATACTTTAGTTAAATGTAAATAAACTATATTAAAAAATGTTTTGAATTTTCTTAAAAAATGCGAAGAAACTTTTTCCCCAACCTATTAGAAACACTATTTTGTTTCAAACCGTTTCCCTCGCACGGCTTTAAAGTACTTACGAGCTTTCACGCTAAAATCTAATGTATTTCGTTGTCGAGAACACAATTTTAGTACTCGACTTAATTTTGATGAGGTATTGTTGATGTTGTTGTAATTTTATGACTTTAGAATCATATCTACATTATCTATAGTCGAAACTGTTCAAATAAAATGACGTAAAATATATTTAAAAAAATATTCTTAGATTCTTTTTATTCTACTATTACAATCTCTTATTATTATAATAGACCGTCTTATCGCTTCCTATTTCATTTTAATAAGAATACATTTTTGTCTATGTTAGAAAATTATATTTGAGTGAAAAGTTGATTTTAGTATTTTAATGCCGTATCTGAATATGAATTAATTTGAATAAAAACTTGAGCTATTTCTTAATTAACAGCTCGGTGCAAGAGCGGCTATTTATGTAAAAACTAAATAGGTAATTATTTTGTTTTACAAAGTATGATGTTGAATGTAAAGTATTTTACCTTCAACAACAACAAAAAGCAATGAACCATTTAAAATGATTTTAATGTTAATTTTGACCCGTTCACGTTCTGGATAACAATGCTTCAAAAATTATATTTTTTTTACCAAAGGCAACACTGACATAACGTTTATTTTTACCTAATTATATTTTTTAAGGGCCTAAAGATTTACGCGAAAGGTTTTTTTGTTTTTTGTCGCAGAAGTGTGGGAATAACTTTGTATGAGCTAAAGCTGTGTCTGGGTTGCTGAATAATGCCACTAGCACTGACTTATAAATCCCTCAAGTAGTTATCCAGTGTTACCGTTCTTAACGTTACTGGGCCTAGTGACAGTATAAATATAGTTGATTGTATGTCAAAATATATCTAATACTAAAATCCTTGACGCGTTCAATTATTTATTAGAGCGCCCTCTAGTGATTTAAGACAAAACAACTTATCTGAAAACTATTCTTGAAGTCATACAAACCGATTGCAAATTACCGCATTTTAATCAGAATAGTAACCGACGTTTGTTATTATGTTTTGTTAACAACATCTTGTCAAAAGCATATAGGTACGAACTTTTTTCCTTTCTTTTCCTTCAGTATGAAATTTAATGTAGATAAAACTGACGGCCTTACCGCTTAGGTAAGGCCTAAGCTTAACGCCTTAGAAGCGTTGTCTTCTTGGCAACATTTGGAAAGATAAGGCGATTTTTCTGTACAGAAATACCCAAATACGTAACAATAAGCTTCCCCTGGGATACTGTACAAACTGCTAGAAACATAAACCCATATGACTTATCTTATTTATCCTCCTTCGTTTCCAAATATTTAAAGTGTTAAATTATTCAGCTAACGCCCGACTCCAGAACTAACAAAACAACTTAAGGCTCCCATTTAACACTTTGCATTTGAATGGTCTGCATTCGAATGGGGCTATGGGTCTTTATTGACCGAAATTAAACTTGATTTTAAACAAATTTTTCAGCTTAGAAAAAATGAAAAGACATTGTGGGATGTGGGAAGTCGGTGGACAAAGCCCAAGATGTTTTATCAACTCTAACAGCTCGCTTTCATAGGTACATTATTTTTTTACGTTTTTTCACATACAAAATCCTACAAACAAAAATACGCTGCTATCCGGGAGAGTCATCTAACCCTTGTCATCAAATCTAAATTTTGTTTACAAACAATTTCAAACAAACACATATATATAGGTACGTGCAAACAACACGTAACAGGAACAGTGCGATTGGGTTACGTAAAGGTGTGTTTGGCAGATTTTGTATGTTTGTAGAAAATCTTTTAGGTTGCAAGTACCTACAAGTAAATAAAAAAACCCTACTCTTACCATCACATAGCGCCCTAATGACGTGTGGCATCAAATCTGTCTAAAAACCTTTCTTGAAGTCATACAAAACGATTACCAAAAACGGCATGACAAATCGGTTACGCCGTTTGAAGTTATGTCGTCTATGTAGAGAAAAATAAATATACTACCTTACCCAAAAACCTATACCGGCTCTTGTCGTTGTGAGATATTAGCAAACTGGGTCTATTAAAAAAATCCACTAAGCCTAATGATCTGATCTAATCTCAACCGTCGAAAAATTAGCGCCATAATCAATCACGCAAGCTTAATGTGGATTACTTTTGGCCATAAACTTTTGTTTCTAAGACATGGTTTTATCGAGATAAGGATATTTTCAATTGCTATAGTAAATTCAGCGTGCCATCCGAACTAAAAGTAGCTCCATTCGATTGCCGCTACGGAACAAGTTATTATGTATGATCTGCAGACATTTGTTCTTGGTTTGGGTGTTATGGTACCATGGTACTCGTAGTTCCCGAAACCCACGATACAGGCATTCGTAGTGTGGGGTTAAGACTACGTATGTGACTTTCCAAAAAAGTAAATTAAGTCCAAATGGGAATCGTAGTGTGGGGTTAAGACTAAGTATGTGTCCAAAGAAGTAAATTAAGTCCAAATTGGTTTTAGTGCCCTCCGGACTGAAACATCAAGTTGTATTTTCGCATTTATAATATTTGTACAATTGGATATATTCAAACAGACGTTTATTGCTTTCATACTAGCCTGTTAATATTTTAATAGGCAAATATGAATGTTCGTTACTAGTAAACTCGGTAATGGCCTAACCAATTGAAATGCAATTTGGAATTGATAAAGATCACGACGTGTTAATAAAATAACGATATGTTAATGTTTATTGGCACATTAAAGGAATTATTAATAATAATAATGCTGTACATTTTCAAACACCATCATCTAGCCCCAAATTAAGCAGAGTTTGTGTTATGGGAACTACATGACCGATACTACTACTTATATACGTTTTTTTGTAATATGATATTTGACACAGAAAATACCCAGACCCTAGACAAACATTTGCAGGTCATACAAACATTTGTCCCGCAGCGGGAATCGAACCCACAACCTTCTGCTTCTCAGGCGGGCCACTGCGCCACAGCGGCGTTGAAACGATACCTAGCGAACAATTGTACCTCGGATTATGTCTGTATAAAAAAGCTACATTTCATCCACGAAATCAAATATCGATTATCAAATAAAAAATATCGCGTTTTTACGGACCGATGGCGTTGTTGCTTTCCCATCCTTGTATAGGAAAAATATGCGGGTTCACACCACACTGTGTTTTGGGAAATCAGCGTACAAAATTCCATCAAAATAACACTCTTCTTTCATATCCAAACATTTACACAAACTACTTTTAACAACAGCTGAAGAGTAAAACCATTTAACACTTTGAATGCACCGGGGACGAAAATGACTATGGAAACGCGAACTGGATAAAAATGACCCAGGAGTATAGTCTAGTTTCGAAACTGGATTGAATTTACGCGGCTGTCGTCCGATTGAATTGTTTCCGAGCTATATTTCTCTAGTTACTGTAACGAAGAAGTTAGGGATGTTAGACTCGGTTTGGCCGGTAAATCGTAAAGGAAAGCTGGAAAGGATTGTATAAACACTGATTTTAGAATACATTTTTGAAGCAACTGAAATATAACATTTCAAGATATTGATACAAAGCAAGACGTACCATCAGAGATCAAATGTTATTATTTATTTTGAATAATATCTTGTAGGTCAGATTGGTTTAAAATGCCCGTCATACTAATAAGCTTTTTTATCTAGAATATTTAAGATCGAAGTATGCATGCAATTCATTTAAGTTACACAATGAACCGTTTTCTGAGTGTAAGATATTTTCGTTATCAGCTAATCTGTTTAAAAATCAAGTGTCTCTTTTAACCAGTTGTTGAAGCGACATCAATTTTCAATGGAATAAACTATTTTTGGATACATTATCTCTGCGGTCTTTTTTAATCTATAATATTTAAAAACGAAGTATGCATGCAATTCATTTAAGTTACACAATGAACCGTTTTCTGAGTTTAAGATATTTTCGTTATCAGCTAATCTGTTTAAAAATCAAGTGTCCCTCATTTAACCAGTTGTTGAAAGACATCAATTTTCCATGGAATAAACTGTTTCTGGATACATTATCTCTGCGGTCTTTTTTTATCTATAATATTTAAGAACGAAGTATGCATGCAGTTCATTTAAGTTACACAATGAACCGTTTTCTGAGTGTAACATATTTTCTTTATCAGCTAATATGTTTAAAAATCAAGTGTCCCTCATTTAACCAGTTGTTGAAGCGACATAAATTTTCCATGGAATAAACAGTTTTTGGATACATTGTCCCTGCGGTCTGCAGTCTGGCCAGCGAAAATAAACACCGCCATCGGAAACATAAAAAATGCTCGGCATCCCTGTTCGATAAGGTCGTGGCGTTTCCGTGTGAAAACTTCCAGATAATGTCACGTGACGCGCTGAAAGCTAGCAGTGTATTCTTGGCTGTATCTTAATGTATTTTTACTATTCTAGAACTCTGTGTTTGGTGAGAACATATTTTAAACCACGTTGGTGTTTATGGAAGGTTTTTGAGTGGAATCACCGAATGTGGTTTTGAGGGTAGGATGAAGTGTCTTCCAACCGATGGAGCGATCTCATTGTTACCAATCACAAGAAGTCGATGGTTTAAAGTGACTGTTTAAAAATTAGTTTAAGCCGTGATGTATCTGACTCAAAGTTAATGGGTCCATACTTTCGCATTAATATTAAGCAAGCCTCTACTCACGGATTCGGCAGCGTGCTAACCGGATAAAAGAAGCCTATATTTTATTCTAGACCATGAAATCTATCAAATTTATTGAAATCAGTTTAGTCGATACAAAAATAAAAATGTTTTCACAAAAAATGTTAATAAAAAAAGTGAAAATAATAATAATAAATTTCGCAATTTTTCCTATTTTAATAACTTTTAACTGTTAGGTATATTATAAAAATTCGTAAGATTTCTCGTAAATAATTGTTCCAAAAAAAAATAAACTTTACCAAAGCATACATAAAGTAAATTAATATTTAAAGTCACGTAATCACACTATACAAATTCTGAAAAGTAAGTTCGTCGGTGCAGAATCACATTTTGACTAATTCAATTCCGATGAGACTTCGGGCGAATCTTAAACAGACCTCAGCCTTAGATTATTATAAGGGTGATTGTTTATTTAAACAAACGGCTCCAGTTGGTGCTAGTCAGGGATTCTGCCAGGATGATACAGGGGCATGGCGGAGATCTCGGGGCTAACCAGCTGATATGTCGTAGAGAGAGAAGTGAACCACGATATTTAAAATTTCCATTGGTTGTTGTCAAGCGCTTGACCGTTATCTACAGAGGATATAATCACTATGTTTAGTTATCTTACCTGTTGGTAAGTACTTTGTGGGTTTGAATTCGAGTATTTTAGTATGAAGTAAGCAGCAAAGTAATTATAACGACGAGGGGAAGTATACTAGAAGAAGTAAGACTGGTTCAGCTCGATCGAAGGCTCGATACAAAACAAAGATTATACTAACTAGATAAACGCGGGTCTAAACGCATCAATAACGCGTTTTAATCTACTAGTGGCGACATCTAGTTCTGTCTTCGTTAAACTGTATAACACTTAATGCTACAGGGTGTACACGATACTAGGTAAATAGTAGCAAACTCTTAGGCTGGCCCTGCCAACGCCCTCATAGATGTATTTCGTAAATATTAATTGGAAGCTTGTTAAAATATCGTCTTATGTTTCAATCATGTTTCTATAGGTACATATTAAGTTGTGTAGGAGAATATTGTTAGCTGTGGCTTTTCAAATTAAATACTATTATCTCTATGATATCTGTCGCAGGTTGTTTAAGCAAGTGTACCTTTATCTATTCTCTGAATTATATATAACTGTTACCGTATAATTAGTAAGCTAATGTGCTCAAAGAAAAAAACCTACATATTATTAAACTTCTTCCATATCAGTTCAAAAATTACAAGCAACAAACATCCATACGTTCACATTATATTTGTAGGATAGGATTTACTTTGCAAAAATTAGACCAAGTAGACTGAATCGATAAGAACTGATCCTTCTCATTTATAAACTTCACTAACGCTAAATTCTACCATAAGTGCAATTGATGTATTGCCGATAGTTCATAGATTTTTTCAAACAAATCAACAACATTGCCACAACGATGAATCAGAAGATGGATCGAAAATACGTACACGAAAAAAGATAAGTTCGCGATTTTAGAAAGAGTGAATTGTTTTCCCACTATTATGAAAATAGTTGAAAAAAAATATCTTGCTAATATGCTCTAACTAAACAAAAATGTTCTCATTAAAGAAAATAACCTTGTTTAAAAACTGGTTATTAGAACAAGCAGGGCATTTACAACGAACTAAGTATTCTCTTGAGATTTCGAGCCAGCACTAACGACTTTTAAGAAGCCTTATTAGATGTAGTCAGCTAGAAAATGTTATTTTTCTTAACGGATAGTGTTCGACCAATTTATTTTTAAAGACATATTTATATTCTGTGTAATCTAGTATGATTTTATTCACTCAGCAACATTTTAATTCTTTAGGGAATAAAGGGTATTGTTTTAAGGTGAATTTTAATATAGTATATGGAATACCCTATAACATATTAAAATTCACACATGAGGTTTAGACATTACAAGGATGAACATGTCTAAATCTCAATGTTTAATGATTCGGCAGACAACCAGAGTAATCATGGCGAGGACTACTAAGCTTAAATGGCAGTGGATAAGTCATATCTGCCGAAACCGACAACCGTTGGAGTAAATTGATCCATAAGTGGAGACCGTGCCTAGGCAGAGGTAGTGTAAGACTCTTCGGTGAGATGCAGGGACTTCTTGGGCAAGGTGCCTGGATGGAGAGAGCTGAAGACCGGGTTTAGTGGTGCACCATGGTAGAGACTTAAGCTCAGCATTGGACTGCGGTAGGGTTGATGATAATGAGGGAATGTCTGTAAGTAGCTAGTAAAACTACTTACAACGATATTAAATATGGATCAGCCCGCATCGAAATAAATATTTTTTTTTTAAACTTCTCTTTTTTCGTGGTTCGACTGTATTGCAGTTGCAACAGCCGTGGTCACGGAATGCCTGGAGTACATCATATATAGTATATGGCTTATATTAAAATAATAAAAAAGGTAAATGCGAAAGAGACCCGCAAAAAACATATAATTAAGTTTGTTTTGGGTTTTTATAAAATCTTATATAAAATTTACTCCCTAGACAAGGTCCAACTAACACTACTACTTACTATTTTTAAACAACAAATATATAATATATAAAAATATATGAATACTACACGTATTCATATATTTAGCAAATATAAACATTTGGGCTATGAGACATTTAATGAATAATTAAATGAGTGACGTAACTCCTCAGATGACTTCAAATAATGGTACCTACATAATGAATTAGATGGCAATTGGCGATAAAAAGATTAGGAGGATTAGATAGGCCGTAACGGAAATCCTGCCATTTCAACAAGTCGTGATATTTTTATGACTATTTAATTGTTTTTTTTTATCTCAATCCAAATCGATATTTTCTGTATTTTACAAAATAAATAAAAACAAACACGCTCACAAATTTGTGTTTTAATTTTAGGAAAAATGCTCGCGATTTGCAAGTAGATAGCATTCCACGAGGTTGCCAGCCGCCGCAAACTGCAAAACTAATCGATGGCACATGCCATCGAATTATTGAATTTCTGTATTTTTTCTCAAAAATAAGTTGTCTTCTATCTCACACGGACGTCAGCGAAAAAGAAAAAGCGGTATCACTTAAATCTGTATGAAAGCACGTAGTTTCATTAACACAATCTAACATGTGGTTCAATTGCTTCAAGCTACTTTTGGTTTTGAAAAACTTCAAAATTATGAAAGATAACTGAGACTACGCTGCCATGTGTAACACCAACACAGATATTTATACAAAATGTATCCGAATTTAAGGTCTACTGTTTGCGGTCCAATAGAAATAAGCCTAGTTTACTATGTCAGCCTATATTACTATGTAAAACGACTAAACTTTTGCACAATAAACGCAATTTATAAAATCTTCTTCCATCTCTGAGACAAAAATAGTCCCTTCGACCCGGAATATAAAATAATCATGAAATCCTCACCATCCAAAGGTTGCCTGGAAGAGATTGCTTTTAAACGATAAGAACGCCCATTGTACCTTTTTTTTTATATTTATTCATACATAATAATAATAATAATAATTTATTCAAAAAAATCGTATACTACACACATTACATATTTATGATCTAAAATTAACATAAAGTAAAATTTATACTAGAACCTGAACTAGGTATTCCTGTGTTTCAGGCGGGAGGGACTAACATTATACAAGCAAGGCAATTATACAAACAAACAAAACACTTGTAGAATAAAATATAGTGACTCGACATATAGGTTAACTACATAAATTATAGTAAAAATACTTATATTAGATTAGATTAGATTATTTTATTTCATAAAAACTTATAACTAAACTTAGTTAAGTACAACGTTTCACTTCATCACATCTAATAGTTTCTCTGTATCATCATACGACAAGTTTTGCAAGGCGTCCTTAAGGGCTGCCTTACAATTGAAGTAATTGAGTGGATAAATATTCACTAAGGCATTTAATCTATTGTAGAGAAGAGGGCCAAGGAACGTATAAAATTTAGTTGCAAAAGTGTGTTTAGTGCTTAGTTGTCTATGACAAACTTTATCGATTCGTCTTTTATTAGTAAAATCAGGGTTGTATGGAAGGGCTGCGTGCTGCTTTAGAACTATGTGCATTATGAATAACTGGCGGACTGTTAAGACTTTACATGATTCATATAAAAGGTTAGTAGGAAAAAAGTAGGGCCTTGCAGTGGACACTTTGAGTACTGCTCTTTGAGCTCTCTCGATTGTTAGTAGAAGTGTTTTACCTGCTCCACCCCATGTGGATATACAGTATGTTAAAACGGAATTACATAGAGCAAAATAAACTTGTTTGATAATATTCCAATCCGCTATATGACGTAATTTTTTGAATACAAATATTAGTTTGCGGACTCTAGCATTCAATGCATGTATATGTGCTTTGAAGCTTAGAGTCTTATCCAATATAACACCTAGGTATTTAATTTTATTAGTTTTGTTAATGACGGGACACATGCGTTGGGTGTTAGTTAAGTCTTTACAAAAATGAGCATGTAATTTTTTTGTCATTTGACTCGTTGCTAGTTTACGCATTGAATAATAATTACCAAGTACTGAGATAACTAGCATAAATTTGGGCCTAATAATTGTACTAGGCAAGCAACGATACAAGAGTGTAAAACGATAACCACCCCAAATTTAGTATTTAATTTTCCACTTAACATGGCTGTATTTCTTTTAATTGCCGTATAAAAAATAACTTATAAGTATGCAATGCAAGAACGTTAATAAAACAAATCTTGAATTATTTATAACATTTGCTTTTGCATAAACGTTTCCGTAACTACACAATAATGTTTTACAATATTATTTAGACTGTACCACGTACTTACTCTCTATACCCTAAGTCCTCCTGTTTCGTTGACCGTTCAGAGGTCCTTCTTCATGACGTGGTATAGTCGTAATCATATCCTAACTACGATAATTTAAATTCTAGACCATAATAGTCTCCTTCGAAACAATCGCAAAATGTCGTCCAAAGATGACGATCACTTAAAATCCTAACAATAAATAATTAGTAAAACTAGTACTTTTTACAAAAAAAATCTATCATTTTTTTAAAGTAAAATTGTTGGACGCATACTTGTATACATTGGTTATATTTGAGTTAGGTTAGGTTGGGAATAAACCTAAAACTATAGATTAAAATAATGGTATGAACCTCGGGCTATGATTAAATACTTCAGACGTTTTTATTATGACGTGCTACACGAATTGTAATGGCCCTCGTTACAGACTTTAATTCAGCTTGGAAGTTTAACAATAAATAAAAAAAAACAAACAAGCTCACGACTTTACTCCCCATGGTGTACATACTCAGAGCGTAGATCTTTGGGAATACCAAGTAGCCACATTCAAACATTATAATTGGCATATGCCCGCGAGTTTTGCAATGTGAGCCTAACAAACATCCGTTTGACGAAAAAGGTTGATTGTTTGTTTGCCATTTATCCCTAAAACGTCATAAATTATGCAATTTTTGCCATCGACTTCAAGGATGGTTATAACATAGGTTTTTATCGCCACAAATCACTAAAGGGCACTATTTGTTAATTTGTGCAATTTTATAACCCCCGTTTTTTTAAGTGAACAAATTAACAGATAACAAACTTTTATTCAATCCTACTACTATTATAAACGCGAAAGTTTGTGAGGATGGATGTCTGTTACTCTTTCACGCTAAAACTACAGAACGGATTTTGATGAAACTTTACAGTAATATAGCTTATACATCAGATTAAAACATAAGCATAACTTTTTATCCAGGTACCTCGAGGGCGAAGCCGTGGGCAGAAGCTAGTAAACTCATAAACATTCCTATTTTAACTACCAACAAATACGGCACACTCTACTGGTTTGATGATACTTTATTCGAGATATGGTAATAGGTATATTCTTCGTCCCGCAATAAAAAATATATGCGTGGCAATTTTTCCGCCATCTCTTCAAACGCGCACTTAAATTGAAAGCGTACTTATCTTAACACTGACATTGTGACATGGAGGCTGTATTTTTTAAGGTTCTGTGCCTCAGGAGGAAAAACGTTTTTTTTATGAACAGATATACATACATATTATAATATTTCAGACTAATTTTCTATATAGTTTGTTGAAATTATATTTTAGAAGTTATGTTATGAAAAAGTTCATTCGCATTGCTGTTTTGGTCTGTAGGGTCATGATTCTGCCACCTAGCATTGCTGTTTTAGTTTGGGTCATGATGCTGTTGAAACTGTAGGTATAAGGCTCTTTGACATTGTATTTAGGGCAGGTGACGTATCAGCGCAGCAATACACAGAATATCTGAAAGAAGTATGAGCAGCCAAGACATCGGTTTTGCTAATGGATTACAAAAACTATTCCTGTCTCCCTCTTTTGTTTGACAGAGAGAAGAACCGAATGAACTTTTGTATTTTCTTCTTAGACAAAACCATGGTCTTGTGCCTCATGCTAAGCCTGCTGGTGTTACAGATGTCATAGATAATGGCAACGTCTACACCATCTGATAAACTTTCATACAAATGTTCGTCAGACTTGACAGAAAGACCATGACCCTGAGGAAAACTGGAAATAACTTTTCTTCCGTTCTCATGCTAAGCTTGCTGGTGTTGGGGATGTCATCGGCAATGGTAACAGCCATATCATCTTGTAGATTTTCATACAAAAGTCCGTCAATCTTGGCAAGAAACTGACGAACTTATGACCTTGAGGAGGAATAACCATGTCCCTGTTTCATTGTTTAAGCAAACGGCTGAATTCACTAATATAGTATAATATGTATCGTATGTGGGCGAGGTTGGGGTGTGTCCAACAACACGTCGCCACGCGTGTTAATATCCTCTTTCAAATATTGTATAGTTTTTTAGTTGTACTACATTTATTAATAGTAAAGTACTCGTATTCACAAAATGAGAAACTTATGTGTCCATTTTGTTTTGCCCGAATGCAAGGCCTCAAAAGTAGGACGCTAGCGCACACCTCTAGTGTATGTTGATCTGCGTCTTTGAAGTTCGCGAATTGGTTCGCATTTCGCATAGTTTGCCCTAGACATTTGAAAAATGCAAGTTATACACGTGAATGCACCTAAGTATGGACATGCAATTTATCATTTTTAACAGTAAGAAGTACACTGCTGGGCAGCTTTGAGAGCTGCATTTATACACCGTTCATTTATACCGATGTATTTCGTACAGGAATATTTTAAAGTACAGTTGATGTCTTACCTACTTCGAAAATAATTTATTCCTTTATCCTATTCATATACGTTACCTTGACATAAGTATAGGGTTGCGCTATCTTGACTGACAGTGACAGGTTAGTAATGAAAATAATAATGTATTTTCTATATAACAACGTGGGGTATGACTGGATGTTAGTAATTTATTGTTTCCCGGAATTATTTTAATGTTCTATAGATCCTTTCCGAAGAAAAGTTCAATTCAGGGTTATTTTTATTTCAAAAATCAAATATTTTGACACAAAATGGCCGTCAGTCGTGGTAGTCTGCTGAATAGATTATTTCTACCGGCGATTCAAGTACTTATTATACATATATTGTGATATAGAGATTCTCATGCATGACCAATCTAAGTCACCATACTCACTCTATGTTTTGCATAAGTAATTAAATAATATATATTTTATTGTCTGTGAAAACAAGCTTCTGGGTTCAAAGTTTGTTAATCAAACTTAAATAAAATACTGAGTAATTCACAAGGGAGCCAGACACTGTGAGAAACTTAATCCTATTAATTTCACATATAATCATCAACAATACTTACTTAGACAAGATAATTTAGTTTAATTAATGACGTTTTCCTTGAAACTAGCATCGCTTATCAAACAGAACATAACATAGTAGGTATACCGATATGTTTTGGTAATGTAGCATCATATATGTACATACTTTCCACATTGATTTTATCTAAGAAAAACAAAACAAACAAACATGCTCACTGTCTTCCCCATGGTGGACATCCTCAGATACATACTCAGTGAGTAGATCTTTGAGGATACCAAGTAGGGGGTAGTCAGAGGCAAGTCCAAACATTACATTTGGTACATGCCCGCGTTTTGCAAGTAGTAAGCATTCCACGTGGCAAGCCCATCGCCGCTTATTGTACACATTTCCACATTTACCTGTTCTCACTTTACTTATCTCCCTCTCTTTTAAATTTTTGCTGTCAAATCTAAATAATACTTACCTACTACATAGTTATAATTTTTTTTAAGTGTCACCTAGCTACTTAGGTACCTGCATCTGATCACATTATGCCCGGAGAGAAGTAGAGTTATGCCATCATAACAGATTCCACACTAGTACCTATACATTCAGTCAAAAAAGTATCGGGAATTGATAATTTGTCTATGGTCAATTTTTTGTTTATTTTTTTGCTGTTTGATTGGCACAAATGTTATCCATTTTGGAGCGGATTTTGAGTTGCATCTGTTGTTTATATTTATTATAGTGCTGTTTTTAGTTAGATCATATCTAGTGTGTACTGCGAATTTCACTATGGACAAAAATATCAAACAAAGAGTTTGTCTTAAATTTTGCATCGCCAACGGAATTTCGTGGTAGGAGTCATTGAAAATGTTACAGAAGGCTTACGGTGAATCGACTTTATCTTTAATATTTTATATTTTTATATAAAAACACATGCTTATGAGTGGTACAAAACGTTTAAAAGCGGTCGAGATGTGATAGAAGTTTTGCCTCGCTCTGGTAGGCCATCAACATCTTCAACTGAAGTTAACGTCGCAAAAGTGAAGGAATTAGTGACTGAAAATCCTCATTCAAATTTAAGAGAGATAGCCGCTGAACTTTCTGTGTCTCACGAATCGATCCGCACCATTTTAAATAATCAATTGGGTTTGAAACATGTTGCTGCTCGGCTAGTCCCAAAATACCTGAATTTTCTCCAAAAACTCAATCGCTTAAGAGTCGCTGAGGACATGCTAGAACGAGTCAATTCCGACCCAACATTCATGAAACGCATTGTTACTGGTGACGAGACGTGGGTTTACGAGTTTAACATGCAAACTAGTCAACAGGCTTCGGAGTGGCGCCTCCCAACTGAACCGAAACCGAAAAAACCACGCCAAAGTCGATCAAAAGTTAAAGTCATGTTGACTATTTTCTTTGACTATCGAGGTGTTGTGCACTCGGAATTCTTGCCGGAAGGTGAAACGGTAAATAAAGAATATTATTTGAGCGTTAAGAGAGTTTAAGAGAGCAAATTCGGCGAAAAAGGCCAGATTTGTGGAAAGAAAATTCTTGGATTTTGCATCACGATAATGCGCCTTCGCACAAGGCCATAATTGTAAACGAATTTTTGACCAACAACTCAACAAATACTATCGAGCAACCACCTTATTCACCAGATATGGCTCCAGCCGACTTCTTCCTTTTTCCTAAACTCAAATTACCACTTCGTGGCACACGTTTTCATTCGGGAGAAGACCAAATGTTTTGATGATTGGACTATTCGTTGGCGTAAGTGTATCGTTTCTGAAGGAGCATACTTTGAAGGCGATAAAATAAATTTAGATGAATAACTAAAATTTTGTGTATTATTGATCTTTTCCCGGTACTTTCTTGACAGAGTAGTATATCTCAATACTGAATTGAGATATCAAAGTCAAAATCAAAATTTGTTTATTCGTTAAAATCACAAGGATCACTTTGAAACGTCGGTTTTATCTACTGCCTGTTCTTTCGCGACAAGAAAACAAGGCTGGTCAACAAAACAACGAGTTGGAGCATTTTCAATCCCAAGAGTTTTTATCATCTAAATAATCAGATATTTTATAGTATGCCTTGTTATTAAGTTGATTTGCAAATATCAGAATTAATTTCATTTACCACCCATTCGTTTTCATCAAGCGGGAAAAGTCCAATGCAAATATTTTGACTAAAAATTTGCTATGTGGATAGTCGAAAAACGAAGTGTCATGTAAAACGAAGTATTCTCTAGGGAGCCGTGTTCCATTTCTGACAAATAAAGTTAAAAGGGTTTGGCCTGAGAGCGAACTTCTCAATATTTTTTCCAAATGTTATCCTAATGAAAATTTCTAATAGCACAGTATTTAATTTACCTACCGCTGTATAATTGCTAAGCCATAGCCTGCCATTGTGAAAAAGATTTATCAAAACATTAACAACTAAGTATTGTTTTGTTTGGTAGAAATAAAAATAAAACAGGTCATCCTAATTTAGGTACTAAGGTTGTCCATGCAGGATTATACATTGTTAAACATATTATAACCATTTATTCATACAACTATGTACAAGTAGGTATATACAAAAAATACAGATGAAACAGCTAGCTATCTAAAGACCGTTGCAAACGATCTATAGATAGCTCAACTGATCCAGATCACTACCAGGCGGAAGCGTTCCCAAAATACTGGCCGCATTGCCACGCTGAATGGCAATGCTAATGCGTTGACCCAGATAAGAGCCAGCTCTCTTGTCACGCGTCGCTTCGACCGGTCGCCCTGAACTTATTAACTATTATAACTAGATTTTCGATAACCACCTAATTAATTTCCGTCTCTCGAACAGAAATTGTCTTTTTAGGTCACCTTAATTATTGTACCGTGGCACAATAATTACTCAGTATCACTCAGTATCAACTGTTGTTACGGTGACCGAACGCAGTCAGCTGGCTAATAACTAGTTTTATTTAATTACCCACAATTTATGGTTTTTTCGATTCTACTTTTAAATTTAATACAAAATTATCTTGAGTATCACAGCTACCTACCAACCTAATTATTTTGTTGTTTAGTTTTAAGCCTGGGCTACATTGTGGCAGGTGTAGCCCAAACATAAGGAAGTATTTAGCAGGTGTAACCTAGCACGGCTGCTAAAAGAAAATTGTATTTTGTAGGTATCTGAAATTGTTGTTTTTTATTGAATGGTAAATGTATTGGAATATTGTATTGTAGTACTTACAAACAACTTAACAATAATATTAGATTACCTACCTACTATACCTACAACAAATGTGTTATTCCACTATATTGTACTTTTTGATGAATAAATACTTATACTTATAACTACTTATATAACACCTACATGTTTATTGTATTTTCAGTAAATAATTTCATTATATTTCAGTTTGAGTGTTTCAGTCTTGTGGACAATTTACCTACTTTGTAGCAAAAAAATACGAATAAAGCCAATTCACTCTAACTATCGGTAGGTATCGCTGAAACAGCGCCAGGGTACGGTTTTGGTCCTGAATTTATACATACCTACTGTGGTAGTATAACAATAAAATAGACATTAACGTCTTATAGTTTAGGCAAATAAGTATAAATGGGTACTACATGACTGATATACTTGAATATATGTGTAAATCCTGACATATTATAGATAGAAAACACCCAGATCCGAGACAAATATTTGCAGATCATAAAAACATTTGACTCGCGGTAGGAAACGAACCCGCAACCTTCTGCGTCTCGGGCGGGCCTTCGCCCACTGTGCCACAGAGGCACACGAGTTTCCAACTTCAAGTAATCCCCTGAGTATACTACTCTCTGAAGTACGGGCTGAAGATGGCTCCAGAGAAATGGAGATGGATGGATAGATGTTTGTTACTCTTTCACGCAAAAACTACTGAACGTTGATGAAACTTTACAGTAATATAGCTTATATCAGAATAACACATAATCTACGATTTATAATGATATTGTGTAAGTTGGCCGTAAAATAATGATATTATCAATTAAGTCAGTATATTGATATCGGAAATATCTAACCCTGTATGTTTACCTGTATAAAAAATAAAGTGTAGAGTATTCCACTGTGTTACTCGTCGATGTGTAAGCTTGGTGATTTGCACCCGATTCACGTACATTTTAATTTGCTGTCGTATTAGAGTTTCTAACTCTTAATTTATTCACTCCAACAAATGTTTAACGACATAATTGTTTGAATTTTCGCGGAAGATATTAGACCATAATTCATATCTATTATTTTTGACAGAACTTTGTGAAAGGGTTTACACATTTTCATCTAAAGGCTTTGCTAGAGGGCGGGTGCGGCAACGTTGCGTTTTTATTTTACTACTGATCAAATAAGCCGGTTTTGACTTACCTAAGTCCCTTGCTATTGTACAGCATTTTTACTCTTTGTATTTGAGAACAGGGTATAATTATTGGAAAATGACATACAATAATAAGATTTTAAGATTGAATAATAAGATTAAAATCCCGGTCCTGCATCTTTAACAATTTGTTTTTAAATTAGAGATAGATTTTGATTAAATGCTTGCGTACGTCAAGACACGCTTTGTCAGGATTAGAGATCTGTCAATTGATACTCTGTATAAGGGAAAAACTAGGTTGAAAATTTAAATACCCACTCTTCAATGTAGAACGATAAAGTTGTTATTTAATTATCTAATTTTTGTTTTTGTTTGTAGTCGTATACCTACTGCTTTCAAAGTGTCTTAAACTGACGGAGAAAGTAGGGCATGACACGAAGACGGACTTAGTTATAGAGGTTTCGTTTTCGCTTTGTGGTTATGGGTCCTTAGAAAGCGTCTTGCATTTATCCAAAAAATTAAATAAATAATGCTGGTCGTTTTTCACACAGCATCATCTAGCCCCAAACTAAGCAGAGCTTGTATTATGGGAACTACATGACTGATATACTACTTATAAATATATTTTTGTGAATACATAAAAACCGAGAAAAATAATTGCAGATCATACAAACATTTGTCTTGCGGCGGTAATCAAACCCGCAACCTTTTGCGTCTCAGGCGGGCCTTCGCTTACTGCACTACGCAGATGCAGCCGATGCATCGTCGATGAAAGACATGACTATGTTCAAGAAAGGAATATTTTGAAAGAAGGGTTAACGAAAAAAAACACTTTTCACCTTTATTCTGAAGGATTTATAGTGACAGAGGCTTTTAGTATCACAACGAGTCACGGTCCTCACGTCACACGCCCACTCGCAAACACTTTGTTTGACTGGTTTGTGTGTGACGTTATGGACAGTGGCCGTCACTTCATTGACGCCTACATCCACTCGTGTTTGGCAAAAGCTTTATTCGCTAAAACAATGAAAATCCAGTTTTGCGAATTGATTTACTGGCGATAAAAGATGTTTATTTCAAAACAAGCAATAAACGAGTGTTTTACAGCTAAATAATTGATTGCTAAACTGTCTCGATAACGAAAAGGGGAAGTTTATAATGGGACACAGAATTGATATCAAGGCAGGAAATTACGTTTCTATATAATAAATAATAATAAATAATACTGGACATTTTTCAAACAGCATCATCTAGCCTCAAAGTAAGCAGAGCTTGTATTATGGGAACTACATGGCTGATATACTACTTAAATACGTTTTTTTTTGAAAATACTTATATATTATACATAAAACACCCAGATCCCAAGACAAATATTTGCATATGCAAACATTCGTCCCGCGGCGGGAATCGAACCCGCAAACTTTTTCGTCTCAGGCGGGCCGTTGCCGTTTAAATTGGTAACTGTTATAAAAAACAAACATGCTCACCACTATATTCCCCAACCCCATGATTGACATTCCAGTACTTAAATATTTGAGTTTTTTTTTTACATGCTAAACGTGTTTGTTTTAGAAAGATACATATATTGTTTATTGTTCCATCATTTTATTGAACAATATACAAAAACATAACATGCTTTGCGAACATTAAATTAAGTTCATCAATTTTGATTCATTAATTCGGGGGTCTTATTTTTCTACATACACGTAGATATTTTCCCGAAAATATACAATCTTTGAAGTAATATTAAAAAAGTTAATTTGAACACAAAAAAATACTTTAACCCATCGAATATATGTAATTAAAAGTAATTAAATAAAAAATAAAATACGCGAGTAGTTAACTCGAATTTTCAAAACGTAGAATAATCTGCGTTATTCTTAACGTTGAACGTAAACACATTGTGGAAAAAATAATATTTTTTTGGAAACAGCAACACATTAGACTAATTGCCTTAAATTAACCGTTGGGATTGCCGCACCTTACCTTACGTGACAACAAAGCGTTGGTAATGAAACATTCAATTATACGAATGAAAAAAGCACAGCTTGTTCCCAAATAGCTGAGTTATTATTTAACTGGAATGCTCGCGTCTGCTCTGTCAAACCTACCCTAGCAAAAACCATTGTATTTCTATCAAATTTGAATACTGTGCGTAATCGCGCTCAGTAGCTACCCGTTTGTAGAAAATAACAAAAGTGATTTAAATCTCCATTTTTTATTCTTTTACTAGTAATATTTCAGGGTTCCTACAACGTCAAAAACCAAAAAAAATAGTTTTTTGCAGCTAACATTTCACAGAATATTTTTTGCCAACTAAAGTTGTAGTAATAAAATGAACTTAATTAATTTGTAATTTAATTTAAACCCCTAAACTTTTTTTATCAAAAAAAAAACCGATAGAAAATGGGTTTTAGAAACCCATGTCCAGCGATAGGTTAATGATGATGATGTTTATAAACTTTAAATTGGTTTATTATTTTATAAAATTTTGTATTCATACGTTTTTTTGTTTATTCTACGCGTAGATCCCAAATATGTATTAGTTTCAAATGCTAAATGTATGTAACTATACAATTTCTGACAACGCAAAATCTCCAAACTAAGCTTCAAGCTAGGTATAAACCCAACGAATAGTTGACCACGATTGTAATTTATTGAGTGAGCTGGTTTCAAAGGACTATGCCAGAAGTACAAAATGTAAATAAAAGTCCTAGTTTTCTTTTAAATGCTCGAAATTGCGATAATTCGTTCAGGGATTCGTTGAAAAATGACTTTGCAGTTTTTTGTGTAATTATTGTGTTTTAATTGTGTCATTCAGTTCAATTATGTGTTGGATTCTCTTGAGTAATTGGTTTTAATCAAACTGCATGATAATGAGAGCCGTGTTGGCCTAGTGGGCAGTGACTTCCGATCCATAGAATGTTTTAACACGTGCTTAAGTCGGTGACGGAAAACATAAACAGGGAATCGGCATACCCAAACATTCGAAAGCATGTGACATCGATTAGTGTTCCAATACAGATGTATTATATATTATACAATACAATATATTATACAATATGTATTATACAATACAATACGATAGGCTTGCAACCTGACATGTGGAATGCTAACTTCTATGCAAAACGCAGACATGTGTCAAATAAAATGATTGGACGAGTTTTTGATTACCCCAGCTTGGTATCCTCACAGATCTGCGAACTGAGTATGGATTTGAGGATCTTCCGCATGGGGAGCATGGGGAGAACAGTCATGAGAGTGTTTTTAGTGCTAAGGAAATCGTCAATCGTGAAACTACCGTTAGTGCTGTGAGTACAATAATTTCTCACATATCTTTTGTCAGAATTAGCCAAACAGTTGGTTAATCAGGAGCCCCAGAGCTCTAGCAATGAACATTATCATTTTGAAGAAATACTTCAGGAATCGAATATTAAAAACGTATCATAATCAAAAAAAAAAAGTCAAAATCAAAAATCGTTTATTTATCTTGATAAGTTTGAACCATAAATTACACAAGAGACATTCCTACTTATTTACAGCAGGTTCTTAATAGCTAGAAATAGGTACGTTACCTACGATAAATATATCTATTTACATAATATATATATATATATATTTATATAATATAAATAGATATATATATTCCTGTTTAGTAATAGTAGGTATATAGTAGTAGTATGACTTCGGGATCATAGTGTAGGTAACCAGATTTGTATAATATATTATACAAGACGTGCCAAACAAAAAAAAAATTATGACATTCTCATTTAATTTAATCGCCGCTGTCTGACAATGAGGTCAGACAACAGAGACTCTGTCGCTAGTCTCTGCTATCCTATCTATTACCTATTTTATTAAAATAGTTGCGTAGTGCGAACCAAACTTAAATGGACTTAACACAGCTCCTCTTAGTTTCTTGCACCTATCTAGTACCTAGTTGAAAGCTAATATTGAAAGTAGGTTAGTTCACAAATTAACATGAAAGTTTCTTCATAATAAGCTCGCCCACACAAGATTCTGAATAACAAATGAGTTTTCGAACAGATCCAACTTCGAACGATAGTTTTGCATTTAGTTTTAACAGTTTAAACTGGATTCCTGTTTAAAATTCATCCGGCTTTCATAATGTGTCTAGAACTTCAAATAAGTATGCTCTAGTTTTATAATTATTTCATTTGAATACATCTATTCCCCACTTGCGCTAGTGTTGAGTCTCTACTCTAGTCAAGTTATGTCTTGATTTTCCATAATATTCATATTAAATAAACACCTAACAGTCACAGTCAAGAAATCGATGTAAAAACACTTTTAAAAATTGAAGTTCACGTAGTTTTTAATTTGGCTTTTCTATGTGTTTCTCATAAATACCTAGTCTTTGATTTTGACTTTGACATTTTATTTACATAGTCCTTACCCCTCACTAGCGTTTGTTCGCGGTTGGTCAACTTCGCAAATGGTCCACTTTGTAAATCGTCCACTTCACAAATGGTCGGCTTCGCGAATGGTCTACTTCGAAAATGGTCAACTTCGAAAATTGAAGCTACGACTAAAATGATCTATCTTTTGCGCAAAAAATTAGATACAATTATTTCAAGAAGACTGGTTAAAGAGACCTTATATAGTCCAAGAGCTAGTGAACCCTGGGAGTAACGGTCTCCCTGTAAAGTTAGAAATTTGTATACTGACGATTTATGGCATGCTAAGAGCAATAGCCATGACCTGGCAGGCGTCAGCCCTGCACGTCATCAGCCCCTTTATTTTTCGAACTGTTAAGTAAATGGGGTTTCAAAACTTGTTTCTGTAAGTTTGAAAATTTAATAGAGTAAAGTTTATTTATCGTACATTTAAAAAAAAAATTGCCAGGCGATTACAATAAGCAGAAGTATACGACAGATCAATTAGAAAACGCACAGTTGATGAGGTAAAATAAACTTTGTCCTGTATACTTGAAATTTTTATATGTTTTCAAATAAACGTCTTAGAGTAAGTATGTACAATGCCAGGCGGTTTTGAACAGCATAAGATCTTGACAGGCGAGGGGACAGCTGCTAAGGGCGTGCGAGTGAGAGGTGTTGCGTGAATGCCTTTAGTGCGAGTGAGACCGTTTATCTAATACGAAGGGACGTATACCTGCTCTCGAGCAACAATGTACAGAGAAGAATTTCGTCAGTTGTGCCAACGATTTTGACTTGTGTGGATGCTTTGAGTTATAACATTTCTTATGTTAAGTGATTTCGAATTTTTAAAAAATCAAACTTTATATTGTTATCAATTGTGCAGTGCAGAAGAAAGAAAAAAATTTCCCGATACTAGAGAAATTTGTATGCCAAATGTATGGTTTGAAATCTTCAAAATTAAATAATGCACGATATGAAAAGTTCCTTGCTACGTACAACACAACTAATCCTAAAGTGTTTATGAAAAAAGTAGTAAGCTATGATTCATCGAATTTACCACCCTGCCAACGTGAAATAAATCAACAATTGTTGAGAACTGCCTACATCACAAAAATATGGCGAAATTGTCATTTAAAAGAACCAACAATTCTTACACCTGAAAATAACGGTTGGAACTTAATTGATAATCGTTACGATTTTAATTGGTTTGAGGGGAATACGGTTCCATCTTCTATATACGACATACTTTTACAAGGACCTGCTGATACTGCCACAGCACAATCGACTGAAACTGAGGAATGCATTTCAGGTAACATACAACTATTTTATTCTGTATCATTTAATATGCAGTCCTATGTATTGAGCTTGATATTTAATTCTCAACAACCTTATTGATTCATTAAAATATTTTTTTTTACTATTTTCAGATGAGGAAAACATTGTTGCAGAATCAGATGATGATGAAAACAGTGATAGCGAAATTTCGGATGATGCTGAAGAAAATGAGTGTTCAAAATAATGTACATTGCATAAAACCCAATAAAATACATTACATTTACTGTATGCGTTCATGTAACATTTCTTATTTGCACGCCCTTAGCAGCTGTCCCCTCGCCTGTCAAGGTCTTATGCTGTTCAAAACCGCCTGGCATTGTACATACTTACTCTAAGACGTTTATTTGAAAACATATAAAAATTTCAAGTATACAGGACAAAGTTTATTTTACCTCATCAACTGTGCGTTTTCTAATTGATCTGTCGTATACTTCTGCTTATTGTAATCGCCTGGCAATTTTTTTTTTAAATGTACGATAAATAAACTTTACTCTATTAAATTTTCAAACTTACAGAAACAAGTTTTGAAACCCCATTTACTTAACAGTTCGAAAAATAAAGGGGCTGATGACGTGCAGGGCTGACGCCTGCCAGGTCATGGCCATTGCTCTTAGCATGCCATAAATCGTCAATATACAAATTTCTAACCTTACAGGGAGACCGTTACTCCCAGGGTTCACTAGCTCTCCAGCTAACAGCTGGCTCTTATCTGGGTCAACGCATTAGTTTTGCCATTTAGCCAATGCACCCATCATTTTGGGAACACTTTCGTCTCCTCGGATCTAGATTAGTGGACCTATACATAGTTTGCAACGGTCTTTAAACAGCCAGCTGTTTCATTTTTTTTTGTGTAACCTACTTGGATTTTTTATTTCTGTATGAATATATATTTAGCCGTATTTTTATTTTAAAAATGATCTTTAACCCAGTATAGATTCCCAGTAATTTAAGTAACCAATAAGATGTCATCACGACTATCGCAGCTGCAGTTGACTTATCATCGTTATTTAGTAATTTATGAGGTGATTTCTTGTGTAGCTTAATACATACCAATCAACTGTTTGACACAAGGTAATACTAATTTACATGCTGTTATTTAAAATGAAGAAACCTCGAAAACGTAAATTTTAAAGTTACCCCTTCTTCATTACCGAAGTACTATTAAACTTTCTAAGAGAGATGAGAACAAATGGGAATACTCTCATACTTCACATCCAATACAACTCCTAACTTTGGAGTTCCGGTGGTGCAGAAACCAACTTTACAACCCCACCCAATGTCTATACTAATATTGAACAGAATTTGAACGACGAAAAGAAACTCTAACGAAGATAAAAAAAAAAAATGTTGTAAAATTGAAAGGATTGAAACTTTGGACTTTGAACCTTGGTCATGGTTTATCCTTTGACCAGGGCTCCCAATCTTTTAAGACTTGGATAATTACAACCAATGTGTTGTGTCCATCATTACTTATGCATGCATAAGTGCCCCCTCAAATAAGCACATGCGTAAAAGTTGCTTTAAGAAGCATGGAGCTAGCCATGTCAAGCACAAAATGTCAATATGTTGCGGATGTTCAAGACCTTCTGCCCACGGCTTCGCCCGTGTGGTATGTGGATAAAAAGTAGCCTATGTGTTATTCTGATATATAAGCTATATATCTGTAAAGTTTCATCAAAATCCGTTCAGTAGTTTTTGCGTGAAAGAGTAACAAACATCCATCCTCACAAACTTTCGCGTTTATAATAGTAGCAGGATTACCGTGAGTATTCTGATACATAGGACAATACTCTATACAAAGCTATACCTGTCAAATTAAGTTTGCTAAAAAATACTATTTCATGCGTTTTTACTATTTCATGGTGAGATTATTTTGGGAAATAATCTCACCAATAATGACAGTTCAATGTTTATTATTTGCTGACTGTTTATGCCGGGATGCTAGCTACACAAGCGGACAGATCAAAATTACACTGCACAATAGACTATTGCAAGTTCATGGTGTGTATCTTCATGTAATTTTGAAGCAGGAAGGCTCAGTGGTTTTCTTAGCCAATGAGTGAGAAAAAATTCACTTCCTTTCTTTCCCAGACATGTAAACTGTATAATGAGCTGCCTTATGAGATATTTCCCCTAAACTATAACAGGATCAGCTTCAAAAAAGTGTAAAAGGAGTTATTTAGAGCAGGCAACGCATCAATAATGCCCCAAGTAATGTTTTTCAATTTTTTTTTTTTTCAATTGTTGCAGGTGTCAATAGGCCTTGGTAACCGCTTTCTATCAAATGAGCCATATGCCTGCTTATCTAATGATCACATTAAAAAATATACAAATATATATTTACCCGCTGCTTAAAGAGCGCATATAATGCGATTGCCCTGTTTTGTCCTGTAGTTATTTATATATAAATAGACATATGATATATAGCTTGAAACTAAAATACATTCAATTATAGTAAACAAAAACTTATTTATCTAGCACGTAGTGACTGCGAAGTGGTTTGAAAATATACCTCCTTTTACTGTAAATTCAAGCAAAGTATAAACTTTGCGATCAAGTTTGCTTATCAAAATATATTGTAACAGTAAAGTTCCAACCGTAGATGTAGATAGTGGAACTTAAAGCAAAGTCTAGTTAGAAATATTCTTTCAGCTTCCCGTGTCCCATCATTTCATAGCCATAATTGACTTTAATTGATAAGCGATATGATCAAATCCAAAATAGGGAAATCTAAAATACTAATGTACACACTGATTGTAAAGCTCAGAATCAGTAAGTTATTTTTAACGCCCAACAGACACAAATATAGTCCTGACCTATGGTTAGGAACTACGAGTACTGTGGTACCACGTGTGAGTATGTCGTTGCTTTGAAGACTTCTTCAAGCAATTTTTGGTGAATAAATGGTTTTTGGCAACAAGGCTGGGTGTCTTGTATCTCATAATCTCCTTAACCTTATTAAGGTCGGCACAAAAAGTTAGTTTTTTTTGTCCCATCTGACAGCCATAATTATATATAGATAGATAGATAGATAACTCTTTATTGCGTACACCAGAATTAAACAAAACACTTTAAAAATGATCTTAAAACTAGGCTGTGGTGATACAATGGGCGGCGTTATCGCTAAGAGCGATCTCTTGAATGAAAATAGGTGAAAATAGGTGGTGTAACTGCAATACAAATAATTTACAGTTCAATTAAATACATAGGTATTTAAAAAAAAAACACAAAATCCATACGAAACTTTTTAGTTTTTTTCTTTGTAATCAGATATTGTTAAGATATACAGTATGGCGCAATTATTGTTATTAATTATCAGACAACATAATACAAAACACGACCAAACAGTCATTAGTTTGATTTATAACCGTCAGCTAATGGGATGAAACTAAACTCCATTAAGGATGAATCCGTGCAAAAGGTTTTATAATAGAAATATACGAAAGGTGATCTTCAAATAATAGGTAAAGTTCTAAAGAAACGCTAATATTGTTTACATTCAAAATCATCAGTATCAGTTGAAAACAGGCGTGTTGTACAATGATGAACAGACAAGAATTGAATATAACGAGAATTTTTAAGCAAGATGATGATGATGGTTTGATTCCCGCAGTGGGACAAATGTTTGCATGTTCTGCAGATATTGGTTCTTAGTCTGGGTGTTGTGTTCTCGGTTCTCATAGTTCCTGATACCCACGTTAGACTCCTAGTGTGGGGACACAGGACTATATATGTTTCTATTGGGTGTTTATTTATATATTTTATCTTATAAATAATATATTTAAAATAATATCTACTATACATCAGCACATGAATTTCCGACTGCTACCTCGCTTACGCTACTTTCCAATGTTATAAGCTATTCCCCCAACGACAATTTCCTAACAAAATACAAAAGTTTATTTTCCAAAGTCAGTCTCTAGAGCTAAATCGATACGAGCTGAATGTTTGAGACACAGGTGCATCCAAACATCCAAATGGGTATCGGAGTGAAGAAAATACAAGTATAAAAGTATAGAAGTGAAGAAAAGTATTGAAGTATACCGGTACCGGTATATTACGGTAAATCAGTTTGCGGGAAGTGGAAATGCTCGTATCTTTCCGGTTAGTTCACAGTTGGCTGCGGTTTGAAGTAGTTAGAAAATTTTATATATTTTTACGTAGGGTTACGTAGGGTCTAACGTCTTACAATACCTTTTCCTGAATGATTCAGGATGAAACATTGCGAGATACATGAAAAAAAATAATGTGCAAAGAAAAATACAAAAACCGTTAGAGTTTAGAGAGAGAGTAGAGTTTTGATCTTGTCACAGTTAAAATAGACGAGCTGTGAGCTACCACTCCAAGTTATAAAAAATATTGCCGTATGGCATGCTGGTGGTAAATCGATCAGAAAAGGTTGGAAACACTGCCCGCTTCGTTAAGAGAACATTTTCTTAAAAAAGACAGAACTTGCATAACATTAATACTAGTTAATATTATGACATTGAGAACTTTCTTCCTAAGTTATTAATTGAAACAGGCCCACGTTTTTGGGAAGCGGATTATGTACTATTTTTAAGTTTTTTAGCATTTAATATATTAATTACATAAGTGGATTAAGCAATTTAAAGAGACTTTCATTCCCATTTTTATTTCGTCATAAATTAAGATTAGGCACTTATCTAATCTTACTTTTTGTATTTTTATGTGCTTTATTGCAACTAATTTAATGCAAAATGCGGGTATTTGGCAATTGTTATATTTGGCCGTATCTCTGATTACCCCCTACTACTCAAAGATCTACTCACTGATAATGTGTTTGACGTCCCATCATGGGGTATAAAGTTGTGAGCATGTTTGTTTTATTTTGTTTATCTGTGGGTCAATTGAACTCCGTGCTGAAAATCAGCGCTGCAGACACTGCAGCATTATGCTGAGAACGGACCTTTTTGACAGTACTACACACCTACGTATTAAACGTACGTTCCTTCCTACGTTCTGGATCAGTTGTGCTATCTATAGATCGTTCGCAACAGTCTTCAGATAGCTAGCTGTTTCATCTGTATTTTTTGTATAAACTTACTTGTACATAGTTGTATGAATAAATGTTTACGTATTAAATAATGAAGTAATAATACTTATGAAATAAAATATGTTTATAAATCTGCTAAAAATAAACATTTCCAATTTTATTCTATTCCATGTGACAGATTGCAAGCTTATCGCGTGTACGTCACATATTGTAACAAAAATTTATAATATTCCAAAAATGCAATTTTGAATTTTAGCCTCCCGCCTTGTACGCGGGGGCTATACCACTAAGCAACGAGATCGTTAGAGCTGGTTAGAGAGCTGGTCGAAATTCTTGATACATCGATAAACATCGATACGTACCAAGGAAAGGTCGCGGTTTCAAGTCCCGCCGAAGTTGAATTATCGGGAGTATTATACATTCTTGTAATTGTGGGTCAACGCTTCAAATACAAAAGAATCCTTTTTTTAAATTGTTTTATTTTCTGTATTGTTTCAGATCTCCTGCTTGGCGGGTAGGATGCGTCGGCATGCACCGCTTCGTGCTGCTGATGGTGGTGCTCTCGCCGACCATCGCGCCACATACCACTCACACAGGTATACAACAATAATAGACCACCTCCTTTCATTGACTTCCCGCACCTTTGAGATATCATCGGTCCATCGAGTGAGGCTCTTCCCACACTAGTCCGATTCGTGATCGCCATTCGAACCTTTCGTAGCAGTTATTGGTTGTGCCAGCTTAATGGTCGACAAAGATTTAACTCATAGAAGCTACACACACTTCTTGAGTGGAGACCAAACATAGTGTGGGGCGCCCCCTGACTATGTGGGGCGATGTTTTAAGAAAGGCGGCGGGTAAAGACTGAATGAGAAGATCCGAACACTGGGCTCAGTTGTGTGAAGGGGGAGAGACATATGTCTAGCAGTAGACAGATGTGGACTGATGACGATGATGATGAAATACACACATGTGAATAAAACTGCTTGTAGGCAAATATGTATACCACACAATGTTTGGTCTCGAAGTAGCTTGTTTCATCAGTCCTAAAGTTGTCGTTTAAAATCAACAGACCACATTATTTTGTTGGCTGTTGTCATTCCTACTACTGATTAATTTCCTTGATGAGACTTGTTAGGACAGGTCGGTATGAGAAGTTGTATCTCAATATATTAAAAGCTGGGGGAGAAATTAGACTCAAATGCCGAAGATTCGATGAAGTTAGAAGGTTTTTTTCCCATTTGGCTTACTCAATACATTTATTGCTTTCAAATAGTAGGTACTTACATGGTGTTTATAGGTAGGTATCTCATATGAACCCTATCTAAGGGTATAGCAAAACAGATAGGTAAACTTATAAGCTCGAAAAATAATGAATCATGATCTTATAATGTTCTAACTCTTTTCCCTAATAACCTAAGATTTTGTTGGCAGTTCTAGACGCTGAATCTTCTACCATGTCGGGCCCACCTACAGTCTTCCGGCGGGTGACGCCAAAACCACGGCGGCCTTACAAGGGAAAAGCCGATTCTCCTATGCTGAACTACATATTCGACTCCTATGCGACCAGCAATAAGCATTTTCATGACATGTGAGTTATTTTTTTCACTATGTACACTATTATTATAAAAAAGTAAAGTTTGAAAGTTTGGATTAGGAGGTAATCTCAGAAACTACTCATCAGAATTATTTCACCTATACTTATAATGGACCAAGGGGCTGTTCGAGGAGACCAATTTAATTGGTTAAATAAATTGGTAATTAAAAAAATAGTCGAGCGAATGCGTTCCTTACGAAGGCTGCCTTAACCGTAAGAGCTACTTTTCATCGGCTATTTTTAGTAAAATATACTAAAACATACTTCCATACTTATTTAAACATACTATACTGAAGTGAAAACTCATCAATATGTCTATCCTGCCCATCTTGACCTACGGAGCTGAAACTTAGTCCTTGACCAAAGCAAAAAACTCCCAACTTCAAATCTGCCAAAGAACGATGGAGAAAAGCATACTTGGAGTTTAACGAACCGGTCCATCAGAACACTGACCTATGTACCAAAACTAGCATATCTAATGTAAGCATGTTTAAAGTGGGATTGGCCTAGGTTTATCCAGTTAAACCTAGTGGCCCAGTGGATGTCAAATAACAATCGACGTCTCCGCGGAAGACCAATATATTATACACACTACCGCAGGCGTAAAAACACTTATTGCTTATTGCCATGACACTTATTCAATTTAATCCTCTATCGGTGTTTGTAGCTATACGTTTTATGACATCATCATCATCATCAGCCCACATCAGGCCAATGCTGGACATATGCCTATCCCAATACGTGTCATTTAGATAGAAGAGCCGATCACTCTTCTCATCCACTTTCTGCCCGCCGCCTTCCTTAAGTCATCGCTCCACCTAGCCGGGGGGCGTATTTTATGACATGATCTTAACAAAAACGTGATTATAACTATGTTTGGTTCTAAGAACTGAAATTTAGTTGTGTTGTAAAACCGTCTAATTTTTAGTATCAAAAAGCACTAAGTAGAACAAGCTTCTCTTGATCGAAGAAGGTACTCGTAATGAAGCCGCAATGTGCTAGCCATGCGATCCCTACATCGGCGTTTACCGTCGCACGCGAGCTCAGTGGGTATTTGTCTTTAAGGTTCTATAAAGCAAAGTTAGCGTTGATTAGCTTGCAACCTGTCACGTGGGAGCAAACACGAAGCAAAAAAACAAAAGAACACGCTCAGTATTACCCATGATCCGCAGAGTCGAAAGCACGTCCAAAAATTACATTTGGTATATACCCGCGTTTTCAAGTAGTTATTCGTAGCATTCCACGTGACAGGTTGCAAGTACATCGCCGCAAATACAAGAAGTCATACATATTATAATATACATCAGTTCCCGTCTCACCCCCGTCGAGCGTGGTCGCGGACGGTGCTCATGAGGAAGGACCTCTAAACGGTCAACGAAACGTTAGCAGGAGAATAGTAAAGAAAGAAGTAGTACGTGGTATAGTCGTAATAATATTCTAAAATAGAATATACATGCCTATCACGCATCTGAGGTTCTGAGTTTCGATCTGAGGATGTTATTTTTTAAAAAATGTTTCTAAGTAACAGCGACAATAACTGAAAAACTCATACAATGATAAAGGTTACAAGACGTTGTATAACGTAATTAATTATCTACAAGTTTTTCACTGAAGGCTCGGTCAAACTGATGCGGTGGCGAAAATAAGTAAATGTTTGACGAGTGGTTGTCAATGTTTATATAAATGTTTTGACAGTCACCGCCTACATTTTCTCGTCAATTTGACCGGGCCTTAAGCCTTGACATGATCTTGCAGAACCCATAGCATCTTGCGTAGTCAGAACTCGAAACTAACTTGGTATAAATTATTAGAACGCGGCAAAACTTTCTGCACGTAAATACATGAAACCGCTTATGAAGTTATCTGTTCATACTATATTAATACTAAGTAAGCTAGTGGTAACATTGTTAGTCGCAACTTAAGTGAACAATAAATATATACTTTCGAATTGATAAGTGAATGAATGAAAATATGGAAATAAATTATTGTACACCGCAAAATAATAACAAAATAAAAAAATTACCTATCCAAAAGTACAATTACAAAAAGTTAATCATAAAAATAACTGGACATTTTTCAAGCAGCATCATCTAGTCCCAAACTAAGCAGAGGATCCCATGAACTACATAGCTGATATACTTATATATGTTTTTTATAGTAAATACATACTTTATTTCATATTTTTTTATTGCTTCTTTAAAGTATGTATTATTTTATGTTAATAATCAAGATTTGTTTGAATAGAACGTTTATAATAAGAAATATCGACTTGGAATAACACATAACCCTTTTATAATGACAGCACGCAAGCAAACCAGAAGTCTAAGAAGAGTAAATTTAATGCGGTGCGTCCGTAGAATTCTAAAGTTCGAAAAAGATTCTTATTACTGTCAGAATTATTATGTTTAAAGAATCTCTTTGATAAATAAAATGAAAGTTTTTATATTAACGTAAATTATTCGTGAAAGTTATAGATGGATCTTCAAGAACCAGTCGAAATTTCAGATAAAAAACAGCTTTTACAAAGAGGTTTTTAAACTCAAAGTTAATCATCTCCTTTTCCTGTGCCGTTTTCACAAACCTGTAAAGAGGTATGATACAGATTCAGGAATGAATTCATCAAAATAAATTCGGCATGCCCAAGAACTAAAAATTAAAAGGCATGTGACATCCGATAATGTTGAAAAACTAAACTGTGACTGGACCTCGTGGCTACAACTACGTACCAAGATCACGTGTTCAATTGTGATGTTTTCGGATTAAAAAAAATACAAAACTCCCAACTTTCGAACCGTGAAGTCGTCGGCAACCGGCATGCCCTAAAACCAAAAATGCGAAGGCATGTGCTATTGGTTAGTGTTCCAATAAGGGGCGATAGGCTTGCTACCTGTCACATGGAACATCATTGAGATATTTTTTTTTCTACTAAACTATACCTGCGAATCCACTGGTTCTGGAGATCTTGTAGGTCAAAGTCTTATTTTTTTTATTAGATCTTTACGGAAATGAATTCAAAGTGATATTTCGTCTCAATATACTTTATAAAAATTTACGAATATTCTTACAAATTCCGCATTTGAAGTTACACAACCACGGTATTGACTCGTGCGTTTACGGAGTACGCACACAAACGCACCGTCAGCGTGCATTATAACATCGTGAGGAAATTTGCCAAAATAAGCGGCGATGGGCTTGCAACCTGTTACGTGGAATGCTAACTTGCAAACGGGCATGTACCAAATTTAATGTTTGGACGTGCCTCTGACTATCAACCAATTATTCGTGAAGAATGAATACCTCCTAGAGCAAGATGCTTGCGATCAGTTTTCTTTTTGTCATTGTCTGTACTGTTTAGAATATACTGTGACTTAGATTTTTGGATTGGGTAGAACGGAGCATATGTTTTGGGTTGAACGGGTAAAAATAATATTGGATAGAAAATTTTTGGGTTGAACGGGGAAGCACTCTATTGCGCGCTTCAAAAAATCTTATTTTTTATGCCTAAAATTTTAAGTATAAGACTTAAATTTTTCACCAGCAATTTTTTCCCGCAATGTTACTCGTTAAGATGAACAGTATGTGTAAATTTCGGTTTGGTGATGAGTTTTTTTACACCCTGATGTTTGAACATATTTCTGAATAGCCCTCGCTTTGTGTCCTCACAGATCTGCGTACTGAGTATAGATCTAAGTATCTCCATCAAAGGGATTAAAGTCGTGAGCGTGTTTTCCTTTAACTAAATTAAAATTGTAAACGTCATGTCGAATCAAGCATTAAAGACTGAAAAACGGTCATTTGCGAGTTTATACTACCTGCCCTGATAGCGTGCTTTGTGCTATTTTATGGAATGTAAAATAGAAAGATTATTTTTATGATGAAAGAAATGAGGCAAGTCCTTAGAGCAAACGTTCAATTTCTGAAAGCGTAGTCTTTGAAGAAAAGTGATAAAATTTTAATGAGACTGAAGAGTTCAGTTGGTATCATTAACATTTTTCTCAAAATGATTTCCTTCTAAGAAATCAATCAAAGGCTTCCTTGCGGCGGACTGTATTCTTTCACCATGAGACATGCCTTTTCCAAGCATATTTTTTTTGTGATGAGTGAGCGATCTGCTAGCAGACACCACGTGAGGTTCACCGACACGTGGAATGCCAAAAGTTGCTGGCCTCGATGCATGTGGCTACAGAATCCTCAAAGGAACGCACCGGTGTCCCTCAATCTGGCCACATACCTGACGCATCAAAGACAATCGTCAAATCTAGTACCAGGAATGGTAGTAAGAGTACATGGGGGTGAAAGAGGATCAATAATAATGTAAAAAGAACGTCTGCTACCAGGGCGCTGCTAGACAGATTATTTTAAATACTTTTTGTTTTAACCAATCTATGAGTTCAAGATCTTTGTATAGTATGTGTATCAAATGACGGACTAATAACGACAACGCGGTGAATACTGTGACTTGCCATGAAGTATAGAGTTGTGTGACTTGCGATGGAGTATAGAGTTGTGTGACTTGTCATGGACTATAGAGTTGTGTGACTTGCCATGGAGTATAGAGTTGTGACTGCCATGGAGTTATTGGGCATGCTGGTTGTCTCACCGTTTTCAGCCCCACCTAGGATTCCCTGTTTTTTTTGGTATCAGAAACTACGAGTACCTCGGTACCACAACACCCAGACCTGGGACAAATATCTGTAGATCATGCAAACATTTGTCCCGTAGCGAGAGTATACTATATACCCTTGTAAATTGTATATTTTTTTAGGCCTATATTGTAGACTTTGAGCCTAGTATGAGGTCATAGCTATTAAGTAAAACATACCTACATATTTATAAACAGTTGATGGCCTAAGGTTTAATTTGTGAATATTCTTTGATGTAGGCAATTTACTTATGTCAATAAATTAATTATTTTATTTTTATCTTTTCAATACATTTACATGTAAAAGGTTCTCTTTTTTTCACACGTTTTTTGAACGTTGAAATGACACAAAATTAAAGGCAACCTATATGGCGGCTGCATTATATGTAAAAGTTTCACAAGTAAATTTCTAAAATATTTGAAAACTCTTGACGTGTTTTTCCATGATCGAATGCAATGCCACTAGTGGCGATAAAACCTATCGAAATCTCACCCTTGAGGACATAAAAATCGATTGCAAAAAAAATACTAATTACGACAGGTAACAGATTAATACATAAATAAAAAATCTCTAATGGCATATTCATAACACGGGTCGTCGCGGGTAGAAATAATTAAGGCAAATTAATTTTGACACAAAACCAAGCAACTGAAAACTGCAATGCTATTTAAATTTCGATTGCCGTTCTGAAGATCCTTTCGGGTGCCACAGGCTTTAGACTCGGGAGCTTGGAACAATTTCATTTAGGAAGACCTTGGAACGCAAAACGCTTAGGTATGCCAAACGTAATTAATTAGTCATGAATGTTCTGTATTGGTAGTCGTATTGCATTACTTTAATATATTTTTAATTTGCTGCAGACTAACAAGCTCTGTATTTAGATGCTATTACCCGTGACGTAAGGTGCTCGTGTGTTTGCCATGAAGGAATCAAACGAAATAAAAAAATATGCTGGACATGCTAGACATTTTCACACATCATCATCTAGCCTTATACTAAGGTCAGATGATATTTTGAGGGCAGTAGGTGAGATAATAATTTTTTTTTACTAAAAAACGGGACATTTAACTCACAAATCATGATAAAACCATGATTTGTGAGTTTGAATGTTTCCCGATATTTCGGCACTATTGCATGTACCATGATCACGGGAGGTACTGAGTTCCTTTTTAGTAAAATTTTTGTTCACAACCATGATAGTTTCAAAAGTTATAATACTTGTAGTTCCTGATACCCGCGACACAGTGAAACATAATGTGAGGACTATTTATATGAGACTATTAATATGTTGAGTGCCTTTTTATAATATTTACTTGTATATATATTTTATTGCTTTTTAGGGAGTTTGCTTATTGAATTAACAGCAAATATCAGAAAAGTTTGTAATTATTTTCCGAAAAACAACCAACAAAAAGGAAAATTGTCGAAACAAATATTCACGACCACGTAGACCACGTAGACCACGTAGATACACACATCACGTAAACCATCAGCCTTCTGGCCGCCTGACTCTCAAAAAACCTATTTAAAAACGTTTACAATCACATTTCGGTATAAAGCCTGGCGTCCATTAGGCTGACTTCCTCTATGGCGCAGTGGGCGAAAGTCCGCCTGAGACTCAGAAGGTTGCGGGTTCAATTAGCGCCACGAGATAAATGTTTGTATGATCTGCAAATATTTGTCTCGGGTCTGGGTGTTTTCTATGTATAATATACTATGTATGTATTTACAAAAAAAAAAATCTATAAGTAGTTAATCAGTCATGTAGTTCCCCTAGCACAAGCTCTGCTTACTTTGGGGCTAGATGGTGTTGTATGAAAAATTACCAGCATTTTCTTGGATATCAAATACGGGTTAGTACAATTTGGCACAAGCCCGTGTTTTCCAAGAGGTTGCAAGACAAATATTTACAGATCATACAAACATTTGCACGCAGCGGGAATCGAACCCGCAACCTTCTGTGTCTCAGGCGGGCCTTCGCCCACTGCGCCACAAAGGTTGTGGGCGTGTTTTTCTTTGTTTTTCATCAAACTAGATTTGGTCCTATTGTACTGCAGCCTTTAAAAGCATCATGTTATTTGTACCCAAGTCACGTATAGGCAAGAGTTGAATGTATAAAAGTAAAAGTATGAATAAAAAGCCCCATCGGGGTCACAGTATTTCCCTTTGTAAAAAAAATGGGCTTTTCTCTAACAGGTTGGGAGATCTTTTTGCAAATTAGACTTGTAATAATATCATAACTCCGCTTTTATTCCCGTTTTATCTCGTTCGAAATAAAAATAATAATATAGGGAAACTACAAAACTCCCTGTGACTAGTGCTATAAATAATTAAGGTTATCATCATCAGCCTGTAGAAGTACACTGCTGGATCAAAGAGTGCCATGACGAATGGTCCTGGGCTATAGAATGAAACGCTGATCAAAGTTATTTTCATAGTCCACTGTGCGAAGTTGAGCCTATGTATGAGGTCAATATAGTTATCGTCCAAGTCGCATTTCTGGCAACTAGTACTGTATTGAAGACTTTTACTTTAAATATTGAAGATCATTACTCTGGTTTAAGAATTTATTCTCATAAGAATTTATAATTCACTTAAATGAGAACTTATAACTAACAAAACATTGCGTAGGTAGGTACCTACTTAAATAGTTATTACTTATTAATATATTATAAATTAATCTAGAATAGATAAAAACTGACAAGAAACAATTATTATTAGGTTAGACAATACCATGCCTACCAAAGGTTCGTAACTAGCATTGTTTAGGTTCAATATAAGTGGGTAGATTTGAATATGAGCGACAAGGCCAAAACTAGTTAGTTTTAGTATAAGGTCGGGTTTTAAACTACACAGATCAACGTTTACTAAAAGTGACAAAGAAAAGTTTTTTTTTTAATTACTGATTTGGGCCTTGATTAGATAAATAAATTTTTAGCAACTTTTTAAACTTATGCGTGTTTTTTGTTTCTTTTATAATTTTCGGTAGTTCATTGAGTATAATGGCAGGTTAATTTAGAGGTAGCTTGCATAGCTACCTGTTTTTAACAAATTATCTTACAAATTAAACTACGCATCAGTTCATGATACCGTAAAATACTAGGAAAAAGCAATTAAATTAAATTCAGTTTATTCAGACATATATACAGCATTACAGTTGCAACAACTAATATGCGATATATCCACATAATCTAACAACTTAATAATAACTAAAAAAAAACATACACACTTTTACTAAAAAAACGACCAAGTGCGTGTCGGGCCACGCGCAGTGTGGGTTTCCGTAGTTGCCCATAAACTTGTATGTTTTACATAAAAAAATAAATTTTCAATGGAGTTTGTACGAAATTTTCCTTTTTACTTCTCCAAGTATATTATATAAGTTGGTTGACTATTATTAACTTGTTAAGCCTTAAGTAGGCCTTAAGCTGTGATAGTTTTCTTTATACAACTGCCGTGTATTTTTTCACGTATTCAAAATTAGCCCTTTGAAGCTTAATATTTCGCAAACGGATTCACAAATCGATAAATACTTTCCACATACCCTCAATATTTTTGCACAACCTATAATACAGTATGGGATATAGGACAAATATAAAAAAAATCATCCCCACTTTACATGAAGGAGGAGTACCCTAAAAAAGCATATTCACTGTCTCTGCATCGAGCAAGAATGTCTCAAACTAAAAAGCGGCAGAAATCTAGGGCACACCAAGTAGGTTATTGAGTACCTACGTATTAGTCTATGGATGTGGGTAGGTAAACTAGCTAGAAAGTTAGGCACCACCCTGGATCCTCTGGTTACATCACTATAGTACCTAGTAATTTATTATAAATATAATATATTTGTTTTATTAAAAAATATTGCGCCCGAATTTTTTTTTTTTCACCATTTTTTTCACCTTTCACCATACTTTTTATTCTTTCAAACAATCATTTTGACGACCACTGTAGCGCAGTGGGCGAAGGCCCTCCTGAGACGTAGAAAAGCTCGATTCCCGCTGCATGACAAATGTTTGTACGATTAGCTAATGTTTGTCTCGGGTCTGGGTGTTTTGTGTATAAGGAGTATATCAGTCATGTAGTTTCCATAATACAAGTTCTGCTTAGTTTGGGGCTAGGTGGTGCTATGTGAAAAATGACCTTTTATTTATTTATTTAAAACAATCATAAGCAGAGCAAAATAAAACGAACCTAGTATATGCTTTCCACATAAAATGCCTAGTAAACGGTCTTTTGGCACTTCAATCTAACAACTTTTAGCAACCATTGCAATGATATTGTTGTAAAGTTGTCTTTTAATTCACCTTTTGAGAATTTAATGTAAAAAAAACAAGAAAGCTTATTTGAAAGCCAAGATAAACAGAGCCATTCCAAAGGTCTTTTGAGGGAGATAAAGATTCACCAAAAACAGAAGTTTTACCATAATTATATAATTTTCATCGCGTTTTTATTACAGAACGAGCAACGCAACAGTGAGTATAATTATGCGGCCAATATAATTCGTTATTGGAGTATTAAATCGTCAATATAATTATATAGTGTTTCTACACTACATAATGATATTGACGGGCTATTAAACAACCACATCACTACCATACTACAACTATAGTGGTCACGAACTTGTTCGAAAAAGCATAGTTCCATTTATACGAACCAAACGTGCAGATTGAAGCTACTATAACTAATTTAAGGACACACAGCTACATTGCAATACGCGCGTGCATACCCCACCTGCTTCTTTGTCAGTCAGTTCGCTGGTAAAACTCAACTACATTCCAATTGGTGGTCGTGGCAACGAAACAATTCACATACGTCCCTATGTGGCGTCATTTTTGCAGCAAAATAATTCATAAAATCATTTTAAGCCAATGCGGTAATTTTAAATTTTAAAATGTACTGCAAAAATATGAAAGATTAAAAGAGGGCTTAATTCTAAAAGCATTTTCTACTTGAAACCTCGAAGATATTGTAAAAGAAGGTTGACTGACGTACTTCGTTAAAAGTAAAATAAAAAATCTGTTTATTTGACACTTAATTATACACATGAATATTTGAGCAAGATAAAAGTAAAGGCATGTAAATATTATCAGTAAAACAGCTGGCTATCGAAGAACTCCATTTTAAATACCTTCTAAATTTATTTTATATTCTTGATAAATAACTATATTAGAACAATGAATAGGACGAAAATAAAATAATAGTGTTATTAGACTAGTCAGATCTTGAGGAAAATCACGCGGGAGGTGGATGAAATTAAACACTCATTGTCGCAGAAAAATTAAAGAGGCGCTTTCCTGACGCGCACTATTGTGTTGCTCGGAAGTGTACGTTTAGTAGGAACTGTTTATCCTATACTGGTTAGGTCTCTGAAGACAAAAGCGGAATAGCCCTATTTTTCATGTTAGACAACTTTCTTCTGATCTTCACGAAGAAAATCTGAATTTCACGAGACAAATATTTTTCTTTTAAAAGAAAATTATGTAAGGACATTTCTGAGCCATGTTGGTACAAAAAACTTTAGTAACTGTTTTTGTTGGGTTTTCTTCTTGTTTTTAACGATTTGGGTCAGAACAAGTAGTTTTGTTTCTTGTTATCATTTTAGTTGTTTCAGGTAAAAAAAAATGTATCTCATTTCAACAACTAGCTTTTCCTGAGTCATGCCATTTTCAACCTTAGTTTAAGGAAATAGTTGAAATCCGCCATATTTCTACTTTTGTTATGACTTCTCAAAACCAAAACATTATATAGCTATTTGTTATGTTAGGATGGGTAGATTTTCCAACGAATCGATCCGATAAAATCAAATAGTGTGTGACAAAACGCGAATTGTGTTGCGGTCTGAAAACATTTACCTACAACGTACGTATAAACTGGCTATTTGAAACTAGTGCATAACTATATCCTAAATTTTATTTAATTTGGTTCGCTATTTGTTCGGTCCCTTTCCGACAACTTAGTTTAAATTCCATTTGAAGCATTCGTTTCTAAATTCAAGACCCCTTTTCGAATTCATGTGACAACCCTTCACTATTTGTAGTTGGGATATCTAATTAGTTTTAGACTTGATCTTGGAGTAAATAATTAATATAGACTTGTTGACTAGTTGAAAGCATTGTTTGTTCTATTTACTTTCATCTTATACATATCAGCATTTGTCGAGAGCGAGTATTCATGAAATGTCTAAACATTGCTGCAGGTCTCTAGCAAAGTGAATAACTGAATTCTTTCAAATTTATGGATTTTGATTCACTCTTTTAATTCGGAGTGTTTTGGTTGCCCGACTGGATGTCAATGCAGCTTTAAGGTTATTCCTTTGAATAACCCGTGGGATTTCCTGAATTGAATGAAGATCTTAGAACGAACGTGATAGGTGACTTATAATAATAATAATGAACAATTCTTTATTTTAAGACACGAAATGCATAGTGTACAGTACAATTTTACATTTTTTTTAAATAAAAGTCCATAAAAATATAAATAGTATAGTATTCTATGTGGCAATAGCCACCCACCGTTTCCCAATCTACTTCGTGGTGAATAATGGACCTTGACCTATGCATTTTTTTACGTTTTAAAAAATGTTTATATACATATTATGTTAAGAGTCCAGAATTTTGGAGGACGATGTAGGTACATAAAACTTGTCAAGGTCTTAGGCATAATCGGCTTTATTAAAATTTTGTCTTTGACTGAGCCGACTATTATAATTTTCATAACGCGTTTATTCATTACTTTAATGAGGAAGAAAATGGGAAAAGTTTGTATGGGAATTTAATGAGGTTTATAATATTAGGCTGATTACCCAAAGAATTATACAATTAATTTTGTATAATATGTACTGTTTTTATTATGTTTTAATTTACTTCGTGGCTAAGTCTGCATGACCATTTGTTTGGGTTATTTGGTTCCAAAATATTTAAATTTTCAATTTCACATTTTTGCTAAACATAGGTTACAATATACGGTATTATAATATTTTCATATATAAAATAAAAACAATAAGAAATCATTAGATTTAAAATATAAAAATTCCAGATTTAGTACGAATGCGAGGTACATTGAGCTGGTGAACTGAGCTAACGCTCATCGATTTCCTTTAAACATTAGTATGCATTAAACAAGCTCCCCAGAGCTTGCGTTTAAGTTACCTCATGTTTTCCTACCTCTGCCTATTTGAAGCCAAAGTGCATGTTTGGATATTTACTTCGGTGATAGCCAGATTTCCACAGGGCTTTAGTGTTCCCGTATCGGTGTGGATTGTAGAGGAAAATCTTGTTTTTAACTGACCTCAAAAAACGGAGGCGATGTCTTTATTTAATGTTTGTTACTTTATATCTACGCCAATTATTAACTGTATGTAATATAGTTTAATGTGGCAACTTACAGTGATACACGTCCACAAGGCAATTTATTACCGAAAGATGTCGCCTTAAAGCCATTCTAATAATTTTAGTAACGCTTTTTTTCTACATTAGTATTATAATTTATAACTTTTTTATCTGACTGTAGTAAACAGCTTTAATAATTTGATGGTGTCCGGATTGTCAGTAAAAAAAATATAAAAATTAAAATGTGTCAATTCGGTCACTGTGTCCGAATATTTTGTGTCCGAGTCGTCAGCAAGTCACTATTTTGATGATAATGTTGTTGAATATATAATGAAGAGGTACAATAATAGTTATATTCCTGAGGGAATGTTATTTTTTCCGTAAAACTCAAAAAACATTATCAACTAATGGAATCACGACCAGCCGAAACATTTTTTGTGGGCTATTTTATTTTTGTTTTTTATTTGAAAAAATGTTATCTGGATTGAGCAAAATTACGTGAGCATATGAGAAAGTCATGTTTTTTGACATTTATTAAGTATATTGTTTTGGGTGCCGTGTTGTACTAGTGGGTGGTACCCCGACATCATGTCCGGAGGTTGTGGGTTCGAACCATGTAAACTTATAAATAAATAAATTAATAATGCTGGTCATTTTTACACAGCATCTAGCCGCAAACTAAGCAGAGCTTGTGTTATGAGAAATACATACTTACGAGTACATATATTATATATGTGTACATTTTTGTAAATACATACATATTATACATAGAAAACATCCAGACCCGAGACAATATTTGCATATACAAACATTTGTCACACTGCGGGAATCGAACCAACGGATTCTTCCACTCGAATCATGGGGAATTCTTAAGCATGTTTGTTTTGTTTTGTATTGTTTATTTTCTTTTTCCGGATATCCCATTTTGCACTCTAGGCTCAGAACGCCGGTGGTTTATCCAAAGTGATAATATTATTTGCTATTAGCGTTATCGTAAATAGATAAGTACAAGTAGTTATTTTTCCAATGTTTTAAAAGCACCGACGTGTGTTCTACCGTTCGCAGCACCTGCTCTTGCAAGATATTTCTTGTAACCTATCCAGGTTTTGGAACTATCGTTAGATGTACATAGATTTCAAAAACTGCGTATCGCATAACCCGTTTTGGAGATGTATAGACAAATCGAATAACCAAATAGAAAAATGCATAATGTCATAGCGAAAACGTATAATCCACTATTTTATATAACGTCTAGCCGCTTTACAAAACCGCACTGTTTTCTAATTCGGCGTATTGATGTTCAGCTGGATTGTCATTGCGATACGTTTAACAGAAAGGCTGCCGAAACGTTTCACAATCACACTATTTTATTCTAAAAACTAAAAATAGTAGGTACTTTAATAACCTACCAAATAGTTATAATATTTTTTAATTTACTCATTATAAACTTCAAATTTTGGCTTATATGTTTCGTTATATCGCTTGAGGGTGGGCGCTAATACCTATCACACAGGATAGTTACTATCCTAGTTTAGGCTATTAGCTGTATCACTTAAACTAGTAACTAAAACTACCTTAAGCCTACTTTTAACAGTGTACTATCTTATTGTAAATTGTTGTTTTTCTTTAAGGTGCAAAAAAAAAAAAATAAAAAAAAAAATCGCTATACGCTATATTGTAAAAATAAGAGATGTTAGGTTTTTTAAATTACAAACGGCTCCAATTTGTAAAACGGCTACACATTGAGCCGCATTGGAAAACGCGAAACGCTCTCACATTGTGGCGTTATGTAAAACAGCTAAGTAAGCTTCCATCTGCAATACATACACGGGCTACTTACGTAGCGGTTAAAAATAAATGGGGTAAAAATTAAGTAAAAAAAAAAGCTATCGAAATGTCACGTGATTATTTTTATTGCTTTTATCTATTTCATACTTTTTTTTTCATTAACGGTAACGTTCTACAATCGTTATCTTGGCTACAGGTACTGATCAGAAAGACCGTTTTTCCGTTCAGTTCTTAGGAGTTCAGATATTGCAGCTTCCGAGGATTATGGAGAATATAGTCGTGAGCGTTTTTTTTACTACTTCTTTTTTCGCTGACTGTACCATCGTATTACAATTACCTGGCCTGATGAAATACCTACGCTCCTTTCAAATAAACGTTCATTCGTCAAAATTTTTATTAATATAGCTAGATTCCACTGGATATTTAATAAAATATTCATAGAACTTGGTTCTCAATTACTTCGAGAATGTACGAAAAGTCAAAGTCTTTAATAAAAATAAAGTTAGGGCCCGGCCAAAATGACACCATGGCGGTGGCGCTGGCGGTGGCGATCAATACATTTACGTGAGCTTTGACCGCCACCGGCGTGCTATCGTGTTAGTTTGATAACCACTTTGCACATTTACCTTTGAAAGTAACCGCCGCGCCACCGCGTCAGTTTGATCCGGTTTACTGAAATCCACTTCCTTTTCCAGGTTCCGACCACCAGCGTTTGAAGGTGACATGACTTCTGAAGACACAATCTTAGACGCAGACACGGGAGCAACTGTGGTATTCGACTGCAAAGTCACTGCTTTGAGGGACAAAACGGTAAATGCCAAATATAAGATCGTAAAAATTTATAAAACAAAATTTTTTACGATCTTTTTGGCGCAGTGGGCAAGTTCGCCTGTGACGCAGAAGGTTGCTCTGCGAATATTTGTCTCGAATACGGGTGTTTTCTATGTATAATATGTATGTATTTACAAAAAATATAAGCCGTCATGTAGTTTCCATAACAGAAGCTTTGCTTACTTTGGGGCTAGATGATGTTGTGTGAAAATGTCCAGCATTATTATTTTATTACCATTGCTTGTAACGGCCATAGATGGATAAGAATTGGTTATTTGGTTTATAGAGGAAAATCATAATAATTATATAATATGCCAAAAAATCGACTTCGGCGGGATTTGAACCCGCGGCCTATTTATCAAGTTTTGGGATATTATATCTTCATCTAGATAGCACTTTATTGTACACGTAATAATTATGTTGGTTACAAATTCAAACAGAGCTAATTTAATTACAAGCCAATCGCGGAAGTGCATTGGGCGGGCTTATTACTCACAGATCTCATCCAGACAACTTTAGATGGACAGAAAATAATATGAAAGATAAAGGACGGTTGTGCAGATTCAATAAAAGTACTTGCATAGATTAATTAGATAAATAATGCTTCCAACCTGGAATTCTAATTACTATGCAAAGCGGGGGCATGTGTTAAATATAATGTTTGGACGTGTCGCTGGGTAGTCAGAGACACGTCCAAACATTATAATAATAAGTATATTTGAAATTTATATATTTTTTGGTAAGTTACATAATGTTAATAGTGTCAGTAGGTACAATTCATTATTTAAAATTATAAACAATTCAATAATGTCATCATCATTCATTAATGACCCATTCCTCACAGTTTATTGAATCGGGCGTACTGAGTATGGATCTGAGGATCTCCATCATGGGGATTTTAACACTTTAAAAGCAGCAACGTAATTGTTGCAGGTGTCCTGGATCCGAGTGTCTGATGGAGATAACTTAGAGCTGCTCACTGTGGACTTGGACACGCATACTGCAGACGCCAGGTATACCTTTCTAAGACCCTTTTTGACTAGTGATGTACACCTGTAACGAAACTTGTGAGACCATTCTTATAGCTGTAATCTACAAATATATCTCACGGGTATAATTGCTCAGGTAACATGGTACTAGTATTTGCTTAACGACATATCCAATCCTGAAGGACTTGCCCCATTGGTGTGATGTCAATATTGAGCATTGACTGTGAAATCTAATCAAATAACATATTTTATTGAGATAATGTTTATGATAAGATAAAGAAAGGCCGTATTGGCCTAGTGGGCGATATCCCGACTTCTGATCTGGAGGTCGTGGATTCGAACCCGGTCGTGCACCAATGGATTTTACCACTAGAAAAAATTATATGCGCATTAACACGTGCTCAAACCGGTTAAGGAAAACATCGTGAGGAAACCGGCATGCCCTAGAACCATAAATTTGAAGGCATGTGCCCACAGTTAGTATTCCAATAAGCGGCGATGGGCTTGCAACCTGTCACGTGGAATGATTACTACTTGCAAAACGCGGGCATGTACCAAATGTAATGTTTGGACGTGCCTCTGACTACCCCCTACTTGGTATCCTCAAAGATCTTCTCACTGAGTATGTATCTGAAGATGTCCACCATGGGGAATACAGTCGTGATCGTGTTTGTTTTTTTTTTATAAAGATGTTACATTTAGAATTTAGGATCACCATAAACAACTTTTTAGCATGCAAATAAAGTCTTAAATCTAGCCATTGATGTAAAGGTATAAATCATCCGCCATATTTACATCATCATCCGCCTGAAGAAATCAACAATAATTCAACGAAATATCAACCCCGAAATATCAAATGTCAACTGGAAATATGATTTACTGAAAACGTTTCATTGATAAAGTTCTTTTTTTGGGCTTGAGTTCTTATTATTAGAAAACTGATCAAGCCGAAACATCACCAAAATTTCATAATTAAATTAAAACGTGTCATTGATAATGTTCTTTTTTTTTGGCTTGGGTTCTTATTATTAGAATACTTATCAAGCCGAAACATCGCAAAAATTTCGGCTAGACCTCGTTCGTGGCTGAGTGGTTTCAGCATCCGCATACCAAGCTATCACTTGTTCAATTGCCACTCATGTCAATTCACTCGTATCCTAGGTGTAAAGGACGAGCTTTGTGGCGCAGTGGGCGAAGGCCCGCCTGAGACGCAGAAGGTTGCGGGTTCGATTCCCGCTGCGGGACTAATGTTTGTACGATTAGCTAATGTTTGTCTCGGGTCTGGGTGTTTACTATGTATGTATTTACAAAAAGTATATCAGTCATGTAGTTCCATGTTTTACAAGCTCTGCTTAGTTTGGGGCTAGATGATGCTGTGTGAAAAATGTCCAGCATTAGTATCCTATATTTTATACTATCCTAAATATAGGTACACTGGAAATTTCAAGATGTGACACAGATAATTATAGGTGTTCTATTTGCAGGTGCTATTTGATTTAACAATATAAATTCTCAGTTGCATCGTTACAAAGAAACGCTCCAAGACAGCGCACCCTTTTACAGAATTGCTTTGTAAGCAGCTTGTTACGTGCCAAGAAACGTCGGAGAGAATGTTTGACATGGTGTTTTCCTTGGATTAGATACATTCAGTTTGCTAAATTGTTTGGAAGTGAACTTTAAAATGTGGATTGCCAAAATTTGGATATGTTTTGTATTACCTAATGCGCTAATGAAGAAGAATTATAAATAATTTGTATTTTAGACTGAAACTTAACAATAACAATAAACAAACATAAGAATAAACACCCAACAGTTACTAATGCACAAAGTCAAATAGTCCAGACACCACATTAGGTTTCCCTGTATCGTGGGTATCAGGAACTATATCATGGTACCACTGCACCTAGACCCGGAACAAATAGCTGTAGTACATACAAATACTAGTCCTTTATCGGGAATCGAATGCGTCTCAGCCGACTACTCGCCCGTCGCGCCCCCGAGTTTGTATTTTATATAGGATTTTTTTTCATTTCGTGGGTGACCCATAGTGCCAATTTCTTTCTTACTTTGGAGGGTACGTTAAGATATTTATCCCGCGTAACATTCTAACATCCTGGCTATTTTTAAAAACTCTGGCCAGCTGTGGTATACTTCATATGACAGGTTGCAATGTCTTACATTACAAAGTCAAATTACAAAATGTTTTCCTTCATCGTTTCGATGGGAAAAATTCATTGTTGCACGACTGGGTTCGAAACCACGATCTTTGGATCGGAAATTAAGGTCCACTAGGCTAAGACGGCTTTTGTACATAGCACCTTAAATAAGCCAAACAATAACCAACTAGTTACATACCTTAAAAATTAAATGAACACTTGGCGGATTAACGAGGTGCAATGAATCCTAATACCTTTTTTGCGTGCGTCGAGCATAATACTCAAACAGCTTCCAGCATAGACCCTTTCTTCTGTATAATTAGGGAAAGTCTTTGAAACGGGTACAACACAATTTGCCAAGGGCAAGGTTAAGTAATTCAGAATTCCTTTGTAAGAGAGCCATGGCAAACGTTTATTTTTTCGTCAAGTCACTGGTTTTTTTTTTGTCACCCTATTTTGATTAATCATCATAATACGTAGAGTTAACACTTCATCTGCAATATCATCAATTAATGAATTGAATTTAGAATCATCGACGACCCCAAACTCACCAGCACGCTGGAGCCGCTGAGCCAGCGCCGAGACATGGGCGCACTCAGCGTATTCTATCGCCTCTATAATGTTATTTTTTAACAACATTATAAATTTAAAACTTAATTTACTTAAAGCTAAAAAAAACTAGTTTTTTTTTCTGTACACGTTCTCACCTCTATAATTTAACACGTTCTCTCTCTAGCTAAAGGTTTGCTGGAAAAAAACTCTTTTTAGAGTTACGCTCGCCTTTGTACATGTCATTAAATTCTGCCTTTTGTAATTGTTTATTTGTGTGTACAATACATAATAAATTGAATTCTCCGAGGAATTACTCAAACTTATTCCTGTATCAAGGTTTTACCATAGCACCTCGTGACCCTGAAATAGGGCAGGGCTCATCCACACATGAGAGATACGTAACTTCATGTACTGCCCAATTTCCCCGTACATATAAATTGTGGAAAGAGCTGCCTTCGTGCCCGGAACATTTTGTTTATAACTTTTTTGCAAGTTAGACAAAATTTGTTTTGTTTTTTTTTTATTTATATAAATATTTTTCTTTCTTCTTTCTTTATTTCCTTTTGAGATGTTACTGCTATAACAAGAACAGATATTACGCCTGTTTGTCTCGTTATAACATTAAAAAAAAAGTGTGATCAATACAAAATTATTATTCATGGTTTTCGTTGTGATCTTCTTAAACAGGTATAGGATGGATCTGGCTGGTGAGAACTGGAAACTTGCTCTCTCAGATGCGAAGGTACAGGATTCTGGAGTGTACTGCTGTCACGTTTCTACTCATCCACCAATGCTGAGGCGATTCAAGTTGACTGTGCATCGTAAGTACTCAGATACCGTGATTTTATGAATAAAAAATAAATAAATAAACACCCAACAGTATACATACCTCCCCCCCACCCCTCTTATCTTCTCTCCTTTTGTTCAACCTGTAAAATATGGCCACGTGAATAGTCTAGTATATGGTAGGTCCTAGTTGTTTGCCGAAGTAACTGAAGATCTTTAAAGTCATTTAAGACGAAATCTAACTACCCTAATTATATAAACCTGTTTTGATTTTAAGCATTGCCTAATAAAGTTACCTATCTTCGTAACAAATTATGTTTCTAGAAAATTATAAATACAGGTAATTTTATGATAATACAATTTTACTACTAAAACTTTTCACACTGAATATAATTTGATTTGGTACCCTTCCTTGCACTATGTTGTGGAATTCGACTACCTGACTGGGTTTCCTCCACCGCTCCAGTAAATATGGTATGAATTACTATAATTTACTATGGTAATTTGATATTACATTTTTTATCATACTTTAGTCCGTCCATCTCTGTCTTCAAGGGATTAACAGGGCATAATCTTTTATCAAAAGTTGGTTGGGCGTCTCTGGCATCCAAGGAAATTATTTTTAATTTTATTCATATTCAATCTAATAATCCTCTTTTCGTAGAGCAGAACTGATTCTATTATTGACGACACTAAACTATATATAAAAAAATAAAGCGAAGTTTTTTAGTCCTAAAATAACCTAACGTCATCCTTAGTAGGTTCATATCCATATCAAAAACTCTACCAAAAGTTGGATATTCTCTGTGTATTCTCAAGAACAGCTGATCTGTTGCAAATCTTGATATTCGTAAAGGTAGATCGTGTTTCGTAAAACTAATAACATTTTTTCTTATTATAATGAAAGAACACATCCGGTATTCGACCTTTCGGAAAGACTTATATAAAGTCTAGAATACGTATTTCTTTTATGCTTTTCTGAGCTATAAGTCATTTAGTCAGGTACTACTGAAATACCTGGACTACAGGAACTGCATTTGCTTGTCCAGACACTAGAAAAAACCAAGTTTACCAGGTTTTGATCTTTTAATTAGGACGGTAAGGAAAACACTTTTATCATAGTTAATCTTTCAAGTATCCAATACTGAACTGGAAAACCCAACTAAGAGAAACAGCCCCATCATAATATATGGCTTTATAGCATTTATCAGGATGCGAAGTAAACTTTCCCAAATAAAGATCTACCTTCTCGAATCTTCTACCCTGGAAGGAATTCCAACATTTCCTATCCATACCACGTGTACCTATTGTTACCGACCGAATCTTGATGTTATTACAAAGTCCTAGAAGTTCCACGGAATCAGAGATATTAAACCACTTACCCCGTAATCAGAAGGAAATTTTATCAAACCTTACGAATTCACCAATACACGGATGACTCTGTAAAAGCTATAAGGGTTCGTTTAATTCCAGAAGGAATAAGATATTTAATTTCGCATTGTTACGAACTAAAGGGTCGAACTTGAAACACTTCTAATCATACGATGTGACAAGATTTAAAGGAACTTGTCGGGAACCCAACAAAACCCTACTACATACTTTAGCTAGTACAAAACCACTGATGGATTATTGATTGATAATGCTATTGATTTTACTTCCCTAGACCAAACACGACGATAACAGACATTGAACAAAATATCGAAACCAAAACGAGTAAGAATTTATAAGAAGCTTGATATAATTTTGTAAGAAACCGTTCTATGAAAAACAGATAATTTTTTATGCCCTGTCCTGTCTACCCGACGGACAATTCCCCTTGACCCCCAAAACAAACGTATTTGAAATTCAATGTTTGGCTTACTATTTCCAAAAGTATTTGTTTCTTTAAAATCACTTGTATTATAACCAAGAACCTTGTTTTAGTTCATGTTCGCTATTCAATGAAATACATCTTTTTAAATGAATTCTAAAAAAACATCCCAAAAATAATTTTCCCTGTATTCGTGAACGTGACAGACCCGGTATAGAGGCCTAGATCGTTACAACACCACACTAAACTGTCCTATGTGAGGGTATCAGAAAACACAAGTAGCGTGGTATTATAACACCAGACCCAGGAAAAAATATCTACAAGTATATTCGAATTGTTCGATTGGCACCACACTAAAGTTGAATGAAGGATCATCAAAAAAATCATCAAGCAGGAATCGGCGTTAATTCACTTTCAATTATTAAATTCACGTAGTTTTTAAGTTGATGTTTCTATGATCCTTGTGATTTCAATGAATAAAAACCTTTTGACTTTGATTTTGACTTTAAATTAGTAACCGTTTTGTAACCGTACTCAAAACCTATTTTAAAGTTTTTTAAGGAGTTTGACTTCTATTTTGATTTAAATGTAGGTAAAATCACAGTCCCAGTTGCCCAGTAAAAAAACAAAAAAAAAACATATTGACGAACATAGAACCTCCACCTTTTTTAAAGTCGGTTAAAAAAGGGGAACACGTCCTGTATTAAAAAGAACATGCTACAACTTCCATGCTACACAATCAGCTCGTACAATATCAAAACGGAACTAAACTCCTTTTCGGTCGCAAAATTGTAAAACTTTTGTTGTTGCAAATAAACATTAACTTTAACGAGAGTTTTGAAGAGCCGTTAGCCATTTGCCCTGTTATTTGTAAACGTGACATATCCACGGTATTGGTTCGCTTCGGTTTAGCGTTTTCCCCGTTTGTTTGTTTTACACTATAGGAAATAAAGAAAATCTTATATAAAAAGCTTGATCAGAGAGAGCCTAGTGGGAGTCCCGACTTACGGCTCAAAGATCGTAGATTTATTAACAAGTTAGAAACGGTGCAGAAAAAACATCTTAAAGGATTCGGCATCGGTTAGTGTTCCAAAAAAGGAAGATGGGGCCACCTGTCACGCATTAATGTTTAGACTTGCCTCTGACTTCCCTTTACTTGGTGACCCTCACAGATAAATAAATAAAAAATGATGGACATTTTTCTCACAGCATCTTCTAGCCCCAAACTAAGCAGACCTTGTATTATGGAAACTACATGCCTTTTTTGTAAATACATACATATTATACATAGAAAACTCCCAGACCCGTTAGTTTTACCCGGCCTTAAACATACTGCGGAGAAGTACGCACAGAATTATTTGTATTGGCACAACGAGGTCACATAATTTGACCTCTGAACGTCCATAAAAATGGCAATTGGCATTCTAGTCAGCACAAGTTTGTAACCTTTTGCGAGTTCTGAAGAACCATTAAAGAAATGGGGAATAGCCAGATACTGATACTTGATATTGTTTTGATGTTATTAGTTTTATGAGACAATTGTAAACGAATTAAAAAATCTAAATCAAATAAAAAATACCTCGGTGCGTCGACAGGTAATATGTAGGTATGAAATTAAGTCTTTACCTGAACTCAAAGTCAAAAGACTTTAGCTGCGGGGCAGATGCAGAGGTTTGCATCACATCTGCCTGCATCTGGCCTGGAACAAATATTTGTCCAGGCCTGGGAGTTGTGATATCATGGTAATCATAGTACACAATACAGCCTTGTGTAGGATCAAGATAAATAGTCGGTTAAAAAAAGTGCACAGTCTAACTCTCTCATAGAACCTTCGAAGGACGTGATCTCACTAGTATTTTTCTTGTCTACAGCGCCTATCATAAAAATGACCAAAGAAGCCTTCCTAGAAACCGGTGAGACCCTCTCCCTCAATTGCGCAGTGCTGAATCTTTACCCTGGAGAGGAGGAACCAGTACTTCACTGGTACAGAGGACGCAACAATACGTCCCTAGACGAAGTCAGAGGCGGGGTGCTGATTGAGACGGACCATTTGACGCTGACTAGTCATTTGCAGGTAAAAATCAAAACAATATACTCACGGCTATCATCCCAAATGTTTGTGTTTTTTTTAGGATCCCCTCTTAAAATCTATTTTTTTGACAATGCAAAGAGCCTGTATAAATCTGTGGTCAGCAGGAGAATAGTAAAGTAAAGTCGTAATAATATCAAAAAATGATACCAAACTTGTAATTTGGTAATTTGAATTCTATAAAATTTGTTTGAAGTAATAGGTATTTTGTTCGTCCATGTGTGTTGTTTGTATATTTGTTGCTATTCTGAAAATAATGGTTCTGAGATGATAGGTTTTATTAGCACACATCAATAAGGTCAAAGTCAAAATTATTCTATTCACTTATGATTTACAACGATCACTTTGAAACGTAAATTTTATTGGCCATACCTTCGTGACCAAGCTAGGAAAGAAAGAGCGCTACAATATGGCGATGATAAAATATATTAGAGTAAACGTTTATTTGGCACACACAATAGGATTTTATGCCACACGTCACTAGAGGGCGCTGAGAGTAAAAAAGTTACATAATGTTGCTTGAGAATACGTCATTGGTTTAGTCTAACTCTGTGGTCATTCACTCAAAACCTTATTCCATCTTATGTAATGTAAAAATTTGTTTAACATTTATTCATCAAGGCAAACTCATTTTAACTCAATCTAGGTCACATTCTAACCCATTATCTAACGTCCCGACTTATCACACTAAACTAACTGACCCTAAACTCACCTGACGAGGCAAAAACTAACTCTGAAAACTAGTAGAAGCCATTAAACCTATTCATGTTAGTTTATGAATGTCGTAGGTTTTCATAAAATATACATGTAGAGTGTAGGTAGCACGGACTTTTTGTGCCATTTTTTAGATAGTATTTTCTAGATACAATTCCAAAGTTAATTTAATTTAAGCATGACGTGACCCAATTTCTTTATTAAATTCGTTTTTATCCCGTGGCATACTTAATATTCAAACAGCTACATAACACATTTTCCAAAAAGAAAAAAAGTTAAGTAGCTTCTGCATAGCACCCATCCACTCAAGTACACGGTCAAAGTACCCAATTCACCTCAAACTGCTAATAAACTTTTCTAACGAGATTTTTTATGTGATCCATTGTCGAGCCCGCGGCGTCTCACGTTTAATAGTCTGTATAAAGATAGCGACGTTATTCAGTAGATAGCCATGAATAAAGTATTCTAGATGTGCCTACACTTGATCTTGAAGCAAAATTTACGTATTTTAAAACAGTTCAACTAAATACATAAAGTCAAGCTTGTTTCTTGGAAGGAAAGGCACTTACTTTGATCCTAGAATACTTCATTCGCTTCATTCATCCTCGTCTTATTCTTCATACTAGCTCGTCGATTTAAGTGACTCTTAACTTGGCCTATGCCCAGAACGTCTCCTATTTGATCAGAGTACGCCCATCGAGGCCTTCCCCTTCCATTATTCCATTCATGCAAAATCGGTAGGTATTCTACTTAAAATTGAGATTGAAAGCTAGCCGAAAGTACCTAGACTTACAAGACTTGGCAGGGAAATAAATTCGAGAATTGGGCCTCTGAGTTTGTTAGAGTAAATAAGGGCATGTGTTCTGGATGTGCCCAGTGTTTACACAGTGACTTGATTAAGTTTGTGTATTGTGATTAGGTTAACCAAGATTGTTGTTTGATTGGCTGTAAATGAGAATAATTATGTTAAGCTCCATTCACACTAAGTCTTCATGTAGTGTGAATAGAGCTGAAGATAATTCTTCACGCAAAATTTTTCTTCTTAATTCGTGCTGAATGCAACGCGAGATTATATTTTTATCTCAGATAGATAGATAGATAACTATTCAGAGTACACCACAGTGTTGCTTACAAATAACACAGCAAATTACAAGTTAATCGCGGGAGTACAATGGGCGGTCTTATCGCGCATAGCGATCTCTTCCAGACAACCTTTTATGCTCCAAGTACACTGAAAAAAAGAAATAACCGAACTATTTCGGTTATTTTAGAAATAGAATTTTGTTTAGCCATAACCAAGGTTTATTTGAAATGACAAAACTGGTTTCCTTAATAGGCACCAAACTGGTTTTGATATTTTTAGTTCGGTTTATTGCAATCAAACTTTTTGTTGTACTATACCGAACTTTTTCAAACAAACCGATTCGATTACCTGTTACCTACCATTTTTACGCAACGTAACAAAACCTTCCGACAATGTGAAGCCAAATTGTCTTTGACTATATGTTGCAAAAGTAATATTTACCGTTAGACTCTTACCATTGTCTAAGTGTTACTTAACAAAACTAGCTATTTTAAACATTCGTTCTGTAAAAATAGCTTAATTTGTTTTATTTTACATGGTCAATGTAGACAATGTACAACTTTACAAAATTTTTGTTATGATTAGCTATGCAAACTACTATCAGTTACAAAAAAAAAATACCATGTAATGAAACGTATTTGTTTACATGTAGCCGGACGAGAGCTGAATCATAGGTGAATTAGTAGTACTAAACCCCTAACCCGTTCAAACCTGTCTTCTCGTTTTTTCTGTTCGAGTGGTCGGTCGCGGAATCTATTTGTGCTTTTCTTTTTTGTAATTTCTGATTTTGATAAGTAAGGAATTGTTTGCGGACTCGGGACTAACTGTTATTTTATTGTGACTCTAGTGTCTTATGTATGTAAAACTATTGAAAGACGTTCGAAAAGTGATGGATGATCAACCGCTCCAACCAGATCGGCCAGATCCTCTGGAAAATTACCTAAAGCAATGGCGACTAGAAATGTACATTACTACGTTCAAAGGTAAGTTCATTACTGGCTCCGTTATAATATAGTTGTATCATATTGCGTACTAGACTGCATGCATGGTGTAGTTGGATGCAGCTCGAGTAGTGGAAACGTTAAGTGCAAGCTGCAGGTTGCATACAGGTGATTTTGAACTTGAGACAAAAATAGAAAGTTTTTTATGCAAGTTACATGCGAGCACGTCATGTCAGTTACATGTCTCCCGCTCATGTCCAGCAGTGGACTTCTATAGGCTGATGATGATAATGATATTCGCGCGCACTTAGCGGCCAGTGGTAAAACTTTTATTTATGAAACTAAACTAAAGTTTGATTGGTTTCTTTTTTAAGGGTTCCGCAACCACCATAATTTACCACTAGTTTCAATATTTTGAAAAAACTTACTTGTGCGCTAAGTTATTTAAAGTGCCTTTTAAGATACAATAGGGATGATTTTTAATTTTGTATGTTTTTCAGATGTCTGAGGGCCTGCATCCAATGCTGACGGATAGTGTTTTTAGTTTTATATTTGACCCCGCACAACCAGACTTACCCTTACTTGGGAATTGCATATAGACAGACTATGTGAGAGAGTTGGCCGTGCCTGTTTCGCCTTATGGCGTCTTTCAGAAACCCTCGAGACACGGATGAATAGAAGTTGTTACTTCGCATCTGTACACTCGCTTCTTCAGTACGGTGTGGAGCTATGGGGCAGAGCTGCTGACTGGGAGCGAGCGTTCAGAATGCAGAAGAGAGCTGTTCGAGCCATTGTTAGGGCTTCGTGGGACACTTCTGTTCGTCCAATATTCAGATCATTAAAGATAATGACCTTACCCGCTCTCGTCATCTTTCACGCAGCTATCTACGCTCGTAATCACTTGGACGAGTACGCGAGACTAGGGGACGGCCACAGATACCCCATTAGAACTGCGAACAGACTGCAGGCTATTCGGCGCCGGCTAACAAAGTCGTCGAAGCTGGTGCATGTGATGGGGCCGGCGGTCTACAACCGTCTCCCGAATTACATAACCAGTGCGCCGTCGACGCAATCTTTTAAAATCAGGCTAAAAAACTGGCTTATCGAGCAAGCTTTCTACAAGGTTGACGAATTTTTACAATAAAAAACTAAGTATTTGTAACATTGTTACAGAATTATTAATTTTAATATGTACCTACTATTGTTTTGTTTTTTGGTATTATTTTATTGACATGTAACAATTCGTTATTAATAAATGAATCTGAATCTGAATCTGAATCAGATGAAGCATTAATATCTCTTGATGATACAGCACCCATCGTGCAGGACACTCCCAATCCATATGTCGATCATAGCGATCACCAAAATCATTACATACATTTAAAAAATAGCTGTAGTTTTGTAAATAAACATGGTAAATTAAAGAAATATAATTGAAAGTTTATTGTAGATGCCAATTAAGATAATCAATAATTATGTTGGGTTATTAAATATTAAGTTAAGGTCGGATTAAGCAGCAAACATGAAGATCAGACATATTTTGTATCCATTATTCATAATACCTTCTTAATAAATGTGTTATTATCAGTATAAATACATGTATTATTATAGTTACCACCTAATACTGTCTCCACCACATTACTTACCTTAAACAGTATTTTTTTCTTTAAATTGCAATTACATTTCTTAAATTGTAATGTAGCATTAATATGTTACTGTTTATCTGTTTAAAATTAGTAATCAATTTGTTAGCTAGGTACTCGGATATTTTAGATATTAATTAATAGTTTAGCTATAAGTAATTAGATTTTTTTATTTGTGTTATTTGTAGCAAAAATGGGGTGAAAATGTCAAGGTAAACGCGCACTACCCGCTGGAGCCGTCGGAGGCGCAGGAGTTTTCGTTATAGATTTGACAGCTGAATAGCGTTTCTCAAAATGCTAACGGCTCAAAATCTTTAAAGAAATTCCTTCGTTTACTGCGGCTTCGGGAAGTAAGCGTTTATCTTGAATGACGTTTTCACCCCATTTTATGCAACATATAACAAAAAAAAATTACTAATTATAGCTTAACTATTAATTTATATCTAACACAACTGATAGGTACTATAAAGTAAACTAAAATAGTTGAAAATAACAAATTAGTTTTGCAACAAATAACAAAAGTAATTATCTGATTATAGAATAACTGTTAATCAATATCTGACTTAACTATTAGGCTATACACAGTAAAAGAGACTAGTAAAAAATAACACGATGTATTTGTTAGTATTAGTCAAAGCGTAAGGGAAGGTCAGCAAAACAAATCAACTGAGAAGTTTGACAACACAAAACGAAATCGTTGAGTTACGTTTAACAACTATTTGGTTATAATTTACAAACTTGGTTCAGCTAGCAGAGAGAATTTAAGCTACGGAAATTAGCAAAACATAACCAAAATGGATTGATTATACACTACATTAATCCTGTAACTAAACTGTGTTTTGTTATGCATTACCTTAGTTCGGCTGTCACTTTTTTTTGTGTAACTGGTAGACAAAGTTTTGGTTACATTTAACGAAACATTTTTTTCAGTGTATATTATCCCCTTGATCACCACTGAGTCAGATCCTGCCTGAAGTTTCATGCCCAGCTCCCATTGTGTTTTGTCATTCGGTCTTCAATATCTACCACCTTCGTTTAACGTATTTCCGTATTAGATGGTGAGCATGGCACGCTCCGTGACCCTTTGGATTTTTTCAACATGTGCACTTTACTGCGTCCATGTCTTTGCACGATAGGTCATGGTGGACAAGACACATTGGCAAATATTTGCCAATGTGTCTGGTCTGTGTGTTTTCTATGTATAAAATGAATGGATTTCCAAAAATATATAATTAAATATCAGTCATGTTCCCTGTTCCAAATAATAAAAAAAAAAGTTCCCATAAAACAAGCTCTGCTTAGGGGATAGATGATGTTGTGTGAAAAATAACTAGCATTATTTATTGGTTGAAACCACGGTATAAAGGAAACTCGCCAATGTATAATTTCTGCTAGAAAAATAAATAAGACATACTTTCTACCTCAAGGTTCTATATTCATCGTACCCATACCTGTTTAAACGTCTGTAATTTCAGCACCCCATCCAGATCATCTTATTTCATTTCCAGTTTATTCGCAAGTGGTGACTTTAAACGAGTCCTCCTCTCTCATAGAAAGTAACACGTAAAATGCAATTCCCTTGAAGCAAGTAAGAAATTATGTTAGTTGACGTAATCTCGAAATAGCAGATTTGAATATTATTATGAACAAAGCGAAATTTTAACTTCAGGTTAGGGTTATCCTGCCTATATAGGTCGTATCTTACGTATAAGTAGTAAGGGACGCTTCCGTCTGGTAGTGATCTGGGTCAGTTAAGCTATCTATAGACCGTTTACAGCTGTATTTTGATAGTTCAACTTGTTAAATATTATACCTGCCTAATAGCTTATTATTGCCTGTCACATGTCATACATAAAAAAAACTTTATTTATGTATTTTGGTTCTTATCATAGTGATATACTTGAAATTTATCCACAAGGTCTAAAAATGCTAAAAAAATGTCTCTTAGTTTTCTGAAATTAAACTTATATTTTTTTCAGAATTTGTGCCAATTATAGTTTTGTGGAGGTCATTATTTTCTGTGCCTACATAACCAGTTACTTTAAAGATGCCACTTAAAAAGTAGTGGCTCTGATAAGCATTTGTTTGCTTTGACCATTGTTTTAAAGAATAAAGGTTTAACAGTCTGGAGGCGTCCATCCATGATGAGGGTTGTGATAGTATGGGTAGTTTAAACTAGGGCGGACCGTAGCGAATGGCGTTAAGGCGAGTCTTATACGCAGTAGCGGGTGAAATAGTAATTTTGTGCTTGAAATCTCATTTCAAGCACAAACATTGGTTTTGTATGTCTGATGATTTAAATATGACTTTGTACTCAGCAGCTCAAATCATCTCTGTTATGTATGTTGTTTGTCCAATCATGTAGGTACTCCATTCCAGTGGTATTGTATGATAATTGGATATCTCACGGTCAGTTGAACTCAATGTGATTTGTGGATCATTCACGCTCTCACAACCGACTCACATTTCATAATCGAGCGAATTCGTAATCGTGACAATAATTCAGGTTATAATATAATTGTATTATTGTTTTAGCTATATCAAACAAACAAAACATCTGTTTGAAAACAGAACATACAAATCACATATTTCGGCACTAATAATACTAAGGGCCCAGTCAAACTGACGCGGTTGCGGCGGCGGTAGCGGTGGTATGGATCAAGGGGAAATAGTTTACTAATAATTACTCGTCTAAAGTTCTTAATAGACTCTGTCTACTATTTTCTCTATGGCAGATGGTTTTAGGGATGTTCGATCTGCTTTAGACAGATTATCGATACAATTTTAGTATATACAATTTGCTTTCGTTTCAATTTGTCAAATATCTCTTAAACTTTAATAATGAAGCCAATCATATAAAATAACAAAACTATATTTTTTATTATATACGTGTTTGATTTCGAGTTTTATTTACTGTGGTTTTGGTGGCTCTTAAGAACGTCACTATTTCTTCTCCCGCTTTGTAAAGTATGTCTTTGTTTCGAGTACAGTTGACTGTCAAGAAATACGAAATTTAATGGGCGTTCATTAGAACATTATAATTGACAGTAGTCAAATATAAAATAATGGAAAAATACTTTATGGTGGATGTAGATATAATGTTCTTTCTCTTTTATCTACAAAAGCTGTAGTAATCTGCTTGCGTTCGTATGAAGTGTGAGTGTAAAACTCATCCAAGATTATGGAATATAATGCCTGTAATCAGATAACGCATTGTACCTCAAAGTAATTTAATTAACACTGTATGATTTCCTGCATCTGTACATATTTTACTGAAAGTGTGTGTGTTCATTAATTTTAAATTACTGGAATCATCAATTCATTAATTATTTTTGATGTCATCAAAATTAATGGTGGACTTCAATAATTGGATTCAAATAAGATTAAAATACTTTTCAAATTATTTTACGGTAAAAGCAATCTATTGTATAAATATACATTTATTCATACAACTATGTACAAGTAGGTATATACATAAAATACAGATGAAACAGCTAGCTATCTAAAGACCGTTGCAAACGATCTATAGATAGTTCAACTGATCCAGATCAAATTGTATAAATTGTATTATCAGATTGTATAAATTAGTTAATAATAAATATTGTAGCGTCCACACTATTTGATAGTTTTAGTAGATAGTCTTAGATTTATTATCTGTGAACGAGAAAGGAAAGTCACTGTATAATGATGCCGTCTTGTCGTTCCTTGCCACCTTTTGCCGCAAAGCTGCTACTGAGTTTTGTACTCACTGAATAAACGTTTCAACCAGTACCTAATAAGTACCCAATAGCAAATAAAACAGTTGAATCAACCGCTGTGATTTTCAGACGTCACAAATTGAAAACAATATTATTTCTTTATACTTTGTTAAATGCGGTGTATTTTGTCTCGCCCAACCTTACAGAGTCTAAAATGATGCCTAATTTATTTCAATCTACAATCGTACATCACGTGTACCCACACTCGTAATGCCTATAAACATTCATAAACATGTTTTCGCCTCTGCAGGTCGCCAGACTGAAAATGGAGGATGCAGGAAATTATACGTGCGCTTTAGAAGCGCCGATCCATATGCGGACAGTGGCCAGGGTTCACGTTTTACAAGGTGAGCAAGTACATTATATATATCTTGTATATAATTATATGGGTGTTTTAAATGTATGTATTTAAAAAAAGTATATAAGTACTATATGTAGTTTCCCATAATACAAGCTCTGCTTAGTTCGGGTATGGATGATGCTGTGATGTCCAGCACTATTTATTTATATTTGTATTGTATGTTGGCGCCCAATGTGGCGCGGCGTGAGTTCAGTTCCCACTGCGGGATAATACTGTATGATCTGCAGATATTTGTTCCGGGTCTGGGTGTTATGGAACCACCGTACTCGTAGTACCTGATACCCGTACAATACAGGGTATTCTGGGGTTGGTTCGAGACTATATGTATCTGTTGGGTGTTTATTTATAAATGAGTAGTGAACACTATTCACATATTTTTTATTATATGTGAATTATGGTGTTGTAGACAGAGTTTCTGAATTTAGATCCACTACAGGATCGTGGGAAATCGAATGTGTTCATCTTTTATTGGAATTAAATGTAAAATAGACCGTAAATTAGACTTACATACAACCGTCGTGTAGCAAAGGATTTTTATATAACGAAATTTTTGTGATTTCAAAACTTACATCAAGAGGAAACTGGTATTTCAAAGACATGACTTGTGAATAAAAGGAGCCTCTACGATATGCATTGAATCCTTTCACCGCATTGGGCACTAGGCGCTTTTCAGGTTTACCTTAACTCAACCACATCAAATCTCTGATCTAACGCAGGATGACCAAGAAAAAATAATATACTTGAGTTATTTTCCATAACTTTTTTTCGCAGGTTCCAGTCTGGCTGAACTACAGAGTGGGGTAAAGACCACGTCTAGCTACCTAAGTCTCTTGCTGACGTCATTACTAATGGTTATCGGCAGTTGGTTTGATGACGTGAGATGACCAAATTAACACGTCTAAGATCCTTTTTGAAGCCACAATACCGTCCAAGGATCTTTTAAGACCATTAGATTATGTACATAATTTGTACAAAATAAAATGTACTTAGTTATTACGTGATACAACTACATAATCGTGATGTCTTCTATAGGGTCTTTCATTAAGCATGTCCTATCTTTAAATTTAAATAAAACAAAATGTGTGTGAGATATTATCGAAATTATTTATTTATTTGAAAGATGTAGTGATGCCATTATGTGTGGAATATTAAATTATTCAAATGTCCGCCACGGCTTCTCTGGGTGGAGCGCATGCGAGATATTTTTTTTCAATTTTCCATGACTTTTGCGCATAAATCAGGCTGAATTTGACCTATGGCATAGGTTATAATTGGCTTTGAGGGCCGCTGTGATTTGTGGTTTATTCGCATAAACCTGCGACTTAACAAAACCCCACAAGAAACGCCTGAAACCCCACGTCTGTGAAAGGCCGAGTTCTTGTGAGCGACGCGAAATCGACTGCCTCGGATTCTCCTGCACACTCTCACGGACAGCGGCGATATTTTCGGCAGACCTTGCGTTTCGTTGACGTACGGGTGTTGGTCGATCATTTACCGAACCAGTGGACTCAAATTTATCCACCACACGACGAATAGTCCTCTCGGTAGGACGATTATGGCGACCGTAAAATGGGCGAAGCGCGCGGTGCGTTGCCCGAACAGAACACTCATTTTGATAAAACAATTTTATCATTTGCACGTGTTGTTGAATGCTATAGCTATCCATGATGATTTGGCAAAACAGAATGAATAAATGACAACCAATTTGACTGATGTAGCTTCAACAAGATGGCCGCTACCAACTGCCAAAGTTCGGACGTGCCTATTGGAAGACCCTTTACAAGCCTATAAGTGTACACACTACACATATCTTCTCCATATCACTCTATTTTATCTCACTTTATATATTTTTCTGTATTTTTACGTATCTTATTTGATATGATCTACAAAGTGTAAATGAATTAAATCGATTGAATGTTTTGTTTTGACAAACATTTGCGTCTAAAATCAACACCGTACAAATATATCTATCTTATGTTATTTTTGTAATTTTTCCAGTCTTCCTTATTGTAGTTTCAATGATGATGTTTTGTTTTTTTTTATAACAATAACACATCGTCAAATGATTGAAAATGAATACTCTACTTATAATTTTAAGAGATATTAAAAAACTTTTTTTTTTCATTCATATTATTTAAACAGCGATTGTTATCTATTATTAAAAGTACTTACCTTAAGTAATAAATAATATATCATATAGAATGTAATACTAGGTTTACTGTCATATATTTACGTAAAATAATCACGACGCATACAACTTCTTAACCGACTTCCTTGTAGTTTAAACTGTTACAAATCGATAAAAATAATGAAATGTAGTAGTGAATATTCTTCATTAACTTTCATCTAACTTGCACCAGCTTGTAAATACTTGGTTAACACTGTACCTACTTACTATTCTACGCACTTGTGAATTATAACCAAAAAAAAATATTAGATCATTCTTCTGTAGACTTATTATTATTGTGTATGAATGAACCAAAACTACACTGAAAAAAATGTTTCGTTAAATGTAACCAAAACTTTGTCTACCAGTTACACAAAAAAAGTGACAGCCGAACTAAGGTAATGCATAACAAAACACAGTTTAGTTACAGGATTAATGTAGTGTATAATCAATCCATTTTGGTTATGTTTTGCTAATTTCCGTAGCTTAAATTCTCTCTGCTAGCTGAACCAAGTTTGTAAATTATAACCAAATAGTTGTTAAACGTAACTCAACGATTTCGTTTTGTGTTGTCAAACTTCTCAGTTGATTTAGTTGATTTGTTTTGCTGACCTTCCCTTACGCTTTGTCTAATACTAACAAATACATCGTGTTATTTTTACTAGTCTCTTTTACTGTGTATAGCCTAATAGTTAAGTCAGATATTGATTAACAGTTATTCTATAATCAGATAATTACTTTTGTTATTTGTTGCAAAACTAATTTGTTATTTTCAACTATTTTAGTTTACTTTACCTTTACCTATCAGTTGTGTTAGATATAAATTAATAGTTAAGCTATAATTAGTATTTTTTTTTTGTTATATGTTGCATAAAATGGGGTGAAAACGTCATTCAAGATAAACGCTTACTTCCCGAAGCCGCAGTAAGGAATTTCTTTATAGATTTTGAGCCGTTAGCATTTTGAGAAACGCTATTCAGCTGTCAAATCTATAACGAAAACTCCTGCGCCTCCTACGGCTCCAGCGGGTAGTGCGCGTTTACCTTGACATTTTCACCCCATTTTTGCTACAAATAACACAAACAAAAAATCTAATTACTTATAGCTAAAGTATTAATTAATATCTAACATATCCGAGTAGCTAACAAATTGATTACTAATTTTAAACAGATAAACGGTAACATATTAATGCTACATTACAATTTAAGAAATGTAATTGCAATTTAAAGAAAAAAATACTGTTTAAGGTAAGTAATGTGGTGGAGACAGTATTAGGTGGTAACTATAATAATACATGTATTTATACTGATAATAACACATTTATTAAGAAGGTATTATGAATAATGGATACAAAATATGTCTGATCTTCATGTTTGCTGCTTAATCCGACCTTAACTTAATATTTAATAACCCAACATAATTATTGATTATCTTAATTGGCATCTACAATAAACTTTCAATTATATTTCTTTAATTTACCATGTTTATTTACAAAACTACAGCTATTTTTTAAATGTATGTAATGATTTTGGTGATCGCTATGATCGACATATGGATTGGGAGTGTCCTGCACGATGGGTGCTGTATCATCAAGAGATATTAATGCTTGATCTGGTTGTGCGGGGTCAAATATAAAACTAAAAACACTATCCGTCAGCATTGGATGCAGGCCCTCAGACATCTGAAAAACATACAAAATTAAAAATCATCCCTATTGTATCTTAAAAGGCACTTTAAATAACTTAGCGCACAAGTAAGTTTTTTCAAAATATTGAAACTAGTGGTAAATTATGGTGGTTGCGGAACCCTTAAAAAAGAAACCAATCAAACTTTAGTTTAGTTTCATAAATAAAAGTTTTACCACTGGCCGCTAAGTGCGCGCGAATATCATTATCATCATCAGCCTATATAAGTCCACTGCTGGACATGAGCGGGAGACATGTAATTGACATGACGTGCTCGCATGTAACTTGCATAAAAAACTTCCTATTTTTGTCTCAAGTTCAAAATCACCTGTATGCAACCTGCAGCTTGCACTTAACGTTTCCACTACTCGAGCTGCATCCAACTACACCATGCATGCAGTCTAGTACGCAATATAATACAACTATATTATAACGGAGCCAATAATGAACTTACCTTTGAACGTAGAAATGTAGATTTCTAGTCGTCATTGCTTTAGGTAATTTTCCAGAGGATCTGGCCGATCTGGTTGGAGCGGTTGATCATCCATCACTTTTCGAACGTCTTTCAATAGTTTTACATACATAAGACACTAGAGTCACAATAAAATAACAGTTAGTCCCGAGTCCGCAAACAATTCCCTACTTATCAAAATCAGAAATTACAAAAAAGAAAAGCACAAATAGATTCCGCGACCGACCACTCGAACAGAAAAAACGAGAAGACAGATTTGAACGGGTTAGGGGGTTTAGTACTACTAATTCACCTATGATTCAGCTCTCGTCCGGCTACATGTAAACAAATACGTTTCATTACATGGTATTTTTTTTTTGTAACTGATAGTAGTTTGCATAGCTAATCATAACAAAAGTTTTGTAAAGTTGTACATTGTCTACATTGACCATGTAAAATAAAACAAATTAAGCTATTTTTACAGAACGAATGTTTAAAATAGCTAGTTTTGTTAAGTAACACTTAGACAATGGTAAGAGTCTAACGGTAAATATTACTTTTGCAACATATAGTCAAAGACAATTTGGCTTCACATTGTCGGAAGGTTTTGTTACGTTGCGTAAAAATGGTAGGTAACAGGTAATCGAATCGGTTTGTTTGAAAAAGTTCGGTATAGTACAACAAAAAGTTTGATTGCAATAAACCGAACTAAAAATATCAAAACCAGTTTGGTGCCTATTAAGGAAACCAGTTTTGTCATTTCAAATAAACCTTGGTTATGGCTAAACAAAATTCGGCTATTTCTAAAATAACCGAAATAGTTCGGTTATTTATTTTTTTCAGTGTATTTAAAAACATTGAACAAAAGAAAAAAAAATGTGTTTAAAAATTATATACTTTTTCCTAATAGATAGTTAAAATGTTTTGGAACGTAATTATATTATTGTGTATTGCCCGTAAATGTTATTTACTTTAGTCGTATTTTATTTTAAGTAGGTTCAACACAGGAATATTTTACAGTTCTTCTGATATTAATATCTTTCTCTTGAAAAAATCTGCGTGTCACTAATATATTAAGAAATAAAATTGTAACATATCGTTCCATTGATTTTCAGAGTCTATGTAACTAAAACTAAAATGTTAATGTTAGTGTTATTATAAAATTTCAAACACCATGTTTAAAACATATCGGTGCTTTATTTGACTGTTATTTTTTTTAAGCTAAAGTTAGAGTTGCAATGTGTAAAATAATTTTATTATACAAAAATTAATAAAAAATCATAACAATCTTTTTCGCAGTGCAAAGTTGCTGAAAATATATTGAGAATAATATCAACAACTGTGTGCAATATTGTGGTGATGTTAAGTTTTTGTAATAAAAATGTTTTAAAATATCTTCAATTTTATTCATAATATTCCTTTTTTGCGCTTTATTCGCTCGAATATTTTTGTTCATTTGTTAATAAAAAAATTCAAAACAATCTTTGTTCGATGAATATAAAGTACTTAGCTTTTAACTTTAAAAAATGAAGCGTCTAAGATATTACTTAATTAAATCTTCCTTATGTGTTTTCACTGATGTTTTTTCACTCAACACTCAATAGTGAAGGACAATATAGTAGCGTTAATTAAAAAAAATAACACTGAATTGGTATATTATCTTGATTTATGGTTTATTAAGTAACTAACACGATTTTTAAAACCAATTCCACTAGTAACTTAATATAAAAAACATCATTTACATCTAATAATATACATATATTTTAAAAACTTTCAATAAAATATATCAATACAGAATAAATAGCCTTAAAAATTAAATAAAATAACTATTTGCCAACTTCAGAACTGATTTTGTGGAAATTTAGAATAGGTTTATTTTATGTTTACGTCTTGTCCGCGGAACATAAATAATACGCGGGCAAAGACGTGGGCCGAAGCTAGTGCTACCTTCATTTTATTTTTCCTACTGCCACAATGACCCTCAAAAGATTCACCTGTATGAATTTAGTCGAATTCTCCACGAGTAAGTAAATTTGTAGCAATAGGTGGAATACGAAAGTGAGAAAATTGAAGTGGGGCCCATCTCAATTACTAAGGTATGCTAAGGGTCCTTGACGGTTTCACTTATCGCATATCTCGGGACTTTTTCGTCAGAATTGGATATGATGATACAAAACACACTACAGCTGAATGAAGGATCATCAAAAAAATAACCAAGCAGAGTTCGTTGCCTAATTCTTCTAGGCACGGTCGCGCGCTCAATTCACTGCCAAATTTTAAATTCACGTAGTTTTTAAGTTGATGTTTCTATATGATCCTTGAGATTTCAATGAATAAAAACCTATTGACTTTGACGTTGTCTAGATACAAAACCAACACGCTAATAACTGTATTTATTATATTAACTGTATTTATATTTATTAATTATTAACTTTATAGATCTGCGTAATGAATATGTATCTGAGGATCTCCATCATGGCGATTTTTTGAGCGTGTTTTTTTTGTTTGCTGTATTTAGAAACGTCAACATAATATGAACTTAGTGAATTTACGCCTACACCAGTTTATTCCCTACACAATCAAATGGAAATCTTATATCGAACGAAGTTGATGGATTACTTTTCGGATTTTCGAGAATGTTCTCTTGAAAGTATGTTCTCTCCAGCGCCAAGTAGGTAGCTAAGTATTACCTAGCGACATTGAACTGCCTAGGCAGGATCGGCAACATGCAGTTTTATTTATACAAAGGCTGTTCTAATTAATTTTTAATTTTATTTCTTACGATCCCATCATATACTTACATGATTTCTTTTTTAATGTCGTGCTGAATATATGTTTTTAATTGTATACATTTCAATGTCTGGGTCAACGCATTAGCATTGCCATTCAGCGTGGCAATGCGGCCAGTATTTTGGGAACGCTTCCGCCTGGTAGTGATCTGGATCAGTTGAGCTATCTATAGATCGTTTGCAACGATCTTTAGATAGCTAGCTGTTTCATCTGTATTTTTTGAATATACCTACTTGTACATAGTTGTATGAATAAATGTATATAGCCTACATTGAAAGATATATAATCTTTCAATGTAGGCTATATTTAAATAAAAATGTATTTAAAGGCTATTTCCACTTATTTCGCTTTAGCCGGATTAAATAATGTTGGTTACATTTTCGTTTGCAGCAAAAATTCTGAATTCGTTTAAATGCCATTTCCACCCAAATGCGTCTATCGCAACAGCCAGGCTATGAATTATGCAAAGGCTCTGCTACTGTTCAAAGAAATCTCTTGGGTAGTAAAACTACAATCTTGATACCTAATAGACTTTTGTCTTTGCTATTATTTTATTTTCTTATGTATTCATACATTCATGTATTCATCTATGAACAAGAAAATATACAAAAAATACATAAAAAAAATTATACAGCTAGCTATCTAAACACCGTTCTAAAAGGTTTATAGATGGACCTGCTCCAGATCACTACCAGACGGAAGCGTTCCAAAAATGCCGGCTGCATTGCAACGCTGAATGGCAATGCTAATTTACCATTGACCCAGATAAAAGCCAGCTTTCTGATCACGCCTCGTAATTAAAGTAACTCAACAGCGCAGACGACCTCTGTGGCGTAGTGGGCGAAGGCCCGTCTGAGACGCAAAAGTTTACGATTCCCGCCAAATGTGATTTGGGGTGATTATATTTGCAGTTGATACAAATATTTGCCTCGGGTCTGGGTGTTTTCTATGCATAATATTTACAAAAAAATCTGTATATCAGCCACGTAGTTCCCATAATACAAGCTCTGCTTAGTTTAGGGCTAGATGACGCTGTGTGGAAAATGTCCAGAATTATTTAATTAATTAATAAATAAATACATAAAACCACATATACAATCCTGACCCCATACTAGTATTCTCGGTATCGTGGGTATCAGGAACTACTATACACACACACACTTCACTCTCACACCCACATACAACTGCCTTTGTGGAACCTTGTAAGCTAGGTATACGGATGAGGCCGTTGATGCTTGCGACTACTGTGAGTATAATCGCTTTTCACTTGGTTTTTCAATCACATGTAAATGTTCCAATAAAGAATATTGAATTTATTGATTATTTTACTACGTGCAGGTACCGTAGTTCCATAACAACTAGACCCGGAACAAGTATCTCCAGCACATGCATACATTTGTCTCGCAGTGGAAATCGAACCTGCAATTATATTGGCTTGCAACCTGTCACTACGCGTAACGCGGACGTGTCTAATATAATGCTTGGGCGTGTCTTTGACTACCCCCCTTCTTCAGATGTATAGGTAGGGAGAATATTTTTTTTTAAATAATGCTGTACCTTTTCACACATCATCTAGCCCCAAAGTATGTGTTATGGGAACTACATGACTGATATACTACTTTATATATTATTTTTTTGTAAATACATACTTTTTATAGATAGAAAACTCACAGACCCATTTTTTTGCCGACAAATGTTTGCATCTGCAAATATTTGTCCCGCGACGGGAATCGAACCCGCATCCTTCTGCGTCTCTGGCGGGCCTTCGCCCACTGCGCCACGGAGGTCGTCAAATATGAACCTGAGGATCTCCAATACGAAGATAACTTTCGTGTTTGCGATCTGTTTCTGTAATATTGTTGTGTTCCCTAGGAACAAAGATTCATAAAACTAACGCTTGAACGTTGAAAGACTTTCTAGAGTCGTAAATTGCAGATACAAGTATCTGATGATACTTTACAGATTTTACCAAATCGAAACTCTTAAAAAAGGTGTGCACTAAATGTGAAATGTACTAAAATGGATGGTTCTATTTGTTCAGTTTTTCAAAACTACATCAAGGTTGAGAAATTCCTTAATTTGGCGGGTAATTTTAAAAATGGCCTTTGAACAACAGCAGACAGGCGGTGGCTTGATGAGTTTTTAGGTTCCTTGGCATCGCTCCAACAGTTAGTTCCTGAGCACATAATTTATGTAACGAAACACCGCAATATTATATTAATTTACATACTGATGCATATTTGCAGTTACCGAGTAATATTTCCGATGTTTACCGAAAAAGAAGTGGTATTTTGAACGTCTCCATTTGTTAAAAAATAAGCTTTGTATAAATCCAAATCAAATAGGTGGGGTAGGTTAAGTAGAAGCAAGCTTAATTTTTATTCCAATAGAGCTAAGGTCATGGTATGGTCGAAACACTTTGATAGCGCGATTGGCTCATTTTAGCAGCGCCATCTAGTTTTAATTTACATAAACTTTTAACAGCCAGCATTTATTTATTACTTACTTTACATTGAACAAGCTTTCAATTCAAGTTTTTCAGTAGAAACGAGTTAGGAACCAACTTGAATTGCTTTCCAAGAATTTGTGGAATAATTTTTGGGTAGAATCATTTAGAAACTTTTGGTACATCAGTAACAGTATTCGATTTACATTTAATCAAGTTCCCAACATCAGAAAATTTATGCTAACAAATGTTATTATTAGTATTATATTATATAAGTTAACAAAGTTTAATTTTGCTGAATTAAAAAAGGTCTGTCGTGTTTTCCACTAGTGACGTATGGTTATAAGACCTATGTAAGAACCATATTTTTTTATGCAAATAAAAAAAACAAACATCCACGTCAAACGCTTTTATGGGTTTCCGACGTCGCGGGTAAATAAATCTTAAACTCGCAAATACTTATTGTTCAATTAAATTTCGTTGCAATTTACTTTTAGTCATATCTCGAGCCGATTATGTTTTTTTGTTTACCAAAGAGTAATACTGGAACATCCCGCGACTTCGTCCGCCTTTATCCATACAAATTTTATGTTCTCACTGCACTTTCCAAGGATAAAATTTCAGGAAATTCATTCGTATACCCATTATTTACAAAACGAACATACCTCTCCTCTCCGAATTGTAGGTCTCCAGAACTCACGATCAATCAGTCAGTCTGAGGAAGGTAATTGTTAATTTCTACTGACATAAATGATTGAAGGAACGAAGCGAGCGAATATTTCTAAGCTTTCTTGGACAATCTGAAACATGAATCTATACCCATAGGTTTCTAAGTATGTTTGTTTGCGAAGATAATCACCCAAGCGTTTATTCGACCTTAAAGAATTTTTGTACATAGATAAGTTGAGATCTCAGTTTGTGTACTCATAGATATCTAGCGAAAACCTACGATAAAATTTTCTCACCATATTTCATAAACCAAAAGCTGAACTTAAAATTTCTTTTAGTTTTACCTACACAGTTACCAAGTTTCATCAAGATTGAATAAACAGTTCTGTTTTCGTTGCAATACAAACGCCAGATTGCCTACGTAGACATTAGATCTTGGCTCATTTCGCTTACTCCAAAAAACTTACTGAGTACCTATACAGACATTTGAGTTTAAGTCTGTTTATTAGTAAGTAATGTTTTCCATTAAAACATTTCTCTAACCGGCCGTCTGTTTTTCCAACCTCGATGAAACGACCGGCATAATTTTAATTCATCTACATAACTTGCCTCGTTTGTTTTTCTTTAGTATTATGAATGAAACTCGGTGTTCACTAGCCGTGTATTACCTAGCCATGCATCACAACAAACACATTATAAAGTACACCCCTGGCCAATCTCAAATTCACAAAACTCTCCATCCAAAGGTTGGTCTGGAAGAGATCGTTTTTAAGCTATAACCGCCCATTGCAGCTTTAATTTTATGGTGTTATTTGTTGTTTCATAAGTGAACTGTAAAGTATTTTGATTAATTCATTAATTTACGAGAACCAACAAGCGCTCGGCGATTACAGGTTCTTTAATGGCAAGGCGACCAAGAACTTGAGTAATTTCACACGCAGTGTAGAAAAACACTGCTAATATTTATAATGCCTATATAAATATGAATTAAAAAAAAAAATCTGTTCTTACGCAGCATACTCGAATATGCTTCTCAAATTTGGAGTCCACGTTACGATATCTATATCAACATACTCGAGCGGATACAAATCAAATTTATGAAATATCTTTGCTTCCGACTTAAGGTCCCGTATAGCTCGTCGAGCTACATTGGTATTTGCCGAAAAATCAACCTTCTTCCGCTGAGTAAAAGGCGCGAAATTGGCGACTTGTTATTTTTACTAAAAATCACCCAATCGCCCCGAACTTCTTAACAAAATATCAGTAAACGTTCCCCGGAAAGGGGTCAGATTTAACGAAATCATCCGTACGCCAATAGTTAGAACGAATTATCGTCAGAATTCCTTTTTGTGGCATGTTGGTGACCAATTTAATAAACTCTCTAAGCAAATAGATCTGGACCACTTCTGTTCCAGCGTTACCTCTGTGAGACGGCGATTGAGCTCTGACTTTTTCTCACCATCCAGCGAGGATGATGAGATCATGGCATCGAGTAATGTAGTCTATTGTTTTTCATCATTATTTTTCGTTGTAATGTACGATTATTATTACTTGTTTTATCATTTATTATAATAATAATAATTATTTATTTATTCATTCATACATTGATCCATAATTTATTAGTAAGTTGCATAATGTCATAGTGTTCGTACAATTTCAATTAAATTAAATTCAATTCAATAATGTCATCGTCAATAATCCATGTCCCGATTCAATAGGTTTTCTTTTGTGAGACTATTAAATCAGGACCCGAATGAAAGATTTCAATATGGGTGAGTCATACTTATCTGCTATCACCTGCAGGATGGTATTGGTGCTGCTACGCACTCTGCAGATCAAGGAGCCAGTCCGTTTGCGGACGATTGCGGATTAAGCGACCCTTTAGTATAGCTGACCCACAGGTTGCTGGTGTAGAATGATTGGCAGTAGGCTTTAAAGAGGCTTTAATTGCCTACTGGAACGAGAGAAGCTGCGTGCCAGCATATTACTTCGGACCGCCAATGCCCTGCGTTCCTTCCAATGTCAGGTCTTCTAGTTTCTGCTTTCTATGCAGGTAATGGTTAGCTATACCATTACCTGCATAGAAAGCAGCTAACGAATGGAATGCTAACTACTTGCAAAAATACGCCACATATGTCTGTATAAATGAGGATGTTCATTATGGAGAATACAGTCGTGAGCTTGTTTGTTTGTTAGCGAACAAGGCTTTATTCATATTTTCTAGGTTATAAAAGCTCAAAACGGTGAAGGAAAACATCGTGAGGAAACCGGCATGCCCTAGAACCAAATATTCGAAGGCATGTGTCAACAGTATTCCAATAAGCGGCGATGGGCTTGCAACCTGTCACGTGGAATGCTTACTACTTGCAAAACGCGGGCATGTACCAAATTTAATGTTTGGACGTGCCTCTGACTACCTCCTACTTGGTATGCTCAAAGATCTACTCACTGAGTATGTATCTGAGGATGTCCACCATAGGGAAGACAGTCGTGAGCGTGTTTGTTTTTTGTTTAAATGTTTCTTTGATTGTGTTGCCATAGCTGGATGCACTCTGTGACATTGGTATAGATGCTATATTGCTTTGATTGCTAGATATTTCCTAGAAAGGTACCTACCTACTTTAAAATAAGTAAGAAATTGTAGGTATATTTACTTAAATATTGAGTCAAAGGCTGAACAGTAATCGACGTTTTATAGTCTAGTAGTTCTATAGTAGTAGTATATATACAGGTGTAATCGTTAAGTGTGCACAGGCGATTATTCCGTAACTATTGCAGATATCAAAAAACTTTAAACTGATATCGAAAGTACTTTACCTAATGAGTAAAATGACATTAATAACTTTTTAAAAATAAAACGAGAAATATCCAAAAAAATTACATTAATCACTCCCATACATTTTATTTCTTAGTAAGTACAAAATTTTGTGTTCAAAGCATATGTTCGAAGTGACGTCCTCCTTGTGCAATACAATGACGAGCTCTATTTACAGTTTCTAAATGAACTTTCCTTAACATTTGCGGAGTAATTAAAGCAATTGCACGACGTACACGATTCTGTAACTCTTCTAGGCTGTGTACTCTCTCAGCGTACACGTGGTCTTTGACAAATCCCCATAGGAAGAAATCACAAGGCGTGAGATCCGGGGATCTGGCAGGCCAAGGGGTTGCGCTATTATTGGCTATTAAGCCATTATAATTGTTTCGTAAGAAATTCATTACAACATTTGTATTATGTGCAGGTGCTCCATCTTGTTGAAAAATTATCGACCTTCTTTCATCGTCTGGAATTGGTTCTAAGAGACTTGGCATATCGTTTTGTACAAAGGAGAAATATCTCTGTCCATTTAAGGTTCCACTGTAAAAATATGGCCCAATGATCCGATCTCCAAGAATACCACACCACACATTAATTGAGAATCGCACCTGAGCTCTAACTTCAGTAGTTAAGCGAGGATTGTTAATTGACCAATAATGCGAGTTTTTTCTATTGTAAATGCCGCAGTTTGAAACATTACTTTCATCGGTCCATAAAATTGACCTTACATTAACATAATTATTGACTAGCCAATTGCAATAGACCAGCCGACGAGCAGGATCATCATTGTGCAGCGTTTGAGTAGGTTTTATCTTAAATGCTTTGAAGTTGTGTTTTTTTAATAACTTGTGTACATAATTGTGGGACACTGGAAATGATCGGGCCACTGAACGCGTTGATTCTTGTGGATTATCTACTACGTAGTTAATAATATTGTTATCTAAGTCATTATCAAATTCCGGAGCACTTGTTCTCGAGCCTTTTTTTCTGTTAAAAGATCCATAATTTATCAAATTGTTATCCAACTTACGTAAATACGTACCAGAAGGAACTTCTCTATCTGGGTACTCTCTTCTGTAGGCGATAATGGCCGCCCTATTGTTACAATCATGTTTGTAGTAGATTTTTAACATGTGCCTCTTTTCTGTATTGGAATATGCCATTTTTCAATCAATAAATGCAACAATCACGATTATTAACGCAAATTGAAAAATACAATAAATTGGCGGGAACGAGTACCCGCGATAAAGAATTTGAATTTAGAACGAACACCAAAGAGTATCTTTCTTTTTGTTTTTATTTAGTTTGTTGCTTTTCAGCTAGTTCAAATCAATACAATATTGAAACAAGGTTTATTATAAATTTGAAGTGGTAAGATAATTAATCTACACGTGTATCTACTTGAAATTCATTAATACCTTCATATCGTACATAATTATAAAATGACAAGGGTAAAATGAGTAGGTACTATTCCACTTAAAATAAGGAAACTAAAACCTTTCTACTATCTCATACTAAATGTATGGGAGTGATTAATGTATTTTTTTTGGATATTTCTCGTTTTATTTTTAAAAAGTTATTAATGTCATTTTACTCATTAGGTAAAGTACTTTCGATATCAGTTTAAAGTTTTTTGATATCTGCAATAGTTACGGAATAATCGCCTGTGCACACTTAACGATTACACCCTGTATATAACTACTGTTTGTCTACACTAAGCTTAGTAAAATACTAAGACGTTTTTGTTTTTTTTATGTACTTCTTTCAGTTCATTCGGTTAAGTTAGTCCAGACGGGTATTGGAATAATAATAATAAAAGGTATTAGGTAGGTGTTTTTTTTTTAACCGAAAACCGATTAAAGCTTTGGGCTGAACTAATACAACCACCACTAGGAATATATGCATTAGTTACCTAAACTATTAGAAACTTGTACGATTTTGTTTACTTGGTAAAGTTAACATCAAATATGATTCAACCCCTCAAACCTCTAAAACCAGGAACGACAGATGCTCTCAGGGGAAAAGGAAAATATTGTTCAATCCAATAATGTACTTAAAGTACCAACGTACTTATGTATAGTAATAAAAAAGTGCGATAAACTGTCTGGTCTGACAAGATCGTAAATGTGAATTTGTGATCTTTGTTTTAACGAAGCTTTGAAAAAATAACCTGCTAAAGACGCGTCGAGACACGATATGTTAGGGTCCCGTAGTTAGCTTGACCTTTTGAAGATCTCTGTGGCGCAGTGGGCGAAGGCCCGCCTGAGAAGTAGAAGGTTGCGGGTTCGATTCCCGCCGCGGGACTAATGTTTGTATGCTCTGCATAAATTTGTCTCGGGTCGGGATGTTTTCTATGTATAATTAAGTATGCATTTACAAAAAAAGTAGTATATCAATCATGTAGAACCCATAATACAAGCTCTGCTTAGTTTGAGACTAGATGATGCTGTGTGAAAATTGTCCAGCATTATTTATTTATGAACTGGGCTGGGTTTAAATTAATTAAAATACCCTACCTATTAAATAACCTACCTATTAGTAAAACTTAGGCTAAAATAACTCACGCATCTTGCTGATCCAATGACCTAGCTAGACGGTTCAATGTCGCGCCAAAAGGTGTCTAATAGTAGGTAGAATTTAATTTTGCGGTTCGAGTATGAGCTATATCGGTACTAAATAATAATTATGTTAGTAAATAATATGCCAGAAAATTATTTTATAAAGAAAACGCAGTCTATTATTGAATACATACAAGGTGTCCCAGAACATTTATTCTTACTCGAAAAGCTGTCATGAAAGTGTAAAAATTCTTTATATTTTTTTTGATTATCTGTTGGCACTTTATGCCTGTTCCGTGTCTTATGTAAGCAAAATGATTTTTAACATTTAATACACTAGTCAATCAATGAAAAGTCGATGAAAATGAAAAGTCGTCGAACGAAAGTTGTTACCTACTACTCTTTTGGGTTGGTTTACATTCTGAGTCACTCTAGCTATGGAACCAAAATGCCATTTTCTTATTTATATAATCCCAGGAAACAAATTTCTTTAAATAATATGGACGGATAAAGTCAATAGGTCAACGAACATTTTAATGGGTCAAAGCATAATCGTGTTTCATATCCGGTTGTGCCGCAGTTCTGATTACGAAATTTGAAAAGCGTGTTCTTCTGGAAAATCTTGTGCTGCGGCGGGTAGTCGAAAGTTTGAAATCGTTTAAGGTAAAATTAGGTTGTCATGAGTCGACGGTTTCCAAGAAATGACACTTTTCGACTAAACCGTTCAGCATACAAATGTTGGACATGATTGAGTCCTGAGTAGGCTTTTAAGAAAATAAAAATACTTTCAAATAAGATATTGTTTTATTTTTTAGGCGCACAGGTAAAACTCATACAATGTTTCAGTCTACCTGTTGATAAGCAGTTACCGTAACCTATGGAGGCTTGCGACAGAGCTATCTCTCGCGCGTTGCCGACCTTAAAACATAATGAGTGTAAAGTCTAATGTCTTATCTCCGAAACCTCTTATATTCCGAAATTTCTATTGCTAAAAGATTATAATAAAATCACAAAAAACCCTTTTATTTTAATTGGATAATTCCAATTAAAAGGGCTTTTCGTGGAGACCAATTTTACAACGTAAGTTTGCGAAAAAACGGTCGAGCGAATGAAAAACTTTTCATTGGTTATGTTTATCCGGGTACCACGCGGGCGAAGCCTAGTATTAGCTTGGTGTTCTATTAATTAATATGTTCGTTTATTATTGGAATTATTACAATTGTCTTGTTCTTGTTTTTGAGATGTAACGTAAGTTATGATATAAACTACTTCACTAGACTAGACTTAGTGGTAAATAAATATATGTATTTGAGTTTGTTTATGTACTGTTTTCTTTTGCTAAAAGATATTTGAAGTTTGCCTCTACTCTACTGTTAAAAGAGTATACTGTTGGCAGTTCTACATACTGTACGACCTAGCTACCCCCAACCTGAGGTAAAAGGGACACAAAACACGATGACCTCCGCACATTGGGCTTGGTGGCTGAGACCTAAGAATTACTAGATTTATTGCCGCAGTGAGACAAATGGTGTTATTCAATCCAATCCTTTCTTTAAGTCACACGTAATTTTCTAGAATACGAGAATATACCACAACCTAATAAGGCTTGAGTCCATCATAAACTACTGGTTCCTATACTTTTTATGTATCTTCATACAAATTAAAAATAAAATATATACAAATCAGTTGAGTGGCTTGTCGCTTCTGCTTGTTGCCGGTGAAGGATTCAAGCCTTACCATACCTTACACTTCAAATAATTAAATCAATATTCACAACAGAACCATCAATGGGTTGTCTGTGAAAAAGCCCCCAATAAAGCCCAGAATCCGGAGCACGTGAGAACATATCTCAATTGATTATTCATGAGCCATCTGCCGTCTTATTACGAAACTTGATGAAGAAATTTTGGATGAGATGCGTAGAATAAGTATTTTTTTACAAACAGTTTTCTTATAACTAACTAAATATATCGTTCCGTTATTCGTTATCGGGAATATAGGTCTTGATAGGTATAGTGGTTTGAAACAATGCACGCTCACAACTATATTCCCAACGGTGGGCATTCAGGTTATGGAACAACATTACTGATATATTACTTAATATATTTTTTTTTGTAAATACATACGTATTATTTATAGAAAACACTCAGACCCGTGACAAATATTTGCATATACAAACATTTGTCACGCGGCGGGGATCGAACCTGCAACAATCTGCGTCTAAGGCGGACCTTCGCCCGCTGTGACACCGAGCTCATCATTCTATACTTCTATATTGATAGAGTAAATAAATAGATAAATTATGCTGGACATTTTTCACACAGCATCATCTAGCCCCAAAGTAAGCAGAGCTTGTGTTATGGGAACTACATGATTGATATACTACTTAAATACTTTTTTTTTGTAAATACATACATATTATACACAAGAGAAATCACCTAAAGTAGAAAATGTTACGTGTCATATCCAAAGAACTATAGCTTCTTGGCACCACATCGCATGAAACACAAATTACGTGACCTTACAGCGTCTTTCACGTTCCTACAAATGACTTTGCAATTATTGTTAAATACATTTATGTGGTTTGAATTTGAAACAGCTGTTTATTTTAGACAATTTTAATTTGGATCGTCAGCCAGCTACCTAAATATTCTCTAGAAAGTGAATTAGATTACTGTCCGCATAATGCAATCCGACTGGAAAAGGTTCTCAATTCGGTTGTATTTTTTTCATATAATAAGTTATATCTGTTTTTTCTTTTCCATTTTATGGGGTTTTTACTGACATTATAATATTCATGTTTTATTTAGTGGTAAGAATGACCTGACGTAGTCAATAAATAAATAATGCTGGATATTTTTCACACAACATCATCTAGCCCCAAAGTAAGCAGAGCGTGTGTTATGGAAGTTACATGACTAGTTATATACATTTTTTTTTAAGTAAAAGCAGATGTGGACCATGACGGAACTGGGGGTAACAAGAAGTTGACAAATCCAGAAATACTCATAATTATGTATCAAAAGAAGCTATTTTATGAAATGGTAACTGACCACCTAAACGTTTTTATGGCCTGATTTAATCAAGAAAACACCACGAAAATTATATTTTAACTTAAAGTTATCGTCGAAAAACATACATACATGCAATGCCGATACATCCAACCTGCTTGCTCGCTCAAACATTTTTTTAAATAATTTACAAGTAATAAAATAATCATCAAAAAGCCACAAATATAGTCGCCCCACACTACCATTCCCTGTGTCGTGAGTATCAGAGACTACGAGTACCGTGGTAACAATTGAACTTAAACTGTGCAAACTTCAACCTCACAGTTTAGGCATTGAATAGTATATAGTATATTGAATAATATTGAATATATAATTTATCAAAGACTAGACTAAGATATGAAGAACAACTGTTTAAAATTTCAATTCTATATCAATGCAGCTGCTAGTTGCAACAATCGAATTCTGTTATATTCAAGAAGACAGCCAATCCAAAACTTTACTTATTCTATATAAAGATTGTTCACTTTAATTGCGTATTTATTTGAAAATAGCAAAAGTGGCTGAAACACTTACCCCGAGTAATAAATAATGAAGACCAAGCCTACTTACGAAACAGACGTGAAAAGGTATAAGGGCCACGGTTCACCGTAGCACCATTAGTTATAGTCATTATCTGAGTGGCTAAAACCCGGAATAATACTCTTGGTTTAGCCACTCAAATTACTTTTCAAGCGACTTCAAAAAAGGAGAATTTTCTCAATTCGTCTATATTTTTTGTGTGCATGTTACGCGATATCTTCGCCAATTATTGTGGACTGATTTTAATGATTATTGTTTTGTAATGCGTGGTTCCCATATCAATTTTATGAAAAAGTCCTACCCCTAAGGATTAAAAAATGGCGATGAAATTTTATAATAAACATTTATCAACTTTCCGTTATATGGACTCAGTTTTATTTTTTCCTGAAAAACAACTACTTGTACTGGTGCTGTTCGGTGCCTTAAACCAAACAGCACGTGGGTTAAAATTATACGCGGCAGAGCAGAAAATCTATCTTGAGCTGTCATTTCATAGCGAGAATGCCTGCTTTCAGTGTGCACTCTCGCTATGAAATGACAGCTCAAGATAGTATAGTAGTAGTATACTTTCAGTATGCAGTGTGGCTAAAGCTTAATGGCGGGACCACATTACCTGTGTAAGTCTGAATGCTTCCATCTAGCAAGATGGAAGCATTCAGACTTACACATAAATACTTTAAACCTTGCTGCTGCAAGGTTTAAAGTATTTGTAGGTCATCGCAAATATTCCTTTTACCCACAACATTATGAGCCCGTTTTGCATTTGCCATAATAGATAGTTTGCTGATTTATGTTTGTCTGTATTTATATAATATTTATCTCTGATTACATTATTAGCTTTTCCGATTGCAAGGTATTTTGCAAACAATTGGTATAGTATACGGTGGATATCAGGATTGAGTCAGGAGTTTTAAATTCTTGCACCAAATCTCTTCTTATCTTATATTCTCATCGGGAGCCCACTTATCAGTGACTGATTTTCCCCATTTATCATTAGTTTGGTTTTTGAGTGCATTTGTATATTGTTTTCCCGCAGTAAATTCCTTGACCGTATTGCGTCTGCTCTGGTGAAAAACATCATGTCATCTAAGTCTGTACTAAGCGCTTTAGTGAACTGAATCCTCAAAAACAAAAGTGAGGTAGAAAAAAGAAAGTGAAAATTACTCTGAAAAGATGCCGCAGTGTGTTTTTATTTTTTTCCTTTAGTGCCATACAATTATACAGATTTGTACGAGTGGATCTTTCTTTAGACGGTACATAAAGGCACGGTTTTCAGAAGGGCAACGGTCGTTATATAACGTACGTAATAGCGGTTATCGTAATTTTTTATTGAACAAAGGTTGAGTTTGTTAATCTTTGTTTAAGTGGCCCCCCCCAGGCAACCCCCCCGCCTAAGATGTGTAGTTTTTGGGTTAAAGTTTGGTAAAAACGAAACTCAAAATAGTGAATTTAGTAGGGTTTGCTCCAAGTTGGACTCTGGATAGACTCCCAATAAGAAGCTCTTAAGCTCTTAACCTCTGAGTGTCATTTTGATTCACTAGACCGATACGTACCTACTATAAATTCAGGTACCAACTTATACCAAAACGATTGACCTGTGATGTTCATTTTAATTTTATTCAAGCCTTACTTACTTTGAAATTGACAAAACCATCACTTTAACGATTATTACTGCAAATGAGCGAGTTAAAAGGTTATAGAAGCTAATCGAGGGCGTTCCATTTCCTATCTCACATTAGACACAATGATTCCCTTGGGGTATTTACGTAGAAAATTAGTAGAGCTATTTGTGAAAGAGACCTATTTATTTAATTAACTGATCCCGGTAGGTAACCAAGCGACATCGGGAATAAAGTAGTCTGACACGAATTTGTATGAAGACATGTAGTTCCAGCCGAACCGCACATGTGGACGAAGCTGTAATACAGCCACATTACAGCCACATCACAGCCACATCACAGCCACATGGTAGCACGCGCATACCCCAGTACACTAAACCGCGATGAAGCGAATGAAGTATGCCAGGACCGTAGCATGTGGAAATCCGTGGTCTCTGTATCCCCCTCCGGGAAACAGGTGTGACTATATATATTATATGTATGTAGTTACCATAGCATGTCTTAAAGGATTGTATTAGCATAGTAAACATAAACAGCATTGATAATGTACTGAATGATATTTTAATAATAATAAATAATGCTGGACATTCCGGCCCGTCCACGGCCCGGATTAGTGTGTATATTCTTTCAGTCTCAAGTTCCCAATCTTTCCAAGGGTGCTCTTCCTCGCTAAAAGGAAAGTCTGTGATTTCAACCGATCAAAAAGTCAAAACTACTCTAAAGCCTTTGCATATTTTATTCGTGCTCATCAGCCGGCATCGCTCTGTTTAATAAACGAAACTTGTTTTAATCAAGACTCGACGACAAGTTTTAGATGTGGTATGCAGATATTCAGCATGTTTTCTGGAAGTGGTGCATTTTACACACCGCCGTCTTTCAAGGAACGTATTGCATTTTCAAACATTATATTTGGTGCCCGCGAATACTTGGGCAAGTGTTCCAATAAGCGGCGATGGGCTTGCGACCTGCCGTGGAATGGAAACTTTGAAAACGCGGGCACCAAATATAATGTTTGGACGTGCCTCTGACTACGACCTGGTAAGTATCCTCAAAGATAAGCTCTGAGTATGTATCTGTGGATGTCTATAATGGGGAATACAGTCGTGAGCTTCGTTATTTGATTCATGCCATAGATCCGTGGAGGGCTTTCACTTTGTTTTCATGTGTCCATCTTTTTCCATGTCATGTCGGCAACGCCCACTGACTTTTGTCTTGAAGCTCTGTTGTGCCCTACGACACAGGGAATCTCAATATAAGGTCCTATGTATGTGTGTATTGTGCTATTTATTATCTGTGACGAGATTTTTTGCTGTTTACGAATCAAACTGTTTTTATTTTACATAGAAAGTGAATGAATGAATGAATGAAAATACTTTATTATACAGCTTAAACAAATAAAATAGTAAACAAAATCTTATTTGTCTTGAAGCTGTGTTGTGCCCTACGACACAGGGAATTCCAGTGTAGGGTCTTATGTATGTATCTGTTGGGCTATTTATTATCTGTGACGAAATGATTTTACAAAGCTTTCCGAACGAGTTGGGTTCGTCGTAATTAAAATTTATTTTCAATTTATTTTGCGATATATGGCTTTCAATAGATGGTAGTCATAAAAGTGTGTAGTTATACAGCCATAATCAACTAACATAAAAAATGAAACATTGAGTCCATAAATAACAATAATTGTAATCAATAATCCTTCCTATAAACTAGGCTCCAGTCGCTGTCGAGAGCAGTCGATTTTCCGTGCGCTCCGCGTGAATTTATCTTTTATTTTGCCCAACTTGCGCAGCTTGCTCGTTTTGAGCAAGTTTCGCCACCTCGGCAAGTATCTTTGCTTGCCGGGCTTGCCATCTCGGCAAGTTGTGCCATCGAAGCAAGAGTTTTGGATTGCCGAGCTTGCCTAACTTGCAGGCTTGGCCACTTCTGCAACCTTTTAGCTTGCCGAGCTTGCGGAGATCCCTCTCCTTGCTTTGCTTGCTGAGGTTGCTCCGCCTTCCCAACTGAGCAAGTTTGGCCAGCCGTTTTACTTGCCGAACTCCGTCACTGCAAGCTGAGCCTCCACGGCAAGTTGGGCCACTCAGACAAGTTCTCCACTCGCTGTTTGAAATTCTATGTGTTGCTTGCTGGATTGGCCGAGCTTGCCCTCCTTGTACCGGACCTTTTCTGCTTGCCGAACTCACCGAACTCTCCATCACTGCAAGCTGAGCCACCACGGCAAGCTGGACCACTGAAGCAAGTTTTTCTGCGTCCTGTTGGAAGTCCCTCCTCGCACCGGGCATCTCTATACTTGCCAAGCTTGCCGAGCTTGCTTTTATACTACCACCTCATCACTTCTCGCCACCTGGTACCTACGAATACCCGCAAACTCGCTTCGCGATCACGATCGGACTAAGCGCTACACTATCCCTTGATATACGGCTACTGCCTCATTACTTCTGTCTGCCTGGTACTTACCACAGAGGTTACACTCACAACACTACCCGCGATCTCTGACATAAACTCCCTATTATCATCGAGAATACTGCTACCGTCACAACACTTCTGGCTGCATAATAGCAACGATGAGTGAGACTACGATGAATAAATCATTCTCAGAGAGTAACGTAAGCAAAAAGGATTCGGAATCTACGCCTCCTAGCTACGTTTTTCTTCGGGGAAAAAGGGCAAGAGAGGATGACTGGGGAGAGGACTTTAGCGCATTTAGAGAGGAAATCAAAACCATGATCAGCGGACTTATGAATGAGCAAGAAACGGAACTCAAAAAAATATTTTCGCCAACCCTGATGGAAATTAAAAAGTCAAATCGTAATATTGAGACCTCTGTTTCTCAGCTAATTACCCAAAATGAGGAACTGACAAAGAAAATTGAGCAACTCGAACAGCAGCGTAAGCAAGACAGAGAACGTTTAACATTACTTGAAGACAGACTTGAGGACCTCCAGAGAGGCAGCCGTAAAACAAGTTTAGAAATTAAAAATGTGCCTAAGAGCAACACTGAAGATAAAGAAGACTTAATAAACATGGTTCTGCACCTGAGCAAATCTATTAACTGTGGGATTAGTAAATCTGATGTTAGAGATATTTATAGAGTACGAGAAAAGAGAGAAGGGCAGAAAAATACACCAATCGTGGTGGAATTCTCCTCCACCATTGTGAAAGCTGAAGTACTAAAAAAGACCAAGGCTCATAACACCAGACAAAAAAACAAGCTCTGCGCTAAGCACCTAGGCTTTAAGAAAAACGAAGACACCCCTATATTTGTATCCGAGCAATTGACCGTGAAAGGATCGCGCCTGTTCTTTCTCGCTCGGGACCTCATAAAATCAAAGGGGTATAAATTCTGCTGGACCTCATACGGTCGTGTTTATGTGAGAATGTCAGAAAATTCTCCCGTAATACTAGTTAAAACTGAAAACCAGATCAACAGCCTAATACAGGCTGTATGACTATTCTCTACAAGGAGTGTTCTATTACTTGGTCATTTAATTTTCACAAAACTTGTTTTTCTTATTGCTTTGTTTCATAAATTATCTGTCTCACACTATACATTTATACACCGCACACAAACACACAAAAATCTACAACATCCACACTATAAACAACACACATACATTTACACTACCTTTTCGATTTGGAGAAACAAATTTTGCAAAAAGTATCCATTAAAACATATTAACGCATACATCATACCTACAAAAAACATGTATCAAGCACCAGAAAACAATGTAATTTCCCCGATCGTAATTGTATGATGGATAAGCCTTTAGACATAAATGAATTAGACAATGCTGAAATTGCGCATTCTTTTGAATGCTCACCTGTTGAAATTACAAAGATGTTACGATTAAAACCTACTGATGTAACAATAATATCACAAAATATAAGAAGTATATATAAGAACATAAATGACTTGCAAACAAACTTAATTCAACTTAATTTTGAAGCGGATGTTATAGTGTTAACAGAATGCAGACTTACACAAAATAAACCTATTCCACATCTTGCAAATTACAACTCATTTGCTACAACAAATCATTTAAACCAAAATGACGGGGTCACTACCTACATTAAAAAATCACACAAAACTAGCATTAAAGAAATAAAGTTGATACACGCATCTTGCCTACAAATAAATATGTACAACGCTGTTATATTGTGTATTTACAGATCTCCCTCAAATAATAATGCTGATACTTTTATAAACTCTCTCAACGCACACTTACACACTTTAACAAGATATGAAATTATTATTATAATAGGAGACATTAACATAAATACCCTGCCTAGAACGACAGAAAATAGCCAAGAAAGAAATAATAGACTAAATTACTTAAATGTTTTGTCCATGCATGGTTTATTACCAGGACATAATTTGCCTACGAGAGAAGACAGTTGTTTAGACCATGTCATGATAAAAATAAATAAAAATAAAAACTCAGCCGCTGTTGCGGTCATACATACTTCGATAACTGATCATCTCATGGTCTTACTCAATATCTCTAAAATCTCAAAAATAAACTATTGTAAATCCAGAGAAGTTGTTAATTATGAAAAAGCAGTACAAAACCTAGCTGACCAGAACTTCACACAATTATTTAAGATAAGTGACCCTAATGTTCTATGTAACTTATTGATTACCACGGTGCAAAAATGTCTTATTGAAAACACAACAACTTCACGTATACCTAGGAGTAAGCAAATAATAAAGCCTTGGATTACTCAAGGCATTTTACGCTGCATCATAAATAGAAATACCATGCAAAGAAACTTACGAATTGACCCAAATAATGATATCCTAAAAATAACTTACAGAAGATATAGAAATTATTGTAATAACTTAATAAAAAAAACTTAAAAGAAAATATGAGAGAGAACAATTGACCAAAAACTCAAAAAACAGTAAAACACTATGGAAAACCATTAATAATATTACTCACTATAAGAATTCGAAAACTCCAAACACACAACTACTTAATTCTAAGGATTCTCCCAAGGAGTCAGTTAATTTTGCTAATGCCTACTTTGCCAATATAGGAAAAACTCTAGCTGAAAATATCTCTTTTCAAAAATCAGATCAATATTTAGGCCTTTCTCCTGAACTATCGTTTAGCCAGGCATCATCATTTGTGCTTTTGGAAACAGACCATCAAGAACTCAATAATATAATTATGAATCTTAAGTCTGAAAGCGCACCCGGATGGGACAACATACCAACTAAATTCTTAAAACTCTCTAAGGATATCTTAATCCCTATACTAAATTATTTGGTGAACTTGTGCTTTACTAAGGGAATATTTCCGGATCTTCTCAAACATTCAATTATCACACCAGTATACAAAACTGGAGACAGAAACGACATTAACAATTATAGACCTATATCCGTTCTACCAGCAATCTCTAAAATAATGGAAAAGCTGATTAATAATAGACTCACACAATACCTAAATAAATTTAACTTATTATCAAAATCTCAATACGGTTTTAGACAAGGACTTTCCACTGAACATGCAATTACAGCACTTAGCAACCTTATCGTGCAACAACTCGACAATGGAAAAAAATGTCTAGCGGTATTTCTAGACCTCAAAAAGGCTTTTGACACCGTGTCTGTTCACATCCTTGTTGAAAAACTAGAAAAAGTCGGCATACGTGGTATACCACTAGCTCTATTGTCAGATTACCTTCGTGAACGTAAGCAAAAAGTTAAGATCGCAGACGCTATCAGTGACGATGAGGTTATCAGCTTTGGAGTACCACAGGGGAGCATTTTGGGTCCAACCTTATTTTTGATTTACATAAACGACCTCTGTAACCTCGTCACCAGCGATGAGCAAATTTTCTCCTATGCAGATGACACGGCTATCGTTTTCACTGGAACAACTTGGGGTGATGTTAAAACAAAAACTGAAATTGGTCTGGAAAAAATATCAAAATGGCTTAACCTCAACTTACTCACACTCAATGTTTCTAAAACTAATTATATGACTTTCACAATGTATAACAATACCCAACCTAAACCTGACTATAGTATAAAAATACATAAATGTAACCTCACCGAACCTTCTTGTAATTGCCCTAACATAGTAAAAGTAATGACAACAAAGTACTTAGGAATAATGTTGGATCAACGACTATCATGGCACGCACATATTGAACTGCTCATGAACAGGGTTCGTAAATTCAACTGGATTTTCAAAAGTCTGCGTCATGTTGCACATAAAGATCTGCTCAATCAAATATATACTTCTTTGGCACAATCTATTCTAAATTATTGTATACCGATCTGGGGTGGAGCTACCAAAACAAAGTTCCTCGAATTGGAACGTGCACAAAGGTCTTTATTAAAAGTTATGTATTTTAAGCCTTATAGGTTCTCTACAGACGTGCTCTATAGAAATTCAGGTATACTAACGGTTAGAAAATTATATATTTTAAACTCAGTTCTAAGGCTACAGAGATCCTTAAAATATGACCCGACACTGCTTAATAAAAGAAGGAAGGATAGAGTAACGTTTAAATCAATTGTTCGTACCAAATTTGCTTCGCGACAATATACTACACAAGCAACCCACCTCTATAACACTATCAATAAGACTAAGAATATATATCCACTCAACTACTTTAAATGTAAAAAAACCTTAACGGAATGGTTACTGACGCTAAGCTACGAGGAAACTGAAACACTTTTAGAAATAGTTTCTTAATACACACATACATCATATACTCATAATACTCTCTAAACATACGATCACACCCTAGCCCACTCTCTCTCTCTCTATCACACACACACACACACACACACACACACACACACACACACACACACACACACTACTTTGTTACCTCTAATTTACACTTGCGACACTCATACGCAAACACACATTCGACATAGATAACGTACACAAATTGTTATTATAGTTAAAAGTATCTAGAGTCAAAATAATATATTCAAATAAAATTTAGAACTTAGTCTCGAAGAAATACTGTCACGGAAGAGCGAAATCTCCTACCACAGGTATCTACATACTTAAAAGGGGATCTCAAAACCACATATGTATACGTAGATTAAGTTACTGAAATAAACATTTGTATTGTATTTGTATTTGTAAAAAACCTCTACGCCTACCACTTCCAGTTAAATTCATCCTACAGCCGTGCTATCTTCCTTGCACCGAAGAACTTTGTTCTCGAAAGTTAAAAGGAATTTAAAGAGGTTGTCGTTGGTGTTCGCACCACACACAAGCACGTACTTAGTGTAAGTGGTGTTTGCATCTAAGGATTGTATTCTAGAGCTTTGTTTATTGGAGTGCAAGGAGGATCTTGAAGTGCTGTGGTATGGTGGGGTTAGGGGGGAGGAGAATTAGCGAGCAAAGGCATTGCTGTTTGAAAAGCGGGTCAGTGGACAGTTAGTATATTGTGTCAAAGATAACGATTATAGAAGAACTTACATTATTATAGTCGATAGCAGTGACCAAAAAACAGGGAATCGTCTTTCATTTAAAATATTGTACGATATTAGTCTGCGCGTGTCATAGGAGTATTTAATGTTTGATGTTTACGTTTCTAACTGTTTTTATTTTACATAGAAAATGGTGAGTATCCAAGTTATTTATTTGCGATGAGATGAAATTCTAAACGGTTCATATATTAAAAGGTACGGACTCATGGCAACGATTTCAGTAAAACTAAAAACTGCATTTTGGAAAAATCTTATACAAGCTTTAGGTATAACACCGTCTCTTTTTGAATAAAAATAGTCTAATTCTAGAATTGATAGTATACTCCCAAGCTATTGAAAACCATGATAGTTTAATAATATTTTATTATAGTGTTCCTAAGAACCAGTCTCTAAGAATAGGATAAAATCTGTAAAAACGAGGTTCGATCGCCAAGGGAGTAGGAACTAAACCGTTGTAATTGCGACTTTGAAACGAACTAACTAAACGCAAGTTTACGAGCCCGCTGATTGACTAATCCCAGGGTGATCTTAAAACGTGGCCGGCTAATTGCATTTGAACTATGCTATTTCTACAGGCAGTGTTGCCTGTTGAAATCTGCAACTCCCATTTTAGGAATTAAACGAAATTTAAATTACCTGTCCATTAAAAGTTATTTTCCGCGACGCATTGACCGCCAATGTACAACATTGTCAAAGTTTGTAGTACTTTTGTATGCCGGAATATTTTTGGTGTGCACTAAAGTATTTTCTATATATCTATCTATGTTTGTCTTTTACCATTTATCTACGAAACGGCTAATCCGATTGGGATATGGTTATTTCAATCAATTTATAATCAAAACTTCCAAGGGTGATTCTTAGATTTTATCGACAGAAGTCACTAGAAAGGGCTAAAAGATCAACGACAAGTCTTTGGTGTGAGGTGAAAAAATGAGCGTATCTATCGCTCAATTTATCAACCGTTTTTTTTATTGGAGTCGAGACATTTGCTTGACACTTTTTACTCTTGGTGACCATCTTGATATCTCAGCGAGTAGGTGTCACAGTGTTAGATATTTTAATGATTTTAATCTATAATAAAAATAATGCTTTATTGTCTTCATTTTTTTTTAAATACATACCTTAGAAAATTTGGTTCACAAAGTATTAAAATTGTACCATAGGTGAGCTCTGTTCCCCGCACTAGGTCTAAAATAGCGAGTATAGCGGGGTCACGGGACTCGCCGACGGACTCTCTATAATTGCATGCTACAAAAAGGACAGAAAATAAAATGTTATGGAAGAAGAATAAGAATAATGTACTACAAGATTTAACTAAAAAAAATATAAATAAAATATATTTATTGCGTCTGTCACAATAAAATGTGTGACAGACGCAATAGATGCAATGCAATATAAGTAGGCACGTACATATATGTGCTTACCTACCTTCAAAATAACTCCCTTTTATTAATCATATGCCGGCCATTCCGTCCGTATTCATTTGAAATTGAGGTAACCGCAATATAATTTATATGGACTATAAAAATACCTAATTTAAAACGAGGAATTTTATTTGATTTTTAGCCGAAATCGTTTTATGTATTGCAATATTAATATCTGAATGCATTATTCGGTTCGTACAAGATTAATGTTTTTATTTCTACCAAGGATTTCAGTCACGTCTCATCCGCCGTGGTAGGTATCTCGGCATAACCAAAGAGAATTCAATATTAGCATCACTAATGTTTAGCTTCGTTATGGGTGACCCCTTTTCTCTCTCAAAATGACAGCTTGTAAAGACAAGCACAGCTAATATTATGAAGTTGAACAATTATAAATTCTAATTAATTATTAAAGACTGGCGCTTTTCTCGGTCAGAAATTAGCATTGCTTTATACTAAGGTATAAAGGACTTTTGGGTGCCCTGCATGCGGTCGGTGACTTGAACTCTTGTTATTGTTTGTTATTGGTGACTCTGTCTTCCCCATGGTGGATATACTCAGATACATACTCAGTGAGTATATCATTGAGGATACCAAGTAGGGGGTAGTCAGAGGCACGTCCTAACATTTACATATGGTACATGCCCGCGTTTTGCAAGTAGTTAGCATTCCACGTGACAGGTTGCAAGCCCATCGCCGCTTATTGGAACACTAACTGTTGGCACATGCCTTCGATTTTTTTGGTTCTAGCGCATGCTGGTTTCCTCACGATTCCTTCACCGTTTTGAGCACGCAAATATTTTTTTCGAGTGGAAAAATCCATTGGTGCACGACCGGGTTCGAACCCACGACCTCCGGATCAGAAGTTGGGGTATCGCCCACTATGCCAACACGGCTTAATATACACTGTATTTTATAATAGTATGGTGTATACATTTCTAACTTTCGCGATTAAATATAAGTTTGAGTCATCCCGTGACCACTGTTGCAATACAGTCGAAACTTCTGTTAAATAATAAAATAAGTAAACGCGATAAAGACCCGTTGAACTTATAATTAAGTATGGTATACAATAAAATTACACATTACATATTAAGATATAAAAGTAGTTCATATAAATTGTCCGGCGATTAGTTTTTTAATTATTTCTGTTTGAATTTGTAAGGAACACAATTATGTGGTGTAAAATAAATCTATCGATCTATCGATCTATCGATCTATACATCTATCTATATAACTTTAGTAGGTATTTGAAATATTAAGAAACGCAGCTACAAGAAATAAAATAGAGTCGTGCATCCAACCCTTATTTAGTTTGTCTTCTATGTATTATTTTAAAGTATAATAAGACTTGGCAACGAGAAATCAAATAATACGTTTGACAGTTAACAGAACATATTTTTGAGTAGGTACCCAATACATCAGTTGGTAACCTAGTATAAATTATAGGCGTCCTTAAACACTCTTTGAGAGAAGTGCAGTCTTAACAGCGACCGCACAAATCGCAAATAGATCCCAACCTGGAATAACAAGCTAACTACTTTTATACAGATGCTTAGTATTCAGAATATTACATAAATATTGTTTAGTTACTATTATTATTTTGACAAAACAGGATGTATCAAAGAGAGAATGAAACTAAATCATACAATCTCTGCTCAGCTATCAGTAACACAGCTATTTGCAACTCCGCCGTATGCTCACAAACTCTCAAATAAATTAGCGAACAGGTAATTGCTTCAGCGCAATCTACGACTCTTAGTGCTACTGTGAAAGATAAATAATAATGAAACTGCAGCTTGCATCTCGACACTCTTAAGCCGTCCACACCAACGTTGCCCCTAATCATTGGTAGAATAGAATTTAGTTTATTTTGTATAAACACGATACAAATAATCACAAAAAATAATAGACAATTTAAAGTGACAGACAGTAGTTGCAAAAAAGGTTTCAACTCAGCATAATACTGGTTGCAAATACCAGCGCTGGTCTTCCGTTAGAACCGTTTTTGGGGTGCGGCTGTTACATTTATACTCAGTAGAAAAAATAATTAATTAACAAAAAACGCAAACAATAAAACGTGAGCTTAAAAACAAGAAAAATATCAACAAAATAAATGATACACATAATAACATAAAAAATAAGGTAAGTACCTATAGTTCAGAATTGGCGTTTCATCTTAGCTCAGCAACCATTCCAAAAGCATATACCTACTTCTGCAATAGCCTAAATTATTACCATTCTTAATTTTTCCAAAAGTTTCTATCAGTTGTCATCCAGAAGATTACTTAAACAGAAAACCAAACAGGTTGAAACCTTAATCAGCTTAGATTTTTATTATAATTCCAAACGAGTTTCAGATTTCAGAGTAGTACCCACATTTTGTTCACTGCTATGATTTTTTAATACAAAATGTATCATGTTTACTGACGGTTCTGTAAAATTAGATTGCGCAAATTTATATTGCTCTAGTAACATGATAATATGGTAAACAAAACATAACAACAATACATAGTATTAATTTCAAAACAGACTTCATTAAATTTTATGACTGTTTTCCCTTTTATAATTTAAAAGATTTTTGTGCAAAATTAACCAATATAGTTATAGCATTGAAATTAACGTGTTTTGGTATTATTACGACTAAGTCTTAATAATAACCCTTTCTTTTTTATTCTTCTGCTGACGTTGACAATTTAGATGTCCTTCTTCATGAACACCGTCTGCGACCACGCTCGACAGTTGTGAGATGGGAACTGATAGAAAAGGTATAGTCTGATAGACTATACCACGTATTTACTATACTGTAAATACGAGGTATAGTCTATCAGACTATAATGACGAATGACGTCACAGCGGGCGACTATTTGGCTACGCAAGAATTGCGGGTTCTTCCCGCTACGAGTCAATTTTTTACATGTTCTACTGATATTGGTTCCAGGTCTGTTGTAGTACCACTGTACTCTTAGTTCCTGATACCCATGTCCCTATTGCTGCACACAGACCTATACAATGTGCCTCTTAAACCACTTTCTACCGCTGACTTCCCGCAGTCTTTAAAATGACATTGATCAATTGAGTGGGTGCGTTGTTCGGTTTGTGGACTGCCTTCAACACCTTTATATGCTATCAGTGGTTTTCGTGTTAAAATATGATTATCCGAATATAAATAAAAAGTGCCATGTTGGCCTAGTGGGTCACTATATACCACCAGGTCAATCTGAAGATAGGTTCGAACTGGATTTTACAATTTAAGTGCGCGTAACACGTGCTCAAAACATCGTAATTAAGGCATGCCCTACAACCAAACATTTGAAGGCATGCGACATCGTTTAGTATTACAATGCTTGCAACCTCTCACATGGAATGCTAACTAGTATGCAAAATGCGGTCATATGCCAAATATAATGTTTGGATGTGTCTCTACTTACCCTTACAGATCTGAGAACTGAGTATAAATCTGAGGATCTTCATCCTGGAGATAACAGAGAGCCTATTTTTGTGTATATAAATTATCTTCAGCGACTAACAGCGATAAATGATCATAATTTCAAAGTACCTACATAGTATATTGAAGCTTATTTAACACTCATTTTAAAACCTGCTACTAACGGTCACTCATCCAAATACAAAGCTGATCGTGGTTTAGAAAAGCTCCGCGTCCGCTCGGTCCAAAAATGTATGAATCGGAATACCTAAAAATCATAGACGTGTCCAAAGTTTTGAGCTCATGCAATATTCAAAAAGGGTCAAGTGAGGGGTACGAAGTCGGCGTCTCATTTATATTCAACCGCCAACTTGAGACAGCATACGAATACTTCATTTGATAAAGTTTAAGTACATACATTTTAGATAGATACACATAGCTACGCACGTGACATCTGATTCAGTGATGTTCGTGCAAAGATTTATTTAGTTTCATAGTATAATAAGCTTTTGTTAATTTTCAACCGACTTCAAAAATGGACGAGGTTCTCAATTCGTCTGTATGTTTTTTACGCAATATCTTCGCTAATTGTGACCAAATTTTAATGATCCTTTTTTTTAATGGGTCTTTTATTAAATACCTGTACATTTTATGAAAAAATTCCACCCCTAAGGGTAAATAATGGGGGAAGAAATGTAATTAGATTTTTTATCAACTTTCCGTTAAATTAAGTCGGTTTCTATTTTTCGTTTTTTCCTGTCAATTTTATAATGAACAATTACTTTACTAAGCATATACAGGTAAGTATATATATCTCACGATACAGGCTAGCCCTCTAACACCAGAATATCAAAATGGTTACCTACTTAGTAAATTCACTACTTGATATCATACGCCGGGCTTTTACCAGCGTCAACGTTCCAGCTATTCTCGAACCGAATGGTCTACTACGTGACGATGGTAAGCGGCCTGACGGCATGACTCTTGTCCCTTGGGAGAAGGGAAGGCCTTTGGTATGGGACGCCACATGCGTAGATACCCTAGCACCATCTCATCTGTCGGGGACTTCAGTTAGAGCCGGTGCAGCGGCTGATTCGGCCGAGGATCTCATGAGGCGCAAATATAGAAGTCTCGACAGAGCTTACTTATTTGAGCCTTTTGGGGTTGAGACTCTGGGTCCGTGGGGAACCGGGGCCCTTCGCGTTTTCAAAATTATTTCAGGGCGACTGGTCGAAGCGACGCGTGACAAGAGAGCTGGCTCTTATCTGGGTCAACGCATTAGCATTGCCATTCAGCGTGGCAATGCGGCCAGTATTTTGGGAACGCTTCCGCCTGGTAGTGATCTGGATCAGTTGAGCTATCTATAGATCGTTTGCAACGGTCTTTAGATAGCTAGCTGTTTCATCTGTATTTTTTGTATATACCTACTTAGTAAATAAATATAATTTTTTTTTTGTATATATTGTAGATTGGCTCAAAACGTGAAAGGAAATCATAGTGCGGAAACAAGACAAGCCGAAATTCGAAGGCATGTGCCATCTGGTTAGTGTTTAAGCGGCGATGAGCGTGTAACCTGTTGCGTATTATGCTAACTAACAATAAAAATGTAGGCCAAATGTATTGTTTGAATAGACGTGCCTATGCCTACCCCTTGGTACTGAATTTTGAATTTAGATCTAAGGGAGGGAGGAAGGGGCACCATAAGGATTAAAGTCATAACCGTGTCTATTTGTTGTTGGTATAGAAATTGGTTGACTGCAGGATGATCTGAACAGTAAAAAGATGGCGTCATGGCCACCAAAAGTCAAATTCGAATCCAAAAGCTCGAATCTACTTACAAAAAATATAGATGAAACAGCTAGCTATCTTAAAATCGTTGCAACCGTTCTATAGATAGGTCAACTGATCCAGATCACTACTAGACGGAATCGTTCCTAAAATGCGTGCTATTGCATTGACCCCAGATAAGAGCCAGCTCACTGATCGATCACGCATAGCTTCGATCAGTCGCCCTGAAATAATTTTCCATACGCGAAGGTTCCCAGATTCTTAACCCCAAATGGCTCAATATTATTCCTTATTTATAATCACAAATACAATCTTTATCATATTTATGTATTCCAGTATAATCTTGTCTCGATATAATTTGGTATCGGTCAGCTTTCAATTACAATATTAATGAGCATTGTTCTTCCAATAGAATTCCTTCCTAAATTTTATAATTTAGAGTCCAAATCGTAAGTTTTAAATAACAGTTTACATTTCACCAATGAAATAGAGGTATATCCTTGTATTATTTAGGTATATATATATATATGGATCAATAAACGTAGTAAATACTTAGGCCAGACTTTAAAAAGTAACTCTTTGCTGAGAAATGTTAAATGTAGCCGAGCTTTTTATTCGTAGATTTAAAATTTAAATTTAAAGAATGTTTTAAAACACAATATTTTACCTTAGATGCCTACATTGCCTTGTTAAATTGCATATCTGCAGTAACATATTTTTAGCAGTAGCTTGTTCTAGATTATAAAGCGCAACGTGTGTTTTGTTGAGAACTAAGGTTTATCCTTTTTCGACTTTATCTAATAAATTCCTTGAACTCATTCACTCATTCAGAGTATATAAATCAATTGACAGAACACTAAAGTAGAAGAAAAAGAAAAAAAGCCAAACAGAGTAAGCGCGAGAATTTAGCGTTTTCTCTTAAAAGTTTTATATTTACGTAGTTTCTAAATTGACGTTTCTGTATGATCCTTGTGATTTTCACAATGAATAGAAACCAATTGACTTTGGGTTCGACTAATGCTTTTGCCACTTCTTCCCATTATTTTTAAATTGGTCGATAACGAGCTCCATTTGGCGCCCATGATTCCCTTGAATTCCACGGAAATAATCTTGATAAAAAATTTACATTGATGAAAATATTAAATACATTGATCAAATACGAAGTGATGCGATTTGTCTGTCTTGTTTATGAATTAGTTGGATCAAAATTAAAACGTTTGCTATCAAATTTATGAATATCACATGAAACTTTGTAAACACAGCTTTTAGCAGAACGGAACACGATACCGCAAAACATTGTCAGGCGTAATCTATTTCCAATATATCGGAAATGTTATCGCTCAAGCTGGGTTACAGCAGTGATGTTGCTATTAATGGAAAACTGTTTTTGAAACTTATTAAAACCTCTTTAGATAACTATATCTGTGCACGACTTAAGTCGTGTTTTACATACTTTTAACTTCAGTTGTAAACAACTTACAAACCAACAATATAATCAAATATTGATATAATAAATATCGCATTAGCATTGCCATTCAGCGTTGCAATGCGGCCAGTATTTTGGGAACGCTTCCGCCTGGTAGTGATCTGGATCAGTTGAGCTATCTATAGATCGTTTGAAACGGTCTTTAGATAGCTAGCTGTTTCATCTGTATTTTTTGTATATACCTACTTGTACATAGTTGTATGAATAAATGTATACATCATCAAATATTGTAAATAAATTTTAACCTACTTCTAATTGTCATATCGAAATAAAACTTTATATGTGTATGTAGTATGGATGACATAATTACAATTTGGTATCTTGGAACTGATCTGATGATGGAGCCAGTAGGTGCATAGTGGAACTCTTCAGTGGCTACTAGTAGTCTGATTTCTATAACATAATTAATTTAGTACGTGATTAAAGCGTGTTTTAACAACATTCAAAACGACACATTTAATTTTACCTATTGATGCTGTGCTTAGTTTAAGTTACTTCTTCTTTCTTGCTTTATATTTAGTCAGTTTCCGTCGGAAACCATTGTATGAATCTTACAAACTATATATTCAGAGTAAGATAAAAAACACGAAATACTTAGTTCATACTGAGAAAGCAGATCCGTGATGGGTAGTCAGTAGGAGGCACGTTTATTTACGAGTACATCCATCTGCGACGTAAGAGGTGCTGGTTCGATTCCCGCTACGAAAGAAATGTTTGCATATTCTGCAGATATTTGCTCCGTTATTTGCTTTGTGTTGTGGTGTGTGTATTTTGGGTGTTTATTATTATTTACTAGCTGTACCACACAAATCGGCCCCCGACCGACCCAACGTGTCGCAACGCCCGACCGTGCTATTACTTCTTTTGCTCAGCTCCTAAGGGTCGTAGCGTGATGTTAAATAAGATGATTTGGGCTATGAAATGCAATGTTTTTTAATGACTGGTGGTTCCAAAGATATCGCTTTCAAAGAAAAAAAACAAACAAACGTAATTATATATAATATATTTAGTATAATAATAAGCCATTATTATTATATTAACATTGCATTTTTTTAAATTTGTTTTCTCTTTTATATTTAGTATAGATTTATTACACACTATATTTTTATATTTTTAGGCTTGTGCCTAAAAATATATTTTGTTAAAATTCTCTGCTACGGCTTTTCTCTAGTGATTCTTAAATAAAAAATACCCTGTTCATTATTTTCACGTAAGTTTAAGTAGACGTCTTGTTCCAAATGTTCTCCAGATTGGTGTAGCCGTTGCAGAGATATTCAGTAATAAACATCTAAATATCCAAACTTTCGCTTTCATAGTTAATTATGAGTATTAAAGGGGTACTTACAAAAACGCCTATCAAAAACTAGCTGGTAAATTTGTCCATTTGTTATCGTCACACAAAAAATGAATACAAAACGCGCACCCGAGAGATATCCTTATTTAGCCGCCTATGAGAAATACATTCCGCCCTCCGTACATAACGAGCACTGAGTTAATATAATAGACCCGCGAGGAAGAATGCTTGGCTTAATAAGTTAGGGATGTCAAAAAACTCCATGACACCTGCATTATCCTTTAAACCACATTATCTTTTAATTTTATAGGATAATATTACTATTACATGAGCCTAGACCAATACCTCACGCTTAGTTTTCCTTTCACGCTAACGCAAATTTGTCAAGGTAAAACTTGGCATCAGTCACGTGACATTCCACAGCTAATGTCAATGTCAGTTCCATACAATTCAATCTTTCCGCAGGTGTTACCAACAGAAAGTGGTGTTTGTCTAGACACCAATGTTTGCTAAACCTATCATAGGGACTAGTTTCTCGCAAAACAGGTATGTTTATACGTAAGATGAAAAGCGTTTGTCTTCCTTTTGTTGTCAGACAGCGAGAAATATGATACCATTCCAGATATTTTTTTTAAACTAATACGCTGAAAGTATGCCACCGGACATAAAAAAGTCATACTAAAAGTAAATTAGTAAGTACTTATAGTCAGGAACCTCAAAATTTGACATTAGGTATTTAATTAAAAATTATACCTACAATGTTCATTCAAAAACCCAACAGTAGTCATAATACAAATCGTACATATATAATATGTACCTATTTACGTATGTATGTGTGTGTTTGCAGGTATTTTATAATATTATTTATATATGTATTGTTACATTTGTTTTAAGTCTATAATCATTGCGTAAATGATTATGCGTCATGCCCCGAAATGAGGGAATTAAGCGGAAAGGGGGTAACTACCCATGGAATAGATCGTACTTTAGCTTAAAAAGTGGATATGATTTAAAAAATAAAATAAAAAAAAATTAAACCTTTCGCTATGCTCTAGAAACAACTGGCCAACGTGATTGACCAACGCGATCGTTGATCGGATGAGGCATCTTTAGAAATCGTAGTAGAATTCCTGCCCATCCAAAGGTTGTCTGAAATATATCGTTATTAGCGATAAGACCACCCATTGTACTACTGTAATCAGCTTGCAAATAGCTCTATTTGAATTTGTAAGCAACATATACGATAAAGTGTAATGATTTATCTGTCTATCTGCAAACAAACACGCTAACGACCGTATTCCCCATGATGGACATCCTCAGATACATATTCAGTGAGTAGATATTAGAGTAGTCAGAGGCATGTTCAAACATTACATTTGTCATGTGCCCGCGTTTTGCAAGTAGTTCCACTTGACAGGTTTTAAGCCCTTCCCCATCTATCTATCTACAAGCCATTATAATACAAGTAGTCTCCACGTGACAACCCTTACATATATACCTATCAGAATGTGTTGTGGGTTTTCTCCTCTGTGAATGTTTTAGTCAAAGTAAAGTCACAGTCAATAGGCTTTTATTCATCTAAATCAGTAGGATCATTACAAAAACGTCAGCTTAAATACTACGTGAATATAAAATGTTAAAGTGAATTTACGTCGATACCAAGCCTAGAAGAATCAGGCAAAAAGCTCTGCTTTGATGATCCTTCATTCAGCTATAATTTGGTGTCAATCGTACAAGGAAAACTCATTTATCTAAAAACGAGGATAGGATATTTACGACTTGTATTCTGAAAGAGCGCAACCTGTGAAGCCGATTATTTGCTGTGAAAAATGTTTTGTACTTATTTTACGATGAAATAAATTGAAAGCTGACGTGATTTAACATTTAGAACTAAGGATTGAAGAAATGTTGTCACGGAAGAGTGAAATCTCCTACCACAGGTATAAACATACCTAAAAGGAGATCTCAAATATATGTATACGTTGATTAAGTTACTGGAATTAATATTAGTATCGTATTGTAGACGGCCTGTGTGATGCTGTGGGCGAAAGCTCGCCTGAGACGCAGAAGGTTGCAGAATCGATTCCCGCCGCGGGATAAATGTTTGTATGATCTGCAAATATTTGTCTCGGGTCTGGGTGTTTTCTATGTATAATTATATACGTATTTACAAAAAAAAATAGTAGTATTGGAACTACATGACTGATATAGTCATGTAGTTCCCATAATACGTACAAGCTCTGCTTAGTTTGGGGCTAGAAGATGCTGCGTAAAAAATATCCAGAATTATTTATTAATTATAATTGTGTAGCCGTGTTGGCCTAGTGGGCGATACCCCGACTTCTGATCCGGTCGTGCACCAATGGATTTTTTCACTCGAAAAATTTATGTGCGCATTAACACGTGCTCAAAACGGTAAAGGAAAACATCGTGAGGAAATCGGCATGCCCTAGAACTAAAAATTCGAAGGCTTGTGCCAACAGTTAGTGTTCCAATAAGCGGCGATGGGCTTGCAACCTGTCACGTGGAATGCTTACTACTTGCAAAACGCGGGCATGTACCAAATGTAATGTTTGGACGTGCCTCTGACTACCCCCTACTTGGTATCCTCAAAGATCTACTCACTGAGTCTACTGAGATCTACTACTCACTCCATGGGGAAGACAGTCGTGAGCGTGTTTGTTTGTTTTGTTTTGTTTTTTGTAATTGTGATAATTCTCCTAGCTAAGGTTGGTACCATATTCATGAACATTCATACATAGCATGGTGAAGTCAGATACGTAGGCATGATAAGGATAAAAGGAAATCTTTTAAAGTAAAGAAATAAAAAAGTTCGGTAACCCAGCAAACACAATTAATAAATTAGATCGAGCCTTTTCTTTAAAAGGGTTACTTTTTATTAGAGTATTTTATTAGAGTAAGGCTATGTTCTCACAAAAACTTTGGTTGGGAATTTAATTATTATTATCTAGACCCTTCTCTACTTGATAAGTCAGGTACCTAGACAGAATTCTCTAATTTATAAAGTTAGCCAAGTGCGAGTTGAACTAGCGTACAAAGGGTTCTTTTGTAGTGCGGACCCCTTTGTATTAAGTTTTCATTTTATAAATAACAAGATAATTGCATTTTATTCACGTTTTTTTTAATATGGATCCTTGAAATTTGACTTGTTTATATCTTATTATTGATGGTAATATAATTATTCTTAAAAAAACGGAATAACTAAGGATTTTATAAAAAACATTCATACTTAAATAAAAAAAAAACAACCGGGGAAATCAAAACGACGAGAAGGCGTTGTTCTAGTGACGTTCCATTTAATCCACAATAAATCTAAGATTATCGAATAAAACTATCGAACAGTGTGGGCGTACTTCCTATAGGTAAAAAATATACAGCCCTGAGATTTCATTTTTGCATAGTATGGCTGCATTTTGCCAATGTTTTTTTTTTGTGCCGGGGTTTTAACTCGTTAACTTTGATTGCTATGATAGCGGCTATAATGTTTCTGTGATAATTTACCGGCTACAAACCGTTTAACTAGTACTAGGTTCCCGTTGGCAGCAATGAGATGCGGAACTCTAAAAGAAATCCTGAAGAGTTTTCGAAATCAGGAATCGTGACCATATCTTGACAAGGGTATAAAATGGGTACAAATCACACCAACATAATATATTAGTGTCAGTCTGAGTTTTTTTTGTCATAACTCTGTCAGGTCTTATAAGTGGATTCCACACGTGCATTTTCTCCCGATTTTAACATGTTCACTAAAAAACAAAAACCGTAGAAGATCTATCCTACTTAATCGCATATTGACCTTCTGATCGTACGGGGTTATTGTATCATACTGTATACATATCAAAATAATACATACAAAGGCCATAAAGTGACTGAAAAAAAAACAGTTTAGAACAAATAAATATTGTTTTACTATACTATTCCATCAGTTCTGTAAAATAATCATAATTATATTCCAGTAAAGTTTACAACGGTATTAAATTACAAATTCAATATACGCCGAGTTATTCATAGATTCCGTTGCAAGAGCAACCACGACTTATCTGCATTTTAAAGTTATCCTGGAAGCGATGCATATAAACCAGCTGCTGAGACGACTATGATTCTTCAAAGACTCTTAAAATGATAGAGAAATGTTTTATTTCGATTCCAGTTAAAGTTGTTTTGCAACCATTTTGTTTTGTGTGCAACCACAGTCTTTCAAATAGTTAGTTTAAGTTATTTTTTTGCATATAAACCGCTCGAAGTATTTTCCATGGTCTATTGCAGCAGCGCCTCCTAGTGCCCCTAGCGCCTACTAGTGGCAATAAAATCTGTATAAAAAGCATCATTATATGAGAAAAAAATACATTTAAATCAGCCTTTTCAGAGGTAACAGACAAAAAACAACTTCTTACGTGAAACGATTACACGGGCCACATCGAACACCACCCAGACCCGGAACAAATATCGGCAGAACACGCAAACATTAGACTCGGAGCGGGAATCGAACCCTCTTTGCGTTGCAGCTTACTCGCCCATCCCCTTGCTACAAACCGTTTAGAAACACCAAAAATGTATATCCTCACAGTATAAAAACACAACGCCATAGATGTGAAACAGGTGCCGCGGCCGCATTCATTACAGCTAGCAAACAAAGTTGCGACCGCCGCGTCTGAACTTGCGCTCGCCTGTGCACGACTCTAATTAAACGGTGGTTAGCTTTATTTTTGTTTCGTGAATTGGGTTAAAAGGATTTGGTTAAAAAACTACACGTTCAAGGATGTATTCCCTATGATCGACATACTCAGAAACACATTCAGTGCGTAGATCTTTGGGGTTCAAGTAGAGAGAAGTCAGAGACACAAACATTGTATTTGGAAAACCTGCCCCCTATTATCTATCGAAAGTAACTCGGTGACGAAAGTCTGACATGTCAAATGATTTTCACTTGCGCATAGTTACTATCAATATGGCCACAGAATACGAGCTGATCTTGTTTTGTCAAAAATTCGTCACCGATTGCGTTTTAGGTACATAATAAGGGGACTGATACGATTATCACGTGCTCTAAATGGTGATGGAAAACATCTTAAGGGTTACGGCAAGCCCAAGAACGAACAATTAGAAGGCATGTGCTATCGATTAGTGTTCTAATACGGGCGATGGGCTTGCAACCTATCAAGAGAAATACTAACTACTTGCAAGACGCAGGCATGTGCTAATTATAATGTTTGGACGTGCCTCTGACTACACCGTCGTGGTATCCTCAAAGATCTACGCACTGAGTATGCATCTGATGTATATCATTGGGAATACAGTCGTAAGCTTGTTTTTTTTTATAAATTGAATTAATTAAAAATATATATATATATATTGCTGGACATTTTCACACAACATCATCTAGCCCCAAAGTAAGCAGAGCTTGTTTTATGGGAACTACATGACTGATATACTACTTTAAATATATATATATATATATATTTTCTAAATACATACTTATTTTAGATAGAAAATACCCAGACCCGAGACAAATATTTGCAGATGCAAACATTTGTCCCGCAACGGGAATCGAACCCGCAACCGGCGGGCCTTCCCCCACTGCGCCACAGAGGTCGTCATTGAGGACATGTTGTGAAAAAACACTTATTATGTAATGATAATAATAATAATAATCCCGCACTTGTGGCCAGTGTTCGGTGTGTGGCGACACCGCGGAGCCCCATTACTCCCTGGGGTCTACAGAGACCCCTGACCCTCGGTTTGCCTTAACCAGCCAGCCGCGGGTGGAGGCGCAAGAGCGAAACCTATGCTCCAAAGGTGGAATTGTTAAAGGCATCAAGCCGGGAGTAGCGTTTAATGAAACTGCAGCAAACCTCTTGACACCATTTAGCCGTTCACATCAACGCTGCCTCTATGCTGACAATTGTTGGCGACACTTATGGGGCCCGTTTAGTGGACGGCAAGTAATCTGTCTATGATTTGAGTCAGAATTGGCAGGTGCCGTTTCATCCTACATAGCCCAGCGATTCCATAAGCATATACTCCTCCAATAGCCCAGTTTATCACACAATATTTTAAATAGTTTCAGTCGCCATCTAATTTAATTCTAAGTGGAAGAACTAAGGTCTGCACAGACGTCCCGCATTGGGGTGTATTGTGCATTATCTCCCTTCTAACCTGACCTCAACCAGCCCTACTCCTTGAAGTAGCGGAGAAGGACTCTGGGTTGGTGACAGCAATGTTCCAGTATCCCTAACTATCTGTCAGTTAATGATGACGGAGAGCATGTGTTGATCAGTACTTGCAGTCCCGTCTTCGGCATCCAAAAAAAAGTATGTTTTATATACTGTATTGTACAAAAAGGCAGCTTCGGCTTCACTAATGCCTGTAAAGGCACCAGGCATAAGCCTGAGATTTTAAATAAATGATAATAATGCTGGACATTTTCACGCAGCATCATCTAGCCTCCAAGTAAGCAGAGCTTGTGTTATGGGAACTACATGACTGGTAAACTACTTATATACATATTTGTTTGTAAATTCATACATATTATACATTGAAAACACCCAGATCCCGAGAAAAATACTTGCAGATACTAAGATTTGTCCCGCGGCGAGAACCGATCCCGCAACTTTCTGCGTCTCAGCGCCACAGAGGTCGTCCATGATTGTAGTATGGATCACTCTAGTCCTACAATTGGCGGTGTTATCGCTGGAAGTAATCTCTTCCAAGCTTATCATTTCCTTTGTATTGATTCCATGCCTCGGGACTATGTAGATAGGTATGTGGTTCTTTAGTATTAATCATTATAAAGTATTATTTTATAGGCCCCTGAAAACCCGCAAACTGTATCTTTATTCAAAGTGAAATCCGTATCTTAAATGCTAAATGAGAGTTACAAAACCAGCATCAAACTGAAACGGCTCAATTGAATTTATGGCGATGAGAATAAAAAGGTAACAAAGAAAGAAGATTTAAAATGAAACTTTGTGCCGTGTTATTTATAACCATGGTTTCAGCTTAGGATAAAATAGCTACGTAATTTTACGTTTTATTACTTTGTGTATAATTTGGAAAAAGTACTAGAGGAAGCAAATACTTTTAGGGTGTCCATACTTAGGCGCTTTCATCTTCAACTAGCCTCTTTCAACTATCAATAAATTTCCATGCTTTATGCCGATACTCATAAACTGCAGGGCACGCCTATTAATTTATTTATTTAATATCAAGATGCAGACCCAAACCAATCGGTGAAAAAAAAAAGGTTTGTTAATCTAGACTCTAGAGCATGGGCCTACTGTGTTTCTTATACGCGTAGGGAACGGATGTATCACGCAGTATGTACAAGCTCCATAGACTAAGCTGGTTGCGCTTGTATCGATAAAAACGTGAAACAAACGCAATATAAATGTGCTACAAACGTGCAGCTGAAGCGTGTGTGAATCGCGTTTAAATTTGTTTTGATTTAATCAGCGTTGTTGCATCGATACAAACAGGATAGATGCGTTTGTATCGATGCAACAACGCTGATTACGAGTATATTGCGTTTGCGACGCGTTATTTTTGCGTCGAACTGTGCGTATAAAATACGTCGTGAGCGCAGGCTCTTAGTCAAACAAATTACACCATGGGACGTGCGCAAGAGGCGTGCGCTGTCGTCTAACTAAATTTTGAGGCATGCTTCATTGCACTTACAAATAGAGGTAAGTTGAAATTCAAAGAACCCAGACATGTATTGTATCATTTGGCTTAGATATAGCTGGACAAAAGCACCAGGAATTTTTCTCTTTGTTAATCAACTATCTACCTACCTAGATTTATACTTAGTTTCATTGTAAGCCCATATAGTTTTGAAATATATATTATTATTATATTATTATAGCTAATATAGATATTATAGCAAATCCCCGTTTATTTATAGCGAGGGATAGAGTCTTCAGAAGTTCTATAGAGAGTTTTATGTAAATATAGCTCTTTGAGAACGTGCTTTGTGGAAAGCAATAAAACACGAAAGGTTTGTGCCCTGTGGAGAATTTGATCTCCTAGAATCTAGAAAATGGAAATTGTTTTGATATTGGGTGTCTTATGTCTTATGATTTGAAACTCTCATATTTATTTGGTTTAAAAACTTATACCATGTCTAAAGATAAAATAATTTAATAATAATAACATTTAATATGAGACTCCAAGTAGCCGCTTGATATTAAATGTAAATATTATTTTTTTATTAAGTAAATACAGATGAAACAGCTAGCTATCTAAAGACCGTTGTAAACGATCTATAGATAGCTCAACTGATCCAGATCACTACCAGGCGGAAGTGTTCTCAAAATACTGGCCGCATTGCCACGCTGAATGGCAATGCTAATGCGTTGACCCAGATAAGAGCCAGCTCTCTTGTCACGCGTCGCTTCGACCAGTCGCCCTGAAAGAATTAAGTAATTTATTTTTAAAAAATTAAGTAAATGGGTATCCGTTGATACATACTTGTGTGTAGATCTTTAAAAAACCAATTAGGGGCCAGTCAGATGCACGTCCAAACATAATATTTGGCACATGTCCGCGTATTGCAAGTAGTTGCTTTGTGCATACTGTCACTGTCACTACATACTGTACTGTCACTTGGGCCGCTTTTTTTTGGAATCTCAATCCGTCACTTCAGAAATTAAGGCACTCGTATGACCCAAGAACCACAATGAACTCGCTCAGAATAGAATTACACGCATCCCTGGCATCCTCAGAATTTCAATATGACTCCTCAATTTACTTGCGAATAACGAGAACTTTCACACCGAAGTCGGAAGATCGGAAATCTAACTGAAATATTTATAAAACAAACGTAATTGAACAGAATATATTGTAAAGTAGTTTGTATGTTACAAAAAAAGCACAGAAAATACGGTACAAAATACTTATTTATTATTAATCATAGGAACCTTACACTTGGTTACTTTGAAAACTTACATGGTAGGACAGGTCCTACCATGTAAGTTTTCAAAGTAAAAAAAAGTCTAGCTAGTCTAGCACTCTACCAGGGTAGAGTGCTAGAAATAAGCAAGTATTTTACTTTCATACCTATGATTATTTACATAATTAGAATAGATTAAATTACTGCTGTAAAGAAGCATTGTCCAACAAGAAAAAAAAATAGAAACTATAGATACATTAAGTAATGAACACAATTGGTAGAATTAGTATATAATGCGTTAGGTTAGTGCTAGACACTGGCTAAAACTAGGACAAGGGTTAGTTAACACTTTCCAAAATTCCAAAATTGACAGTGGTTTTCTGTTATTAGGTCCTTCAGAATTTGACACCAAAAATAAGCACGAATATACTAACTTTAACTATATACGCTTGTGTTACTATAATACCAACCAACAAAATTATATTTCTGCAGAAAAAAAACTCTTAAAATCCCTGACGTGGATTCACTTATTTATTGCAGGGCCTTTTTAGTTCCAGTCGTCACAAAACACAATTCGCCATAAAATATATATAAGAACCATCCTAAAAGTCAGACAAATCGATAGAAAAAAAACACATTTTGAACGGAGCAGTTTTGGAGATAACTGATAAACATACATGCTCTCGATATGTCGAAGGTAATACGTGCCAGAAGATTGAGGAATATCTCTAATAAAAAATACCTACAAAAAAAATACTGGCAAGCGAAAAAAACATCAATAAAAAAGATAATGTTACGCAACTGTGTAAATGCATCCGAAAAACCGCGGAAAACGAAATCCCAAAAGACTGGCGGTTACATGCAATCCGTCTTGATGTATAATCCAGCTTTTTATTTCTGACTAAATGTATACGGTGTAAAGATGCCAGGTTTTATATTTGATATAGTAACAATCTGGATTTAGAGTGCCAATTGAATACAAAACAATGCACAAAATAAAAACTATGGGATGATTTATACCCAGAAAAATTGAATGCATCAGATGACGTCAACATGTGGAAGGAAAATATTTTGTGACAAAAGTACACGTTAGATAATGATTTAAGGCTCGACTGACGCAGTGGCGTTGGTGGTTGCGATGGCGCTTATACATTCACGCGAACTTTGACAACCATTTGACAACTCTTTTACTTCGATCTTAAAGAGTGGTCGAGTCTCCTACAAAAAGAATCCATGACAATTATTTGTTACCCTGTAATTTTTTAGATTTACTTAAAAATCATTGAAATCATTCTTCGTTCTTCATTCTTCATTCTTCATTCTTCATTCTTCATTCTTCATTCTTCATTCTTCATTCTTCATTCTTCATTCTTCATTCTTCATTCTTCATTCTTCATTCTTCATTCTTCATTCTTCATTCTTCATTCTTCATTCGTCATTCTTCATTCTTCATTCTTCATTCTTCATTCTTCATTCTTCATTCTTCATTCTTCATCCTTCATTCTTCATTCTTCATTCTTCATTCTTCATTCTTCATTCTTCATTCTTCATTCTTCATTCTTCATTCTTCATTCTTCATTCTTCATTCTTCATTCTTCATTCTTCATTCTTCATTCTTCATTCTTCATTCTTCATTCTTCATTCTTCATTCTTCATTCTTCATTCTTCATTCTTCATTCTTCATTCTTCATTCTTCATTCTTCATTCTTCATTCTTCATTCTTCATTCTTCATTCTTAAGAAGAAGTTTTCTCGTGTACTTGTGTATGTGTGTGTTTAACTTGATGATAATGATGTGTTAGAGTTTCAGCTGCAGCTACTGTGTATTTACTGGACAGGCATATTTAACTATTTTAAGAAGAGTAACTAAGATAGGATTTGATGGTATTACATAACTCACTCACTTACTCTATACATGCATATCTCTTTAGTAAGCTGAAGTTATATTTAATTTATTTATATAAAAAGTTTCAGTTAAATACAAGCTCTGCTTAGTTCGGGGGTAGATGATACTGTGTGAACATGTCCAGAGTTATTAGTTAAATAATTTAATAAGTCCAGCTTATAAACCTTGTAATATAATATATAGAGTCATCAATAAGCTGTGGCATAGGCGTGCAGTGAATTTTCAAAGAAAAAAGGCTTTATATCAGTGAAAATGAGAAACTTATGAAAATCATTGTATTTAATAATATGCGGGTTGGGATCCCAGCGCGCAATACAAATTCACACTTCACTGGTTTTTATATTGAAGGGCCGCCAGCATCCACAAATATACCTAGCAGCGCATAGAAGCAGACTGAATAAGAGAACCTTTTTTTTATACTGACTCCAACAATATAGTACTTAAATCTTAATATTTTGCAAATGGATCCCTGAATGGAAAAATGATTGTGACACATTTATCCAATGACGCGCGCGTGTATGAATATGTTATTTTTGTTAATTTATAATTATTATGTACCTAAATTATATAAATCTGCAATTAGAATGTTATATATTATTATGTACTTATGTTTGAATTCAGGCTAATTATTATTATCCAATGACAACCACGCCATGAGAAAAAAATCACGTAAAGTTGGGTCACGTGTACTCGTTGTCGGCGTGAACACTACTATAATACTTAAAAAAATGGGTTGAACCTTAAACTATTTCAAAAAAGGACATTTATTTACATACACACCTGTATCTCATTTATTTTTCTTTTGTAAACTCTGGAATCTCTTTCTCCTTTTTACGAATATCTGGGAGATTTACCACCTTACAGGTCACGACAGCGCGCAGGAGTTGTTAAGGTAGTTTCACATCTAGTTTCCAATTCTAGTTATTTTTGCCCCCGAGCTAATAAAAATGATGAGACATGTACCAGTCAGTTTATTAGGGGTCTTATGAATAATTCAAAAACGGCAAGCGTCATTTTGGTGTAATAATGAATGGCGCTGTGGCGTTCTTAATAATTGGATGGTAATGTCTAATTTTGTAGAAAATAAATATTTATGAATTCTTTGAAAGCTTATAGAAGAGATGCGATTTTGTGTAATTTATAAGAGAAACCTGTACGTACATACTACTCTCTCTGAGCTTTCTTTCCTTCTCGTCTTGTGATCTCCACGCTTCATTGAATAATTTTGTATTCACTTAACGAAAGAGGTTATTCATTGTGTAAATTTTTGTAATGGCTAGTTCGAGATCTTGGTTAATTTATTTACATATTGCTTTGAAGAAAATAATGTGGATTCATATTACTTGCCATTGTACTTTTAGTTATATGAAAATTTTATTATCTTGCGGTGTACAATAAAGTATTTTCATTCATTCATTCATTCATTCATTCATTAGTAAAATAAGCAGGTACCTTTGTTTTGTAAAGATAACGTTTTCAATTCGATACATATAAAAGAACGAACCTAATCGACATGCAAGTTTTTAAGGATACATTTAAAAAAAAAAAATTTTAATCACGTGGACATGTGCCAAAAATAATGCTTGGACATGCCTCTGACTACATCCAACTTGGTATCCTCGAGGAACTTGCGCGTGTTTATTTTGTCGTAATTTTCCTACTGTGATTATTTTGCGAGTTTTATCATATTTTTTGCATAATACGGCTTTGTAATATAATCATGTATTGTTTTTTTTTTGCATTGAAAGGTAAGATACCTTTCCACATTATGAATATTATGTTACAAAGTAAAAAAGGAGTTTTCCCTGCTGAAACTTCAATCACGCGATATATACCTCTCTTAAGAAATCCTCACATCACACCTAAATCCGTACGTACATATTATGTACTTTTTGGAGGTAAAAAAAGCGTAGGCTGTCAGTACCTGTCAGAAATCCTACGTAAACTCTTCATCGAGGAAATTACGGCTGCGTGCTCAAAATATTTGAACGGCTTAACTCACGTTTTTGTAGCAGTATCAAAGGGAATACAGTGACGCATCTCCAATTTAAACTATCGCTTGAAGAATTCAAGAAAGTAGACAATTACCTCTCCTCTGTGGCTCTGTGACCTCTGTGGCGCAGTGGGCGAAGGCCCGCCTGAGACGCAAAAGGTTGCGGGTTCGATTCCCGGGACAAATTGCATGTGGCATATGAAAATATTTGTCTCGGGATCTAGATGTTTTCTATGTATAATAAGTATGTATTTACAAAAAAAACGTATATAAGTATCAGTAATTTAGTTCCCATAACACAGGCTCTGCCTTCTTTGGGGCTAGATGATGCTGTGTGAAAAATTTCCAGCATTATTATTATGAATAGGAAACGTCCAGACCCGAGACAAACATAAATAATGCAGCTCTTACATGTCGATTAATAATCAGTTATGACATTATAACGCTGGACATTTTCCACAGAGCATTATCTAGCCCCAAAGTAAGCAGAGCTTGTGTTATGAGAACAACATGACTCATATACTAGTTATATATTTTTTTGTAAATACTATACATGAAAAGAGCCGAGACAAATATTTTCAGATCATACAAACATTTGTCCCGCGGCGGGAATTGAACCCGCAACCTTCTGCGTCTCAAGCGGACCTTCGCCCACTGCGGCACAGAGGTCGCCATACTAATACTTAGTATTCTCAAATATCCTACTGAATGAGTATATATCTGAATGCCCACCATCAGAAATATAGTCATGAGGGTGTTTTTTTTTACATTATAGCATTGCGCTACTGCAGTTCTTTACAGTGTCGCAGGCATGTGCAATTCAAATATAGTTCTGTAATTATTGCGGGCAGATCATTATGATCATTTGCGGCATTCACAAGTACTGTGCAGTATTCAGTGATTTGTGTTAGGCAAATTTGCGAAATGCATTTCTGTGGGGCATTATTTAGTAGCGAAATAACATTGTTGTGACGGAAAATCACATTATTTTGATAGGATGTTTTGTCATTTTATACGTACAAAGTCGTAGCTGAACAATGATGTTTGTGAGATTGAGATAGATACACACTGATAAATTACAGAGACGTTTAAACAGCTCTTAACGCAACGTCTTGCAAAGTCAAAAGGTTTAAACGATTTAGTCATTTACCCTCAATATAAGTACCTACTCATTTTAAGGTTAAAAATACGGAGTACCTATTATTATGTCTACCAATTCTTTATTCTTACGATTCGATATCCAATTAAAATAATTAAAACTGTTTGTTTTGAACGCAAATATTTCCGATCGCGTTTTCCCAATCAAAATTAAATCAAGCTCTTGTTATGAAGCAGTCGCTATAATAGCGGTCTTAGTATAATGTCGGTCGCCATTTCCAATATGAAATAACCGAGGCCCTCCAAAATGTGTTCTGGAACTTTTGTCAAATAAACTTTATAATGCGTTATCCTTATTTACTGCCGTCATTTAACGGATACCTTTTCTTAAGAAATCACAGCAACTCCAATTTATATTCTGTACGGAACTAACTCCAGCCAGCAATTAGCCGAGCAAAATAGTTTTTCCTTTCCGAAAACATAACATTCTGAACACGAAGTTACCTTGAAATTCGTTCACTAACTTATTTATGGTAAATTCGCAAAAGTGGTTCTTTTTGATGGAATAGTTGGAATTTGGGGAGGTTTTTGGTATTTATTACTGCTCGATTCTTGAATATTACATTCATTCGGGTATTATTTTTTCATTGATCATGCAAGCGAAGCGAGTTAGGTCACTGCACTTAACTAACAAGCAAAAACTGAGGCAGATTCTATGTCAAAATGACAGTCTTTGCCTAAGCTTATGCATTAGTAAGTTTAATAAGTTTGATGAATCAGGTGTCCATAATAACTATGTTTCCATCTGATATTATGAAAGGGGCGATTTCAAAACTGTAAACTCGTTCGCATTGCTGCGTTGCTGGCACACAAAGGTCGAACAGATACTGGAATATCTGAAGATTGAAACTAATTTCCAACTTGAAGTCGAGTAGTTGGAGTGACAACAGTTTTATTTTTTTTGTATGTCGTCCTACGTATGTTGTTGTTGATACTTACTGAGTGCCTTCTAGACTAGAATTAATTTATATCTGACTGTTATCATAAGTTTGCCCGTCATTTAGTATTTACCTATCATCGTATCCAAAGCTATCGCTAAGATGTTCTATTATTATATAATTCTTATAACTAAAAAATTTAACTTAAGAGTTAGTTTAACTACATATATCAAATTTTTAAACTCCCAACCGATATCACATCCCCCGGAAGAGACTAGCCACTCACGACAAAGGGAATTCTAGTGTGAGGGCTAGTATTCACAAACCCTGATTCATTTTTGTTTTCTCAAACTACCTACCTACTTATTGCTTAAGAACCTATTAATTAATGACCAAACCTACATTTATAATTACCTACCTATTATAAAGCATACTTGCCTACAACAGTAATGCTATTGGTAGGTAACGTACCTATTTCTAGCTATTAAGAACCTGCTGTAAATAAGTAGGAAATCCTCTTGTGTAATTTATGGCTCTAAAACTATCAAGATAAATAAACGATTTTTGATTTTTTTGGTTTGATTTGACGCAACTTTCCATCTTTCGAGCTTCATGAGTGTGAAGTTTAGGGCGAAAAATATGCTGTTTTATTGCTTTCGCGGGCGAATACTGAACACTGCGTCATTGTTTAATACGAATACTATACGTTTAACCAGGAAGTGATAAGATGTGACATTATTTATGATGCTAGAACCTATATTGTATAAATGTTATGATCCTATATAATATTTTATTTTATGATGTTCATGTTATTGCCTGAAATAATTTTTTATTATTACTACTAGCTTCTGCCCACGGATTCGCCCGCGTGGTACCCGTATAAAAAGTAGCCTATGTGTTATTCTGATGTATAAGCTATATTACTGTAAAGTTTCATTAAAATCCTTTCAGTAGTTTTTGCGTGAAAGAGTGTTTTTGGAGTAGTTTTTGCGTGTGACAAACTTTCGCATTTATAATAGAAGTAGGATTGTAAAATGAAAACTGTTTACTTTAAAATATACACCTATAGTAATTTATTTAAACGCTGTGATTGCGTTACTTAGCTTATGAATTTGCTACATCATAACGAGATCTTATTGGCTCGGAGTGAACTTAATTTAACGTGTCCTCCGAAACACGGAAACGTTGTAAATGTCAATGGCGATTCCATCCAAGTGTAAAATCTACTTAATTGAACGACCTCGGTGGCGTGGCGGGCGATAAGCCGACTGCGTCGCAAGAGGTGTGGGTTCGATTTCCGCTACAGGAGAAATATTTGCAAGTTCATTAGATATTTGTTCCGGGTCTGGTGGTACCATGGTACTCATTGTTTCTGATACTCAACTTATATTGACCTATATTGATATATTGAACCTCAAGACACATGGAATTCTTGTGTAGAGTCAGGACTATGTATGTGTCTATGGGGTGTTTACTTATATAAGTTATCATTTTAAGGTTATTGTCAAACTACGAATCAAGCGTTTCAAAAACACGTTGCTAACCACATTTTAATGGTTTCAATAAATACATTATTCGTGGAAGTTTGACATAGTTCCACAAAATTTTCGCGATAAATTCAAAGTGGTTGGAAGCCGAAATATCGTTGTGGTAAGGGGTAGTTTTGTGAAACGTTCCACGAAACAGAGGTCAGCATCAGTATCTAAACAAACGTGTACCCGACCGTAATCGTAATGTGCTAACTGGCGAAAAGATTAGAAATAATAAAAGTAATCTTATTCGCAGAATTAGTTTTTTTCTAAACTAGAAAATTATTATGTATAGATCAGATAGAGTAAATCGCTAAATCAGAAGATATGATGGCCTGGAGAAGTGTCACTCACTAAGTCCTTAGTGTCGCCTGTTCTTGGTCTACCAGATTTAGGTATATCCAGAGCTGAGCCAGTTTCTTCCGGGCGTGTGACAAAGTGAATTGTGCGACTAACCGACCGTAGGGCGCTGGGGAAATCGTTGACGAAATTCACTGATGAAATATTAATAATTGAAACAATTATTTCTTGGGACGTAAAATGGTCCATGAATTTCTGATATCTGGATGGCAGAAGACACCTATTGTAAAAAAATATGTAATTTCGTGTGTGCGAGTACTTATGCTTCACAAGCAGTGACGCTGACCAAGGCCAAATGCAGCCCTGTAGCATTAAAGATCTATCAGAAAAATACATATTTTGGCATCATTTTGAAAACTTTACAACGCTTTCACATTACGCTAACATTTGCGTGAACGTATTGTCTAAATAAACCGGTCTTAACGTGGAAACCTCGTATCTCTTGACAGCCTATCGAAGTTTTTATCCCAGTTTGTTTGTTGGGAAAGCCACAAAGTTTGGTTTACAATTCTTTTTGGTGAATTGTTGAATTTTGTTCACCGATTTAACCTTATTTTATGCTGAAAATCTATTGAAATGTTAAATTTGTTTCGGTAATTTTATGGTTGTACTGTATTTCTGAGTCTTCAGTATTATATTACTATACTGTAGAAACGAGTCTATATTTGTGATATGACATGACATGCTTGAGAAAATCACAAGTGTTAACTGCGTTATTGGGTTCGTGTTTGCAATTCCAGAACCTTTATTCTCCAGTTGTTTGCGAGCCAAACATATATAATCACTCAATATTGAATTAAATTTCATAAAACAGTTTGTTTCACGGTACAAATTCCAATGTTTTCCGATTCCCGGTATGAAATTTTCAATAAGCAAAATATTGCGACATCGTTCGAACTGCAACGACTTTGCACTTTGCATAGATGTGACATTTCATTCTGATATCCGATTCAATTTTTGCATTGGAATTTAGGGATTTTTAATCTGTACTTTCAGACTATGGAAGGAACTATGCTCGGAGTTTCAACAATAAGATCCGAACGAGGAAATCCGTAGAAGAACTAAAACCAGTGAAATGAGAATGTTGAAATAGCAATGGGTGGGCCATATAGCTCGTAGAACCGATCACCACTCAACTGGGTAAGATAGGTTTTGTATTGGCAACCTTGAACCGAACGACGCAGTGCAGGAATACCTTTTAATGTCAATGTCAATGTCAATTAATAAGGCATCGTTAACTAAATCAAGGTACCTCTCTTTTATTCCAGACAGTAAACAAAATAGCAAACATTCTCCTCAATCAAACAAAGAAAATTATTATTGCCTTAGCCCAAACAAACAGTGAAAGAAATTGAATGTACCAAAATATAAGAACATTAAAATAAAATATGGAGATATTATAATATTTATTCCACATGAATATTTTATTTCTACTACATACTAGCGAGGCCGAGGGCCTTTTATACAAGGGGTCTTGGCAGACCACCAGGTGTATGGACATCGTTGCCATTCAGGGTAAGACCTGAGAAAGGCCCGGGACAGATGGGGGTAGCTACCCACTACCTACAGAAGCGCTAGTGGCTTAGCCTGAATGATGATCATGATTTTCTGACTAAAATGTTGTATCCATCTTTTACGCTACATCAAATTCCGTGTAATGCCGCATATCAAAGTTGAATATTAAATCAAGCTTCCTTCCTGCCGCGTTGAGGAGTTTCCGGTCCATTTGTTAGTTAAATTAGAAATACTGCTCCAATGTATTAGACTTTCACCTCCAAGCAATTGTAATTGAGTTCAAAATCGCACAATATGAAACATGATCGAAGTATTAAAATATCGAATGCATTACGTAAGACCATTTGCAAAAACTCGTAAGTACAAACAAAATGGATGAGGTATATTGGTACATTTGTCTTCACATAAAACCGAAACCGAATATCAGTAAAGTAAGAATGTATTTTATCTTTTTAACGCTCCATTAGACATATAAATATATAGGTACCTACGTAAGTTATCGACAGAGGATCTCAAGGATCAATGAACAATGTCTGGAGTTAGGAGCCCGAGAGCCTATGTTGAGTTACAAATACGTTTCAAACTTGCAAATTTTAGTTGGAAATCTTGTCGATACGGTCGACGTTTTGACATGCTTTAATACCGCGACGATAGCAACGCTTTGCGTTTAATGTTTGTTGTTATTTGTGTGTTTGTCTGTTACCATTTATTTCCAAAATTGCTGATCCGACTGACATTGTGAGTTTTCGCAATCGATTTTTATGATTTTTGGGATGGTATAGTTGTATTGCAAAAGTCACTGGAATGCAGCAATCGACGATGTAAAACACGTCGTTGGTTTGAATATACAGCAAAATTAACTTATTTTTAATTAGCAAGAATACATTTTTGTTTCCCTGTATTTGTAAGTATCTGGTACGTTATAAGTGGCGTACAATACAATTAAGTATTGCCCTCAGGGTATCTTCTCGAAGGACAAGTAAATTGATAAGAGACTGTGGGTACTTTAGTAGAAATATATGTACATTTAATAACAAAAATTAAAAAAATTGCGCAGTTTAAAACTACGGTTGCTGTTGGTCACTAAGTCGAGCCGTATTACGGGAGGCCAGTTACAAATTAACCGATTTCCAGAAAAACTAACACAAAACGGCAACACTATAAACGAGGAAAGAAAATCAATGACTAACAATATCATATGAATACGATGAGTAGTTTTCATTATAAATTTTATTTATACAACTTCGTACAAGTAGGTATATACAAAAAATACAAATGAAACAGCTAGCTTTCTAAAGACCGCAATTCAATTCGCAATTCTAATGCGTTGACTCAGTTATGAGCTAGCTAGACTCTCTGGTTAATCTTCGTTTCGACCAGTTGCATTAATGATTAATTTTGAAAACGCAAACTGTCCGTCTCACGGACCTGGTCCAAAAATCTTAAATATAGACCAGTAAATTTGTAGATATTAGAATGTATGTCGATACACTGTTTATTAATTAGTGAAGCTTTAAATATTTGAATTTTTCCTGAAATAAAAATTACTTATTATGTACCTAACTTATTTGAAACCTACAAATTGAGATTACGGCATTTCCGCTTTGTCGTGATTGGGCGCCATACTGGCTCTCCTTGTTCAATTGACTATCTGTTTCCGCTTAGCGCCACGTGCAGAGGAGGGGCGAGCGCGCTCGCCCGACCGAGCTTCAGTTAGGCTCAATAACCATGCAGCCCTTAAATAGGTTTCAAATAAGTTAGGTACATAATAAGTAATTTTTATTTCAGGAAAAATTCAAATATTATGTAGCCTGTAACTTATTTGAAACCTACAAATTGAGACTTGTCTATTTTCGCATGGTGGCGCCTCTACCTACGGAAAGTAGGTAGTATTAATAAGCATAAAAACGCCAACGGTGAATATTGGAAAACAAACAGTTAAATCACATTTTTACATTTAATTCATGTAATAGATTACATGAATTACATGATAGCTAAATAATTACAGCTATGCAGACAGTGTAAACTAAATTATAAAGGTAAGTACAAACAATCCTTCTTATTGCATTACAGTACAATAATTTAATCAACAGATTTATAATGGTAGAAAATTGTCAGTGAGAGTCGGAACATTAGGTAATTGAGGACTTTTTACAGGCCGTCTTTAAAACCGAAACAAAGTATTAGGCGTTGACCAGTTTCCTCGTGTCATGATATCTTCCAAAGGCATTTCATTTACCCAATTTGACGAAGCAACTGCTGATCTGATTGAACCAGGTGAGTCTTGAATTCCAGCCTCAAGCAAAACAGTTTTAATCCATCCAGCAATAATGGTCCGACTTGCAGGTTTAGGTTCACCTCTCGTTGTTATAAATAAATGTTGGATGTCATTTCCCAACGAACGTCTTTGCTGGGAAACTTCCAGAAGCTTTTTAATCCAATAAACTGGATCAATTTTCTGTTCATCTCCAGATAGTAACTGCCAACCAGACTGCCTGTGATCAATTGAATCGGTTTTCGAACCAAACAATGGCCAAAATGTTATCGTGCTTTCACCAATTACGCATTCATCTTCTTTTACAGATAAGAGCGTCAGATCATGAACTCTTCTGCCAGATGCCAGTAAAAGTAAGGTAGCACATCGCCTAGATACTTCAAACAAACTGTCCATGCTAGATCCATGTCGCATAAACCATTGTACGACAACTTGCGGGTTCCACACCGGGGGCTTGATATTGTATTTGTGAGCAGATTTATTAGCTATACCTTTTAAAGCTTGCCGAACCAATACGTGAGCGCTAAGTCTAGTTTCTAAATCTGGCTGAGAAAAAGAAGACACGACGGACTTGTGTACCAAAATAGTTTTATAGCTTAAGCCTTCGACATTATGTAAATAAATGAGATACTTTGACAAACCATGACCTCCTGGGTTTTTCTTATTTACTCCAGAGCTTTCACACCATTTTAACCAACGTATCCATGCTTGTCTATAGGTTTTCAATGTACTAGGTCTCCAACTAGATTCAATTACACTAACTTCAAAGGGCGACCAGCCCTCTAAGAGATCACCCCACCCTGACATCTCCATGCCTCCAATACTAGGTCGCTTACTCGTCCCGGAGGCAGATTTGTCCTCGTGTCGATCAGCACTGATTCCAAGTTCCATATCGTGAACGGTGGGTCCACTGCCCGTTTCTTGAGATCGGCTCTCCAAAACACATTGTTCCACCTGGGACAGACTACAATAAACATCCCTTGGGCTTGGTTCAGTGATGCTAGGACCCTGTACATTAGACAAGGTGGTGGGAAGACCCATGCCAATTGGTGATTCTAAACTCGGCTGAAAGCATCGTGGTAAAACGCATTCCGATCCCTCAGATCTATAGTGACGTACCTGGATACTACATGGGCTCGTTTCGATGCCATCAAGTCCACATCGGGTATCCCCCATTTCTTGAATATTAGCTGACATGCTTGAGGTAATAGATGCCATTCTGCTAATGCCTTGTATCTGGACAGGCCGTCTGCTATGCCGTTGAGAGGACCCGGCAGATAACTGGTAATAAGACTGATGTTGTAAGTCTCTATTTGTTTGTAAATAAATCGAGTCAGCTGCAACAGGTTTACGGACCGTGTCCCACCTTGTTTGCGTAGATACGCTAGAACGGTTCGGTTGTCGCTTTGAACTAAAATTGTCCTGTTGCGGCATTTTGAGATGATACTGCCGCGTGTCAATACCTTGTAAATAGCTAGTAGCTCCTTTAGGTTCGCATGGTAACGAAGTTCTTCTGGCATCCAAGAACCTTGGATATGGTCGCCGTTGACATACGCTCCCCAGCCGACGCCCGAAGCGTCCGTGACGATGTAAAAAGATACTGGAGCTTCCCAGATTCGACTCGTCGTGTGTGCGTTTCGCATCCACCAATGTACATCCTCCCTGGCGGCGGGCGTTAGTCGTACCGCCTTTTTCTGTTTCAGAGCCTGATGAAGGCACAACTGGAGATTTCTGTAATTTAGCGTTCCGAAATGTACCACGAAGCTTGCAAACTGTAGGGTACCCACAACTTTTTGTAGTTCTAGCAAAGTCAAAGTTTTCGACTTTCGAGTTTGAATCAAACGTTTTAACAGAGTGGTGGTCTTCTTTCTGTGGCAGAGACTTTATGTTTAACCGAGTGTCCCAAAGAATTCCTAGAAACTCGATCTCTTGGGATGGTACCGTAGATGACTTCCTTTTGTTTATTACCCAGCCCAAGCTGGTGAGCAGTTTGGTGGCTTCCTTCATGTGTTCTAAGAGAGTCTGAGGGCATTGATTTACCAAGAGGTAGTCGTCTAGGTACACTAAAACTCTGATGCCTTTCTCTCTGAGCTTCTGGGCCATCCAATTGGATAGAGTAGCAAAGGTCCTTGGAGCACTTGCGATTCCAAATGGCATGACGGTCATTTGATAGGTTACGTCGTTGAAAATGAATCTGAGAAAGCGGCGATGTGATTCCAGAATTGGTATGTGGAAATATGCTTGGTATATATGGTTGGTTTGCAGGAAATGTGGGACCTTCTGTACGTTTATTAGCCGAAACTTCTTTGGTCGGAGGTAAAAGTTTAGAGCTTTGAGATTCAAAACCGGCCTGCGTGACCCATCTGACTTGCTTACTGGAAACATTAACGACAAAAAACCCGAGTTTGGTGGTGCTTCCTCGATAACCGATTCCTTCAGCATCTGCTGTATTTCGGCTTCCAGGGCAGGTATGGTTACCAACTGGTTTCGGTTTTTGTACAAGCGCCGTAGCGGTGGTTTTTCTACGAAGGGTATTCGGTAACCCTGTATAATTTTTAGAATGTGGGTCGGAGCCCCCATCAAGCGCCAGGTATGTTGATAGAGGCGTAAACGACCGGCTTGGAATGTCATAGCATAGTCATTGTCTTCTTTGATCCCTCTGATCATCTCTCGGTCTTTTATAAGACTTATTTTTTGCGGCAGAGTAGCTCGGTTTGCCGGCAAGGGACTTGCCTTTTCCAGAGGCGGAAGCCTGCTGGAATCTATTTCGGTCATAAACACGAAATGGCACCGCGGGGTCGGTAGACCGCCTAGGTGCGGCCTGAGTGCCCTCGGCAGGCAGATACGGCCGGCGATTGCTCCGTATAACCCGATTACCCTCGGCAGGTGGATACGGTCTGCGTAGTACTTTAGCACCGCCTCCTAGCTTAGTCACAGCCTCGCTAAATTCCTTAGGTTGGAACAAATACTCACAGCTTGGAGGGATTTTGCGCAAGATTGTCTTGTTATATTTATCTTTGACTGCATCTAAGGCACTGTCTCTTCGATGCTCAATTATGTTAGCTCGACGACCGCAAACGACCTGTAAAATGTCCTTAGACACACTCGTGTAGGCGCACGTATTAGAAAATAGCTCATGCACTTTGTCTGAAAGAGAGGCTTTTTTCAAAGTTGTTTGACTATCGGAGCTCCATTCCAATATTTTTTTTTTTTTTTTAATGTCGTTTGCAAAGCTTCTTTCTGACCCATAAGCATATTTGTCAAGGCTCCAAAGGTCTGATCCAACGATCGTAAATGGCTAAACTTAGATTCAAACGCTAGCAGCTCATCATTCATTGTTAAGTTGGTAAAAGCTGGTGTAGATACATATTTCTTCTGTGTCTCAGTGTATCGCACATTATTCCACTCTACACTATCCAAATGTTGAATTTTACGTACATAATTAAGCTTGGAACCTGAAGTACGTTTGATCGAATCAGTTGTGATAGTCTCTTCATCCCATTCGAAAGCTTTATCAGCTGGATTTATAAGCATGGAATAATCCGATGCATCATCATCAGCACTACCTTGAGCGGTCTCTTTGGACAGATCAACATTGTGGACTGGCTTAGGGTCCACATTATAATTTTTAGTTATAAGGTATTTTAACTCACTAACCTGCTTTTGTAGATAATCAAACCTCGAATCAGCGTGTTCCATTTCTGTGCGCCCACGTTTGGGCGATGACACATATTCATCATCGCCATCATCTTCACTACTGCTATACAACCGCCGAGGACGCTTGTAATTAATTCTTCTTCTTTCATTTGCTGTTCCTGCTAAAGGAGAGCTTTCATCCTTTTGTGAATCCATTATTAGTTTTGAGTTGCGTAAAGTTATTTCTACTGCAAAAAGAAAAAGCACAGATTGATTTATTAAAAAATACAAAATAAAATAATTTTATTACGAACGACTTCGTCGTTTTGCACCCAACCAGTCGCAACGAAAAACAAACGCCAACTGAAGCTCGGTCGGGCGAGCGCGCTCGCCCCTCCTCTGCACGTGGCGCTAAGCGGAAACAGATAGTCAATTGAACAAGGAGAGCCAGTATGGCGCCCAATCACGACAAAGCGGAAATGCCGTAATCTCAATTTGTAGGTTTCAAATAAGTTACAGGCTACATAATAAGCGTGTTAATAAACTGGTCTTTATGGCCGACTGTAGGTTATGGCACTGTCCTATTGCAATTACCTCGAAGATTTTTCATATCCACAGATAACTAAGAATAAATTATACAAATTAAATGTGAAATTTACGAATACTTCGGTTCTATTCAGGCTGTCCTTCAAAGATTTCAACGCAGCCTGTAATTGGTTTCGTCATAATACCCGTCTGTCCATCTGTCAAAGACCAGGCTTTCAGCTCGAGAGCGAAGCTAAAAATGCAATCAAATGTTCCAAAGCGTTCGTGGAAAAGGAAAGGAGAGAAGAGACTCTTCTATATGCTTTACGCCTCACAAGCTATTTTCACGAAAGCTTTGGAACATTGAAAGCATTGGAGGTAGGTACGTGAAGGCGTGTATTCGATTTTCTTTTTACAATACAAAAAGTGTCTCAAGAATAGTGTCAATACACAGTGCTACACAGGGCAAGGGTGGGGCATTTATGCTTTACTACACTTCGCCCACAACTTATGTCCTATCTATATGCTTTGTGCATGTCTAAGTTATGATCATCCTAATCAGAAACAAGTCAACTGTACGCCTCTGAAACATTGTCACATGCTGTGACATATCTCCAGCCCCCTCATTCACTGAGCTCTACATATTTATTTGATTTTACTTTCGTAGAATTCGGGATTTCGGTAAAAGTATCGCGCGGTCTTTGTCTACCGATAAGACAACTAGGTCATTGTAAGGTTTCATTATAACAACAAAAAAAACAGTGGTATCACCATACCCTTTTTACCGCTAATTAGGTATACCTACTGCATAACATTATTATGTTCTGGCTTGAGAGAGTTGAGAAACGTCGGGAAAATAATAAAAAAGTAAACGAGACTCATAAAACAAACAATGTAATAAAATAATGGAAGTCAACTTTAAGCTACTTCTAAAATGTCGCATCTAAATTAAACTTTGTTTGTAAGAATAAATAGTTCGGATGACAATACCATAATTTGGTATCTTGGAGCTGATCTGATGATGGAGCCAGGAGGTTGATAGAATCCTTCAGTGACTACTAGTTAACCCCACGAGTTTGAGCTCATATTATTCGTTTTGACGAGTCCAAAAGATTGCACTTGGTGTCGAGGGCCTGATAAAGGAACCCAGTGGTGGAAAGTAGACTTCTTAATATAATGTACACTAAAAGCATTTTTTTTTAATTACACATTTTATTATGTTTACTGATCCCGAAAGTTTGTGTCTCACAAAAGAACTCTTATTGTGGCAACAAACTCCAGTAGCAAAATGAGTTTGTTCTTCAGCTTATTTTCTCTCTTTTCGATCCCAAATGCCAGACAGAATATGACTGACAAACTAAAGCTTAACTGACCATGTTTAAAAATACGGAAATGGTTCTTATTTATTGCAACAACTTATAAAGTGTCCTATTTGATACGAATGATAATAGGCTGTTTACTATGCATGGGCCGGGCTGGTAGTTCTTCTGTCAGTCTGTCTGCCCGTCTGTGTTTTACATTCCAATTTATTTGCTACTTTTTTGCTACTTAATATTATAGTATAATTCGTCAGAAGATGAATTGAGAAAATAATCAAAGATTAACATTGTTAAAATAATGGGTTAAAAGTCGACAATCATGTCTATGGCCCATAAAATCAGTTTCAGTGTTGAACTAACCGTGGCCCATAAATTCAGTTTCAGATTTGAACTAACATTGCAAATGAGCGAATCACACTGTATTTCGCACAGAGAATGCATTAATTGCTGCTCGTTTTGTATCAAAGGGCTATTGCAGTCGAAAATATTCGTCTAATAATACAAACAGAAACAGGTACGGTTAAGGTTTTTAAGTGTATAAATAATATTAACTGTAATAACTACCATGCCATAGATCTTCATATGTGTGTTTACTAAATTGTAATATGTTTTTACTTATACGGTATTATCATAGTTGAGCTAATCCAGTAGTTTGCACAGTGCTATAGCTCTATAGCTCACTGTGCAAAAGTTGCACAGTGAGCTATAGAACGGGCTATGCTAGGGATTCCTCTGAAGGAAAAAAATATCCCACAGAGAATAAAAGTCATAGACATAGCTCCGAGGATTAAGCTGAAGAGGCAGTGTCATATATGAAGAAGAACCGTCAACCGTTGGCGTAAACGAGTTCTTGAGTGAAAACCGCGTCTTAACTTAAAAATGTAGTATGGGCCGCGCAGTGGGTGGATGAGAAAAGCCGAACACCGGTCTCAGTGGCGCGTATTGGGAGAGGCCTATGTCCAGCAGTGGACTAAAGTGGTCTGATAATGATCTATCGACACCAGTTTGAAATATCTGCCAAGTTACAACGAGAAGTTTACATGGCTATATCCAAGGTCATCCACCATTCGTCTTAATGATGGAATCAGCTCGTAATATTGCTTTTACGAGTATGTTTGAGAACGAGCTTATTTGGTCTTGGAGACGGACGGTGGATGACTGTATTCCTCGATTGCTATCTAAACAGTTTGCTGTCGAGGAGTACCGTAACAAAAGTTTGGTTTAATTTTTATCAGTGAACTTTTCCAAATATTATTAACCTACCTTTTATAAAATATTCGTTCGGTTATTCTTTTACAAAATGCTTTTTCATACAGCTTTTAGCTAATGCCGCACTTTAGCTAGTCATCGAGAAAAAATATTTAATGGAGGTAAAATGGTGAACTTTTTCGCTTAAATGAATAAAATTTCAAATAGTATGGAAAATATTTATTGCATTCGTAATGGAAATTTTATTAATTAATTATTATTGTTTTTATTTATTATTGACCAGCTCTCATCCTCGTGCGATCACGTGCCGGCAATGCATTAATTAATAGCTTCTTCTCCTTACTTGATATAAAACAAAATAAACTTACTTATTTAAGTATTGAACTTATCTTACTTACGTATCGGCTTATTTATGAATTGGCGAATAAGAATAATTGCTGTGATTTCTTTTTGGATGTCAAAGGCCTAACACTGGCCCGTAGGCTTGATTTTTAGGGCCTTAGTGCGTCGCGTTAACTTATTTACGCCGATGGTTATACGAAACGCTGTCATGCTCCTGTTTGCCTTGGAATAATCATCCTATGAATATTGATAGCCCTTTTTATACTTGCTAAAAAAACCGCTATAATTCACCTCAATACGCTTCAAAATCAATTTAGAGCGTTTTAGATAAAAGGTTGTTCATTTTCCGTTTGAAAAACCTGCCATGAACTGATTCTGAAAGCAGATCTTGTTTGTTTAGGATTCACAACGTTTTAATGAGAACGCGTCGAATAAGTAATTTTGTTTACTTTGCAAAACTGTTTTATGGACACACTGAATGGGGATGTGGGCTTGAAGCGGATGTGGCCAATTTTTTTAAAGTTATAATTAAAAGTTTAAATCATGAGATGCTTGTAGTAGATCGTGTATATAACACTGATTTTCTATATGCTCGAATGTTCTACTTCAAATAAGTCCTGCATGGGAGGTTGAAATGTACCTTGCCGTAATACGGTTAAATCTAGCATGGAGGGTACGGTTTTGTAAATACCTATTAACATAACAACCTTTGGTAATTCTTATAAAGCTTTTGTACAAAAATGTTGAATATTTGTCATGTTTCTTCGTGAAAATTATGTTTCATGATGACATGTCATATGTTCAAAAGTTACTTTCTTTTCTGTTGTTTTAGAAGATTCTCGGACACATAAGTGTGTAACCGAAGTTTTTGTAGGTACAAGTGGTTAAAAAACCGAGCAAGGCTAAAGAATTGCAAAAACTTTCAGTCCGTTATTTTGAGAACTAATGCTTTGTAAAGGTTTTGAGAAACTTTTTAAACCATATCTGTGTATAGCTAAGGTTGCTAGTTTAAAAGTTACTTGCTGTCTAGTAAAGTTACAAATAGTTTGTACAGTAAATTTGAAAGAAAATTATCATTATTTTTATCTTTTTCGCGCGCTGAAATTCTTCATTTCTAGACTGTATCTATGTTCCAAACAATGACAAGGGAATTTCATATCGATTCCTAGTTCAGTTCCTTAGTTGAAACAAATATATATTATTATTATTACCATAATTTATTAGTGTATGCGTAGTCCCAGTAGTCTGTGATTTGTGGACTTGGAATTTGACAACAGCTATCCAAAAATAGCCACATAGCTTGTGTAGATAGCCACATAGCTTGTCGTAGATAGCCACATAGCTTGTCCTAAATATAACATAAATCAATTAGGTATGCACTAGTAGCACATTGACCGCTGACAGGTTGGTTTTGAGTTGTTGCAAAGAGCTTATCGCTGCGCTTTACTCGATAGGTACCTACCTACGCTCGGAATGATGCTGGTTCGCGGGTAGTGAGCCGCGTATGTCGTTCGCATCGATCTTCAAACACCATAATGATGTTCTCACAAATGTAATTTTTATGTAACTTTCTTTTAGCTACGATATATAAAAAAAAAAGTAATTTATGGTACCTGCCTAGGTAAACTAGCTTGATTAACATCCACAATTCAAAAATGTTTGATGTACTAATCTCACATAATTGATATTAGTAAAGATCTTTGTACAATTGCAAAACCATAGAAATAAGTTTTGAAAAGTGTAGTAGTCATAAATATAAATTTTGTAAAAAAACTCCTGAAGGCGCCACAGTCTGCTGAGTTATGTTTAATGTGATGTGCTATGTAGTAGACTGTGTCTAGTTATATATTGAATGTGTATTTTATTATGATAAATAAAGACCCTTAAAATAATAATATCCAAAAATCTGCATTCGCAATATTGAAGTCGATAACAATTAGAGTTTGCGTTAGGTACTTCTTTTCTAGATAACTTGCCTTGGTCACAACAAATTTTGGTCATGGTTTGCCTGACAAAGATAGACACAACCCAGCACTCAGTGTGTCAGAGAAATTATTACAACAGTTTGTTATGCAAACGAAAACTCTGAACTTTCGTGTTTTTCATGACAAACCGTTTTTGTAAAAACAATTGTGTCAACAAAGTATTGTGCCGGCATCATTTTTGGTGATTACTTACCAAAAGTACTAGCTTTTTGTCACTGGTTTTTCTCATGCCATAATTATCCGAATCAAGATTACTTTTATGCCTAAAATTTAGTTTTTTACCTCGAAATAATACCTAGCAAATTATTTAATTTAAATTGTACCAGCTGTAATCAATTCATGAAATACTCTCGTACGATACGATAATAGGTAGGTAATCTGTATAAGCTAGCTAGTTTCAATTAACATCCTAGCCTTTTTACTGAACGGCGCCGTTCAACAATCAGCCATTACTCTATTCAGCCATTTTAAATAAAAAAAAGAACTATCAATCTTATCTACAAAATGTCATCAAAAAGCCTAACAACCTAATCTACTCAATGTCATCTTTAGCTAGTTGACTGTGACATATATATCACTATCCTTCTTTAGCCAAGGGTTTCGCGATTTTACTCTAAAAATTCAGTACCGTTAAAATAACAGAAGCTCTAGATGTAATTTAGAAGCTGGCATTTATGAAAGACTATTCTAAGCGTGTTATAGTTGAGGCAGCTATAACTCAAACTTCACCCATGAACAGGCAAGTCAAACTTCGTAAAGTCAGGCTGGCGGGTTTCACGCCAATTTGCACTCAAGCGTCGATGAGCTGATCCACACGTAGCGCTGAAGGCATAGTCTTTAACACATATGTGCTCGCAAAACGCCAGAAACGAAAAAATACAGTATTTTTATTTTGACGCAAATTGGTAGAAAACAAGTCGTGAGTTACTTAAAAATCCAGACTTGCATAAGAGTTGACCGGAGCCCAGGGCCCAGACAAACCACTTTATATTAGCGTTAACGCCTGGAAAGATTGCGCCTGTATGGAAATGTCACGTGACAACTGCCTTGTTTTTCCGTGACAAATATACATTAGCGTGAAATGAAAACAAAAGCGTGAGGTCTTGACCCCTGATTATCCATAATACAGGTATCTTCGTTGAACACGGTCAACATTTCGATGGTATTTGTGTGACCGGTTTTTTCTCACCCTGAAGGCAGTGACTTGACAAGGTTGATGTATGGAGGCCCTAGAGAGGGCCTAGTGATCGATGGTGATAGAACCGTGTGCCTCGTTAAAACTCTGTTCATGCAGTGGCTTTTATTTTCATTACACATGAAAAATAATAATACTGATATCTACAAGTTATGTCTAATAATTTCAAAATTGACAGTTTATGATCTTGTCAGTTTACGACCTTATCAGTTAACTATCTTGCCCGTTTACGATTGTGTCATTTTGTCGCGTCCCCTACCTACATGAAAGAACAAAACAAAACAAAAACAAACACGCTCACCACTGTCTTCCCCATGGAGGACATCCTCAGATACATACTCAGTGATTAGATCTTTGAGGATACCAAGTAGGGGTTAGTCAGAGGCACGTCCAAACATTACATTTGGTACATGCCCGCGTTTTGCAAGTAGTAAGCATTCCACGTAAAAGGTTGCAAGCCCATCGCCGCTTATTGGAACACTAACTGTTGGCACATGCCTTCAAATTTATGGTTCTAGGGCATGCCGGTTTCCTCAAGATGTTTTACTTCACCGTTTCATGAAAGAAAAAAGAAAGAAAACACATTTATTGCCCCCATAGACACAACACAACATCCACTATTCATATAGGAGATGTGATACACCATATTATTTTATATAAGGTAGCAATCAAATTAGTTTCGTCGCCTGTGTGAGTGATTTAGCTGCTTTCTCTCTTAATCTGTAAAAAGGGTAATTATTTAGCAAAGATAAATGGTTTTATGTAGATACTTCGTGGATTACGTACCTAATAATACATAATTCTTTCAATGTCAAAGTTTTCATGTATGGAAGTTTGTTGCTAATAATCTCTGTATTGGCTGAAACAATTTGAATCGAACAAGCAAGTTCGTGACCTACAGTAACAAAATATGCTTACACTAATTTATATGTAGGTAGGCAGAGGTTGTAATATTACAACAAATACTGAACTTAAATTCGTAGAAATTATTCAAAAGTACTTCGAACCAGTCAATATTCGCCTGTATGATTTTTATTCTCAATACGAGCTAAATGGCTCATGTAGGTAATGAAGAAAACGTAGTAGGCCAATAGTCCCAGTCCTCATTATGAGCCATTGTATCTGGACAAGAGCTTGAGCATACAAAAGAGCAGATATTCTAGTTTCCATGTTCTTCAAGTATATCATCAAAATGGACATGCATAGCTTCGATATCATCAGTTTTAAAATTTTATATTAATATTTCATTTTGAATAAATGTTTAATTTCCCACTTAAAATGGATAAGCTTAGGTCTAGTGTAGCTCATAAGTAGGTTGGTAGGTATATTGAAAATTATAATGATTGTCAATATTGACAATCATTATAATTTTCAATATACCTAAACCTGAAATGGTCAATTAGTAGGTAGGTCGTTTGTAAGTAGATTAATAATGCAAGTTTGTCAGATAGGTATTGGTCAAAAGTGTTTGGTTTTACGTCAGTTCAATTTAAATCACAATTTTTATGTTTTGTAAGAAATAATTTCCAGTTTGACATTTATAAGATCGAGAATTACTTTGACTATTTTCTGTAAATGATTGGACTTGAGATAATTATTTAATTATAATATTGGACGAAAAGTACCTTCGTACTTTAGTTAGAGGAAAAGTAAATTGGAAGGCATGTACCATCAATTGGTTAGTGTTCCATTCAGGGACGATAAGATGCGTTGCTTTATCTGTATGTCACGTTGAATGTAACTTTCAAAACGTGGATATGTGCCAAAAAAAATATTTGGTTCCTCTATCAGGTACCTACGTGCTGAGCATAGATCTAAACATGATGTAAAAGACTACATTCATGACCTTTTTTTCAAATCAGTAAACCATAATTCAGATTAAGGAATAAAATATTACATTGGCCATCGACTTGGTAAAAGTTCCAAGATTGTTTCCTGGCCCCAAAGGATTCAAGTTTGATTACACTTAACGGCAAATTAGATCTGGCATCCATTACAGAACTAGTATTAGTTGAGAGCATTGGGATTAATATCATTATGAGGGAACATCCTTAGTCCAGATCGAATGCTACAGCCACTAGATCTAATTATAAGATATATTTTTTCAGTAGGCACCTTTTACTTACTTTATAAACAGGGGTTCGCCACGAAATTCGATCACGCAATCTAAGTAAACCTCTTTAAAAATAACTAGTTAAATTATTATCGTGCATTTAGGTACTTGTCCTTCAAGAACTACGTAAGTCAAACTCCTAAACAAAACAACCACCAATCTACTAATATAGTATCTCCTACTTATCAATAAATATATAATGGAACGTAGTTGTGTGACAGAGTTTTATACTCAAAAATGCTAATGCATATTCAAAGTTTGTTTTTTTTTGGGAAAAAAAAATCCCGTCCCGGTTTTGTATATTTAATATGTATTTTTACTATTATGTATGACGAAGGAGAAGCTCCAAGGTGGTCTTTAAAAAGTGTGACGTCAGCAATGCTAACGTCACTACCATCACCAGCATACTGGTCGCTTATAGTTGATGACGAAAGTAAACTCCAGATGTTCTTAAAATTTATTCTTGGTTGTACAGAGGTTTTCGAGGTCTGTACGGTCCGACGGCTCGAGCGAGAATGAATCGTACTCGGTCCGTCGCCCGTATTTATGCAAAAACAAAGACTCGAGAAAACAACTTGTGCGAACAAGCTGAAACTACCTGCAAGCATTAATCATTTAAGTTTACAAATGGTTTTGTAGTAATAACCTAATTATTATTTGATTACAACAATCAAATAATAATCAGCCATTAATTAATGATTTTACACTGTAATTTGACAATCTAAGTGATGATTCGTTAAGTAACTCGTGGTTCTGCGCCGATGACTCATTGTAGAAGCAGAATAACGCCTTTGCGCCGATATGTATAATAATAATAATTTATTAATGAAATAAATTACATAAGAGGTATAAATTACCTTTCTAATAACGGTACCTACTTCTGAAGTAGGTAGGCATTCGAGCTTAACGGAGATGTATACAAGATAATACCTAAACTAGGCCGAGCCTGCATTATAAGTATTAGTTCCTTTTAGGTATGTATAGTTACATAATAAGAGTTATTTTAAAGTACCCACAACAATTTACATAAACTCGACTAAACAAATTTTATTCCTAAGTACTACGGAGACAATAATACAGAATATTAGGCAAAACACTATGTCGTCGTGGTCAACACTTATCTACACACAGGCAGGTCGGTAGGTAACCTAACCTACCCACCTCAAGCTTAAAGGCGCTATGGTATAATAACAAAAAAAAAACAAACAAAAACAAACACGCTCACCACTGTCTTCCCCATGGTGGACATCATCAGTGAGTAGATCTTTTGAGGGTACCAAGTAAGGGGTAATCAGAGGCACGTCCAAACATTACATTTGGTACATGACCGCGTTTTGCAAGTAGTAAGCATTCCACGTGACAGTTTGCAAGCCCATCGCCTCTTATTGGAACACTAACTGTTGGCAAATGCCTTCGAATTTTTGGTTCTAGGGCGATGTTTTCCTCACGATGTTTTCCTTCACCGTTTAGAGCACGTGTTAATGCGCACATAAGTTTTTGAGTGGAAAAATCCATTGGTGCACGACCGGGTTCGAACCCACGATCTAGTTTATTATTGTGTACATTGGTATTTGTAATTAAATTTATGTAATAGTTTGTATATTACATTGCACTCTTTTCTTAATATTACATAAACCGCAAACTTTCTTAGTACTACATAGATTTAGCTCCATCTCAAGTTTGTCTGGAAGACATTTTATGCGATAAGACTGCTCGTTGTACTTTGAGTTATAGCTGTTTGTTTAATTTGTTGTCTTGAGGGAAACAAATAAGTATTTTCATTACATAATTGTGAGTGGTTGAAATCACCCACTTTGATTAAAAATCGATACTCAGACCATTTCAGGTACACCGTTATCTCAAACTGGTTCCTGGTTAGATCACTAACCTTACTCAGGGTGACCAAAAAAGGACCGTTGCTATGATCAAAAAGAAGAAGTACCAGCTATCTTCTGAAGCCTGATGTAAGTGCCATGGTAATACCAACCACACTCTACAGATATACTATGAAGGGAAAAAGCTGCTTGAGCGAGCATCCCTCGTTTTCTTTCGTTACCAGATACCTCCATAAAATTCAATTTGTTTTACAAATTAATGAGATTTAAGGATTGGTAGGAGGCTGAAATACCTGATAAATGAAACTGGAATTCTTGTCAATGCTTTATTTGGTTCGTTACCTAAATTCTTTAAATTGTAAAAAAACCTTTTATAGATTTGGATTTAATAAATTTACAAAAACCTTTTTGAGGATTTGAGCAATTAATTGCTTGAAACATAATCCTTATAGCTTTTAAATATTAATCAAAATGTAAGACTTTAACGTTATATTTTCTGTAGAGCCAGCTATGCCAATTTTAAATACGTTTTATTTCAATAAAAAAAACTAATTTTGCTTAAAAAAGCTTAAGTCGCTATGCAAATGGTTAGAATTTTAAATCACCCATTTACAAATTATGTGCACTAAAAGTTTTTTCATATGACTTCCCACATAACCTTATTACCTCTCTGCCTTCTATTTGTATTACAAGTACTACACACAGTTAAAAATTTAACTATGCTGTAAATTTGATCTTCGTTTAAACTTAAAATGAAGATCAAATTTACCGTTTGAAGATCACACACAGAACATCGCAAGATCTCAGTTCGTGGCGAACTAATATTTACTGAGTCCAAGTCAACGTCAAAGTCCAAGTCAATAGGTTATAAACCTACAATATAATCACATATTAAGGTTTATACACATTATAATAAAATATCAACTTATAAACTGCGTGTATTTAAAGTAGTTACAGTGGTTATATAGGTATATAGTATATAGAACGCGTGTTACATTAGGGAGGTTGCGAGTTCGATGCCTACCGGGGTTGATATTTTTAAGATATAATTAATCTATCAACTTTATCACTTCTTTATGTCTCCTCAAATGTTTGTTAAAAGAAAACTATTTTTAGTGTTAAGCTCGGCATTGTACATGCCTCACCTTATATTTCTATGTATAATATTATAATAATTATAAGAATCTGTCAACATGTGCCGCACTGACATCCCGCGGTACGTATAAATTTAAAATTCATTACAACTACTTTTTTTTAAAGGGTTGGCGACGCGCTTGAAATACCTCTGGTGTTGCAAACTTCCATAGGCTACGGTACCACTATATTATAATATATGCGGTATCGCTTACCACATATTAACAGGTGGGCTATATAATCGTGTGCCAGCTTGATAGTTTAAAAAAAAATCGCGACTTAGAAACGGCACGGATAGGTGAGGAAAACTGAGGTTTTTCCAAGTGAATGTTTTCTAGTGATTTGTCTATAGTTGCACAAATACATAAATATTATTGTACAAATAATGATTTTACATAAAAAGCAATTTATTTAAAAGATCACTTTACATTCATCGAGCGGTTACTTGCAAAATTACTTATATTGTCGTAGTCCTAAAATAAATTTCACGGTTCGAACAAATCTGAAGTAACCAGCGTCGAAGGCGTTTCAAAAGATTTTTTACAAAATATATTTTTTCTTTAACAATCCATCCTTTGTTAAAATGACTTTGCTCATTTCACGGAGTTTTGAACGAAATACGATTAGGGCAGTTATATACGACGCGTTACGGTGTTTTCGCGCAATCTGGAAAAACTTAGTACCGAATCCAAAAAAATATTTAGTAAATTTTTTTGTTGCGAATATTCTATCATCCACATTATACCGATGATAATTATGTAAAAAGATATCAACAATTTTTATATGATTTTTAGACAAAATACTTTCGAATTCAGATAATATTTTAATAATAATATGGACCACACTCGGGATCTTTCCCTATTAAAATGAAGGTCAAAAACATAATTACTGAATCAAGAGCCTTCTTTTTTGTCGGTTAAAAATATCGCTCCTTACTGACGCATCCTTGCGAAAAAATCGCAACGCGCTGTGTGTACTGAAGTTTTTCTTTCACCTATAATTGCTTTGTTTGCAGACTGTACAATATTACGTTTAATTGATTTCTTTCAGCTTTTCATCAAACATTAAAGAAATATAATGTGATACGTTTATTTATGAAACGTACTTAGTACGTCAACAATTAATTGTGGAGTACGATATTGATGGAAATATTCCATGATTGATATCGAAAATTGGTGCTTTACTAATTTATTTCAAGTCCTTTATTTTTCGGCACATTTAGGTAATTTTAAAATAGCTCTTTAGGCCGATAATTCAATTATTTTAACAACAAAAGTAGATTCATAATGTAAGTTTTTATATGACAGTTTTCTTTGGGATTATCTATAAAATAGTAACTTTAGATTGGAAACAGTTATGACCCAAAGTGGATCTTTAAATTCCTTTGTGGCGCAGTGGGTGAAGGCCTGCCTGAGACGCAGAAGGTTGCGGGTTCGATTCCTGCCGCGAGATAATTGTTTGTATATTCTGCAAATATTTGTCACGGGTCTGGGTATTTTATATGTATAATATGTATGTATTAACAAAAAAATATTATATCAGTTATGTAGTTCCCATAGTACGAGCTATGCTTAGTTTGGGACTAGATGACGTTGTGTAAAAAAATGTCCAGCATTATTTATTATAATTATTATAAATGTATCTAGTCTAATATTTTGAATTAACATTGAACTTAATAATCTAAACTAATAATTTACTTTTGTCAATGACTTTACAGTTGGTATCTACTTCCAGGTTTTGACATATACAAAATTACTAAAAAAATTACAAAGCCCAACCCAAAAATGGCCAGACAAACAGATTCAACTAGGCAATCAGTTCATAAAGGTGACAGTTTCTTGCCTTTCTTTCCTGGCTTGGTCGCGGAAGAACAGGCAGTAGATAAAACCGACGTTTTAAAGTGATCCATGTGATTTTAATGAATAAATGAATTTTGACTTTGACATGCACTAAACATTTCTGTGTAATTACCTAACCTACCAACTTCCCAAAACGTTCTATGCGTCATTTTGATTGCAGGTTCGAAAAAATATTTTTATCGGTATATTCTCCCAGTGACACATAACTGATATATCGAACTGAAATAGTGTATAGAAAAAGAGAATAACAAAGCACCCGCACATATAGCTTTGAATTCTCGCTGACACACAACAATGTAGCAGGCGAGGCATTCTGTCCTAACAATGACGTCACAATCGATCATTCTACATATCCGCTCGTGTTCGAATGTATGTTTCGAATTGAATACTTGACATAATAGTAAAGTGTGCATTGATTTGATGAGTACATTGGAATGTGATTGACGAACGAGCCGTAAAACCGCGTTTTAAGAGGAAATGCGGGCGCTGACAAAGAAAAATGGAATTTTGTAAAATTTACCTTTCTACCTCTGACATGCCTAACTACGGCCAAATACATGACAACTACTCAAAATTTCAGTAGAGTTGGAAAGAAGTGGTAGTATAATAGCTGTCATTTTCTAATTGACACACCCATAAGTCGTGATTAAATGTTGAGTAGATTTTTTATATTCGCCGTAATCAACAAAATCAAAATTCTCCTGTACAGCTCGTTTATGTCAAGACTACTTAAAATAAAGCTCGGGACGTAAATACATGTCAGTTGCCGTTATCTACACCATAATAAAATAATGCTACGTTATCATAATCCAAAGAGGAAAAATGGCAATACATTTGTATGGGGAAATGACGGCCGCATTTACACTTAAATCCTTCGATTTAACTCTTTGTGACTCGTGATAATCGACTGGCGAGCCAAGCATTAAAAGCCCTGGCATTTATGTGAAGTGTCTAAAAAACAATTAGTCTTGACGAGCTGCGAGCTTCTCGCCACTTTAAATAAATAAAATAAATAATGCTGGACATTTTCACACATCATCATCTAGTCCCAAACTAAGCATAGCATGTGTTATGGGAACTAAATTACTGATAAACAACTTCTCTTTTTGTAAATTCATACATATTATACATAGAAAACACCCAGACCCGAGACCAATATTTGTAGATCATACAAACATTTGTCACGGCGGCGGGAATCGAACCCGCAACCTTCTGCGTCTCAGGCGGGCCTTCGTCCACTGCACCACAGAGGTCGTACACCGATACAAACTATCTAATCCAACGAGCCGTAAAACTCGTTGGGTTTGCTCGCTCGTCGATCAGGGCCTCTGATACTTGACGAGTTCTGGCGGCGTGCGAGTAGCCAGCACAGACGCTAGAGTTTTTTCTAACACGTGGAGTCAAGAATAGAAGTTTAGTGTTCCAATAAGCGGCGATGGGCTTGCAACCTGTCACGTGGAATGCTAACTTGCAAAACGCGGGCATGTACCAAATGTAATGTTTGGACGTGCTTCTGACTACCCCCTACTTGGTATCCTCAAAGATCTACTCACTGAATATGTATCTGAGGATGTCCACCATGGGGAAGACAGTCGTGAGCGGGTTCGTTTGTTTGGAGTCAAGAAGTATCTAATTGTTGTGTGTTTTATTTTTAAAATTTTGTAGCCGCTTTTTAAATGTAATATCATGAGGTCTACCACCTCAGTACTTGCAGTATTTGGAATACTGCAGTACAAACTTCAAACCGCAGAACCTCTCTGCAGAGACTCTGTTATTTAGTTTGACTGCATTACATTATGAAATAATATTAAGTATCAACAAATCTATTTTTATAAAACTTTAAAAGTGACAACTTTGGAATATCTACAGCATACTCATACAACTAAAGTTTAATTGTGTGATTATAATTTAGATATTCCATCACGTATTGCTAAGCCCCAAGTGATGATGTGTGGCGTTAAAACATTTCTAAAACCTTTTCTTGAATGACATTACAATCAATTAAGCCATTTTGGAGAAAAAGGGAGACAGGCAAATACACTGCAATGGAATTACGTAAACGATTTCTTCTAGGGTCATAAGTAAAAAAAATATGGGCTGAATAAAGTCAAGTTGGTCGGTTCGTATATTATTTTTGACCTCCTCGTATTCTATGGTTGCTTGTTATTCCACCGCAGCTCAAACTTTGCTCGCGCCCGTCCTGAATGTGAAATAAGGTGCATACGAAAGCTGGCTCGTAAAATAAACCCTCCTTAAAATAAACATTTTAAGGAGGGTCCACATAATTTCGTAAATGTGAATGGTATTAATCACGCGGGCAAGAGACCGTAACGCGGCAGTACCGTGACATGACACGGAGTAATGTACTTTGAAACGTCACAAATGTGGATCCGCTTTTGAGGTTTAACGTGTTGTTTTTTGGCTCATGTTTAATCACTTCTGATTCTTGTCGCGAGTTAGTTGGGCGGTGTAAAACTATTCGCACGTTTTTTTTAACGGTGCCATGACGAACAGTCTTGGGCTATTTCATTGGTCTATTGGGTGGGGGGCTTTCCTACACCGCGTCATCCAAAGCATGCTCTCAATAGCTCCTTCGGTATCGTTTGAAACATCTAAGAGTTAACTTTACAATACTCATAATTAATCACAAAAAAAAAAAAATTGCCACCAAAACCTCAATGGTTTGGATGCAATCGATTTTCAAAACTAGCAGCAGCTAGAGAAGTTAACTTCCCTAACGGCTCTCGAGAGGTGAAGTTAAAACCCTTTGAAAAGATCTGAACTTTTGGCGAGACAGGGCAGGTCAAGAACTAACTACATTTTTTATTTTATTATCATCATCCTCCCATTGTCCCCCAATGGGGCAAAGATCGGGGGACAAGTCGATTTTTGACTATTGATAATCTTGAAATCACTAATGACTTAAAGATCACCGTCACTCTGAAATTGCGATTCACATAATGTCGCATTTTTACTGTATTTTTTATGACAGTAAAAAGTTACGTTCCATTATACGCAGAGAATACCAATCAAATACAAACTTACTAATCATCGGTTTAAGTTACTTTCTCGTGAAACATTCGTCAAACATAACGTTTTTGTCAATGTCAGGGTGTCTACTAGACAAATACCACTTTCTATTGGCGTTAACGCCTGCGGAAAGTAAGTGGAATTGTATGGAAATTACAATAACTGTGGAAATTTCACGTGACTTCTGTCAAGTTTTTCCTTGACTTGAGGAAAACTAAGCTTAAGGTGTTTGTCTAGACCTCTGTCTAACAGTCTTTTAGTGAAAACACGAACATTGAAAAATTAGTGACTATCGGCCATTTTGCTGATATTTAGTCACTCAAGTGATATTAAAAAATGGATACCCTGGCCAGTAAGTACTCAGTCAGACTTGAATTTGCAAGTCAGGCGTGTAATTAAGTTGTTTCATTCGTCACCCAGATTTTAAGCTTTAAATTATTGGACTGCAATTTATCTTATTTTATTTATTTATTTTAAGACCTTTATTTTATATCTGTAGCCTATTAGGTGCAGGGTTGAATCTTGATGGAATAAATATCCGTTTGGTTCACATATATCGACTTATTTAAATTTCAGATTGTACCAAAAAAAATACATACGGCTACACAAATAAAGCGCGGGCCGGCAACTCGTTTTTTTTCAAACACCAATTGGAACATGCCTTTTTGGTTCTAGGCCTTGCCAGTTTTTTCGGGTTTTTTTCTTTACCGTTGTTAGCATATGTTAATTCACACATAAATTCGAGTGGATAAGTTAATTAATGAACTACCGGATTAGAACACATGACCTTTGAATCGGGAGTTGGTTTACAGCCCATAGGCCAACACGTCTAGTGCCACACACAAAAACTTGACAGCCTTCTTGTCCAATCTAAGGAAAGTAGGTCAGAGCTATAAAATTACATAAAGTCAAATTAAAAAAAAAACTTCCAACTCGTTTCACGATAGTAATTATCAATAAGCACACACTAACGAAACTTAAAATAAAATCAAAGTTCAGCAAATACCAAAGGGAGTAAACAGATTTTCTATTTCCCTAGCGGGGAATGTAATTTGTCTGTTCCATTTTATTTTTTGCGGCTGGAATAACACTAGTATGGTTTGAAAGTAGCTAAAGCAAGAAAAACTGGCTTACTTACCCTTCTGTGGAGAATTGGTAAACAGTGTTCTGTTATAATATAAAATAGATAAGGAGATAAAAGTGCTCTTATTTTTTTTTTTTGTAAATACATACATATTGTACATAGAAAACACCCAGATTCCGAGACAAATATTTGCAGATGCAAACATTTGTCCCGCGGCAGGAATCGACCCCGCACCCTTATGCGTCTCAGGCGGACCATAGTCCACTGCACCACAGTTTATGATAGAGAGTTTGTATGGACGTATTATCTACCTGCCAGCCATAAAGTAAGTCTTAACATAGGGTGACCAAGGAATAACTGGTGACACGACGAACGTACGAAGATTAAACCTTAACCTAAACGTTAAGACAATACATGAAGGTTCTCATAGAATTGAAATTACCGTGGTTTGGTATTATTTTAGAATATTATTACGACTTTACTATTCACCTGCTGACGTTTCGTGGACCGTTTAGAGGTCGTTCCTCATGAGCACCGTCCGTGACCACGTTCGACAGTGGTGCGACGGAAACTCGCGGAAACGCCAGCAGGAGAATAGTGAAGTATGTGGTACAGTCTCAATAATATTCTAAAATGAATGTTCCCTCAAACAAAATAGGAAAACACAAATTATTCGCTTAAACTTACTCAAAACTATTATTTTTTTGAAAATACGGGATTCCTAAAAACAGCAGTGTTTTGCACAACAAATTATTCCTATGACAGTAACAATAAACGGTAAGTTGAAGTAATTTTATCTGCGTTTAGATAAAATTACGACTTTACAGATGAAATTGCCAGATGTTATGGCAGCAAACATAGCTTTGTGAAAAAACACAGTTTGAAAAAACAAAGTCACAATCATTTCATATCTTGAAGAATATCTTCATAAGAATTAATAGGTATTAATACGTTGCATTAATTAAACAATGTTTTTAACGCTAGTCTTCTCTCTTCATATTAAATTTAAAAGTATAACTTGTTATTAATAAACGTTACAGGAGTTCGTTGATTTAGCTATATTTCTCCCTTATCCTTTCCAAATGACAGACAAGCAGAAAGAAAGCTACGCTCATAGAGATCTTGTAGTAAATAATTCTAGAATGTACTAACGTTTCACGATCAGTCACAAACATACTTACGTCCTAACCGAATACAGGATTGTCTGTGTCATGGGTATTTAAGGTACTATGATTACTTTATATAATAATAATAATAATGCTGGACATTTTTCACACAGCATCATCTAGCCGCAAAGTAAGCAGAGCTTGTGTTATGGGAACTGGATGATTGATATACTATTTATATACTTTTTTTTTGTAAATACATACATATTATACATAGAAAACACCCAGACCCGAGACAAATATTCGCAGATACAAACATTTGTCCCGCGGCGGGAATCGAACCCGCAACCTTATGCGTCTCAGGCGGGCTTTCACCCACTGCGCCACAGAGGTTGTCTAAATATGATATAATATTTTTAATATATGACGGAGTAGAAGCTCCAAGGTGGTCTTTAAAAAGTGTGACGTCAGCAATGCTAACGTCACTATTATCACCAGCATGCTGGTCGCTCATAGTTGATGACGAAAGTAAACTCCAGGAGATGTTCTTCAAATTTACTCTTGGTTGTACAGAGGCTTTCAAGGTCTGTACGGTCCGACGGCTCGAGCGAGAATGATTCGTACTCGGTCCGTCGCCCGTATTTATGCAAAAACAAAGACTCGAGCAAACAATGAAATGGTTTTTCTTTTGAGTAGGTATCTGTAAGCATCTTGTAATGCTTGACAACTTTATTACTAACACCAAAACACATCTGTCTTAGGTGTTGGTATACTGTTGGTTAATGTACTCTGTGGTATTAGTAACATGGAGTGTAGGTGGGTGTACTCTGTGGTACTTGGTGTACTCTGTGGTACTTGGTGTACTCTGTGGTACTTGGTGTACTCTGTGGTACTTGGTGTACTCTGTGGTACTTGGTGTACTCTGTGGTACTTGGTGTACTCTGTGGTACTGGGTGTACTTTGTGGTACTGGGTGTATAGGCTCCAAGGATGTAGGAATAGATGTTTGGAAACAAGCTGGTTTACTTAACTTATTCTGATGTCGCGTCTTATTCTCGAGAGTCTAGGACTCGTCGATCAGACCGTCCAGCTCGGGAGGTAGATAGATGGTCCTGGCTCGTTTGTTGCTGCAACGGTGCCTTGAGGAGTTGTTGATTCGTCCTCTTCTTCGCCGATACGGCCTCTTGACAGTAATATGACACGGGTAGTCCTGTCATGTCATGCGTCCTCGTGTGTATCTGTAACAAATAACACAACTGGAGTACATATTCAAGCTCGGCCTAACCTGACTAAAGGGGTGTGAATTCATTTTCAGGACAAAATAAATTACAAGAAAGGATGCCTCAATAGTAACCGCAATAAACTGGGTCTGAATGAAAACTGCGCAAGACTATTTATCTCTAAACGCAGGAGGAACATCCGTGTCTCGTAATGAGAGAACATTCGGCACCACTATCATAATAAAATGGGAACGACCGACCTGATTGTTATAACGCACGAACGCCGCCGATTTTGCAGATGATGACCCGCCTCTCGGTTGCTACGCCGCTGCCGCCGATAGCACCACCCGATGCGGTAGACACGATGGCCCCGCAGCGGTAGCAGGTGACAGCCTTTCTGTTGTCCATCAGGGTTGCAGAAGCTGATGTAGACGATCCGTGTGAAAGCTTGCCTTTTCGCCGATAGCACCACCCGGTGCGGTAGACACGATGGCCCCGCAGCGGTAGCAGGTGACAGCCTTGCTGTTGTCCATCAGGGTTGCAGAAGCTGATGTACACGATCTGTGTGAAAGCTTGCCTTTTCGCCGATAGGCTTCGATCATGTTTTCGCTTCATGGAATAAGCTTGGACTTCTTGAACGAACTCCGTTCTTGATTTTATCTCAGTCGTAAATGCCAATTGGTGAATCCTACCGTCAATTTGTGAGCAATTTCTTGGGGTTCCATATCTTTCCATTTAGCTATGAGTGACGTAATCAGTAGAGTTACGTATTATGTAAGAATTTCTCCTTCTTTTGGGCTGCTGCTGTTGGTGTTAATGATGGTTGCAGCATAGTTCTCGGCACACGTAACGTGATAGGAAAATGTCCTCGTGCCGGTGTGAGATACTTCGGAAAGCCATGTAGATGCGGTACCTTTCAGTGATTTACTAGGGCGATGACCAATGCTCCTCCTTCCAAGTATTGTTCAGTGAGGCAGGTTTCCACAGTTGAGTACTAAGCACGTGGATTTGCATCGGGCTGTTCAGGGTTGAATTCTGGCAGCGTCTTAGATGATGTTGCCGGAGATCGTATCACTTCAATCAAGTGAAGAATATTCTGGTTCTGCTGTTCCAGTAACCGCAGCCATTGGGTATCTGACGAATATGGTGCCTGAGCTGATGAGGAACTGGTTTGGATTGAAGCAGTGTCTAATCCCACTTCTGATGACGGAGCAAAAGCTCCAAGGTGGTCTTTAAAAAGTGTGACGTCAGCAATGCTAACGTCACTATCATCACCAGCATGCTGGTGGCTTATAGTTGATGACGAAAGTAAACTCCAGGAGATGTTCTTCAAATGTATTCTTGGTTGTACAGAGGCTTTCAAGGTCTGTACGGTCCGACGGCTCGAGCGAGAATGATTCGTACTCGGTCCGTCGCCCGTATTTATGCAAAAACAAAGACTCGAGCAAACAACTTGTGCGAACAAGCTAAAACTAGCTGCAAGCATTAATCATTTAAGTTTACAAATGGTTTTGAAGGTAAACATGGTCAAAATAACAAGTGATGATTCGTTAAGTAACTCGTGGTTCTGCGCCGATGACTCATTGTAGAAGCAGAATAACGCCTTTGCGCCGATATATATAATAAAACTATAATACCACATCACTCGGACTGGCCTCTATTGCCTTGCAACCTTACAGTTACGCGTACGGACTTTCTACCCTTTACGATCTCGGCAGCGTTTTCTGAGAAAACGACTGCCGAGTCCGGCCCGCTACGTACTCGTAGTGCGCGGGGAACCGCCTTTCCCAAGACGACCGGACGACGGGACAGCGCTTGCCGCTCGTTTTCGCCGCCCCTTCGGTCACGCGTCGGGTCATAGACCACTGACTGCCTCCTCGGTGGCAGTCACGTACTTTCAGTGCCCAGTGTTGTGTCTGTGTGTGTCGTACTCACAACATGTCGGATCCCAACACCCCTTCCGTCGGAGCCGCACTTGATGGTCGGACTTCGCGGAAGGACCCCGAATCCTCGGACTCGTCCCAGCCCTCAAGCCGCGCATCAAGCTCGGGCCGAGAGCGGTCGCTTTCGCGCTCCCGGGCCCTTCTTGCGGGGCAAGTGATTGACCGCTTCTTGGAGAAGAAGCGCAAAGAAAAGAAGTCCTGCACCCCCGCGACGCGCCCAGCGTCCGCGCCGACCACTCCTACGGGAGCGATGCCGCCCCCCCCACCCCCGCCGAAATCGAAGACGGACAAGCCCCTGTCGCCGAAGTCGGAACTTGACAGGAGCTACATCATCCTCCAGCGACTCATGGAGGCGCGGTGCCTACCCACCAAGTACCTCGGCGCACTGAAAAACGCTCTCGAAGAGGATGAAAGACTCCTGTCAAATCCCGCGACCCCGACCCCGGAAGAAACGGCATACGTGGAGGGGTTCAAGACCATGCCGATCCCGGACGCTCCCCTCGCAGGTACCCGCAGAAAGCGAGAGACCTCCGATGATCCAAAAACGGAAGAGACAAAACGCCTCTGCGCCGTGCCCCCGCCCCCCGCCCCGCTACCGCAGCGCGCTCCGAAACCCGCCCGATCTTCGGCGCCCGCGGACACACAGATCGCTACATCCAGCAAACCAATGACCGTCACCTACGCAGCCGCCACTGGTGCCGCGCGCTCAGGACCACCGCCACCACCATCATCATCATCATCATCGGCCGTGACGCACCAAACTTCAACGCCGGCCGCGACTGTCGATCCAAGCAAAACGGCACCCGTGGCAAGTGCCAAAAAAAGATATCCTCCTCTCGTAGTGGAAGTACTCCCAAACTGGGCGAAGCATTTCAGGGAACTGAAAGACCGCCTGGGACACCCCCCAAATGCTCGCCCATTTGGGAAAGGCGTCCGATTCTCGCCGGAGTCGGACCAAGAATACCGCACCATCCAGGAATACCTCACCAACCTGGAAAAATCAGAGAAGGTGGTGTGGTTTTCGTACTCGCTACCAGAGGAGCGCAGCCTCAAGGTGGCGATCAGAGGGCTACCAGCCGACACCCCCCCCGCAGACATCGAGGAAGAACTTCGTCGGCACGGTTTCGAACCCGAATCTGTCCGCAGCATCCGCGCCTCGAAGGGCCGCCCGGGATGCATCTTCTTCGTGATGCTCAAACGCTCCGCAACTACCCCAGACATATTTAACATCACGGAGCTCCTATGTATGCCCGGCGTGGTCATCGAAAGCTGGAGGGGAAAGAAGGGTCCAGCTCAGTGCCACCGCTGCCAAGCCTTCAGACACAGCAGCCACAACTGTCACCGTCCCCTAGCCTGCGTCCGCTGCGGTGGACCGCACTTCGCGGGCGAATGCCCCCGACCCCTGGAGATGCCCCCAACGTGTGCAAACTGCGACGGAGCGCACACGGCGAACAACAAAAACTGCCCCGTCTTCAAAAGGGAGGCGAGGAACAAGCGCGCCGGCACTACCGCTACCACCACCACCACCACCACCGCCACCGCTCGACGAGACGGGACACGTTCCGGCGTCACAAACCCGCCCCCACCCCCGCCCCCGGCTTTACCTACTCTTCCACAGGCCCCAACAGCGCAGATTGCTTCAGAGGTCGGAAGTCAAACCCTCATGGCCCCTGCGAATAAACCCACAGACAGGCATTCGCAAACCCAGAAGGCCAAAAAAGCCAAGAAAAAGGTCAAGAGGCGGCAAGAAGAATTCTTACCGTCGGACTCAGACGCACCCTATCCCGCACAGCCAGCCCCTCGGCCCATGACGCCAGCAGCAGCCCCCCAAAGGACTCCTGCACCCCTCCCTGGAGTAGCCCGAGCTGCCCCCCGGGCCCGCCCACCACCTCACCGCACCCAGAAGCAGCACGGCTACGACAGCGAACGTCTGGAGCTGCTGGACACAGCTCTACTGATCCTCCAGGACGTCCTTATGACCCTCCGAACGGGGGGGGGGCCCGATCCCGATCGTGCTCAACGGGATAGGGAAACTGTTCCAGGTGGGGAAATAATATCTCCTCTGGAACGCCCAGGACCCAGGAATGACATGAGGCTCACATCGAGCCGACCCGATGACCCCCCAGTAGTAACTGGGGGCGGTTTGACACCGCAGTAAGGGGCACAACGCCCGACACTGCGTCCCCACACACCGGCTTCGCCGGCGTGTGAGCGACAACCAGCGTCCTGACCACATCACTCATCAGATGAAGCATTTGGGAAAGGACGCACCTTAATGTACTAGTACAATTTAATATTTTAGCTATAGCCGTAGCCAACCCACATTTATAAACAACATCATGTTATTTCTTCGACCATATTTGACACGGCAACATTATAAAAATCTCATTACTAAACACAATGTCATAGTTTCCGTGTCACGCGCAGAATGCATGCAATAAAAATATTTTTTTCCAACGGATGGAATTTTTGCTGGGACATTTTTATTTAGTCTGTCGTCCTTGTTTTCACTATCGCGTTGCGAGAATTTTACGCATCAAATCTCGGCATATGCTTTTTTTAGGCTTTTGTTAAAACTGGGACTACAAACCACTGAGATTTTTAGGGTTCTGAAGCCAAATGACGGAACCATCGTTTCGTCTTTCCCGTGTTTATTTGTATGTCTACCTGGTCTGAGAATTCAGCCTCAGTTGAAAGCTTAACTATATATAAATTGGTCTACAAATATGTGTTCAGAATATAAGAAAAAAAATCGTGCAACCGTAATTTATGGTCCTTTTCAACTCGTCCTTGGATATAAGAAACTCGTCCTTATCCTTGATAAAAATACTTTTTAGTCATGTCCACTTCACCTGTTTAAAGATAAATGTTTAAATTTGCTAAAATAATTATTGATTGAGTGCTTAATGCGATGCACTTCGCATTAAGCACTCCGTATTTTTTTAATAATTAAAGTTCGTAAATATAGTATATAAAGTCAAACAGAAAAAGATACGATTGATGATGGATTCTCAGACACAGAAATTGTTAAAGGAATAAAAACTAATTTGAAAACGTATTCTTCTCCGGGATGGGACGAACTGGGATACATACATCCACTGATTTCTACGTATACATTTTAATGAAAAACCATAAAATTTCACCTATCACAAGGTGCTTGTTAGCTTGTTAGAAAAAAACTTTTCATAAACTACCTTTTTCATTGCAATAGTTAACGAGCTAACGTAGGATAGAGCTCGTTAGTTAAAAATACATGGTAGCCAATATTGACACGGCAGAACTGCTATTATGAAGTCTGCGAAGGTAAGTGAAATTTGTGAGGTCTGTGTGGAGTCGGCTTTGTTCTATTTTCGGTTGCATCCTCTTTGAGCTAGTAATTGTAGGCCCAATTTTTGTTTTTGTAGTTTTTCTTTACTGATTTTGTATGAAGTTGGTTATGTTTGCACTTCAATAAGCATGCACAGTCAGCGTTACTAACTGGTTACTCCCGAGGGTTTTTTTACTATTAAAAAAATAACCTTCAAATAAAAATAATAATAATGCTGGACATTTTTCACACAACATCATCTAGCCCCAAAGTAAGCAGGGCTTGTGTTATGGGAACTACATGGACTGATATACTACGTATATTATTATTTTTGTAAATAAGTACACACATTATTTATTATATACATAGAAAGCACCCAGATCCGAGACAAATATTTGCAGATCATACAAACAATTGTCCCGCAGCGGAAATCAGTCTCAGACGGGCCTTCGCCCACAGCGCCATACAGGTCGTCAACAATTATTATCCAACTCATTTAAAGTTCAATTGTTTAAGAAGGAAGGAAGAAAAGTATTTATAAAAAAATATTTAATTAGAGGCTGTGGTCATAAATTTATACATATATACCTAATACGCAATAACAAATTATGACAGCGAAACAATAATTATAAATATTGAAACGTCGGGAAAATAATAAAAACAGGGTTCCGTAAACTACCTGTTTCACACAACTAACAACTTCACTTGGCTCTAACAAAAATTAGCATAATATTTAGCAAACGGAACCCGGAAAAATGTAACCCGCAATATTTTTGAACGAACTATCCAACGTGACCATGGGATGGAATCCCACGTTACGTGAACCTAAAAAAAACATTTTTATTATACCACTTTATCGGCGTGATTAATATGTATACCCATGCCAAATTACAGCTTTCTAGTACTTAGATTATCTGAGATAAGCTGCGGATCTCTGTCTACAGACAGACGGGCGGAAGGACATGGCGCACCTATAAGGGTTTATTGTTCACTACGGGAACCCTAAAAAGGGTAAACGCGATAAAGATCATTGGAGCACATTGGAGGTTAAAAAAAGCATATTGTAATGAGTATATTTTTTTAGAGCCTTCCTTTTTTGTTGTTGATTAAAAAGGCATTGATTGGGTGGCTGGGTTTTTGTAAACTTGCAGGCATACGAGTAGCTTACCAATCATGTAATTTTAATAAGTAATTACTGTTGGATTCTTGGCCTCATGGCATTACCTTTATTTTATCCTTTGTATATCTTACAGTCTGGTACTCGATGTGCCGTGTTGGCCTAGTGGCCTCAAGCCCGACTTCCGATCTGACGGTATTAGGACACGGTCGTGTACCAATTATTTTTCAATTTATGTGCAAAATCATGGTAAGGAATTACTTGGTATCCTCACAGATCTGCGTACTGAGTATGGATCTGAGAACCTCCATCATGGGAATGGCAGTAGTTAGCGTGTTTGTTTTTTTGTTTTTGGTACTCGATAAAGTAGGGCTGTCGATGGTGCCCACTGCCGATGTTTCCTAAAACATGAATCCACCGCAAACAATCCCATTCGAATGCGGAGCAGCTCCGATGCAAATTCAAGGAAACGTCTGTTTTGTTGGTACAAGCTAGATTCAACGATACGGGTTTATTAAAATTGCTAAACATGACATTCGAATTTTATATCCGAGCTGCTTTTCCGTTTCACAATCTCTAAATTTGAAAGGATATAACTCTAGTTTTCAGTTCTTCGAAAAATGATTCCCAGATACGTTGTTATTCATTCTGGTTCTCTTCAAAAGTTAAAAGGTATTTAGTCAAAGTCAGGTTTTTATTTATTGAAATCACAAGGATCATATAGAAAGGTCAACTTAAAAACGAGCTGAATTTAAAATTTTAAAGTGAATTTACGCCGATTCCTCGCGCGCGATCATGCCTTGAAAAATCAGGCAACAAACTCTGTTTGGTTATTTTTTTCATGATCCTTCATTCAGCCTTCATGCTGCAGCCACGGCCATATCATCACTTACCTTCAGGTGAGATTATCGACATGTTATACTAGTACCGGCGGGGAATAAGGCCTGTCGGTTAATATGGCCTAAGTAACAGAAATCGTTCTTAAAACAAACGCTCGCACACAAACGTCACACTACAATAGTGCAATAGCAGCATCAACATCCGCAAAACTTGAGAAAACCAATCATATATATTATGGTTCTTCAGATTCAAATGATGAAGACGATATACTGCTCTCTTACATCAGCTTATTAGCATAATCAGCAGCTTAGCCCACACAAGTTAAAACTAAAGAAAAACACAGACAATAAGAATTAAACTCTTACTTTCTGAGGAACCCAAATCACGAAAGCTCTTTTAAATCAAAAGAAGAAAGAAATTAAAAAGTCTAAATTCGTAGATAAATCTGCCCCCGAAAAGATCGGTAGCAGATGCCTTTGAGTGTTCTGATGGCTGTTAATCGAAGTAGTTTATATACTTTCCTTGAATAATTATATATGTAATAATATTAATTTATGGCAAATAACTGCATTCATTTAATTTTTGATCTCAAGTACTGAAAGTAATTGTAATTTATATTATAACTCATATGACTTTTAACCTTACCATAGTTAAATAAAGCATTCTGGCATTGTTTAAAAAAATAATATTTGGTTGTACTGATGGTGGAGGTTACATTTTAAGTTTATATTTTATTCTAGTATATAATAACTGTTACTATTAAAACATGTTTTTTTTTTCAAATGAAGTTGTTCTTTATTTATTATATTCCTATTCTTAAAAACTCCGAAACAAAATCGTAAAATATGCAATAACTTAGTTATTGCATATTTTACGAGTTTAGATATGACTTACTCGGTCCGCATAACTCCGGTTTACGACTAAGTTTATGTCCAAACTTGTCATCAAACATGTTGCATCAAACATTGTCAAGTAAATTTTGTTAAATTGTTATGGTATACAATCCAAAAGACCCATATGTAGTCCTGGAGCCTAACCATCAAGTCTTTTTTCGATTCAATTCAGGCAAAGATTACAGATGATGAGATCACAAAAGATTATCAGAATATCCTCACGAATCTGCATACTAAGTAAATAAAGAAACATACTTAGTATCAGATATGAAGATGTGCGAGTCGTCAATCCTATATCGAGAACAGGACGAATCATACATATCGAGTACCAGGGCTAAATCGCTAAGGCTGCGCCAGTTCACTGATTATTTTGTTGATTGTATGTTGTTCAATTGCTGTTAGGGGCACCTATACTATTATTCCTATTATCTAAAATGTAAGTTGCCACTCATACTTTGCTCTTAAATATTTTTCGTTGTATTTATATTTATAGATATTTTTTTGAAAATATCTATAATATAATCTACACTATAATCTACAAATATAATCTACACAATGCACATGCATTGTGTAGATTATATTTCCTGCCCACCCTACACAAGAATTACCTGTGCCGTGGGTATTAGAAACTATTAACTATACATATTTTTTGTAAATACATACATATAAAACTCTAAGAACTCTTAGACCCAAGGAAAATATTTGCAGATCATACAAACATTTGTTCCGCAGCGGAAATCGAACTCGCAACCTACTGCATCTCAGGCGGGCCCGCGCCCACTGCAAAGCTCGGCCGTGCAACCTAAACCTACTAAACACACAACCAAGTCGCTTATATTATTCACCCCCGTGAACGCCTTACATACGTGTCTTTATCCAATTAGGGTCGGGAGAGGAAAATAAGTAAACTTGAATTTCAGAGCGATGTGAATGGGTTGAATTTTGATGAAATTGAGACAGGGCTCTTTATGTTGGGAAAAATGTACTTTGAAATGCCTGAAAGTGTCGGAGAAGGTATTGAGACTCATACATCATAAATTACTGCAGAATGTGAAACAGTCATGAGCTGTGACGCAAGAGATGACGGGTTCGATTCCCGATACTGGACAAATGTTTGCAAGATCTGCAGATATAATAATATGGGTTACGCATAGTTCCTGGAACCCACGATACAGAAAATCCTAGTACGGGGTTAGAACTATGTATGTTTTTGGCTTACCTTACCTCGATCTTCTTCTTGTCCTTGTCCCACATTATGTGGGGTCGGTCGGCAAAACACGTTTTCTTCTTCCTCAGCCGTCGTTTCAGTACTTACTGCTTTCTTACCCATGACATCACACAATTTAGCCGTCTTTTGTTTGGTTTATCCCTTCTCTTATACCCATCCACCTTCATATCTAAGAAGACACAAAAAACAAACGAATAACTGTTTTTAAAAATAGAATAACTGCCATAGAAAAGAACCAAATTTATTTGAATTTACCGCCTATTAGGTAACCACGGCCCTTGTGTTTGCCTAATAGGCGGTACTACGGCTTCCAATCGTTGTGGGTTCGAGCCCGAACGTGCACCAATGGATTTTCCTACTGTAATATTTATGTGCGCATTAACACGTGCTCAAAACGGCGAAGGAAAACATCTTGAGGAAACAAGCATGCACTACAATCAAACATTTTAAGGCTCATGTTAGTGTTCCAATAAGCGGCAATGGACTTGCAACCTGTTACGTGGTTTTTTTTTAAGAATTCTAATTCATACCTATATATTATTTCAGTTCAATGTGGACAGTTCGACAAAATGCCAATTTTATAGGTAAAAACCTAATATTTTAATATCCTCCCTTCTCGTGCAATGTATACTGATCACAGATCACAAGCTCTGACAAACACTTGCTAATCATGTTTGAACTCATCTCGTTGTCAGTAAAAGTAAAGTCCGGTTCATTTAATTTAATTTTGGTCGAAGATAACAAGGAAACGACTGTAATCGCGTTTTACGGCCAATCAAATGGAAAGCTTTATTGAAGACTGCAGATTAAAAGATAGGACGGGTGAAAATGCAGGAAATTAATTCATTGAAGTGAAATTAATTGTGTTTTTTGCCAATGTCGGCAAAAGAGAAATTTAATTAATCTCATAGATACGTAAATGTTGTTAATTTACAAATTAGATGGTAGCACAAAACAAATTATTCTCATTGGCTAATTTTGTCATTCAACCTGAAGTTCGTTATGCGGTAATAAAAATAAAAAAAAACAAACACGCTCACGACTGTCTTCCCCATGGTGGACATCCTCAGATACATACTCAGTTAGTAGATCTTTGAGGATACTATGTAGGGGGTAGTCAGAGACACGTCCAAACATTACATTTGGTACATGCCCGCGTTTTGCAAGTAGTAAGCATTCACGTGACAGGTTGCAAGCCCATCGCCGCTTATTGGAACACTAACTGTTGGTACATGCCTTCGAATTTTTGGTTCTAGGGCATGCCGTTTTCCTCACGATGGTTTCCTTCACCGTTTTGAGCACGTGTTAATGCGCACATATTTTTTTCGAGTGGAAAAATCCATTGGTGCACGACCGGGTTCGAACCCACGACCTCCGGATCAGAAGTCGAGGTATCGCCCACTAGGCCAACACGGCGGTAATATCCGAACGTTTATCGTGTTAGACTCATGGCGGCGCAAATTTCCTACGAAGAGTATATTGATGCGCCCAATATTTCACGAGGCACAGGCCGACAGGATCTTCGGATGTTGGGAAAATTGTGACGTAAGCTAGCTGTCATGTTGAAATAATTGCAATTATTTAAACAAATGATCATTGGATTCGTCTTGATATACTCGTTCTAGGCTGTTATGACATCACAGGAAAAATATGGTGGATGCTAGTTGATATAAGTACTATGATGCCATCGATAAAACTTTTTCATTGTTTGCCTCATTTGAATTTGGATCTCTTCCATCGAGTTTGGTACAAATAGGTTGCATTCAAGTGGTTATATGCGGTAGTTTTTACCACAGATGCCTTTACCTTTCGGTACATGCTAAAATTTTTCTTTATTCGCCTCATTTGAATTTGGATCTTTTTCATCGAGCTTGTTACAAATAGGTTGCGTTCAAGTGGCTGTATGCAGAAGCCTTTACCTTTTGGCAATGCAAAAACTATAAAAAAATAAAAAATGGTCTTCTCAATTCCGTAACTTTTATAATGAATACATAAATAAAAATAAGTTCCGAATGTTAAATGGATATTGAATTCACTTCACCAGGTCTAAGGTCGCAAGCCAAATTAGCGATCGAAAACCAGCTTCCAGCAAAGTCAAAAGAAAAATACTTAAAAGTGTCTTACCTAAGAAACATTATTTATTTCCTTGCATTTTATTGAGAAAAACACTTTTTATGCCTCGGCGGAAATAGCAATTGCCTGTCTCTATTTCGCGGACGCGCAAATACCTACATAGAAAGTCACTTTGCGAGAAAATTTTTATTTTTCAAATTACTGACAGAGAGAAAAGCAGCTACTGAAAACTAAACCATGTTAATAAACAAGACGGTTGCGGAACAAAGAAATTAAGTTTTTTCGCTTCAGTTATGCACAAAAGCACGTCATAGAATTTTTAAATCCAAACTGCAGGCACCGCTCAATTAACCTAAACGAAGGAAATATCTACTGCCCGCCCACTTCCAAGATACTAAATTAAAATTTAATGACTAGCCAACCTCTTTAGGCGTTCGTTAGTTTCGTGGTTTTAATTACACATTCAACTGAGCTGCTGAAATATAATGCTGTCTGGCGGATTTAGTTTTGCGGTAAGTTTTGCAGTAACTTAGGTACAGTGAGCGATGAAATTAAAACCAAATATAAGTTTTTAAATGCTCTTTATCTTTGTAATTAATAAGAAGTTGTAACTTAATTAAGAATCAAGGTGAATTTCCAAATATAACAAAATATTTGGAACATTATTATGTGGGTTCCAGAAATATTTTATTATGTAATTAATTTACTTTTGTAGCTGACTATACTGCTTTACGTAAGTTTTTAGAATGCTTAAATAGTAGTGGCTGATCATAATGTTAGAGTGTGCGGATGAAGACCGTGGCTAACGAAATGTGCCCTGATAATAAACGGTCACCTAGGTACTCGTAAAAGTCAAAGTCCTTACTAACATATGCTCTGAACTTGTCAGAACAATGTGTCTTTAGGTTTTTATTTATTTATTCTCAAATAATGTTGGACACCAAAATGTCATACAATCAGTAAGTAAACATTACTTTCACAATTCATGCTCAATAACTGCTACTCGTCTCTGGTAACATATCCCTACCATTTTCAGTGAAGCTTCTTCAGTTGAAGTATTCAGGGCTTGAGTCTACAATACTTCCTCGAATACGATTGAGCAAATTAGCTTTTGTACCTTTAATTACATATATTTACTTATATTTTATTTTCCCTTATATATGTTATTATTCCCTAAGTATTTAAATATAACTATTACGTATCTAGGTATATTTACTATATATTATTATTATTGTTTTAACTATTATCTTTACTACCGACAGATACTTTAGCATTAAGTTCACCAATGTACTACTATTTAATGCAATAAAAAAATATATATCTATCTATGCCCAGCTTCTGATAATCCTGAAATAGTTTTATGTGTTCTAACGCACCGAAATAGTATTTTTTTCACCCCGATGAACCTATAAAAAGCCAATACTTCACCCGTCCAAATTTATGGGGATTAAACGTGGATATTTCGGCGAACAAGTGGTCTTAAATCACTGCTAAAGGCCGCAAGAGTGTGCCAGTAACTATTTATCGGACGATTTTCGAGAATATCTAAAAGCTGTGAAATAGTCTTTTGAATCTTAATTAAAATTAAAACTAATAATATAAGAAAATAAACAAGATCAATTGATAATGACTAAAGTATTCTTATATTTGCAGAATTGTATGTATTATAAAGTATTCTTATATAGGATATGTATATATGTTATTTAAGTGAATAGTATTATTAATTTTATAATAGGTTTACTCGTACACCGCCGTCTTTTGGTTCCATTTTATCATGTCCATCCAAAGGTTGTCTCAAAAAGATCGCCTAAAGATAATTTCGCCCATTAAATAAGTAAAATAAATAATGCTGGCCATTTTTTTACACAAGGTCATCTAGCCCCAAACTAAGCATAGCCTGTACTATGGTAACTACATGACCGGTATACTACTTATATACTTTTTCTGTAAATACTTACAAATTATACATAGAAGATACCTAGACCCGAGACAAATATTTGCAGATCATACAAAAAATCGAACCCGCAACCTTCTGCGTCTCATTCGGGCCTTCACCTACTGCGCCATCCGTACCTTGTCTGTTTATGACTTCCTGTATTATTTTCTTTGGTGTGCAATAATGAATTTATCTATCTATATATCTGTACCTCATGGTGAGCGTCCACAGATCCATACGAAAAAATGGATCAGTGATGTTACCAATGAGGGGGTTGTAAAAGGCTAGTCTCAAACCTCAATTTAGCACATGACCACATTTTGCATAGTAGGTTAACACTAACAGATGGCACATGCCTTGATTACAACAAGAAAACTATAGAATCCACCTCATCTAACGACTAATATATAACGTAGTGTACTAATAAGGCTTTACACAAGTAAAACCTTCTTTCAAATCAATAGAATTGGGACAGAATAATCGACTTTAAAGCAAAATAAGCTGCAACATAATATTTCTTGAGTTTTCTAAACAAGTCTCAGGTAACGAAATATCTGCCAAATCAAATAGCTAACGAGCGCTGCAACTGAAAGCATTTTGCAGGAGAATAAAACGGGACACGTGATCGGGATGTCAAAACACGGCTGCGCCAGTGTTGTGGGTTTTGGCACAATTTGGAGAGCTGTATTTAAATTGCTTAATTTTTGGAACAAGTTTAAGAGGATTTTGCGGTGGAAGTACCGCATTCCAGCATTTTCGATTCAGAACACTGCAAAATTAACTAATTTCCCCCGCCAGCGCGATCACTTAATTTCATTATTTGCTTTTTTTCGGTGCAGGAAAATCAGTAAAAACGGTGTTAGAAAACTTCGTGAGAAAACCGCATGCCCGAGAATCAAAACTTCGATAGCATGTACCATCGATTAGTATTCCAATAAGCGGGGATGGGCTAGCAATATATAACTTGGAATGCTAGCTAATTGTAGAACGCGGCCACGTGCCAAATTTAATGATTGGATGCGCGTCTGACCACCCCATAATTGGCATCCCCAATGATTTACGCACTGCGTACGTATCTGTCCATCATAAGAAATATAGCCGTGTGTATGTGTGAAAGTAAATACATTTAATACATTATATCCGTGGTGCCATTTAGGTTAGGAACATTAGATAAATATTTTTTCTATATAATAATTTTGTATTTTCTTATTTTGTGATATTACGAAAAAACTACGAGTATTTATTTGGACAAAATTTCTGCGATTATAATTTATTACCATGATTAACCTCGTATATAAAGCAATCTATAGCATTTTTAAGTTTTGGCTTCTCATATGAAAAACACTTTATGCCTCAAGATGGACATTCTCAGATACATTTTCAGTGCGTAGATCTTTGAGGATAACAAGTAGTCCAAACAGCATCATGTTTGGCACATATCCGCATTTTTATTGTCATATAATTTAACATAAGTACTTACCACAAAGTGCAAGATATAATTTAAACAGATGCTGTATTTGTAGTGGATGTAAATCACTGATCAATATCATTGTTTCAACATAAAGAAGTCGTACGTTTAGTTTCCAGTAATACTCAATTTCGATGCAGACATCGGCAGCAAATACCAAAAGCGGGTATTATGTTTTCAGAAATGGCGTGGCGGAAAAAAATGCCATCGAACAATTTCGCCCACGTTACGTTGAAAACGGCGAAACTCGAGAGCGTTGGCGAAAACAATTTTATTTATTCTCATAGAATAATAAAAAAATGGCGGATACCGGATCTCTCGTTTGCGCGTAATACAATTTGTTCACATGTTGTCTTTTTTTATGGAAAATTTTAGCTGCAGATGGCTATACTACGCAATATATAACTCTTGTTTTCCAGACGGTGACTTATCAAAAAAAAAGATTTATCGAAAAAAAACAGAAGCCAGAAGAAAAGATAAAGGTGTGGCTTCCCTCTGCAGTTGGGATGTATAATACTGTTCATTAGTTAATGTTAATGAGTTAAGAGTTTACAGTTAGTAAACTCTTATAATTTGGACAGAGTGACATTTTATAAAGCAATTTTGTTTTCTGGGGTCTTCAGACAATTGTGCTTATGTTTTTATTCAACACATACGGATAAAGTACATACAAGTAAGTACAAATGATAAGAAAAAAACACAGTAAATTGTAAATAAGAACGGATTAAAAACAAAATATAAAATACATAAATCGTGGTAAATACTTGTAGGTAAGTATGTATTTAATTATTGCTTGCTTGTACTTGCCGTGGTTTGGCAAGCGTATGGCATAAAACGCAAGTCAAATGCCTACCTGGCGCATGCCCAGGTTATTTATTTAAAAAAACCACCGGCACATTTATAAGCAAAATAAATGGCTAAACTATTAGCTATGAGGCAATTTAGTGGTCTTCACTAATATTAACATATTAATAAAATTCTTATTATCATGAGCTATGAGACAATTTAGAGGTCTTCACTGATACAAATATTATAATTAAGTACATCATTTCTCAGTAACTTTCATGTAGTCATAAATTACCCTGAGCAGTTGGGTAAGAAATTAGAATAAGTTGTTGAACACCTGTTTATTATTCGCATTCATGATATCAAAGGTGCTTGCATTTTTGTAAATAGGTACTATTCAGTAAAGTTAATAAACTCAGTTTTGCAAAAAAATACCAAGAAGTGATATTAAGCTTATTTCTTTAAGTAGAAACACTGCAATTGAAAAGATCACTGTGTTGCTCTATACTCAAAAATTACTCCGCTTACTCCGGTGGCGGTGGCGGTGGCGGTGGCGGTGGCGGTGGCGGTGGCGGTGGCGGTGGCCATTGCGATCAGTACCTACATTTACACATTTAACTTTGACAACAATATCCCTTTAATCTCCACCGCCACCGTCCGTTTGACCAAGCTCTTATCGGAAATTCATTAAAATATTGAAAATGATAACCACATGAAAAACATGATAGAAAATATTGTGAGTTAAATCATAAAGCAAATATTATCAAGCTAATTAGTGCGCAGAAAACGAGTGTTTTCGATCTCAGTAGCAAATTGGCTTAACATCATAAAGACGTGTATACCCTACCCGGCCTTTAGAGATGGAAAATGACTTGACTACTGAAATAAACCTAATTCTGATATATTTTAGTTCATTTAACTATCTAATTAGCTGGTAACACCCACTGAGTAAAGGCCTCGTCATATTACCGCCAATTCTGCTTATCTCTTCCGTGACTGCTTTGGTCCATCTGTATTCCTTCCGCCATACCACAGGCCCTGGCCATCCTAACTCAAGGTACGTAATCCGTACAACCTCGACGTCTATAACTATTAACTTTGAACGTCTAATCTTGATGTTCGGTAGACTGTCCGCGAGGTGGATTTCTAGCATGACCCGGTCGATGGCTCTTTGAGCAACTCTAATAGTTCATCGGTCTTGCCATACGTAGAGATGAGGAACAAAAAGAGGACCAGGCAGACCAATTGGATAGGAACTGTTGAAAATGACCTAGACGATGGGTGTAGACTCTGATCTCACGCAAAAATATTTTTAAGTTATTTTGGTGTAAACTATAAGCTTAGTATGTATCTGAAAATTATAATTCGTATCGTCATTTTTACAGCGTCATTATCTGTCTGAAGTAACTTTTATCCGGCCAAAATTATATCTAGCCTCGTATCCATCTCTAAACTTAATCCGTCGCATAATCCTGTTTATTAGAGAGATAGCGGGAATTTAATTATCCTTTCGATGTATAGCTAATATCCTTCATTTGCGCCTGAAAATAAAATAAAATGTACTCTACATTTTATTGGGTTATTAACTTATTAATATTCTGCTAGAAACAAAAAAATATCGTAAACAGCAATGCTGTTTTTAGATATCATAATTTATGCATTCACTTGAAATTAAGAAGCACTTAATCTTTATAAATGAATGATAGCAATGGCTAAAATTTTAGCTTTGAATAATATTTTTTAGAACTCTGGTGTCTTGTGCGCTCAAAACGTTGAAGGAAAACATCGTGAGGAAACCGGCCCAAAAATTTTAAGACATGTGCCATTAGTTTGTGTTCCAATAAGCGGCGATTAGCTTGCATGCAACCTGTCACGTGGAATGCTAACTACTTGCAAAAACATAATTTTTGGAAGTACCTTTGACGCTCCCTGTTTGGTATCCTCAAAGCACTGATAATGTCCATCATGGGGAATTCAGTCGTGAGCGTGTTTGTTTTTATTTTGTGTCGAATCATTATGGTTGAAATGGTTACTGCAACCAAACACAAAGAAAAAAATACATTTTCAAGCCCATTGCCGCTTATTGACACACTAACCACTGCTCGTATATGCCTGCTCGTATATACTCGTATATGCCTTAGAGTTTTGGGCATTCCGTTTTTCTTAGTACATATTTTCCTTCTTTTTTTAGTACGTGTTATTGCAAATATGCATTTTGGTGGAAAAATATTTGAATTTTTCAGATTCAGCTGGCTGTAGCATTATAAAGCGCTATCCTTTAAATAGCACGCTGGCAGTTCGCCTGATTAAGTCTCACATTTAGTTCCTAATTTAGGTATAGGGCTAGGAAACATTTACAGCGCGGCGTCGGCAACATGCCATATTGCCGACGCTTGTTTTGTAGGTGCTTTATTTATTTCTACTTTGGGACATAGCTCCTGTATACAAATAGAAAGAACCTAAAAAACGTTAGTGTCAGTCTGACATAGATAGATAGATAAACTCTTTATTGTGCATAACACCAATTTACAGTACAAAACACAGGAACATACTAATAAAAGAACAAAAAACAAAGAAACGCACAATGGGCGGTCTTATCGCTGAAAGAGATTTCTTTCAACAATCTGCTGTACTATCAAGGGAAAATAAAAGTTGAACAGTGCGCACCAAAGGTATCATAACTGAGAATTATATGAAACATCCTCTCAACTGGCACGACATTACGCCGTAGAAAGGCATGGTAAATAAACTGCGCTTTTGTATGACATTCGGTGACGGATTCAAAACGTCACATGGTTCAGCAACGTGGCATGGCAATACTAACACGCTATTGTCGTGTGTTCTAGCCCAAACAACTTCCACGGTAAGAAACTTTCTTAATTTATCTACCAACCTGTAGGTATTAGCTGAATTAAAAGCCCTCAAGATTGAAGACAACCTCCAAACAACTTCAATAATTGAACGCGTCAATCCTAGATTGCTAAGAGGGCAAAGTTTAGAGTAACAATAAACAATAAGGTTAAAAAAATAAGAGGCACAAGAACACATAATGGCTATGAATAAAATAAGTAGTTTTAAAGACTCTTCAAAACGAATCATATGAACCAAAACTCGAGGGGTTTGCTAGTAGCCACTGAAGAGTTTCACTATCTACCTCCTGGCTCCATCATCAGATCAGCTCCAAGATAACATTGCATTGATTGGTCTTCGGAGGAACCTAAAATTCTTAAGAAAGGTGCTGTAGAGATGCAAATTGCGGCATCCGAGCTATTATCATACTTTAGTTACATAGGTATTTCCCAATATAATACACTAAAAAATGTGAGTGACATTACCCTTGATCTGGTATTCTCTGCTTTTCCCATTAAAATTCAAAATTCTAGCTTTAATCTTGTGCCTCCAGATACTGCACACCCAGTCCTTGAAATATCAGCTACGGATATACTAGTCCCGCCGCTGAAGTCTAAGTCCAGGATTAAACATCAGTTTAAGCGTGCAGACTACGTGAATATGAATAGGTCGATTCTTGAACTCGACTGGTCATTTATTACTCAGCTGGGAGACTTGGAAGAAGTTATGGATACCTTTTATTCGAGACTTTATGAGCTGATTAATCGACTTGTCCCTCAAGTGCGTAGTGGCGGTAGTTATTCGTATCCTGTGTGGTATAGTAAAGCACTTATTAATGTGATCAAAGAAAAACATAGAGCACATAGCAATTGGAAGAAATTTGAGATCCTATAGATTATAATGACTTTTCTGAGTTACGTAAAAGACATAAAACACTACAAGAACAATCTTATAGATCCTACATACAATTTTCCCAAGAGAAAATCAAAACAAACCCCAAAGTCTTTTGGAGCTATGTTAAATCGAAACGTAAAAATACTACGGATTACCCTCAACAGATGACCTATGGTGACTCACATTTTAATAACCCTACTGATATTTGTTCGGCCTTCAATTATTTTTTCAAGCAAAATTTTAGTGTACCTACTACTAGACAATTTTCTTCTGATCCTGAGGATAGTAATAGCTTAAATTCAATACACAACATCCAAACAACTCCAGATGAAGTAAATAAACTAATAGATAAATTAGATGTTAACAAAGGACCAGGCACAGATAATTTACCTCCGATATTTTTTGTCAATTGTGCTAAATCAATATCTGTCCCAATTGCACTACTGTTTAATAGGTGTTTTAATGACGGTTACTTCCCCATGGCTTGGAAAAGAGCCAACGTGGTACCTGTGTACAAAAAAGGCTTAAAAACATGCATAGTAAATTATCGCCCTATATCAATCCCCAATGTTCTCAGTAAACGGGTAGAGAGAATTGTTCATGTTAATATCTATCCTATTGTTTCGTCCGCGATCCCAACAGAACAACATGGTTTTATTAAAGGACGCTCGACGGCAAGCAATTTAGGCGTGTTTGTTGATTATGTGGCCACTAACATGGATGGGGGTTTTCAAGTTGATGTGGTCTACACTGATTTTGAAAAAGCATTCGATCGTGTAGACCACCTCATACTATTGCGTAAGTTACAGGAATTAGGTATTCAGGGTAACCTACTTAGATGGCTTGAATCTTATCTGAGGAACCGATCGCAAGCTGTCGATGTAGGGGGTTTCCGGTCTAATTTTGTAGATATTACCTCGGGGGTCCCCCAGGGATCAATTCTTGGCCCGCTCTTATATGCCTGCTATTTATATGATGTCCATAAATGTTTTCACTTTGCCAGGTTCTTGATGTACGCTGATGATACCAAGATTTTCATGCAAATAAAAGATAATGCAGACAATATAAAGCTTCAAGGTGATCTCGATAGGCTCGGGGAGTATTATGCGGTTAATCGCATTGATGTCAACATAAATAAGTGTCACGTTGTTTCATTTACACGTAAGAAGAATGCTAATAAATTTAATTATCAGTTGTGTCAGAGAAACATAGCTGAAGCTGAACTGGTTCGTGACTTAGGTATTCTATTGGATAGCAAGTTGTCATTCTCTGAACATGTAGAGTCTATTGTTAAGAAATCTTTTAAAAGTTTGGGTTTTATAACACGAGTCTGTAAACCTTTTTCTGATATTGGCTGTATAAAATTACTATACTACTCCTATGTTCGAAGTATCGTTGAATACTGTAGTTGTATCTGGAATCCTCACTACTTAACCTATATTAAAGAACTAGAAAGAATTCAACATAAATTTATAAAACATATTAATTATAGAAAACAGTATTACCCCGTAAACTATAAAGACTCATGCGACTTTCATTCCCTTACAAGCCTTCAAGACCGACGCACCTTAATGGACATGTCATTCCTACATGGTTTATGTAACGGGTACATAGATAGCCCTGAACTTACAGCTAGAATTCTCCGTATATGGGCCCCAAAACGACGCACAAGACACACCAATACAAAACTCTTCGCCACCACAAAGTCTTCGACTAACTATGCACATTTCTCTATTGTTAACAGGCTACAAAGACTCTATAATATGAAATTTCACACAACTGATATATTTCATGTCGGTAAAGTAGCATTTAAAAGAGATGTTTTAAAAGTTCTCCAGGATGTATAAATTTAAATAATATTTTAGGTATATAATTAAGTTAAATTCTATTAATTTCTTAAGTTGTATTTTGTTTGTTTGATTTTGTTTATGTTAGACTGTCTGTATTTTGTAAGTTTGTTTTTAATATAAAATGTAAATCTGTAATTGGCCGTAAGTTCGATTTTTAAGGTTAGAACTATTTATAAATAAGGGCTGTTGATTTTGTTGAACAATAAAATAAAATAAAATAAAATAAATAAATAACAAATTATAGTAATGTCATCCGAACTACATAAATGTACAAAGTTTCATTTTAATACGTCAATTAGAAGTAGGTTAAAATTGACTTACAAGATTTGATTACATTTTTTGTTCGTTAGTTACAAGTGAAGCTAATAAAAGCGTGATAAAATCAAGAACTGAATAATGACTTCGGCAACAAGACTTCGGTGGCGCGGCGGGCGAAGATAGCCAACTGCGATGCAAGAGGTTCGATTCCCGCATGTTCCAGGACTGGATGTTGTGGTTTAACAGTACTAGGTATTAGTTCCTGAAACCCACGGTACAGGAAATCCCAGTGTAGGGTCAGGATTTTGTATGAGTCTGTTTGCAAAAAGAATAACTTACTTATGAAACTAAACGCAACGAGAATAATATGTGTCAAATGAGTCCAAAGGTTTTATTAAAATTTAACAATCAGAACTGCTGCTTTTTGAAATTTTCTTGAAATATTTCTTAGGAAAATGTAAGGATAGACTTTTATCCCTCTACTTGTACAGTTCTGCGCTGCTTAAGAGGGCAAAATACTTAAATTAACAAATTGGGAAACCTTTAGAAGGGTCAAATTCAAATTGTTCAAACTGTACAAAATTGTTCAATTTACTTCACAATGATTGCAATTTATTACGGTTACTCTGCCATTTTTTAGACACGGTTTCATAGAAAACGGCGGCCGTCAATGACGCTCATTATATTGCTCTGTGTTACACCGGACTTCAATAATTTATATACTAGAAATTATTAATAATTTGCTAACATCTGCCCACGGCTTTGCCCACATGGTATCCGGACACTAAATAAACATAAGTTTATTTTAAGTCACGAATTACTAATTCCAATTTTCATCCAAATCGGTTAAGGCGTTATGGTGATTATTGGAAACATTCATCCTAAGCATCCAAGTATTCACACTTTGACATACACATTAGTAAGATAGGATAGTAGAATTTACAGAAACAATAATACAACAACTTGGGTAAATATAGAGAATATATAAATAAAACAGTTGCCATCCCAAGACAATGAAAGAAATAATGCTGGTCATTTTTTACACAGCATCATCTAGCCCCAAATTAAACAGAGCTTGTGTTATGGGACACATGGCTGATATACTACTTATATATATTTTTTGTAAATACATATATACTAAACATGAAAAGACCTTCCCGATGTTTGTATAATCTGCAAATATTTGCAGATCATACAAACATTTGTTCCACGGCGGGAATTGAACTCGCAACCTTCTACGTCTCAAGCGGACTTTCGCCCACTGCGCCACAGAGGTCGTCGTATAATTCGTATATAGCTCGACTGATCCGAAAGCTGGCCGCGTTGCTACATTGAATGGCAATGCTAATAATTCGATAGACCAGTTAAAAGACAGTTCTCGAATCACGCGACGTCGCTTTGATTCGACCAGATGCTCTTAAAGATTTTTACATAAGCGTAGGGCCTAGGTTCCCAACGGATCCATTTACAATCACTGTGGTATAAAGGGAAAAATTCTGTGGTCGCTAAAACGACTGTCAAATGACGGCCACCGCTTTTTATGAAAACTTACGAACTTTACAAATTGACGAGGTTTTTCGTTTGGAAGGCAAACGAAAAACCTCGTCAATTTGATGTTGGTAAAGGTTTGTTCTTTTTATGCTAACAATTTTCTTTTTGTATCTTTTAAAACTAATTCGGCAAAGAGAAATTGATTTTGAATTTTATAACAGGTTTTGTATTTTTTTGAAATACTAATTTTATAATTCTGATTATTTCAGGGGCCCTTGTTCTGCTTTGGGCTTTTATCTGATTTATTTTTAAATAAAATTTTACGTGATGAAAGTTCAAGTGAACACAAATCCAACCATTACAACGATGCTCTCAAGTTTCTTTCTTTAAATAATATCCGGAACAAGAGAAAATGAAAACTAGATAATATGAAAGGCACGATGTTTAATTTGTGGGCAATTAAAGATATTTTTTTTAATTTGTGTTCCATTGAGTCATCTTCACATTAGAAAAGAAAACAGTACCGCACTACAGCTATATCTCATTTAACAGAAAGGTTAAAAGGTCCGGAAATACGGCAATCTAATTATCAGGGCAGATAAAATTACATGCTCACACCTACGATAACATTGATCAGACCCTCGAGGGGAAATTCTCATTTACCTGTAAAGTAAAGTAATGTGTTACTTCACATACACTGGTAGTGAATATTAATAAACTTTCAGTAGATCTTAGACGTGGCTTCATTGACAGTTATACCCTAGAAGTGCTCTTATAAGCTGGAATTCTCAGCAAACCTTTCTTAAACTCGGAGCACGAAGATAATCATATCTTGATTCTCCTTCTGCACATAAAAAACAATAAGGTATATATAGATAGTATTATATTTAAATAATGTTTTAAATATAATAGAATACCTCATTGGCTCCTACCCAGCACTCGCTTAAAGGCTGAATGTTAAATAATTTTTTTGTCATTCATAAACAATCACTCTCCTAGCTGAATAAAGTTTCACACAACTAAGGACCATGAAGTCTATGAACATTCACTCAATTTGTGTCACTTACCGTGCCATTGTCAGTACTTGTAAACAAACAAAGGTTTTCGGCGGATTTTTTGAAGATATTTATATGGATAATTTAATAGTAACTTATCCGTATTTCTGTATTGGTGAAATTCTATATCACTGTAGAATTCAGTTCAGGGGTTATTATGATATCGAATATATGCCTTGGGCACTGTTATTCACATTATCAGTATTTCTTGTTAATCAGTTGCAAGTCTCAGATCTTTTTTCATATCCATTCCAAACAAATCCACTAATTTACTGCATGAACCTACACCAACATACAAAACTTTACAGTAGAGATCTGTAGGAAGGGCGAAATTAGGCCCATCAGCATCCAGACGCTAACTTATATCAAAGTGAGGATTTGTCTTTGAAATTCATAGATATTGAATTCACCACACAGTGCCTGATTCGTCCCCTAGAGAAGCCCCTATCTTAACTATTAATTCCACGGTTATAGACATTTGTCCGTCTTTGGACCTCTTATCTATTTTTGTACGAATTACCAATAACAATTTTATGTCATTTATATTAATTTGAAAAACAAACAGATCAATGGCACTCACAAATAAACGTATCAAAGATAAAACATTACAGTAATTATACAGAAATATATGTTAGTATTATTATTTTAATATTCGTAAATATACTGTTCCACTATCAATATAACATAGAAATGAGAAATCATTGTAAGACTGTATAAACAAGTAGTACAAGGTTTATGATCTTAAAAGTCTGTTCATTTAGAACTTACAAAGGACTCAGAAAGTAGAAATAATATTATTCCTATTCACTCTATTGTACGTATCTCCTCAAAGCTCTTTTCTCCACTGCATCCCCAATTATCAAACCCAAAATATTATTTCAACTTTTGACAGTACAAAAGCGAGTACTCTCTGATCATTTAGCAGGCAATGAGCGAATTCACCGTTATGCCCACAGATTGCAGTCTTACTAATTGGCCTATTAACGAGTTGTGCCAAATTGGTATTCGTGGTCCCAATGTGGCTACTGGCCAAGCGAAATTTTTGAAGAAAAATTGTTTGCGTTTCATAAAGACCGTTATGTCTCAAGGTCGGCAACGAGCGATTGATACCTCTGGTGTTGCAAGCGGCTATAGGTTACGGTAACCGATTACCAACAGACAAAAAAATCGTCTTTATCTGCCAGACCACCGTCAAATCCGGTCGCGGGCGGTGCTCATGATAAGAGCTACTAAATAAGCTACGAACCGTCAGCTAAATTGATGAAGACAATTTCCCTCCCTTCAGTGACGCCCTTAATGCGTGGCAGGTAAATAGCTGGCCGCGACGCAAGAGATTCGCTCTGCGTGAATAATGTTTGCATACTCTGCAGATTTTTGTTCCGGGCCAGAGAATTGTGGCACTCATAGTACCCGAGACACAGGGGATCCTAGTATGGGGTCAGAAATATGTGTCTGTTGGCTGTAAAAAACTAACTTTTTACCCGTGGGGTAAGGAGCCTATATAAACGTTTGTTTAAGAGCTGTCTACAACAGGTATTTTATTTGTGTTTATTTCTTATCATTAATCTTCTAAAAGGCTTATCCGCTTAAAATGAGATGCAATCAATTTGTATTACTTCAAAAATAGCGTTTTTGAATTGATAAAACGAACTTGTTTGCATTTTAAGAACTTACTTTTAACCAGGTTCTTAATAATAGGTTACCAAAATTAGTTCATACAGAAAAAAAAATGGCAGTTTCCTTTCCGGTAGTAATGTTCCCACCTGAGATAGTGAGGTACTTGTAGTTATCTTGAAATGGGCTCATCAGGTCGCCTCAATGGCGGTAAATTGAACCAATATCCTTTACGGTTAGTTCTATTACCCGTTAGAGAGTAATCGATGGATCGGGTTCAGCTCGGTTTGATCCAGCCAGTTCGCTATCAAATAAATGGGGCATGTATAACCTGTGACATCTATAATCTGGACTTGTATAACTTTTAAATTCGTAGAAGAACTAATGTCATCTACCTCTTAGAAGTTTAAGAGGCAATGATGAGACTATAAAGCGCTGGAGAAGAAAGGTTCTTGAAAGGCAATCACAAACCAGACTGCGCAGTTTTGGAACGCTCCCTCTCCTATGGACCCTAGTCATGGCGCTCATGGCCTATGTCCAGCAGTGAACTTCTACAGGCTGTTGATGATGTTGATAGTACCTGATGGATGACATCATTGAAGTTGCAGAAAGACAAAGGATGGAGACGGCTCAAGATCGTTCGTCATTACACTCTTTGGAAGCCTATGTCCAGCAGGCTAATGATTCATTCACAAAATTACTTCTTGGAAACGGAAATTATTTTATAGTACCATAAAACGATCACCCAACTGTGATCAGACAGAATGATTACCCATAATATAAGGACCCCATAATGCGTTTGCCATAAGAGGAAAACAATATATATTTCTTTGTTTAAAAAATATATATTGTCCAAAATGTTCAATCTACGCAACGAAGCTATTTACTTACGAGTACATACCTACTTTAGTTATGTTTATGTAAAGTAAAAACTGGAAAGAAACATTTCCATTCATCGCACAACATGATAACAAAATTATTCACTCATCCTTCGCACTGGCAGTTTATTATGATTAAATCTGCTTAGGAGCAATTACACGTAAAGCCGGTTACGGAAAACTTTCAACTCAGTCCAAAAATAAGAAAATATACATAATAATACGAGAGAACTATTCACACCGCTTAGGTGTGGGATGTCATACCGATTAGTTCTTTTGGATGTGATTATGACAACGTGTTTCTTTATACACAAAAGGGACAAAATATATATAAGCACAAAAGGTAAGCACGTGAATACTTTGACGCGTGCAAATGTTGAATTAATCGTATTTGAAATTCCCATACATAAGTAAAATTATGAAATTAGAAATTTGCGACAACCCTAAGTTTGTTCTACTATTTGTGTAGTGTAATATTTGTTTATCTATCCTTCTTTATATCAATGATTTCTTGTAAATACTCACGTAGGATGGAATATACTATTCTAAAACATTACTCATTCATAATTTCCAGCCTGAGCTATTTTTTATTTCCGCGTATTTCACCTCAAAAACATTATTACATGAGACGAAATAGAAGCACCATGAGATAAAAACGCAGAGTTTTCCGATTTAAAACTGTAAAACCATTTTTAAGCTCCTTATCTTAACGAATGGTTTTATAATTGACAGATCTGATATTTTCTTTCAGAATTCGTTAGAACTTTATATTTATTTGATAGTTTGCATATAAAAAACAATGCTTTATGTTGAGCTAGTTCTATTAATTCTAAAATAAAACCAGGTCAAAAAACAGCTGTAAACAAACTAAAATAGGGTTGCCTCATGCCTTGTACAAACATTGATGGCCATAACGTGAGGAACACCCGCCTTTCGGGCTTAAAGGAACATTATGTTACATCCTGTATTAAACATTTTATTCTCCCTGACGTTTTGTTGGCCGTTTAGAGGTCTTCCTCATGAGCACCATCCGAAACCACTCTCTACGGTATAATCAGCGCTTATCGATAAACAAGCGCTGATAAATCAGCCGTAACCTGCTTTCCATCTGAACCATAATGTTATTCCGGTGACATTGTATCTGCATTAATTTTGGTTAGCGTGAAATTTACTTATTTTGTACGTAAGTCATGGTAATCGTATTTACTCTGAATTTGTAATAACTTTTAATCTACCAGAGTTGGAACATAACATGAAACATGAATACAGGCATAGAAGTGAAACTCTCACATGAGTGTCGCAGTAATCAAGGGACTTTGATGTTTTGTACTACCTTTAGCGGTGGCAAACGGTATTTTTGGCGTGATATATTAGATAAGATTACCATAGCGCTATAACCCTTTCATGATCGGAAATGCAGGAAAAATATTATACGTTACTTTCCATGGTCCTATTTATTTGGGTAAACGAGTAATATCTAATAGGACCATGATTTGATTTTTATAACTGTTTATGGGTTTTAAGTAGAAGATACACTGTGGAAGATTAAAATCATATGCTTTAATCATTGAATAAATAAAATAACACATACTTATACATAAAGAAATATATACATAATATATCGGTACACATCTATATTACCTACATGTATATTGCTTCTATCGGTGTATATTCTTAATCTACGGTAGAAGTCTTTAGAGACGTCTGACATAATAATGTGTCTTGAGCTTTTAATAAGAAAAAAGTTGAATGAAAGTGTAGGGACCTAAAAAAAATCAATTACTTGCGAGACATTTTAGGTTATTTACCTCTCTTTGTAACGAACCAGTAAGATTTGAACCCACGCTTCTGTTTCAGCCTCCAAACTGATGTGATTTGATATAATTTCGTACCAAGCAAACACAACTAAACTATAATTCACCGTCATGCTGCAGGTATTCCGACATTAAAATAATTCACTTTTCAGAGTAAACTGTTAGTTTATTCATTCTAAAAGTCTTTAAAATACATATAACAGTTATTTATGTTTTAAAAAGTTTTTCAATAAAATGTAAAATAACCCTAATTTTGACGAAAAGTTCAGTCATTTCATTTCAGTGAACAATTTTACTTTGTTATTTTACAGTAATATCGTAGGATCATTGCAAGGGTCTTACTTATTATACAATGCTGTATAAATAAACAGTTTTTTATTTAGTTCTATTGAGTTTTAAATAAAAAATAATCAGAAAGAGATAATTATTTGCAGATCACACAGTGGTCCTGCAGCGGGAATTGGATCTGCAACTTTCTTCGTCTCAGGGGACTTTGAAAAATGTATACGTGCGCCATGCTAGTTTAAACGGTGAATGCAAACACCGGCACGGCATGTTCTAGACATAAAAAATCAAAGACATGTGCGTGAAAGAAGCCTTTACGAGGTTTGCTGAATTCTTTCACCACACTGGTTCTTTCAATACTGATCATAGGCCAAAGGGCCTATGATCAGACCTACCATATCTCAACCCGGTTAGATAACTGACCAAAAGCAGAATGACCCAAAAAGAACTGGTGACACGATGAAGAATTCAAATTTGTGTCGAGTGTCATTGTTTTATATAATAAACTAGCTACTGCCCACGGTTTCACCGTAGGCAGTAGCTAGTGGTACCCGGATTAAAAATTGGCGATGAAAAGAAGTCCGATCGCTTTTCCGTCGACTTACTTGTCAAAATTGTTTTCCACGAAAATCCCTTTTATTTTAACAGAATAATATATGGCCTATGCCCACCCTGAAGATTCATTCTAAATATTGGTCAAAGAATTTTTGAAATTGGCTGAGTCGTTTTTGAGATTACTTCCTACATACAAACTAATAAATTTACCTCTTTATAATAATACTAGGGTTCCCTGTATCGTGGGTATCAGGAACTACAAGTACCATGATGCTGCAACACCCAGACCCGGAACATATATCTGCAGCACATGCAAGCATTTGCCCCGCAGCGGGAATCGAACCCGTACATCTTGCATTGCATCTGGCTACTCCGCCACCGTGGTCGAGGATAACCTTAGCGTTTTCATAATATACGCCGGGTGGATTAAAGCGAAGCTATTATGAACTATGCTTTTACCCGGATTAACTTTTAATTTTGTTAAAGTATGGGTACCTGGAGTTAAATTGATGAGGGTACATTCAGTACAGGTTCATGCGGAATATTCGGGTCATTTAGTTGACGTTACATACGGACAGTCAGAGAATGATCGTTAGTGGTATTTTCTAGTCGACTGTACGAGTACAAAGACATTACGTACAAACTGACAAACTAAAAACTAAAACCAACAAACGGACATCCTTAAATCTATACTTAGTATCATATACGTTTGTCAAAGCAATGGCAGAGGACAATGTTCAGCAGTGAACGTCATCAGGATCTACGTCTACTGATGATGAAACATTGCCCCAGGTGATACAGATATTAAAAGGCGACAATAACCGCTTTCAATTGGGTGGGTATATGCCTGTTTTCTTGGACATAATGTAATAAAAGGACGACAAAATTAAATAATTCTGACATTATTTCTGGACCTTGGCTTTATTCGCATAATCAAATCACATATTCTAAATTTTACCCAATTCCATTCAGCTTCGACAAAGATCTGTAATCTTTCCGTATATAATATAATCTCAATTTTATTGCAAATGTACGATAATGAGTGGACTGTATTTTTAAAATCGAAAACGAAATAGAATAATGAAGTGGGTATGAAGTATGGGAATTATGTGAAGTATGTGAAATGGGCTAAAACAGTAGAATTTCACTGACCTGTTGCGCAAAGGGACCTTTGCGTGTACTCCAGCAGTAGGCACGTGCACTGAGCTCCTTTCAGCTAGATAACGGATTATCGACTCACCAAAATCCGCTTCAATTTACCCAGCCACACTTTCCACACTAAGCTAAGAGTAACTGAAGGCTGGTGAAATTCTTGTTTCAGCACCAATAAGCGATCTCGAAAAAAACGATAAGAAGTGTGAGGAAAAGAAATAGAAAAAAAGGGTGTTCACTTTACGGTCTCGACACGACAAGTGACCAACGATAAAAGTTGTAAAATTAAAACAAAACGAATTAAAAAACTGACATTGACACATAGAATTCAACAAAATTATGTCAAAACTGTACATTTAGCCGACCACCAAAATGCGCAGTATTTTTCCGAAAATAAAATAATAATATAAAAAATTTAATAAAATTAACATTAATCAATATAAAGCCATTTGATGATACGATTAAGAAGATGCAGTAGAGACCTGGCAATCAGGTTCATATTGCTGGGTTGGTGTGGAGATTGGAAGGACGCAGAGCTTAACTACGGGTCGTTTACAATTTCCCGATGCAGTTTGGAGAGTAACAACTCGACAAATATTGTCAGCACCCAAATGCAGCTGAGTCACACGGCCAAGTCTCCATTTCATTGGACTGCATTGTTCATTCACGATCAGAACGAGGGTTCCAATGGCAATGTTAGGTTGGATGACAGACCACTTGTGCCTTTGTTGGAGAGTGTGGGTATATTCCAAATGCCACTTGCGCCAGAAGTCCTGATGCATCTTTTGGATAAGCTTCCATCGATGAAGCACATTGACTTTGGTATCAATCATTGATTCTTCTGGCAAGATAGTCAATGGTTCTAACGTGAGGAAGTGTCCCGGTGTTAACACTGAGAGATCGTTGGGGTCCGAGCTAAGAGGGGATAATGGCCTAGAATTAAGCAAGGCTTCGATTTGTGTTAGCAAGGTGTTGAACTCCTCATATGTCAAACGCTGCAAGCCAACGACACGAGACAGGTGAGTCTTCATGGACTTAACTCCAGCCTCAGCTAAGCCCGAGAAATGCGGACTGCCTGGGGGATTGAAGACGAATTCAACCTTCTCAACTTGCGTTGCCTTCGACATTAAGTCTTTCAACAGATTGCCAGCACCGCCAAAGTTAGTCCCTTGGTCGGACACCAATCGAGAGCACCGACCTCTCCGTGCCATAAAGCGTCGAAGGCAGGCCAAATAGGCCTCTGATGTGAGGTCCGAAGCGAGCTCCAAATGCACTGCCTTTGTAGCTGTACACACGAATACACAAACGTATCCTTTATACGTGCGAATGCCACGACCACGTCCGAGGCAGATATCGAACGGGCCGGCGTAGTCAACTGATGCTGACGAGAAAGGCTTAAGTTGACTTATACGATAGACCGGCAATTCTCCCATCAAAGGGGGCGCAGACAACCGTGGATTCACCCGAAAACATTTGATACATGTCGAAATCACAGATCGAATGGCCCGCTTTGCTGAGAGAATCCAAAACTCTTGAGCTAACAGGTTTTGCAGCGTCTGAGGTCCCGGATGCAGAAATTTACGATGATACTCCTCAATTATTAAGGAAGTCAGTCGATTGTCTCGAGGCAGCAGCAAAGGATGCCTTTGATCATATCCAAGTTGACTATGAGAAAGACGACCGCCCACCCTCAATAAACCAAGTGCATCTATGAATGGACACAATTTTCGAAATGCCTTGGGAAGCAAGTTACGGTTATTCTTATTAAGTGCACGAATTTCAGGTGCAAAAACACTTTCCTGGACATGCTTCACAAAGAAGTGTACGACACTTTTTGTGTCCGCACTTGACAATGGTCCTACCGACGTAGCTGTGGGATTTCTCAGATTATGTATATAGCGAAAGCAGTAAGCGACAATGTTGACAATTTTCGAAAACGAAGAGAATCTGTTTAAGATACTGTCGACAAAATTAATGTTATTGGCCGTAAACAGACTCAAAATCTTTTGCTCCTCCAATGACGATCCGTCATTCAACACCGATGATTGAGGCCAATCCTCTTGAGGCTTTGACAGCCATGCTGGACCCGACCACCATGCTTGACACGGGACTAAATCAGCGGGCAACAACCCACGCGAGCCGTGATCAGCTGGATTGTCCATTGTGGAGACATGACGCCAACAATCAGGGGGTATGTTGTCTTGAACCTCCGTCACTCGATTAGCGACAAAGGTCTTCCAACGCGACGGACAAGATTTTATCCAGGTCAAAGCGACACTGGAATCAGACCATGCGAAAATATTGTCTACGTGATGAATACCCTTCAACGAAAACGCGACAGAAGACATCAGCTCAGACAACAATACCGCTGCCATCAGCTCCAATCGCGGAATTGAACGTTTACGGAGTGGAGCAACTTTAGATTTCGCGCAGATAAGCCGCACATCGATCGAATGATCTTCACAGATCGCACGGCAATATATGACGGCAGAGTAACCACGCTCAGACGCATCGCAAAAGCCGTGAAACTGGAGGTCTGTGAAGGAGGGAGTCATTCGACGATGCAGGGATATTGTGCTCAGCGACGACAATTGAGTTTTGAACTTAAGCCACTCGTTAGAAATATTTTCAGGAGCCTCGTCGTCCCAATCTACACCAGACAACCATAAAAGTTGCATGATATATTTGGCGAAAAATACGACAGGCGATAGCAGTCCTAACGGATCGAATATCCGGGCTATGTCCGACAGAATAGACCGTTTTGTACACCTGGTACCGACAGCAGTGGTTTTGAATGTGAACTGATCTGTAGTATGCAACCATAACATCCCGAGAATTTTCAAGGACACTTCCTGAATCTCTTCAAAGTTGTGGAACTGTTTCACGTACAGATCAGATGACGGAACACCGTTGAAGAACTCCTCACGATTGGAAGTCCACTTACGAAGGTGCAGACCAGCCGACTTCAGTATCTCAAGGAGGTCCTGACGAATCCGGACAGCAGCTTCGACGGAGTCCGCTCCTGACACAACGTCATCCACGTACGTATCCCGCTGCAGTATAGCTGCGCCAAGTGGAGCACGGTCGACAAATTCGGATGCCAAACGAGCTATGCACCAGCGTGCCTGATAAGGGGCACACGAAACACCGTAAGTTACCGTTAACAGCCGAAAATCACGCACAGGGAGGGTAGAAGATGCCCGCCATAGGATGCGCTGATAGTCAGAATCCACGGGCTCCACTAGAAATTGACGGTACATCTTCTTAATATCCCCAGTGAAGACGACAGCATGCCAACGGAACCGTATCAAAATATCGAAAATATTTTTCTGCAGTTTAGGACCAGACAACAAAACGTCATTCAAGGACCTACCTTCACCATCCGCTGCACTAGCATCAAAAACTGTCCGAAGCGGAGTGGTGACAGAATCAGGTCGCAAAATTCCATGATGCGGAATGTAATAAAACTGGCCGACATTTGAAGGGGGAGGATCAACTTCTTCCATATGACCACTCTTCAAATAGTCATCCATAAAGTCCACATACGCAGTCCTAAATTGAGGATTGATTTTGAACTTTCGTTCTAAATTATGAAACCGCTTAAGAGCGATTTCCCGAGAATTCGAAAAATGTGGTTTATTCTGGGGGTCAACAAAGGTCAAGGGGACCACTAACCTTCCCTCAGAAGTTCGACGACAAGAAACATCCATATGCTTTTCGCAGGCTAACTCCTTCTTCGACAGGGCAACAGGTTTGGGCGGATTAATAGTTTCCAATTCCCAAAACCTTTTGATGGAATTATCCAGCGACAAATTCGAAACGAAAAAACAATTCTTTCGATTAGCTCCAGAATCGCAACGAAAACGAGAAAGATCAGTGTTGACCGTGCATTCACCCATCAGTATCCACCCGAAAATAGTTGGGATAGCGATGGGTTGACCTGGCCTACCCTTAACTAAGCCCGGCCTTAATGCCGACGCAAGGATGTTGACACTGACCAGCATATCCACTGGTCCTGGTTTGTCAAAATCAGGATCAGCAAGGTTCAAGCCTTCAATATGATGCCACAACGAAATATCAATTTGTCCAGAAGGCATGTCTGAACAAATTGTAGGAAGCACAGAAGCCTCCAACAACAATTTGTTAGAGAAGTCCCTATTCCTGGGAACCAACTCACAGTTGACCAAACCGAGTGTATCAGTAGATACTTGACCTATACCATTCACAGACTGACTAAGATGATGTATTTTTAGCCCGAGGCGGTGTGCACATGATTGAGTCATGAAATTACATGCACTGGCACTGTCTAGTAGTATACGGGCTTGGACAAATTTATTAAATTTATTTTTAATTAAAACAACAGCCGTTGAAAATAATGCCTCATTGTGTGGGGTGTATGCAGCTAATGCCACCTGTGATGTTGAAGGTTGTTGAGAGGTTGAAGAAGCTGCATACTGCAGTGAGGTTGCAGGTTCGGGTTCTGGTGCAATTTCCTCAAAGTGAAGCAAAGTATGATGACTATTACTACATTTGTTACACCTAACCTTTGAGTTGCATTTTTTCACTGAGTGAGATGACCGCAAACACAAAATGCACAACCTCTTTTCCTTCACTATTTGGAACCTTGTTATTGGAGACTGTTTTAAAAAACTGGAACAACTTTCAATTCTATGCCCCACAACTGAACATACAGCACATTCCTCTTTTGAGGCCACAACTAAAGAGGATTTGTTCTTATTGGCAACGGGTTTCATAAAAATTGGCTGCTTTGAACAATTTTCCAATACACGAGAGCGCCGTTCCACAAAGTCCATCACATCATCATATTGAGGAATATCTATCCCAGAATCCAATTGGAGTTCAAAAGCTTCTCGGGTAGCGGAATCTAATTTTGACCAAAGTAACTGAAATAGCATGAAGTCTTGATCGGGTAAACTATATTTGGAAAGAATAGATAAATTCTCAGTGAATGTCCGATGAACCCTTTCTAATTCCATGCCACTCTTGTTTCTTATGGCTTCACAATTCAGTAACTTATTGTAATATGCGACAGCTATGTTCCGCTTGCGGTCATAGTATTTGTGCAATGCCTTATATGCCACCAAGTAATTTTTCCCTGTCAATGGGTAGTTTTTTATGATGTCATAAGCTAAACCCTGCACACTTGACAGTAAGTAGTGAAGTTTTTCCACCTCTGGTATCTCCCTATTATGTATGAGTGAATCATACAATTCCTTGAATGATACCCAGTTCTCCAACCTACCATCAAATGGCCTTATACTAATTTTCGGTAATTTTGCCAAATTACTGCTAGAATTTGTAGAAATTTTACTCGCATTACCGACGTTAGCTTTTCTTAAACGGTCTAGAATGCTACGCATACCTTTTTCAAATAACATCGTTACTTGGCATTCGACATTGCGTTCATTTGCGTCAGCGGTAGCGAGCAGGATCTTTTTTTGAGCTGTATGAAACTCGTCAGCAATTTTCTCCAAGTCCTGTTCGCTAACACCGACCAAATCGGAAGACTCGACGCACTCTAACCGCATTTTTGCGTAGTTGCGCGCTATCCTATCGGAGTCTGCCATCGCTTTTTTACCTTTTCTGGTTAAAACTGTAGTCATAAACTAATAACAACAGTATTAAACACACAAAACAAAACAAATGGTAAAAAAAATAAAACAAAGCTATTTCTCCGTAAGGTCTTACTAGAGATGCTATTTCAACGTACGGTCTTTTTGTATTGATAAATTACAACAAGTCTAGTCTATGGTTACTTGCCAACCAAACAAAACCAATTGACGTTAACGAAACGTAATGAACTGATGTAGGTTGACTGGAATGAGTGTGGCTGTCAACGAAAACGACAATGTCACATTAGTAGTGACGTTGACACGACAACGAAAAAAATGACACACACAATCAATTCAGCAACCTACCGAAAGCGAAAGAGAAAAAAAAACAATGACCGGTAAAATGAATTTTACTACTACCCTAATTTTTCAATCGAGACAAAGGATTACTTACACGATTTAAATAAATTATTCCAAAAGTCACTTTTACAACTTTTATCCGGCTCGAAGGACCAAAATATACGATAATGAGTGGACTGTATTTTTAAAATCGAAAACGAAATAGAATAATGAAGTGGGTATGAAGTATGGGAATTATGTGAAGTATGTGAAATGGGCTAAAACAGTAGAATTTCACTGACCTGTTGCGCAAAGGGACCTTTGCGTGTACTCCAGCAGTAGGCACGTGCACTGAGCTCCTTTCAGCTAGATAACGGATTATCGACTCACCAAAATCCGCTTCAATTTACCCAGCCACACTTTCCACACTAAGCTAAGAGTAACTGAAGGCTGGTGAAATTCTTGTTTCAGCACCAATAAGCGATCTCGAAAAAAACGATAAGAAGTGTGAGGAAAAGAAATAGAAAAAAAGGGTGTTCACTTTACGGTCTCGACACGACAAGTGACCAACGATAAAAGTTGTAAAATTAAAACAAAACGAATTAAAAAACTGACATTGACACATAGAATTCAACAAAATTATGTCAAAACTGTACAGCAAAAGACAGTCCGTATACAAACGTAACACAAATCCACTGGTACAATATATTTTACTTGAAACAATTAATAAAGTAAAACTAACCCAACAAACTGGTATTTAAATAAAACATTCTAAACGCAAACTTGATAAACATAGTTACCTGGCAAGCTCGAATTAACAGTGTACAAAAAATATAGTTTATTTTGGTACAGCTCAAATAAAACAACTGACTCATTAAGAGGTGCAACTTATATACTATTCTGGCGGTCTTAACCACAAATATGGCGTGGAACGTTATTTTTTAAACTGACGTCAATATTAATTGCCAATTAGCGCGTCTCTGCTAGATATATCACGATGATGATGACCTCTTCTGATAAACTGTAAAATTGAATTTATAAAATTGTAACTGTAAAATTGCTCATAAACGCATTTGTAGACAGGCTATTAAATGACAGTTTTTTTCTGTTTTATTATTTCTCACTGAACATGTTATACATATATCAACAGATCCATCATCTAATCCAATAACGGATTTCCAAATGGAAACGAATCAATCAATGGATTTATTGACTGTTGAGATCGGTGCCAACTTAGATGCAAGTGCTGTAGAACATTTTTGATCCATAATGTGCCACTGTTGGCCGTGTTGGCCTAGTGAGCCAACCCGGTGCTCCAATGAATTTTTCACTAAACAAAATTATGTCTGCATTAACACGTGCTCAAAACGGTGAAGGAAAACATCGTGAGGAAACCGGCATGCCCTAGAACCAAAAATTTGAAGGAATGTGCCAATAGTTAGTGTTCCAATAAGCGGCGATGGGCTTGCAACCTGTCACGTGGAATGCTTACTACTTGCAAAACGCAGGCATGTACCAAATGTAATGTTTGGACGTGCCTCTGACTACCCCCTACTTGGTATCCTCAATAGATCTACTCACTGAGTTTGTATCTGAGGATGTCCACCATGGGGAAGACAGTCGTGAGCGTGTTTGTTTTTTTGGTTTTGTTTGTAATTTAAAATTTTAAGCGAAATTACGCCAGGTTTTTGCGTGTGTTAGTAAGATATACATATTGAATCATATACAATATTAGTCGTAAAGCCATTAAAAAAAGATAAACGTTATGCATTAATGAAACTACTTGTATATTTATAATAGCAACGTTCGTTATTTTTAATGACTTTACGACAAATATTGAATATGATTAAATATGTATATCTAACTAACCAAGGCTAGAAAAATCAGGCAAAAAAACTCTGCTTGGTTTTGTTAATAATCATTTATTCAGATATAGTATGGTGATAATTGAACAAGTTTCACATTCAATGAGAATGAGCAGATTAGCTAAAAATCTGCAGTGTTTGTCTATTTTTACCGAAATTGGCTACTTCGGTGCAAGTTGTCGAAAACTTCTGATCCGGAGTGTGTCGTGGAAACTATTATATATTGGACAAGTAAAAAGTAATGTACATATGCAACTTTACAACGGTAAAAAATGGGTAAAAAATTATATTGTTTCAAGTTTATATTGTACCAGCTATCTTGCAGTTAGGCTGCGCTGCTGATCACGGCTGACTAAACTACCGGCCAATTACCGCTGCGATACCGGACTCCACATCCGTAACAACCTGAAAACGGATAAACTGACGGTTAAAATCCAATCTCATCCGGTGCGCGGTGAGGTGAATTTGTACGAATTTACGCCACTGACTGATAAATAAATGAAACTATATGTCTCATACAATTTTTTTGAAATTAACATGGCCTCGGTGGTGCGGGCTCGTACCCCGCTGCGAAACAAATGTTTGCATGATATGCAGATATTTTTTTCAGGTTTGGGTGTTGTGGTACCACGGTACTCGTAGTTCCTGATACCCACGACACAGGGAATCCTATTGTGGGGTCAGAACTATTGCATGTGTCTGTTTTTTTATGAATTTCCCTGGATTTGCGAGTATGAATGTTTCCCAATATTTCAACAGAGTTGCATGTACCATGATAACGGGAGTGACTGAAGTTTGCGGGTGGATGTTAGAGGCAGATGAATCTATCTACCCATTTTCTCACTATTATTATGAATTACCGCTGATTTTACAATCATATTCGAGTACATCTCGGCCCTGACACAAAACACTAATGATATTTAGACGCGCAGTTGCATTCAACTCTGCCGAAATATCGGGAAACACGGAACACAAATCATGGTAAGTAACTATCCCGTTTTTAGTAAAAAAAAATATAATTTTATAGGATCACACTGTTTTTACTACAATATTCTGAGTACTAAATTTTAAAACCGGGAACATCCATCACTTACTGCAGCACCCTCTAGGGATTTAAATAGGTACGTAAGAATATTTTTAAAGTCCTACAAAAACATGGTTACAGACAAACAAAGACACTAACAATCGCATCTACGGGCTCCTTCTATTGCTGGTAACACACTTTTTCACACAACGTCATCTAGCCCAAAACTAAGCGTAGCTTGTACTATGGGAACTACACAACTGATATAATACTCATATACTTTTTTTACATATATAATATGCATAGAAAATACATAAACCCGAAAAAAAACTAATTATGCAAACATTTGTCCCGCGGCGGGAATCGAATCCGCAACCTTCTGCGTCTCAGGCAGGCCTTCGCCCACAGCGCAAAGACAAACAAAAATGAATGTTCACGCCTTGACAAATTTCACTGAAATAAAGTCCCCGTTTATCATGTCATGTTGGATCACATATAGGCGTGATATGCGACTATTTTTCTATTTTCCTCCATAAAGCGTAAAACCTAGGCAGCCCAGTCCACCCATTGGAAATTCGAAATTCGCACGTCCAATAGCGAAAAATGTTCACTAAAAAACAAACTCGGTGCTTCCTAGAAGGAATAATAGTTATTACTTAAAGTTTCACTCTGTCGGCAACGAGATTGACGTTCAAGAGTTACCAGGACAGGTACAGGAGGTTCGATTACTGCAGCGAGAAAGACTTTAGCATATTCTGTAAATACAAGGTGTGAACTCAACTCCCGAATTGACACCCACCGTGCAATCTGATTACGATTCTGATATAATTGTAGCATAATATATACAAAAAAAATGGTCATGTCTAGCTCCCATTTCTGGCACTAGTACCTAGTTCATGATATCCACGGAACTGGGAATCTTATGGTGGAGTCTGGACATGACAGTATGTGATTGACTATTTGGTTTGTAGGTTAACCCACACTTCTGTGCTATCTCAAGGTTATTTAAATATGTCCTAATATAACAACCCCGATTAGATGATGAATGATTTATTGGGATATTAAAAACAAAACCAACACGCTCACGACTGTAATCCCCATGGAGAAGATCTACAGATCAGTTGGAATAGACCAAGTAGGGGGTAGGAAGAGACACGTCCAAATATATTTGGTACATGTCCGCGTTTTGCATAGAAGTTAGCATTCAACGTAACAGGTTGTAAGATCATCGCCGCTTATTGGAACCGTTGTCCCATGCCTTTGCTTTTTTGGTTCTAGAGCATTTCTGAACTCCTTACGATGTTTTCATTAATTGTTTTGATATTAAAATCTTATTAATGAAACTGTTGGTTAGGTTAATAAGGTGGATTATTTCATCTGGGTACCAAGTTTTCACTTGAATCTATAGAGCGGGTTTTTTTTTATTCATTCTGTATTTTAAAATCTTTTTCATTCAACTGTTGGGTGCTACGCTATTAAGTGGCTTATTTTATTTGGGTGGCAGGTTTTCGCTTGAATTTATAGTACCAGGTTTTTTTATATTAATTCTGGATATGAAAATCTTTTTAAGGCTACTGTTGGGTGCTATGCTAAAGTGGCTTATTTTATTTGGTGGCATGTTTTCGCTTGGATCTAAAGTGCTGGGTATTTCATTGATGACTGTGACTGTGTGATGCAGGCCTGGTAGAGGGCAGTGATTTACAGTGCTTTGATTGTCGTCGAAAACTCGGATAAATATTTATGGTTCCGTCACCTATATGTCATGTATGGAAGTGTAATATCAGAGGCAATTTAAAATTGCTTACGATGCCATTGTGCTTTTATGAAATTGGTGATTTTTTTGGGAAAAAATATTTTTTTTATACTATTATAGTGGTAAACAAGCATACTGCCTACCTGTAGGGAAGTTGTTACCGTGACCTATAAGCGCTTACAACACCAGTCAGTCTACGAACAATAATAATTATATGCGCATCTGTCAAACGACCATTTTGTATCCAACTAACGGCATCTGTCAAATTTCTTTGATAACTAAACTTTTCAACCGACTTCAAGCAAGGAGTAGGTTCTCAATTAATTCGTATGTATGTATGTTATTATGTGTATGTTATGCGATATCTTTGAACCAATTGTGAACCGATTTGAATGGGTATTTTTTTATTAGGTAGTCTCTTCAAATCTATACGGAATCTAAAGGTGTTTCCACCTATATGGGTGGTCCCGTTTGTCACCCTCAAGGGTGGATTTGATGAAAAAATCCACGCCGTAGGGTGATAAAATTTTTAAATTTCATATTAATAATTTTATCAACTTCCCGTTATTTGAAGCCTCAAAAAATGTTTCTTGTAACTTTTTCAGATCCAAGAAAAAGATACACGAAAAACATTTTTGGTAATAAACTCCAAAAGGTTTATGAAACACAAGATTATGATAAGATTTGTCCATTTCGTTGCTATTTGAAACATTATAAAAGTTTCTTTAAGTTTAAAGTCAAAAAGAATTTATTCATGAGGCTTCAAGCAATAAGTTCAAAAGTTCATAAAATGTTTTAATCATTTTCAGTACGACTTTATTAACGCTGAGTGCTCTTGGAGAGCGAGTGGTAAATATTGAAAACTTAAATTTTCATAAATTTTTCTTCAGGGAGATCGAACCCGCAACCTCTCACTTGGTATGCGGATGCGTTAACCACTCAGACACAATGTCCGTTCACAACTATGTGAACTCTTGAGATTTCGTCCCAAACCAGCTAAAAAGTAAAGCAGTATTTTTATAATGTGTGCCATTTTCGTCGTAAAAATCCTGACAAAGGGTGCCCGTGGATGTATAAAGTTGGAATCTCGGGCGATCAATTCGTTAATTAAAATGTGTTACTTTCATAATAATTATACTGAGATTTCAAATTCAAGTCTATGATCGCTAGTTTTTCATTGGTTAACCTTTGTGGCGCAGTGGGCGATCCTGAGACGCAGAAGGTTACGGGTTCGATTCCCGCTGCGGGACAAATGTTTGTACGATTAACTAATGTTTGTCTCGGTTCTGGGTGTTTTCTAAGTATAATAATATGTACGTATTTACAAAAAAAAGTATATACGTAGTTTACCAGTCATGTAGTTCCCATAATACAAGCTCTGCTTAGTTTGAGGCTAGATGATGTTGTGTGAAAATGTCCAGCATTATTTATTTATTTATATTGTAAAATCAAGATATGATACATTTTAGGTATGGGTGTTCTTATTTTATGTCGTTATTTGACAGTTCATTTAATAAATGTAACGCCTGCTATAGGGATTGCAGGCTATGTATTCAAACCAAATCATTTTTTTCACAAAAAAATAGTTGATTTGAATACAAAGGTATCTAAAACAGGCGTATATACGCCTGTTTTAAATTGAAATTAAAATCATGATGCTTAATAACAAAGAGCCACTTTCGTCGAAAATACACCTTAAAATAACGTGTTCGCAACAATTCCCAAAAACATACACAGTACTTTATTACCTCCATAAACAGGTATATTAAGCGAAAACACTCTTTATCGCGGTCCCTTAGGAGCCATTATTCACTCGCCACTTCCGCCTGCGGCAAGGGGTGTGGATTAAGGCCTATAACTTAGCAGTTAAATATTGGATATTGTCAGGTGAATAAGATTATTTATCACCGATAAAGAAACCGTTGGAAAAATAATATGTCACACGAATTGCTGGTATAAATTTTATAGCCATCTGTAAACATTTCTCTTAAGTCTGAAGGAAAGACGTATTATTAAAATTGTTTGTGCGTGAAAAAAAAGGATGTCTCGAATGAGTTTTATGCAATTTTGAATTCGGAAACATTATCTATCAGGCAACGTATCTGAGAAAATCAAACAGTCGGGGTAAAAAAACGAAAAGAAATAAAGAAATAATGCTGGACATTTTCAAACAGTATCCATCTAGCCCCAAAGTAAGCAGAGCTTGTATTATGGGAACTACATGACTGATATACTACATAATTACTTTTTTTTTTGTAAATACATTCATATTATACATAGAAAACATCTAGACCCGAGACAAATATTTGCAGACGCAAACATTTGTCCCGCGGCGGGAATCGAACCCGCAACCTTCTGCGTCTCAGGCGGGCCTTCCCCCACTGCGCCACAGATGTCGTGGAAACTTAACGAGTATAGTATTTTTAACTCTTTTAAGGTACTTATGTCTCTATGTGTTTCTTTTTGTTTCTTATCTTATGACACACCCTTTATCGAAATGTTGTGTTGTGGTAATGTGAAGCATAAATGTATTTTCTTTCTTTTTTAACGGTTCCAAGTAGGCAGTTGGCCTCCCGCCCCGCTAGCTATCGTACTAGATCTTACGTGTATGATTTCAAGAGCGATATTAAGACGCCAATGTTGTTCTCAGATAGTATTTTATCGCTACGAGTCACTAGGGGGCACTGTAATGTTAAACAGCATCAGGGATTATCATCAAACTTTTGTGTTCCCAAAATGCTGGCAGCTTCATTTGGTAGTGATCTGGACCAGTTGACCTATCTTTAGAGCGTTTGTAACTTTTTATCAACGCGCTGCAACAGACAGAAGTGTTCCCAAAAATGCGGACAGCATTGCCAATATTTTGGGAAAGCTTCGTTTGGTAGTGATCTGGACCAGTTGGCCTATCTTTAGAGCGTTTGCAACTTTTGATCAAGGCGTTACACCAGATGGAAGTGTTCCCAAAATGCTGGCAGAATTGCTAGTATTTTGGGAAAGCTTCCGTTTGGTAGTGATTCGGACCAGTTGACCTATCTTTATGGTTGTATAAATATTTATACATTTATAATAGTTTGTCACTCAAGAAAGGTTCATCGATATATGTTATCGCAACACACCACTAGAGAGCTGCCACACTACTCGATGGAGTACACTTTAAGGGTTGTTAATTTGAAAAATTGTGAAACCCCTATTGTTTTTTACGCCTATTCCAGTGCCTCCTAATGACTTGTAGCGACTTTTTAAAGAGACACAAAACGATTGAAAAAAAAAATTATACAGACTATGTCGCTTCGTAAATAAATGATAAAATAACTGATGATCTTCAAACGGCTGAATTTTTTTTCTTGAATCATGGATAAGAATAATTTGAATCAAATCAACTTGCAAATATCATCATCATCAGCCCACATTAGTGGACATAGGCCTCTCCCAATACGCGCCACTGAGCCCAGTCTTCGGCTCTTATCATCCACTTTCTACCCGCTGCCTTTCTTACATCATCGCTCCACCTAGCCGGGGGGCGCCCCACACTACATTTGCCCTGACGCGGTCTCCACTCAAGAACTCATTTACCCCAACGGTTGTCGGTTCTTCGGCATATATGACCAGCCCATTGCCACTTCAGCTTACTAATCCTCTGAGCTCTGTCGATGACTCTCGTTCTCTGTCGGATAATCTCGTTGCGGATTTTATCTTTCAGAGAAACCCCGAGCATAGCTCGTTCCATAGCTCGCTGTGCAACCTTGTACTGGTGGATTAGCCCTACTGTGAGTGTCCACGTCTCGGCACCGTAGGTCATCACGGGTAGGACGCACTGGTTGAAGACTTTAGTCTTCAAGCATTGTGGTATGGGTGGCGAGAAGATTCGACGTAGTTTTCCGAACGCTGCCCAGCCCTCTGGATCCTTCTCTTGGCCTCCTTCTCGAAGTTGTGTCTACCCAATTGCAAAATTTATCCAAGGTAGACGTATTCTTGAACAACTTCAAATGGGTGGCCTTGTACGACGATTGGCTCCGGGTTTATGTTCCCATTGAACATAATTTTTGTTTTATCCATGTTCATCTGGAGACCAATTCGTTGAGAAGATTCAGCTAGGCCATCTAGCATTCCCTGCAGCTCCTGCAGCGACTCCGCCATCAGGACTATGTCATCTGCAAAACGTAAGTGTGAGATGTACTCGCCATTTATATTGATGCCCATATTTTTCCAGTCTAGCGTCTTAAACAGATCCTCCAATGCGTTAGTGAACAGTTTTGGAGATATGACATCTCCCTGTCTCACTCCTCTGCGCAATTGGGTGGAATTAGACTGCTGGTTCTGTACTTGAACACTCATGGTCGCGGTTTCATCTCAGCACTTCGATATAACGATAATCAACTTGGCATCGCTACAAGAATTCCAAAACAGCCCAGGTTTCGAGAGAGTCGAAGGCTTTTTCGTAGTCCACGAATGCTAAGCACAGGGGCCGATTATACTCCTCGGACTTCTGTATAATCTGCCGCACTGTATGGATGTGGTCCACGGTACTGTAGCCGCTTCGAAACCCGGCTTATTCCGGAGGCTGGAACTCATCGAATCTTCTTGCGAGACGATTCGTGATGACTCTAAAAAACAATTTGTAGACGTGGATCAGGAGTGAGATGGGCCTATAGTTCTTTAAAAGTGTTCTATCTCCTTTCTTAAAGAAAAGGATAACAATACTCCTGTTCCACGCCACCTGAGTTCTCCCACGGTAAATGACAGAGTTGAAGAGCTTCTGAAGTTCCCTTAACACACCCAGTGTTAAGGGAACCAGGAAGAGTCAGGAGCCTTCAGAAGCTCAGATGTGATTCCGTCATCACCGGGGGTTTTCCGTTTTTAAGTTGCCTAAAAGCCATCTCGATTTCATCCACGCTAACATCCGGCAGCTCTTCCGTGTGCGTAAAGTGGCGCGTAAGTGTGACTCTGGAATCGTGAATATCGGGTTCAGGGCGGGGAGCATGTGAGTCGTACAGCCGGCCGTAGAAGTCAATCTCAGCGAGAATCTGCGGCTTAGACAAGACGGTTAGGCCATTTGCTGTTTTAAGCTTTGTCAGATAACTCCTCCCAAGCTGCTGGTTAAACACTTTAGACCCTCGGTTCTGCTCAATAGCCTTCTCAATACGGCGAGTGATAGAGCACCGAAGGTCACGACGAACCAGCTTTGCAATTTGCTTGTTGAGGGCCGAACGCTCTGATGAAGTAGCCATTGTGTCTTCTCGTCGTTTTGTCATAAACCGAAAAGTCTCATCCGAGAGTTCGGATTTCCTACCCATACGTTTCATGCTGCAGATTTTTACGCCCTCTTCCCTCACGACTCCTAGCATGTTTTGGAGTTATTCGTCAACGTCTTCTGTAGTTTCCACGACAGCGAATCGATCTTCCAGTTTCTTTTGGAAGGCTTCGGATCCCGCACTAATTTGCAGTAGGTCGGAGCGTGGACTTTATCATGCGCCGCCTTTCCAACTGAACGTCGATACTTAGGGTGCCTCGGACCATTCTGTGGTCGCTTCCGGTATTGAACCTATTGCCCACCGAGACATCCCTAAATATTTGTCTTTTGTCAGTCATGATAAAGTCGATCTCATTTTTGGTAACAGAGTCGGGGCTTCGCCACGTCCACTTTCTGTGGGGCTTCTTTTTATAGAAAGAGTTCATTAAAAAGAGCCTCTCTTGATCTAGAAAGTTGACGAGCATTTGCCCCCTTTCGTCGAACTACGCTTAACCCGAGTATGTGCCAGTTTATGTTGTTCAGTTCCGTCTCTAGCTGTACCAATTGTTCGCAGTGTCTTTCCATTATACGTAGCTAAGGTCAGTTGTTTATGTTTTTGGTAGCCTACCGTATCCCGGGGATTCTTAGCACCCCCTGCCCCGCCGTTACCATGGCCGCCACCTTGGCCAGGAATAGCGGGGCGACCGGGAACTGAGGGCCGTTTAATCAAGGTGCTTATCATTGGGAGGGTTTTGCATAATCGCCATGCTGGCCAGGTGGGTTGGCGATTGCAGGGCACAGCTTGTCGCACCACTGATGCTGCTGCCCGTCAGTGGTCAGGAGATTTAACTGTGTCAGTTTAGGGAGGGCTATACCGCCATCAGCCGGTCGTCAGAGCCTCGTTTGTTTCTGCAGGATGTACCGCGTGCAGGTGTAGGTTGACGATTGGAGCAGACGGTGAAATGTAGCTCTCTTACATCCTCTGCAAATAAAAAAACTAAATCAATACGGTTCATCCTTTTGTAAGCCACGATGCCACAGACCTCTGTTCAAGTCGGGGTCTCAAAATTATCTCTGCAACTTCCCAAGATGTTATTAGATTTAATCGACCATCCGTTACTCTTTATTAATTTCAACACTATAATTAAACATACCATTTAAGTAAAAGCCTGCTTACGAAACGGCTAGATGATATCTTTGGCCATAAGACTCGAGTGGCTTAAGACATAATTTATATAGCAAAGACTAAGCTTATCAATGGATTAGCTAGTTCACTTAACCCAATCTCATCGCAGTTACTAATAAATAAATATACAACAGACACACATATATATATAGTCATGTGTGTATATTAGGATTCTCTGTATCGTACCGTGATACCACAATACCTAGGGAACAAATGTCTGCCGTATCCATAAACATCTATCCCGTCTAGGGAATCGAATCCGCATCTCTTCACAGTCGCCTTCTCTGCTGGTGTGAATGAATGAATGGATGAATAAAAAATTTTTTTAATACACCATAAACAAAATATTATTAAAGAAAAATGGAAAGTCTTATCGCTTATAAAGTAATATCTTCCAGACAACCAACAAGTGTGCTTCTTATTAGAAGCACCAAGTGGAATTGGTACCATTTTGCCCATTTGGGCAACTATACTACTTACATACATTTTAGTAAATACACACATATATCTAAAACACCCAGACCGACACAAATTTTGCAACGCAAACATTTGTCCCGCGGCTGGAATCGAACCCGTCCTGCGTCTAAGGTCTTCTGTTATTAAGACAGTAATATTTGGCTAACCACGCCCGGTGGTGGCTGGTGAACTTGGGACGAAGCTTTACATAATCTTATCCATAATTTAATAACTTAGTTATGGTCAATAATTTCAGTCATTACATAAAGTCGACGGTCTGGAAACCACTTAATATATGCCATAATCTCATCATTTATGTATAAGGATACGGCCGTCGTGATTGTCTTTTTGTGGAAAGCTTAGTATGAAAGCAGCATGTTCACTTAAGGTACATAAAACATATTTAGGTACATATAAAATTTGTTCTAAAAACTATCGGTGAAGGCACCGACTAAATTTCGAGTTATTCCGAGAGTCGTGACGACGCGACGCGGACGGAGAGCGTCGCGATCACTCACCCTGATGAAGACTAAAAAATCCCGTTTTTACAATATGAATATGAAATTTGACTTATTTTTATTGATCTGGAGGGCGGCGACCATTATTTTTCCAATTAAAAAAAACATTTGCGCATTAACACGGGCTCAAAACGATGAAAGGAAAGGGTACATCGTGAGCCGGCATGCCCTAGAACCAAAAAAAAAAAGGCACATACCATCTAAACTTTTAAATGGGTTGGTGGAAAATGAGGGTACTTGAACACCTAACTCATTTTCACCAATTACACCAGGCTAGGTTTACTGTTGGGTTTTATGACATTTAATCAAACTAAGGGGTTCGCTAAACTAAATTTCTTATAATATTGTGGTGCGGGTTCGATTCCCGCAGAGGGACAATATGTGTGTATGCTCTGTAGTTCTTTGTTCCGGGTCTGGGTGTTGTGGTACCACGGTACTCGTAGTTCCTGTCATAGGAGTCTTAGTGTGGGATCAGGACTATTTATGTGCCAAATGGGTATTCATTTATTTATCTAATTTCAGATTAACAATATCTAGGAATTTTGTATATATTGTTAATCTGAAATTACAATATCTTTGGTTTTAACGGCGAGCAATATCAACTTTTTAAAATAGTTTATATTCTTACTGGTTATCTGGTAGAAATTAGCGATAAGCCCATTGTACATAATTTTCAAAGTTCAAGTTGCTTTTAAGTATTTTTTATGTTCTTCGATTTAAGGAGAAAATAAACCACAGACAAAACAAACACGCTCACGACTGCATACCCCATGATGGTCATCTTCATATTCATCTTCAGTGCGTAAATGTTTGAGGATACCAAGTAGGAGGTAGTCAGAGGCACGTCCAAACATTATATTTGGCACGTGTCCTTATTTTGTAAGCGGTTAGCATACCACGTTGAAGCCCATCACCGCTTAAAAAGCATTTGTATAAAACACATCTTAACTCTTACAATTCTAATACAAATTTCTGACACTTTAGTTGTTTAAAAAAAACAAAAAAAAAACTTTGATGTTTTCATTAAAAATAATTTCACCTAATATTAAAACATGCATTTAAATACTAACTACCAATTATCATGAAGTTTTAGTATTAACCTAAAACCTGAATATCGTGAACTTCTAAAATCACGCACAAATCAAATTCCACATTCCATCTAAATTGTTCGGGTTTTCTTTGAAAAAGTTTGAAGCTCACAATAGGCTTTGATTCGATCCAAGGTTTAAGTCACAGTGTAGTTAGCTTTATAGCCATACAGTATGTAATGTCACAGATATTATAAAACTTTATGTATTTGCTTAAATCCGGAGGCAGAGCTGGAAAAGTTTAGGTTATTGACACCATGTCATCATTGACATTAGTTTTGTATTAACTTAAATATGTGCCTTAACTGAAGTAAACTTATCTAGCTAGTTGCTTATTTGAGTTTACGGTGAATAACTGTGACCCTGCTATATAGGCTCTTCAGTTCTAGTGTGGAGAACAAAGGTTTAACCTTAGGTAAGATCTGAAACATTAAATTCCAACACTCATTATTAAGTTATGTTATGTTTGTACCTACCGACACACCTTTATGCAACAATAAACTTTATATTATCTTTGTCTTATCTATATCTTATCTTTATCTTATCTTAAACTTATCTTGAATACTGCGTTCTGCGAAAGTGGATTTCTGCGCACTGCAGCGAAATCTACTTTGCGTAGCGTGACCCATCGAATTATTTTACCGACCGCAATTATTATTGGTACGCGATTGTCAAAAAAACAATACGTTTTCAACCTATTTATTTTAATTTCGTTTACCAGAGAGTAACAGTAAGAAAACCGTCGACTAATAGACAACACAAGACTTTTCGTTAGTCTAGAAGAAAATGGAGATTAATCAATTGTCTTTAATAGCCTAATACGGCGATAGGTACCCTGAGTTACGATTCGAGGTCGTAGGTTCCGACCTTGTAGTGCACCTATAAATTTTTCTACTTGAAAAATGTATGTGCGCCATAACACATGTTCATAGGGAAACCAACATGCCCTAGAGCATTCCAATAAGCGGCGTGAACTTGCAACCTATCACGTAAAATGCTAAATACTATCAAAACGCGAGCATTTGTAATATGAAATGTTTGGACGTGAATCTGACTATACACTTAGCATCCTCAAAGATATACGCACTGAGTATGTACATCATGGAGAAAACAGAAATAAGCGTATTTATTTTGTTCTTAAATCAACCTACTGCTTTTCATTCTATTCTGTGGGTAAAAAGTCACAACTAGATATTCTGTACCAAGGGTTTTCAGAATCTTCAAACTAACGATGCGTATAATAATGCTTCCATTGAAGCCTTTTTGTGAATGACTGAACATGATTTCTATAGTCAACTATAAGATTTTTTTTACCAATTTCCAATTTTCATTCATAATGTCAACGCGGAATATACAGAAAATGTAAAGAGGAAAGTAACAATCAGAATAAAAAAAAAAATACCTTAGTTTTTTTTTATATCTCATCTTTAACGACTAGACCGTTGCGTCTTCTATGATAGTAGTTTATTTAACTATACTAGATCAGACAAAAACACTTTTATGCAGGCCGTAAAATGTCGTTTTGAGCAACCTCCATGCATTAACTATCGATGAGTGTAAAAAAACTGAAAATCCGTCAAATAAGTCATAATCCTGTAATGTATTTTTCAATGTAAAGAATTAGTTTGTACTTAAAAGTAATAATAGAATAGAATAGAGTTTATTTTGCAACAAAACTTTGTACGATACAATATAGTAAAGTTATGTAGTCTTTATTACATTGTATATATTAACTATACGGTAATAAAGACTTCACATAGGTAGATAGTTTCAAAACGATCCCAACTCACTTGGTAATACTGGCTGCAACAACCAGCGCTGGTCTAAATATAAAGTTTTTTAAAATAAAATTTGTCCTATTTACCTAACTACCTTATTAGACTGCTACAAAACAAAATAGAAAAGACCAAAGTCTTTTCCCTTCAACCACGCGTCCGACATTCCAGCCAATTTTTCCAAACATGGATTTTCCCAGGACAAAAACCGTTGCTATAACGTAGTGTCGTCTCATTTGCGGCTGATTCCGAATGTCCTTGAGCCTCCGACACCAGATTAAGGAGACATCTTCAAGGCTTAGGATTAAAGCGTGCCGGGTACGTAAGACGGAACGGAGGTTGAAAAAGAAAAGAATGTTATTTGCATCATAATGTGATTTTTGATTTCATGGCGTAGTTTACATGTGTGGTCTAACAAGCAATCATCAATATTTAGATGGATGATCTTTAGTTTTTTGGAAAGTGAAATTTTGACTACTGGATTTTTTTACCTGATTCCCATTCATTATGCCGTATTCGTAACACGTATTCTGTAAAAATTTCAACTGTTAGGTATAATAGTCAAAAAAATACATCCCAGGGACAGACCATGTATTTTTTAACGTTTTTTGTACGGCTAGCTCCTCTTGGGTTGGAGCTTGAGGATTTTATTACATAGGTACCATTATAATGGCAATAGCCTTAGACTAATTCTTAACAAATTTTAACTTTTAACTAGCCACTTGTTACGGTAAAAAATACAGTCCTTACAGACAGACCGACAGATAGCGCCGCCGAAGCCTTAGTAATAGGATCCTGTTTGTACACTTTGGGTCTCATTACGAAAGGCGGTTTAAATCGGTGGTTTATCTTTTAGACTTTTGAGTCCTGATTTTCAAGACAATTTTTTGTATGAAGAAAACATGGTTTAAAATTGAATGCTTTAATAAAATAGCCAACAGTCTTTTTGACATTTTAAAAAGAGACTTGACTACAAATAACTACTAAAAGATAACCAGGCGGTCAACTATATTATTTCTATCATAATTCAACCTCTTTTCGAGAACCTACTTTTTTCTGATAGCCAATCAACTTAGTGTTTCTTTTTTATTTTGGTTTTGAAGTGTTTTTTAAATTATATTGACACCCGCGGTTTTATTTTATATTTAAATTGTAGACCTTAGACGCTTTGCAATAATACTATTTTTACGATAAGGTATAATTTTAAACCTTGGTTTAGTGTCTCTGACAGAATTCGAGTTCAACTCGAGTTTAGGCCACGTTTCGTAATGAGATCGTCTTGGTTTGGACGGAACCATGACAATGCAATCATACTATTTCTATTTAATCAATCCTAAAACCCCTCTGACTTTGAGTAGACCTTTCATCTGCATACGAATTTCTCGACACCTACCTAAAAAGTATGAAACTTTATCTTCTCGATTCCGATATCGGATCATGATCGTTACCGTTGGTTTGTTATGTAAATTGAGTTTCGATGGCCTCGCGTTCTGTTTTTGGTGACATTGTGAGAACAGCTAGTTTAGTCGGGTAGAAAATATCGCTCTTTGTTTCCTGTTTTATGAGCCTTATACACATTCTATCTTTACATCATCCTAACTGGTAGCTTTTCTAAAAGTCTCTCAATAAATAAGTTCAGCTTATTCGATTGGCACCACACTATAGCCGAATGAAGGATCACCAAGCAGAGTTTGTTGCCTGATTCTTCTAGGCAAGATCGTGCGAGAGGGGAATCGGTGTTAATTAATTAAATATTACATTCACGTAGTTTTTAATCTGACCTTTCTATACCTTGCTGAATTTTTGGATTATTACATTTTAATGTGGATGATATTTCGCCTAGTGAACAAAATCGGAATCGGAACACGAAATTGAAGTCTTTGACACATGTTATTAAAAATATATAATTTAAGGCACGAATCATGTAAAGCCAACTGACCCCTAATAACGTGTGGTCACATAATAAATGTTGAATCCTTTATAAGGACCATGTTGTACAAAATGATAACAAAAAACTATTTAAAAATCTACAAAACGCGGATGTGGCGTTGTAATAGAAAATAACTTAAAGTAGTAACAGAATTTAAATTCGTTCAGCCATAAGGGAGCTATGTGTTTTATGCAATAGAAAGACAGACAAAGGCTTAAACCTTATTCTTCGAAACCATATACTTTGTGTCTACGTCCATTGCGTCGAAGGTTTAAAAATAACGTCACATCCAACCTTTTCTTAAAATTATTACTTCCCAAAATTACTTCTTCCCGCACTGACCATTCGCATAAAGTCCACATCATATACGGCCAGTATATGATGTGGATTATCATCATCAAAAGGATGTAGAAGATCACTACTGGACATAGGCCTCTTAAAGAGTGCCATGACTATTATTGCTCACTAGAGGGGCGTGACACACAACAATGGCCCAATAATGACCATCTTGAAATCTCAATTATCGTTGTGAGAAAATAAATTGTTCAGACTGACTGCGCTGATCTGTTCCCGCACCATAAAGACAACGTTATTTCTGATAACTACAGAGAGAACTAGCTCTTCTTGTTCCCGATTCCTCGATCGAAACTCGATTGAACTCGATGCGTCGTTCAAGTAAAGATTCAATTGTTGATGCGCGTATTGATGTTTATTATTTGTTACAATGTTTTCACAGCGTAATTGCAATAAGGGATTGCGGAACGAGCGACGCTTTTCGGATACATACACGGTTTTAGGGAGTTTTGAACGCTTTGGATTCTTAAAAACGGTTTTCGCTGTTGTACGCCTGAATAATTCTTATCTGCTGTCTTCACTCTATTTGTGACGGCCACCATTTTGTAAAAATCTGAAACGGAAACTTTAATAAAGATAAAGCGGACTTTTTAATTTCTCTATTGACCCGTGTTTAATAGGATTACTCTAGACTCAGATAGGTGTGATAAGTAAAATATAAAAGATAAGCACAGTTTTATTTCTATAGCTCCTACCATCGACGTTTACTCAGGCTCGGTGGAAGAATTGCCAGCTGAAACATAAAACTCTTTATTCTTTCGAAAAAATAAAAGAAAACCTCAAAAATAGGTGATAACCAATACCAGATGGGCGAAAGGAAAATTTCAGTGCGTACCTTAGAATGTTAAGTTTACATTATATGAGAGGTTTAGATTGCAAGTGTTATGTTTATTTATTATTTTTTATTTATTCAATATAAACATTACAGGTTTTTTTTAACCCTAAAGCGATGATATAATATATCATCGCTATAATATACTTTCTTACATATTATGTAAGAAAGTATATTATATCAGATAGAAGAAGAGAACTAAACTAAACAATTTGTTTCTAAATCTACCTGTGCTATTTGTAGGAGTTTCGGCAGGCTATTGTAAAAAATATCCACGTTATTCGCAGACAAGATATTTAGCAGATAGATAGCGAGTGACATGGGGGCAAACTTAAGTAAGTTGGTCCTACAGTTGGGCACCTCAAGCATGGCGGGGCGGCGGCGCGCGCCCAAGTAGTCGTTGGGCGCGCGCAGCCGCAGCGCCGCCAGCACCTCCGGGTGGAACAGCTCCCCGCGGAGCACGCGCACCACGTACTTCACCAGCGCCACGTCTCTCCGCACCGACAGCCTGCAATATCCTACCATACCTAAAACTAACAGACTCGGGTACATTAATGGGTAATATGGATACACTCCATATTCTTTTAGGTACAAAAAGCGAGTAAATTTATTTCGAATCTTTTCCACCATTAGTTTGTACTTAGCTTCGTTAAGGTTCCAAATTATAGCATTTGTTTCTTAATGACTTCTCACGAGAGCATTATATAAAACTTTAATAACATTGATGTTCTTAAAATTCATACTCTGCCTCAGAATAAAACCCAAGTTTCTAAAAGATTTGGCGCACACATTTACAATATGGCGCCGGAACCTTAAGTCAGGCACCATTTCAAGGTGGTCGCGGACGGACATGGTTCTCGGCAGCCCTATCCCCTCCACCACGTACTGGTACTACAAGGGCACGCGAACGCGGCTGTAGCTCATCACGGAGCACTTCTTTATTCTTTATTCAAATCAACCTTTTACAATGGGATTAGAAGATACTACGTATCCTTCACTTCACTTCACTTCTCGATTATGGCTTTTGTATCCTTCACTTCACTTCTTGAATATGGCTTTTATTTGTCACAGTTCTGCCATACACTGAACAAAAACGGAAGCACAGACGCAGAGTAGATATTTTCTTATTTAGCCTGCTCCATAAGCATTATAGCACAGTCAAGCTACAAAACCACAGACTATTTTAAACAAAAAATCGTTTATAGACTCTGACTGCACAGACCACAGACAAGCAAATAATATCTATCTATATATGTTTTTTATTATTTTATTTTTATTTTTATTTTTGTTTTTAAGTTGCTCACCGTTGATCGTGACATCACGATGCAGGCCCTGTCTAAAAATCAGCGCTGCACCTTTCCTAGGTTTGGTGCAGCATTATGCTGAGACAGGGACCTTTTTGACCCCACACAACACATCTTGTATTTGTATCTGTTTTTTAATGTTTGTTTTAATTTAGCTATTTTGTCACCTGTTGTGTTGTGTTGTGGTAAATAAATGTTTTTTTCTTTTCTTTTTTTTTTCTTATTCTTTATTGTACACATAAATAAACATTTACAATAGGCAGAATTAAATGACATGTACAAAGGCGAGCTTAACCCTAAACAGAGTTTTCTTCCAGCAAACCTTGAGCTAGGGAGAGGTATTTATAGATGTAGGATAGTGTACAGAAAAAAAAAACCTAAAAATAACTAAATATATATAAAAATATATAAACCATGCTAAAATATATACTATAAAACATATACAATACAATTTTTTAGAGAGACAGATAGTGCTCTTTAACTCTTCTCCTGAAGACATAAATTGAAGGACTATCACATATAGTATGTGGTAGGGCATTCCAACGCTTAACCGCATAAACAGTTAATGAATCGTTACGTTAAACAGTAATTTGTTGGACCTGCTCCATTGGACCACCCTATCTATGTCGCACTGGAGCCTTTCAATCAGATACTGTTAGAAACACTTTCAGGTCGTCCGCAAAGAGCAAACAGAATGCCTCCTTAACAACTTCCAGGAGATCGTTTATCAAGATAACGAATTCTTGGGGACAAAAACGTGTAATACGGGGCCGATTGGTACCCCGCGTACTCCACATACTGCCGGCGTTCACTAAGGTAGCTCGCGAAGAATTTGAGAAAATGTGGCGTGAAACATATTGCGGAAAACTTTGACAGCAGGACATCGTTATCGACGGCATCGAAGGCTTTCTGAAAGTCGAAGTACGCGCAGTCTATCTGCCTACCAGCGTCCACGCGAACGACAGCAGGTTGCTGGCCGTGCTGCGCCCCGGCCGGATGACGTGCTGGGCATCGCTCAGGCGTGCGCTCACTTACGAATAAATACAGTTATACCAACCTTACAATACCTTATCCATCATCAGACAGAAGAAGTAGAAGCGGGCTCTGAACAGAACGTGTAACAAGAGTGACATAAGTACCAATTTCCTATGACATCTGTTCTTAGTGACAGGCCAATAATATTTTTACTCTATCCCGCTCAGCTATTTCCTACTCATTATCCTTTCGCTGTGGAGCGCCAGCAATAAGCTTCATTTAAAGATGCTACGAGAGACTGTTTCCTGAGACGGATACAAAGAGGCTTTTCAAGCGATGGGCCGTTCTCTCGTGGAGGCCTATGTTCTGCAGTATACTTCACCAGGCTGTTGATAATGATGATGAAGGATTAAGTACAAGTAAAAGGCACCTACACTTTTCAAAATACTTGACTCGTCTACGTATACAGAAAGCACTGTTTTAAACTTTTGATATATTTATGTATATTAAAGAGAAAATTATGAAGTTTCTACATGTTAAGGAACAATACACTAAAACCAACTATTACCATATTAAAATATCAAAATACTTCTTATGTCAAGGAAGCCTACTGTATTTTACAGAGAAATACTTACTATAAGCGCAGCAACCAACACACATAAAGCGCTTTTGCTAGGGAATTATTTTTTCTGCGCTTTTGCTTAGGATATAAAGTCATTGGATTTTGAAATGTTAAGCATAATGGCCGTAACTACTTCTCTTGCGCCTGTTATGTTATAGAATACATGCTAAGAATTCGTTTTATCTCAAAAAGCAACATTGATTACGGTTCATATTACAAGTATGTTTTACACTAATCCCAAGAACATTCCTAATGCTTTATTTTGAAAAATACTATACTGGAATTTAATTTTTTTTTCTTAATTTATCAAAGCTTACTAATCCAACCTTCAAATATAAAATAAAAATAATGATTAAGTACATAAAGAACTTGTATTTGGACATCAAATTTAAAAGTATTTTACACACAGTCACTAGTATTTATTACACCCGTATTTTTAATATTAATAAAACGTATTAATTCTATAATTTTTCGTCACTTAACTTTGAGCTTGAAGGTATTTCATTGATAATATTATTTCAAGATTGCCTTCACATGTTATACCTGTAAAGGTTGAAAATAAAATATTCAAAATTAAACAAAAAATAATTAATCTAAAAGATTAAAAAAATATACCTAACGTAACAAATTAGAAAAATAGTTAAATTAATCAAATCTTATAAAATCGTTTGTCCTGCCTCCTGACTCATCAATCGCACATCCAAAATTATTAAGTCTAGTAAGCTAAAATTTGGATGATAAGCTTATTTTAGAACGAGATACTTACGTTATAAAATAAACTTATGATAGAAAGGATTAATGGAAATTTCAACTTTAAGGGGATGAAATGGAGTGGATATTTGTATGAGAGACTTTGTTCTTTGAAGTTTAAAAAGAAAGTCTTAGAAAACTTGAATTAAAGCTACTGAGCATAAATTAATAATGACGTTTTTCAGGTTGGGTTCAAGAGGGGTGAAAGTTTGTGTGGGAGTATAGATATTTTTTTAAAGTAAGTACTTGAAAATTGCTGGCCAAGATGAACAAAGCTTTCGGTATAAGCAATACTCCTTGGAAAAAACATGATCATTTTTAATTGGTCTATTCTGATATTCAATTAGGATTTTAATTGGAGTCTGGTGGTTGGAAACTAAACAATAAAATTTCCGAGTATTTTACCTAGACTAGTTCCTACTTAAGTGTTTTCATATAAAATATTGTCATTTGTTATTTAAGAAGGTTTCTTTTAAAATGTTTTTGTAGGTTTTTTGTATTATTTTAAATATATTAATTTTGATGATATACTCAAAGTGAAGTGATAAAATATGATAAAATTAATACGTTTTATTAATATTTAACGACTGATTTAGTATGTATGTGAATAAGACTGTGTAAATTACTAAACTAAAGATAACGATGTATTTAAATAAATAAAAAATACTGGTTTTTCAATTTTTTTCATTTATCCCCAAACTAAGCAGAGCTTGTATTACGGGAACTACAATACTGAAATACTATTTATATATATTTTTTTAATACGTAGAAATTATACATAGAAACGCCCAGAACAGAGACAAGTATTTAGAGATGAAACAAACATTTGTCCCGCGGCGGTAATCCTACCCGCAATCTTCTGCATCTCAGGCGGGCCTTTACCCACTGATCTACTAGAGGTCGTCAAATATCCTTAGCATAATGCTATTGTAAGCAGTTACTGTGATTATGGCAAGGAAACTTTGAGCTATATTTAAGGTATAACAGTGTAATGTGCGCTTACGACTGTTATTCCAAGAAACCAAAAAGAAAATCGGTAGTTACGGCAATCGTGTAAATTGAAAATAGCCTTAGACGCTTTTGTTCGACAAACTCGAAATAAAAGTTATAGATCTCTATACGCTGATTCCGAATATGCTACTAACTCAATTTAGACAAAAGTGCTGCTTACGGCTTCTGTCACGGCAGAGGTGACAACGCGTTTAGCTTTGCGAACGCTCGTTAAGGATAGCTTTAAGATGGTGGCGGCGATTACAGAACGTATTTCGTACGCTTTTTGGAAGATTTGGTAAATAAATTATAGGACCGTGTTTAGGGGTGATATGGGTAAACTTTTTTCTTTGAGGTATTCCAATATATTTCGTGGTTTTTATAAACATGGCTTTACATCGCCATTTATGTATGGATTTGTTATAGCAATTTTCTGCCACCCAAATGGTGCTCTTGTATCGCAACGGTCCCTCTGAAAATTGTTAAAAGTCAACAGGTCATTCATTGAATTCATTCATCGAAATCATATAGTTCAATTTGATGTCAACTTTTAAACTAAGAATTCAAGATTGTGTGGATACACCCGAGTGGTATAAGGTGTTAGATATTCTGTACTCATCAAAGGCTTTTAAAATGTTCAAGAAGCTTTACAAACCGACCACGCCAATCCATTTGAAAACATTAAAATCTTTTTCCCTACTGCTTTTGAAAACATTTCTTAGCAAATGTCAGAGTGATTGCTAAAATGAAGCTTAAGTACGACTTAATCGAGCAAATTGTGGTTGGAAATATGTTTTAAACCGTCTGAACCACATTGTACCTGTCGCTTTTTGTTTCAAAAAAAAAGATAGCAAAAACAGAGTTCTCTGCGTTTGAATGTTTTTAACTCCTGATGAATACCTTATGTTTATCATTATATTTTATACCTATATACTCACATGTAGCGATTTCACTCACACGGAATCTATTCCGTACTTACCTTACAAAGAGACTTCTATGGACAGAATTAAAAAAATGTTAAAGGAGTTAAAGAAACAAGCAACGCATCAATGCCCCAGATATTGTCAACCTGTTTTCCGCGACATAACATAAAAAAAGTGTATTAGTTGAAAAGGTGTGGGTAAATTAACAAGGATATGAGAATTTCATCTTTATTTATCAGTATTGCAGGATTGCTGGCCCGGTGTCGGTTGTCCTAGATGGACAAGAATTGTGAGGTAATGCAATTATTGTGATAGAGGTTAGCAATTTGCTATATGTCATTGACTCAGCAAAAATTTCAAAGTGAGAATTATTCATCATCTCTTATATAAATTCAGGGCTGAATCTTAGCCTCGTATACAAGCTTCGAATTCGAAAGAAGGCCTGATAAATAAATGGCCTGATAGATAATTTGCTAGAAGTCAGTGGATTGATATGGATGAAGACCGTTAGTCACCAGTTTATTTAAACACACTACAATCATTTACATAGTCATAACCTTACACAAGGATTCTTTGTATCAGTAACTACGAGTAACATAGTACCACAATACTCAGACCCGAAATAAATATCTGCAGAACATGTGAACATTTATCATGCGACATTTTTTTAACATACAACATTTTTGGGTAAGTCAAATGCAGCGGTGGACTACAGGCTGACGATGATAAACTCTGAGGAATTTATAATTTTAAAGAGGTTAAAATTATCTGTTTAATATATAACTCAATATCAGAACTGCCAAATCTCTTCCTATCTTCTAAAAGCTATTGCACAGTCACTATCTGTCCATATCTCAAAGCTGATGAGTTTCTATCTTATTGTTTATTTATGGTTATAGATTATATAATTATGTAGGTATATGTATTAATGTATGAATGAATATATGTGTTATCCAATATTACGACACTGTGTATGTTTGTATTGTCTATACACCACCATCCTTTATCGTGCATGTCAATTCCTGTCCATCCAAAGGTTGTCTGGAAGAGATCGCTATAAGCGATAAGACCGCCCATTGTACTTACGCGATTAGATTATAATTTTCTGTGTTATTTGTAAGCAACATATTATGTGGTGTACAATAAAGTGTTACCTATCTATATATATATCTACAATATAAATGATAATGGTATATTATGGTATATGTCCCTTGGGAGAGGGCAAGGCCTTTGGTATGGGACGCCACATGCGTAGATACCCTAGCACCATCTCTTCTTTCGGGGACATCAGTTGGAGCCGGTGCAGCGGCTGATTCGGCTGAGGATCTCAAGAAGCGCAAATATAGAAATCTCGGAAGAACTTACTTATTTGAGCCTTTTGGGGTTGAGACTCTGGGTCCGTTTGGAAACGGGTCCCTTCGCGTTTCCAAATTCTTATCTGGGTCAACGCATTAGCATTGCCATTCAGCGTGGCTATGCGGCCAGTATTTTGGGAACGCTTCCGCCTGGTAGTGATCTGGATCAGTTGAGCTATCTAAAGATCGTTTGCAACGGTCTTTAGATAGCTAGCTGTTTCATCTGTATTTTTTGTATATACCTACTTGTACATAGTTGTATGAATAAATGTATTCTATTAACGATTGTTCAATGTTACAAGACTTGCATACTCTCGCCCTTCATCGAAAAAGTCCAAATATCTAAAATCTAATTTATCTAAATACATAAAAATATCTCCTTATCTCATCTGATGAGCGGCTTGCATGCGATTCTACCATTATGGTCTCGTAAGTTTTCAATAAAGATATCAGGTATTTTATGATACATTTTATAAAGAGTGTTGCATGTGTGTTGGTAAAATAGTTAAAATATTCAGTGGAATATAAGTGCTTTAATTTTGACTACTAAACTGAAATGCAACTGGGCGGGATACGATAGCCTGCAGATGGACGATGTCGACAGGGCAGACCTAGAAAACGTTGGCCTTGATGCTTTCAGAATGGCTGGTGGAAATTAGCAAGTGACTGATTTGGGGGAGACTTTTTTAAAGCAGTGAGATAGAGTAGGTTAAAAAAATTACAAAATATGTTTAGGTTTTAGTATTTCTAAAACTTTCACGATTTTTTCACGGGTCTTTACCTTTTTAATTATTTTCCCATGATCAGGCTATTGCAACACAGTTGAAAATTCGAGGAAATTGGGAAAGTAAAGTTAAAAAAATATAAAAAAATTGTTTACTTCTTTTTACTTCTTAAACTTTTGCGATCAATTAATAGAATTCGTTTTTTTTGCGGGTATTTATTGCGTTTACCTTTTTTATTATTTTCCCGTGATCAGGCTATTGCAACACAGTTGAAATTTGAGGTAAATAATAAAAATAGTATATGCATAATATTATATTAAAACACTGTGACTTACATTTGAGTTGTTTTAATCACATTGTAATGAAAAGCTTATTCTAAAAGTGTGTCCATAGATAATAAACTCCATAGACTGAAACTCTAATGCCCTTGCAGCCAACCACCGATGCATGGCATCAAGCTATGGCTATGGACCTTAGGTGTTATCAGTGTTGCCTGACAGCGATAAAAATCCGTAAAATAAGCATAACTGTGTTCTGTCTTGTCAGCTTCTAAATACCTTAAGCACTTGTTTGCAGTGCAAGTGTTTTTGCAAGTGATTTATGTTCAGATTGCCCACCTCATGAATTATTTTTATAAAACGTTTTCTTCCCCAGCTTTTCTTTCTCGAAAGTACTCTCAAGCCCAACATTTCAATTTGGTCCCCAGCGTTCCAAGTCCAATACGGGACCACAGTAATGCCTGAATAATTTATACGGCGCTTCCCCTAAAGTGAGCACTAACGTAGATTTGTGGTCAATACTCGGGATGAGCTCGTATTATTGTACAGACGGTAACTCAATTGTTGAGAAGTTTTTTTGAGTAAAGCCCAAACGACAAAATTTTATAAAAACAAATATGCTCACGACTGTACGGACATCCTCAGACACTTACTCATTGTGTAGATCTTTGAGGATTCCAAGTAGGAGGTAGTTAGAAGATCATTGCATTTGGCACATGCCGTCGTTTTGATAGGTTACAAGCTGCTTATTGGAACATTAATATTGATAAATTAAGACGGAATTCATTTTAAAAGGCTGACTCAAGGGGCTTCGCGCGGCTATTGATGAAATCGATCGATAGAAGATATTCTATCTTCTTGGTGATATTGTTTTTTTTTACACACGAGATTGGTTTTTCGGTAGACGATTAAAATTATGTTGTATCAATAGATTTGTAGAATTCATAGCGCTAGTGACGCTAGATACATTTTGGAGGCGCTGTAATAAACGATGAAAACGTCGGGGGTGAAATTTAGAAATAATTACTTTTGCCCGTGTTCATATTTCTAACCGCACCGGCGATAATATCCCGAAGCATTTTCATTAAATGAAAGGAATTTTATCTATGTTCTTAACATAAAATTGTACATCGTTGAACAGCTTCTTAAAATATGTTTCGAAAAACGAATGTAAACTGCAAAACGCAGCGACAGCTTTCGAAACAAATGTTTTTCCGAACTTTCAATATAAACCGCAACCATTTGAAATCAACAAATGATTTCAAATGGTTTTGTTTTGTCCTTTGTTTTTTATGTTATGCCGTACATACGGCCTATCTAATGTAATGCGGTCCCCTTTTTGGGATTCAATATTTTGCAATTTGCGTCACCTATTGAAATCTGAAAAACCTGGTACATTGCTGGTGCGATGCCTGCTCTGAACGACGCTTTTCTTAAAGCCTATCGGAAACACCTCAGAAGGCAACTTATTCCACAGTTTACATGTCCGGGAAGATAGGATCCCGTAAAGCGGGTAGTAATAAGATTCGCGTATCAATCATGTATGGATGAGTCCTTTTGACGTGAGGAGGTGGTGAATTGATAAATCAATAGAAAGATGCGTCTGCTCGCTAACGCTGCCTAGGAATAATTTATAAATGATATCCAACCACTTTGTTTGAAGTACAGATAGACTTCCGACTACTTTATGGCTAATGTTAGACTACGTCTTCGTAGATGTCTTTGAGTCCGTCGCTCTTTGTCATTACTTGGTGTAATTATTAGCCACGCGTCTGTTACTTCGCCGTCATTCTTGCCTTTTGTAACTAGAAAGTGCAAGCATTACTGCTAGCTTGGCCGCAGAATTAAATGGGACAGTGGACTTCCCGAGACGAGTCCCGCAATAATGGAGCTGCAAATCACAAGCATTTAGGGGACGCTCATTTTATCTTGTATTTTTTATACAATTTTCTCGCTTAAAGTCGCAAAAAGGGTATAAATAACTCCGTGTAAAACAGAACGTTAAGACCGTGAAAAAAAATGATATGAAGAGAAGTTTTCTTAAACATTTCCAGATCTAATACTAGTCGTCGAGAAAGTCTTCAGTGAGGTTATCAAGTAGGGGGTAATAAGAGGCACGTCCAAACGTTATATATGGCATATGCCCACGTTTGGCATGATTAAAGGCTTTCCGCGTGATATGTTGCATGCCCATTGCCTTTTACAACACTAACCCATGTCACATGTTTCTGAATATTTTACTTCGCCGTTTTGCCGAGCACATTTGGTTCGTACTTATCGCAAAATTCATTGGTCGTGCAATGGATTCAAACCTACAACCTTCGGCCGCTGATTTTTAAGTCATTATTTTATAAAATATGATCTTATTTGGATTTATCCAAGATCAACTTAACCTTCACAACTCTTAGCATTTCAAGGACCTTTTACAAGAGTTGTGTCACTACACATTAAAATAAAATTAAAACTGAAAAAAAAAAAACTATTTACAATTATTTCACGGAATCCCGCATTGTGTCTAGTAAGAACCGCCATAGATCCACGTGTTAAAAATATTTTTTGTGTTGTTTTTTGTGAAGGCATTTTAAGATATTTGACCGCGACACTATTCCTCATAATTGCTGCTTTTAACATCAGCCAAAAGCAAAGATGAAAACATCGAAGGATAAAATTACTTTTCTAAAACACACATTACACTTATGTTGACACCTGTACTTATGACGAGCTCTGGACAAATTAACAATGTCTGCTCATAAAATAATATGATATACGGTGAACGTGTTTATTTCTGGACCAACGATACATCAAGCTTAGTTTTACAGCTAAAGTGGATGAATTAATTGCGTTATATAACTAACTGCCTGTGAAAAGTGGATGCGCTGAGGCCGACACGGCCTTTTGGCGTTGGTTCAAATCCGTGGGTTCAAATCCGGGCGTAGATGCACGCCCGGAAAGGATGCCATTATATGACACACTATTTAGTTTTTTGTTTAATGATGTAGATTTTAAGCAAAATCACATTTAAAAACCGTCGCTAACTTAACCGCACTAAAAAAATGAAAATTAAACATTAGCATTTCCATCTTGGGTTATTTATCTAAAGACCGTGACAAGCCGTCATGACATCTATAGATGTTTTAAAGGGTTTTCACCTGTAGGTATATTTTGTAGTTAAAAGTGTCCCACAAGGGGAATTTTATGATATCGAAAAAGTATCTCACTTTAACGAGACTTGAATCCTAGACTTCCCACTAGATACGCGGGGGCTATACCAAACTAAGCTACGGGTTCCGTACCCGCCTAGTTGAAATTCTTGGTAAGTATTATTATTTTAGGAATAAGTATTATAAAATGCTAACTACTGTACAACTAATATACGCAGATTTGTGATGATACTAATTTGGGAAGTAGGGGATAGATACACCTCTAATCATTATATTTGGTACATGCCCACATTTTTCATAGTAGTTAGCATTCCACGTGCAAGTCCATCGCCGCTAATTGGAACACCAACCAATGGCACATGCCTTCGAATTTTTGGTTCTTGGGCATGACGGTTTCTTTCACCATTTTGAGCAAATTGAAAAAGGTCATTGGCGCACAACTGGATTCGAACCTACGACTATCGGATCGGAAGTCGAGCTACAGTCTACTTAGCCAACACGGGTACTATCGAGTACTAAAGTCGTTGTGCAAGAACTTGCTAAAATTAAACCAAACTACCCTACTTTAATATTGGCCTCACGTACTGAACTCCAAAGGAAGTCGCCTACAAAACTGACGTAAGTAGAATATGAATTTTTGTTCCCACCACGTCTTTATGAAGCCTTAATTAAGTTTTGTTTAATAACCTGGCACCTAGTTATGAATTAAGTTGTAAAAGTGAGGTAAGTACTTAAATAATTCAGCGGTTCTTGTAGTGCACCCTGAATTCCGATCCGAAAGCCATGGGTTCAAATTCAGTCGTGCACCATTTAAATTCTCATAAAAAAATATATGCACATTATTATTTTTTTGGTTGGAAATGGAAGGCCTCGGCGAACGTACTCTGACCAAATTGGAGACATTCTAGAGAAAAGCCAGGTCAGAAGTACACTAAATGTTATAAAGTATGTCAGGATCGTAGCAAGTGGAAATCCTTGGTCTCTGCCTACCCCTCTGGGAAACAGGCGTGACTATATTTATGTACCTTTTTTTAGTTTTTACAGCCGTGTTGGCCTAGTGGGCGATACCTCGACTTCTGATCCGGAGGTCGTGGGTTCGAACCCGGTCGTGCACCAATGGATTTTTCCACTTGAAAAATTTATGTGCGCATTAACACGTGCTCAAAACGGTGAAGGAAAACATCATGAGGAAACCGGCATGCCCTAAAACCAAAAATTCGAAGGCATGTGCCAACAGTTAGTGTTCCAATAAGCGGCGATGGGCTTGCAACCTGTCCCGTGGAATGCTAACTACTTGCAAAACGCGGGCATGTACCAAATTTAATGTTTGGACGTGCTTCTGACTACCCCCTACTTGGTGTCCTCGAAGATCTACTCACTGAGTATGTATCTGAGGATGTCCATCTTGGTGGGAAGAAAGTCGTGAGCGTGTTTTTTTTTTTTAGTTTTTAGTGAAAACGACACTTGTGTTGAACATTAAATTTAAATATGGGCATAAAACTAAGATTCTGCGGGATTTGGAATCTAGTCTAGAACCATTTAAAGGCATGGCTTGGAACCTGTCACATGAATGCTAACTACAATAAAAAAGGTGGGCATGTACCAAATATAATTTTCGGACGTTCCATTTGATACCCTCGAAGATCTATCTGACTCAATCTACCCTCTTTATGACTATTTTATAGCAAATTACTATAACGGTTCTATAAATCCAAAGCGATGATTGAATAACAGAAGTGAAACTTCCAATTATTTTCCAATGGAATTTAATCCGCAATGCATTGATTGAAACAAATAATTGTCTGCATAATCCTTCCTGTTGGGCTGTTCACACGTTTGGAGCTCGTGCTGTCTCCATCTTTGATTGGAATGGGCTCTAGCCTTTAAGCTGCAGGACTGGCATTGGATGCTGCTTCGATTAAATGTAGTTTTCAAGTCATTTCAGCCAGGAAATTGGAACCTACAAAATGGCGTGATGGCTGTTGCGATCAACTTGCGGAAAAAGGTTGTAAAATTTCGCTCGCGTAAGTGTGGACCCCCCTGTACAAATGCTACTGCAGTACTTGATGAAATAAAATATATATAAATACTATAAAGACCAACATCTCGACCCGTGAGCGCTTGATTAGGCTTGCCAAACCGATGAAATGAAATAGAAACGAGCTGTAGCTATTAAAAAGGTGTTGCTTTGAAAAATAAAAAAAATCCCTAACTTTTATTTTACGGAAAATATTTTGAAATTGGGATACTTATTTGGAAATTTGCCAGCATTTCGCGAACGCTTCTATTTGGTAGTGATCTGGATCAGTATACTTACCAAGTAGTGGGTATTTCGTATCTGTATATTCAGCTTGTACAGAGTTGTATAAATATTTTTGAAATTGTATTTTGGTCTGAAAATGGGGGTTATTTTACACACAATAAGTAACTTCACCTTTCGAAAGTTGGCTATTATTATTAAAATTATTATAGGTAGCAAATATCAGTAGTTTTATGTGAAAACTGACAGACTGTGACTGAATTGTGTGTCCTTTTCTAAGGTTTTAGATTTATTTATTTATATTATAATATCTAGATACTTAATCCTTTTTGGATCACGTACCTTTGAGGGCTTCTGTATAATCTTGAAACTAGTTTAAACTGACTTGGCAAAATTTATTTGCAACGAAAAATACTTTTCCGTTAGAGCCGCCACACCAAACTGTGCCTCTGGGCCGAAAATAAAGAACATCGCACTTTGCAGACCTAATCCAGTACCATTTAGCCAGAACAAAGGATCTAAATGTAAAAGGGTGCAGCTAAAAGCCACCTGCATCGTCGGCTAAGCCAATGTAAATGAACACCAGTAACACAACTTCATCTCTTTCATAAAAAAAGCTATATAAATTTGCGATTTTTTATTAAATAATAAATAAATAAATAATGCTGGACATTTTTTACACAGCATCATCTAGCCCCAAAGTAAGCAGAGCTTATGGGATTTACATGACTGATATTCTACTTTTTTTTTTTTGTAAATACATACATATTATACATAGAAAACACTCAGATCCGAGACAAATATCAGCAGATCATACAAACATTTGTCCCGCGGCGGGAATCAAACCCGCAACCTTCTGCGTCTCAGGCGGGCCTTTGCCCACTACGCCACAGAGGTTTCATTGTTACAAAAAATAAAGTTCAAAAAAAATAGTGTGCGTGTTTTGACTTACGTGCCAATTCGTGCAAATATAATTATTAGAAAAGGACATACAGTATCAATAAAACCCAGCTCTAGACTGTGTTTTAAACTAATAGTAATGTCAGCATTCCTATATGGGCACGTAATATTAGCATCAATAACGCCTGTCTGAATTATATAAAGGGTATCGCACACATACCTCGAAACTGGATCGGCACCGAGGTCGTCAGAGAACAATTTCATAACAAATAGCCATCAGTGAGCTGTCACCTAGCCGTCAGTGTGGTCCCCCAGACGTAGCCGCGTAGATACTGTATAGGTGCTGACCCGTTGCCAGTTGTGTACTTACGTCGCATTGTCAGCTGGTTAATGGTGAGGCGGTGCCAATCCCGTGGTGAGAAGATACGTGTGCGATAATCTTTAGTGACAGATTTCAATGAAAATGTACAGTAAGATTCGTCCAAGTTTACTTTATACGGGCTTAAGAATCTGGTTTTCTCTTAATGTTAATTAACAACACAGAGTAACATTTTGTGAATTTTTGGCTGTCTCCATATAATAACGAAGCATTTAAAGTACGAAGCTGCGTTACTGATAACTATTACAATGTCTTATACTATAAATCTTCTTAACATTTTATCCTCAAGAATGCTCCAGACAGTGTTTGAAATACGAAGGCATGTGCTTGTAAAATTGTGCCCCACTTTGAATGCGACGTAGACTTTGTTAATGTATCATGCTGACAGGATTGTGAATGGTGGAGGTAATTTCGTTTGTGAATGTCTTGTTTCTGAAGAGAAGTAAGTAACTTGTGTTGAATAAATAGTTTAGTTAAAAAAAAACAGAATAACACGCTTTTATCACGCACTAAAAGTTATGAAAAAGGATTCCACTTTCCATCTATCAATCAGGTTCAATCATTAGACCTTCGTTACCAAGCTCAATGTATTGGTCTCGTTTAAACGAATGAGCCCAAACTCGAGTGGTTTACTAGTAGTCACAGAAGAGTTAGAAGTTTTTTCTAACTTCTCTTAAAACTTAAAAATAACATTATCATCTTATATAATCACTCTTTCAAATAAAAAACTAAAGTAAAATCGCCCACAAAATTTTTTGCTAAATTCGGCTAATTATGATTACATAAGATGATAATGTTATTTTTAAGTTTTACGAGAAAAATAGCGTCCCAAATTAATAAAATGAGGATCATTTTTATTTGATAATTCTCTGTCATCACGACCGAGGAGTCTAATGTAAGCACTTAAGGATCCGATGATATAATAACTACAGGATTGAAACCGTAAAATTGGAACTGCAATCATATCGCAAATACCGCGATTTAATTATTATCAATCGACTTCAGGAAAAGGAGGAGGTTCTCAATTCGTCTGTATATTTTTTCATGTGTGTATGTTACTCTATATCTTCGACAATTGTGAACCGATATTTATTTTATTATAAAAAATATCCCACAAATTCGTATGGTGAAAAATAGGTGATGAAATGTATTTTTAGGTGGTGACTTTTTATCAATTTCCCGTTATCTGAAGTCGGTTTTTAAACATTTAATGTCTTGTAACTTATTAATTTTAGAAGTACGTTGCATGACGCTTAAATTAGAAACGAAAAATGCGACACATAATAAATCCGTATATCGTCCAGAGTTTTAGATATTAGTAGAAGTTTTAGAGATCGTCCGAGGTCAGAGAGGTCCGGAAATTAATGACCGAGATTGCTAGCACATAAATTATGTAAGACTTAATTTTCAGTCATAAAGGAACAAGAATTATGTACCTGATGTTCCGTGATAATGCTTCCAGACGGTTGGCGGGCCTTGTTCGCAACATCGGACGCATCTTTGCCGCCTAAAGGTGGTAAATTGCCTGCAATTTTACCAGCATCTTATAAATGGAACAAATTAACTAAAACGGAACACGTTTGCTAGAAACTGAATTAGTTTAGAAACCTAAAGTTAAATTGAGTTTTTTTATTATATTTTTGTGTGTACCAATGTTATTTATAGACCTATGTAGTCTGAAATAAAATAATAATAATCCCGCAAGGCACACTTGTGGCGAGATTTGGGTGCGTGGCGACAACGCGGAATCCCATTACTCCCTGGGGCGCTCTTGACAATCGACATACCTTAGTCGGTCGATTGGGGATGGAGGCGCAAGAGCAGAACCTATGCCCTTGGAGTATTCCAATACTCAAATATAAAATTCACGAAGTTTTTAAGTTGACGTTTCTATATGATCCTTGTGATTTCAATAAATAAAAACGTATTGACTTTGACTTTGACTTTAGCCGTTCATACCAGCGTTGCCCCTACGCTTGGCGGCAAGTGTCATTAAAATAATAACCCCACTACTTAGCGGTAAAAATAAATAAGCGTATTTACGCCCCGGAAGTACTCCCCCATAAAGACTACTGCCACTCAAATAAGATAAATACTAAGTAATGCGCTAATACATTATATCTAAGAAATGGTAAACAAATAAGCGTCCATTACCGATATCACATAGTTATGGCAACTTTTCCAAGCCAGGTTGAAGGCTTTACCTTGGCGACGCTCCAACGAAACGTGGCGTTTTGTCTAGATTAATTGTTACTACTTTTGCCAAATGGACTTTAAAGCTTAGATTTACGATGGGAATTTCACTGTTTCGCAAAATATTTTATGTAATTTGTCACGGTGGGCCGTGTTTGGGAACTTATGACATATGAAGTTTGCTTCATACGTGAGAGCCGTGTTGGCCTAGTGGACGGTATCTCGACTTCAAATCCGGAGGTTGTACGTGTAGGTTCAAACCCGGTCTTGCACCAATGGATTTTTGGAAATCATCGTGGCATGCCCTAGAACCAAAAATTCGATGGCATGTGCCATCCAATTTTTGGTTAGTGGTAGTAGTTAGTGGTCCAATAAGCGGCGATGGGCTTGTTAACTGGCACATTTAATGCTATATACTTGCAAAACGCGAGCATTTACCAAATTTAATGTTTGATGTGTCTCTGACTACGATTCTTAAACTTGGTATCCTCTAAAAGATTCTATATACTCTTTTGAAAGTTCTAAAATACCTACTTAGTATTTTTTTAGAGTATGTGTCTGAAGATATCCACCATGGGAATTACAATCGTCAGCGTGTTTGTTTGTTATTGTGTTTGAAGTTTGTTTTTCATTCGTCATTCAAATGGGTTCCGACGTTTCAAAAATTAATAAATAAATAAACACGCAACTGACACAAATATAATCCTGACCTACGCTAGGATTCCCTGTGTCATGGGTCTCAGGAACTTTGAGTATCGTACTACAACACCGGTAACAAATATTTGCAGAACAGATATTATAGAATCGAACCCGCACCTCTTGCGTAGCAGCTACTCACCCGCCACGCCATCAATGCCATTTAATTATTGGTAGTCATCCATTCCTATCTTGAAAATGCGAATTTTCCTCTCTTATTTTAAAAAGAAAATTATTGTTTTAAACGTTGCAATGTCTTTGTGGAATCATAATCAATTTATCAAACTGTATCTCATTTTATGTTAGCGTAGGCAAAATTAGCATAAAAATGTAAAATGGTATCTTATTTCTTAGCGCAGAATAACAGAAAGATAACAAATTTTATCTTTGTTCTTTATGTAAGCCTTCACAAGCGTTTATGAAACAGATTACATGCGCCAGCTGCGTTCAGCTTCCAGAAAATTTCCTATATCCAGCAAATTCTGTTTCCACTAAACTGTCACAAACTATGAAATATTAACTTACAGTCAACAGAATGCAAAACGTCTGTATAATTGAATAAAAATCTTGGGAGATAAATTATTGTTCAAGCGTGGAGTTGTCTTAGCTTGCCACAGATAATGGCGTGTTCACACAAAGGTAGTTTTTACTGTAAGTTACGAATAACACTAAGTTAGCAAGTTTTTTTTTGTGGCTTCTGTGTCACTGCGACCGTGACAGGCCTATTGTGATCGCCACTTACTTTCTTCACCCCTTACACAGTTTACCGCTCAGCCCTGCAGCTGTTAGAAACTGAAGGATCTTGTTAGCTAATTAGCTTATATGAACAAGTTGAAAAGCTATGATGAAGCAAAACCAAGGGCTTCCCTTCTGCAATGACGTCTCACATCACATAAGCGGCAATCATCTACCATAATGAGTCGTTTAGCTGCCTAAGGCTTCGATAAACGTTCGATGTTGCATTTAATTAAGAAGGATTTATTTTGATCTCAAGCATTTGTTTTTCTTTATGCTAAAACTGTTATATCACAGATAATATAAAACTAAAGTAGGTTGTGTATTGCCACAATTGTTACAAGTTCATAATTTCTGTAAGACTGTATGCCTCGCCCGCATGCAGGCGCCGTGAAGGGCGCCTTAAGTCGTGTTCTGTGTTTTGTTTCATGAAATTTGTTTATTGAAATAAATGCGATTACATGTTTTTACCTCAATTTAACGCTTTTATTTTATAAGTATGATAAGTATTATTATGAAGCAGCACTTACAGTTGTATTAGCCATTTGTGTTGTAATTTTTTTTTTTTTAAATAGCTGCGGTTACTGTCTCGTTTAACCGAACCTTTAGTGGCTTGAGATATTACGCTGTGCAAATTCAGCGAGGAATATGGTAACGGGTCTGTGTTATGAGTTTTATAATGGTTTCAGTGTTAGGCGATGAAATTGGTTTTGGGTTAAAAAATACAAATAAAATTTATATTTTTTTTACTCAAATTTTCTTTCGATAATTTTTAAAATAGTGCAAGGCCTTTCTTATATCCATATATATGCAACCAACGACTTTAGACAAAAACAAACACGCTCACTATGACGTTTGAATATCCAGATGGATCCGTCAGGATACCAAGTAGGAGGTAGGCGGAGCCACGTCCCCACATTATTTTTGGCACACATTTTGTCCACATTTTGCGTACCTATTTTTTACTATGCGTGACAGATCAGCCTCTAGATTCGTGATATTAAGATAAATACTTGATTTCATAACGAATAGAATTGTATTATTCCTATCTAAACTTATAAAATCGTTTGTCCTGACTGACTGACTGATCTATCAACGCTCAGCTAAACAAAGTCTAGAAAGCTGAAATTTGTTTATTTTATAGCTTAAATCATTAGGGTACATCGGGGGGTGGGGGGACGTTTTTCAGGGTTTTAGATTTTGTCAATTTAAGGGGAGGAAAAGGGGGGTGAAAGTTAGTGTTCGAGAATCGATTTTTTTTCTAAACATTATTCCACACGTGCAAAGCCACATTTAACAACTAGTGATCTATTATAACTGCTAGGGAAGAAAGTTTCACGAACCACGAACCGGACGCAGTAAAGAAAGGCCCCCGATGCATCCGGTGTCCCCGATGTCATCGGTCCATATAGACCGATGACATCCGGTGAATGGAGATATCCAGAACGTTATAGAATTTAAATTATTGTGGTTTGGATATTATTACGACTATGCGTACTCTAGTTTTTTTACTAATATACTTATATACATTTTTTTTGTAAACACATACATATTATACTTAGAAAACAACCATATCCGAGACAAATGTATGCAGATCATACAAACATTTGTCCCTGAGCGGGAATCGAACCCGCAACCTTCTGCGTCTCAGGCGGACCTTCGCCCACTGTTCCACAGCGGTGTCTAAATATTATTACGTACTTTACTATTCTCCTGCTGACGTTTCGTTGACTGTTTAGAAGTTTCAGCAGACGAACGTAGTAATAATCTAAAAAAGCCAAAACGTTTGTTCGGGCCTAGTATCCATGCCATTGAATGCGAGTGTGACATCTGGCCTAGCCGACTCGATGGTGTAGAGGATTAGGAGTCTATGGTCAAGAACAAAAATGGAGCTCCTGCATTGATATCTGGAAGTAATCTGTGCCGACAATTCTACTGCAAATTAACTATAAATCATTGTTAGAATCAAGAATAAAGGCAGAAATATAAATAGCATTAGTTTTGTACTCAACATCCATCCCATACAAGAAACTCAGGAAAGAATATTGCTAAAACACGTTCTTCATTATAACTGTTTGGGGGAGACCAATATACCCAACATTGGAATTTTACAGGCTGTTGAAGATGATAATGACGATTGTATCATTTATTTTTCATAATACAAAATTTCACAGCGGCTAATTGTAATATAATAATTCACGCCGTTTATTTTCTATGTTGCCTGTCACAAGCCCTATAACTTACGAAGGGCATAGTACTCATAAAATTACTTTTTAACCAAGATTGCTTTGTTCTTGCCAAAGTATCAGCTTGTAACGAAATTTAATTAAATATTATGTTTCCTAGTGTGAGTTACTACGTAGTTGAGTTTGGGTCACGAATAATTGAGACAGATAGCTCTATGTGAAGTTTAATACAATTATGAAACTCCTATTTTACTTACTTCGACTAATATTAGTATTGATTTAATGTACGTAATGTTGATTGGATGAAATTTACCATCATTATTGTTACCTAAAATAAACTCAGGCAAATCAAATCTGGTGTCACAAGCAACTTTAACTAACTTTGACCTTTATAAATATAAGTTTATTTAAACAAAATTTTTGAAACCCCATAATGGATTTCCATCTTCGATTGCACACGAATATAGTGAGAAGACTCAAAAGGACCAAACCTTTTAAGTTAATGTAGTGTAAATAATATAGTGAAAGTTCTGTAAAGAACATACGAACAAAGTGATAAATGTGTTATGAATACATACTTAGCTATACTATATTCTATGTATAAAACTAGGTCAATGTTAATGTTACTAATCTACGTTATAATTAGGCTAGATTTTGATATTACTAGGATACATTTATTTCGATCAATTTTACAAATCGATTGCGAAAAATCGCAAAACAATCCGATAAACCATATCCGAGATAAATGGTAACAGAAAAACAAACAAACTCTTATTGCAAATGCATATACGAGCTCCTCACGTTGCGGGTAATAAACAAGCTCTAGTAACTATACATTGCATAATATTTCATTTTAATGCACCATTGTAGGGGTTCTCCGCAACGCAATCTTCACTTTATGAGAAATTTAAGGAGGCCAATTTTTCATACATGAAGCATATAAGTAACGTACCTTTGTAACTACTCTGTGGGTTCAGACTCACGACCCCGTTAGGTGTTATAAACTAAATTACATACAAGGAGTTGTTAGTTAATTCGGCCATATCTTTAGCTGAATTTAATCCTTCCATTGGCGTTGAAGACCTTCCTGGCCTATAATCTCCTGAAATCCTTAAATTATGCCTTAGCATAGCAGAACTAGGTACGTAAAAATAAGGTGCTGGAAGAGTAAAAGAGCATTAATAAACAACCATTGTAATTTCCTGTCATGATTTCCACAAAAACGTTGCCTTCTTTCACTACCTATCAACCGTAATTCAATAATTTTTTTTCACTCTCAACATAAATTAAAAATACAAGTCAGTCAGAGTGATATTAATCGCTAAGGAAAAGTACTTATATGATAAAAAATATCCGTGGCTTGGTAACTACTGTTCGACTACATTATCACTTATTTATGAATACAAAAGTTAAAAGCATGTCTTCTTTCTTTGAATATAATATTTCTATCAAAATATTACAATATTTTTTCTCGCATGATAGTGATGTACTTCCATCGATAATGATAATACATGATCGATGGAAGTAACGATAGATAATGAATATAACCTGAAAAATTATTCACAGATATATGCGAACTCAAATGTCCTTATTATATTGTTTTAAACGGAGGCGGGACTTGTGATGCATTTAAAGATAAAAATGCGATCACGATCAAATGCACGATAGTTTATATACGGAATATAAACTATCGTGCATTTAATCGTGAATATATAATAAAGTAGGTATAAGCCTACCTAAACTAGACTTACCTAGTTAACTTTTCTCTATTATATGTAGTGTTTGTCTACTTTATGCATGCTGTGGCGTCCTATAATTGGAGGAACACATAGATTTAAGACCACAATACTTTACACATGATAATTACTGCGATTTTTATTTTAGGTTTATTTATTTTTGTCCGTAATATATAAATAAATTGATATTGTAAAATGTATTGTATTCACATTGTAACATTAATATATCATTCACTCTGAAGACTTTCGGAATGAGTCGACCTTAACCGTACGTGAAAATTCCCGTTTCACAATATACATAATTACCATTTATTTTAAATTATGATCATTTACTGTGATAAGTGATCACAGTAAATGATCATAATTTTGTCTTTCGTTATCTACAGAGACGCACTAAAAAATATTAAGTGCGTCGTCCTACAGAGAGGCTCTTTTCATGAAAAATGACTATCAACTTAAGTTTAAATACATTGATATAAAGCTATTTGTCGCTGGCTACCTCGGCTGTAAATTCACTAGCCACTGTACGCCACTGTGAAGATGTCACAGTGATTCAAAGCCGTGAAAATCTACCATATTCCGAGTGCTTAGCTGGAATATTCCGGCATAATCCAGTCTAATCCGGAATGAACTGGCTGCAGAGTCACTGTTAACGAAATTTTACAGCAGACTTAAGCAGTTATTGTCAGACTTTTGCATTTTATGTTTGTAGAGAATTTGATAAATCAGGCACTTGTTTATAAGGGAGATGTTTTCTTATTTTGTAGGTTCATGAGTTACAATTTCTAAAGATGGGGCCATAATTGTGACATTTCTACGTACATGGTAAAGTTAAACTCCATGACCGTGGCAAGCACGTGTCAGATATGAAATTATGATGAAACACTTTCCTTGTATTTAAGATTTGTAAACACTGTCATCTATTTTGTATTGAAATATGCTCTGTGGTTCACGAGCATATTTCTGAACAAAATTAAAGTTTATGTATACCGGCAACACTTTTCTGAACCAAACAAAACATTGCGATTACTCTTAGTAAATTTATGAGATTTCTTTAATATTAAATTACAGTTAAACAATATAAAATAATTCATTATTTTTTAAATACTGTACACATGTATACTTTGCTTTCCTGATGTTTTTAGTTTCTCAAGTGATAGTTCATGGTATGTCGTTGATGGAATGTTTTATCAAATATTGTAGTTCTAATTATTATAAAAATTGCAGAAATCTTAGTATAAGTTTTAAAAGTGTTTCACCGTATTATATTTACAATATTATGGCGCTTTGCCATAATATTGTATAAATGCCAAATGTAATTCTATGGAAGAAGAATCCACTGCAGAACACGGTGAATAACAAAGTACTTAACGCAAGTTAAGTACTTTGTTATTCACTATTGTTACATGTTATTATTATTGTCTGTGAATATGTTTAATGTTTTCTTGGTAAAAATACCTACTTAAATTACTGTCCATTCATTATAATTGTTGAATATCTTAATTGTTGTTCTTATTGCCATGTATTAATACAACTATTATATAAGATGAAGTAGTTGTTGACTTTGGAATACACCATGAATAAAATTACTGTTGATTACTTAAATTGGCTGGCTACAATCTTTTATATAGAAACTTCCTTATCTACTCTGGTTGTATGTTAGTCTACTGTAAGAAGGCTTTTAAATGACAAACATATTTAGGTTTGTCACTAGTAGTATTATTCAATTTAAAAATAATAACTTTAATTTCGGTAAAATCTCTATATTCTCATTGCTCTATCTAATTATTTCACACACGCATGACAAAGTCACAAGTGTCGATGAAAAAGACCAACAGGGTTACTTCCGTGACATGTCACATAGTTGATGTACGTTGAAATGTCACATCCACATGACACACTATCTTAATTTGCACTTTCGTTTGAAAGATCGTGTAGGTATTTGTCTACTAGCTACCACAGTTCTCATATAGAAACAGTGTTACGACCAAACTCGGGTTATAGGCACATTCATGCCGCAGCCCGCCGCCTGACCGGTTGCATTACCAGATTAAAATCTACACTCCTCATATTTCAGCGGCATAAAAAGTGACAAGTGCACATTTTCCGAGCGCACCAGGCTTAATTTCCTCCAGGGTACGCGTTAGTGGTGACCTCTGGAAGCATTATTTTTCATTAAACCGGTGAGCTGGCATCTTATTTTTATTGCTACCCGCATTTTGTAAAGGAGCGGTCTGATATTAGCGACCCCACGTCCCATAATGCTTCGTTTTCTGCGGAGCTCATTCTGATTCATGCCACGGAATGTCAATTATGATGTCAAACTTTTTTTTTAATTAACTTTTTACCCCTTTATCTAAGCAGTTATTTAAAAGATTGGAAATGTAAATATTTTATTACACTTCATATAATTACCATTAAATCATTGTTTACTTTATAAATATTGTCTATACAAGTCAAGTTAGAATTGTATAGTGTATCGAACAGTTCTGTGTGTTGAATTTGATTTTGCAATAGATATTTGACAACCACTCTGAGGGGTCTCTGTCGATCCCAGGGAGTAATGGGGCTCCGCGGTGTCGTCACGCACCGAACGATCGCCAAAAGCACGCTCTGTGGGATGATGGTTTATGTGATGTACTTTATCGTCGTCGGCGGCGGGGTGGAGATCGGTTACAGCCCGATAGCTTACGATTTAAGCTCTCGGCGCGCTCACGGCGGTCATCCTCGTCATACAAGTTGCGGCGGCCGAGGCGACTGGTTGACTTTCGCTTCATTTGCTGTTGATTACGGGGGTCACAGGCTTCTCATCGCTGGATAGTGATGAAGCATGGTGAGACAGGCATAGGTTATAGGGCGTTCATTATAGTCCGCTTGTGTACATTTCCTTTGAATCAGATGAAAAAAAAATCAGATGCTGAAATGTGGAAAATTTTAATGACTTTCTTCGTTTATTCTGGAACATGTTGGAAAATATTGATTTACGCCGATTATTAGAGAATTCTCTAAATAATCGACGAATCTAAGAATCTATGTAATGCACGCGTAAAATATATTAAAACAAAAAAAAAACAAATAAATGGATGTCTGTAAAAGCGGTGTTTTTTTTAATTTACTATTATTATATTGGTGCAAGCAAATTGTAGTAGATTGTACTATACTAATCTGTTGCACGTTTTGTCGCATTTTATCGAAACACCCCCTTTACATGGACATCGCGAGTATGCGACTATGAACCCGTGCGCGATATTAGAAAAGTTTATTAGGAATTTCATAAAAGGAAGGTAATAATACAACTCGTAATTTAAAGGTTCATATGAAATAATATGAAGAGTATCAAATGAAAATGTCATTGTGACAAGTATCTGTGTATGTTAGTAGTGTTGCTGGAAGTCTACTGACGGACTTTCAACTCCGTTTGTTGTGGCATTCTTTGGCAAAGACTTTTTCCAGCTGATGGTCCACTGGCGATGATTAATGATTAATTCATTATAGAAAAAAAATACATTTATTAACCACAACACAATACAACAGGTGACAAAATACAGAATAAATAAAAAATAATAATAAAAAGATGTGTTGTGTAGGGTCAAAAGGTCCCTATCTCAGCATAATGCTGCACCAAACCCGAGAAAGGTGTAGCGCTGATTATATACTTAGTAGCAGTTTTCACAGCTTAGAAACTCTTCATCTTTATAGAGTCATAACGCTAACATGCTAACAACTTCAGCACAGATAGGTAATAGACAAGAAAATTACGTATTCCAGTTTGGCATTGCGTCAGTGAAATAACACATTTTATTGCTTAAGTCCCAAAGTACCTTCTAACAGGAAAATCTTGAAGCAATTTCACACAAAAAGTAAATTAAACCCACAGTTCATACAGAAAAAATAAGCTACTCGTATTGTGGTTGCATAGAGAAAACAAATTGCCCGAAATTACTCGCTAGTCCACTCGCTTATCTTTAGGACGGTCCAAATCCGACGTATTTCGCATATTTTTGCTGTGTACGGTCCGGGTCGTCTGTCACGTGGAATTTTCATGGCTTTAGCAAGTTATGAGCTCATTTGAAAAGAGGACATCACGCATTTCTCATGGTAGACATGACCTAATCTAATCAAGACTATCTAGTTATAAGACTTTTTATCTATACTGGTATATTTTTTGTTTATATTACGCGATTTTTTCGCAAAGTGTGAACCGATTTTAGTGATTATTTTTTAATGGCAAGGGTATATACTTCAAAGCCTGTCCCATATACATTTTATGAAAAATACCACCCCTAATGAGTCAAAAGTAGAGAATGAAATTTAATATTGGACTTTTTATTAACTTCCCGGTATTTGAAAAAGGTTTTTATTATTTCCTGAAAATAAAAATATACTTGTTTCCAAACGCTTCAATAAGAATGTTTAAGGTTTTAAAGAGATTTAAAATTTTGTAAAAAATAATGGTAGGTACTTGCTTGTTAAATTTTTCACAATTCAAACAAAATGTATGCACTAATATATTTTGCGCCCTAGCCATTTCATTGACATGGTGTGAACAGGGGTTGAATTCCATTTAGTAGTTCCGATATTTATATTTTTATTCATATCAGTAACGGATTACATTTCGTAATTATAGATAGATAGAACATTATTTATTGCAAAAAAAATATTTTATTTTATTTTATTTTATTTTATTTTATTTTATTTTATTTTATTTTATTTTATTTTATTTTATTTTATTTTATTTTATTTTATTTTATTTTATTTTATTTTATTTTATTTTATTTTATTTTATTTTATTTTATTTTATTTTATTTTATTTTATTTTATTTTATTTTATTTTATTTTATTTTATTTTATTTTATTTTATTTTATTTTATTTTATTTTATTTTATTTTATTTTATTTTATTTTATTTTATTTTATTTTATTTTATTTTATTTTATTTTATTTTATTTTATTTTATTTTATTTTATTTTATTTTATTTTATTTTATTTTATTTTATTTTATTTTATTTTATTTTATTTTATTTTATTTTATTTTATTTTATTTTATTTTATTTTATTTTATTTTATTTTATTTTATTTTATTTTATTTTATTTTATTTTATTTTATTTTATTTTATTTTATTTTATTTTATTTTATTTTATTTTATTTTATTTTATTTTATTTTATTTTATTTTATTTTATTTTATTTTATTTTATTTTATTTTATTTTATTTTATTTTATTTTATTTTATTTTATTTTATTTTATTTTATTTTATTTTATTTTATTTTATTTTATTTTATTTTATTGTTTTAGGAACGACAAACAGTCATACATTAGATTATTAGTTACAAACTAAAGTGAACAATGTTAGGTAAATGTATGACCCACAGCGTCATCCACAGATTACTTTACAATAATAAACAAGTAGGCTTGAATCTGTTGCAAGTTTACGCATACATACAGGTTTATAGTAGGTAGGTAGGCAGTTACTTGTTATCGATACATTAACTGTTCGTGAATAATTAGATAAGTAGGTATGCATATACCCTATCAGAATACAAGAAATACTACCTACGGCTACGTAAATCTAATTACAAATTAATTATAAGCAACGAGAGTAAGAACATTTTAAAAAACAAAATAAATCTCGACAAAATAAAAAGTACAATAACAATTATTGAACATTGAGGGTCTTCACAATCAAATGTTTGAAAGTGCACTCAGGTAAAAATAAGATATCGATGTCAATGAATCGCTCGTTATACGTTTGCACCATTCGTTGTATAGGAGCACGTTCACCAGCGTGTGTTCGGTGGGTAGGAGTTGCAAACAAACGACGCGAACGCACCACGCGACGATGCACCGTCCTCGGTACCAAGTAACATAATTTATTGCTAATGTCGATACAATCAAACTTGTTGTGGCAGATTCCGTGTAATGTCATTGCTTCTAAGTAAGTTCTCCTATGTTCGAGTGTTAAGAAATTGTACTTTACGAGTAGGTCAATATAAGGCAGGTATGGTAGGTAGCGGCGAGAGCATCTATAATTAACTGTTCGAAGGAATTTTTTCTGTACCCTTTCCAATAAATCTATATATTTCTTATAATACGGATTCCATATACATGAGGCATATTCTAGTTGGGGGCGAATTAAACCTGTATATAATTGAAGATACGTTTTAGGGCATTTGAAATCAACCGATGATCTGAGGACAAAACCATACATTTGAAATGCCTTGCTTATTATTTTATCAATGTGTTGGTCTAAATGAAGTTCAGAGTCCAGTAAAACGCCAAGATCTCTCACTTGGGTCACTTTGTCCAGTTGAGTAAAACATATCGAGTATGGGTAGTTAATTTTATTTAGCTTTTTAGTGAAAGTTATTTGATTACATTTAGGGAGACTGAGGTGTAACTTATTATTGTGACAATATTCTGTTAAACGGTTGAGATCATCCTGGAGAAGGCGACAATCATTTACGTGGTTTATGGTTCTAAAAATTTTAAGATCATCGGCATATAAAAGATATTTTGAGTTAAGAAAACAATTGCTGATGTCATTTATGAATAAAACGAATAGGAGAGGCCCCAATATAGAACCTTGAGGGACACCCGACGTGACGGGGATTGTATATGAATGAAATCCGTTAATTACGACTTTTTGAGTTCTATTCGTAATGTAAGATGCAAACCATCGCAGAAGGTTGCCTCTAATGCCGTTAAAAGCGATCTTGCTAAGTAATAATTGGTGGTCCACTTTGTCAAAAGCCTTTTGGAAATCTGTATATACAGCATCCACTTGTTTGCATAGGTCCATACTCTCGAAAAGGTGGCCTACAAATAGCATGAGATTTGTAGTAGTTGATCGACGTTTGACAAAGCCGTGTTGTTCTTTCAGAATGATATTGTGTAAAGTGGGATAAATTTTGTTATGAACAAGACGTTCAAAGAGTTTAGACAAAGCAGATAAAAGTGAAATTGGGCGATAATTAACGATGTCATGTCTAGAGCCTCCTTTATGTACGGGGGTTATATTAGCGTGTTTCCAGATTTCAGGAAATGTTCCCTCAGATAAACACTTATTAAATAATATTGAAACCGGCATACAGATAGTCCTGCACGTATGTTTAAAGAAAATGGGTGGTAATCCATCCGGTCCAGGTCCCTTAGAAACATCAAGGGCTTTTAGAGCCCCAAGAACATCGGTTTGGCTAAGTTTTATGTCATTAATGAAAACATCACCATCTGAGAATTGATCTGGGGGTTTCCAATCATTTAGGTTTAGTGTAGAGGTCTCATATACTGAGTGAAAGAAATCTGAGAACATGTTGCAGATCGATGTAGCGTCAGTAGAGAGTTGGTTATTATAACGCATATCCGAAGGAATGCCCGATCTACTCTTCTTATTTGCTACGAAGGTCCAAAAGTGTTTAATGTTGTTATCGGAAATGCTTGTTTCGATGGAATCTATATATTTAGAGTAGCACTTATCGCATTCTGATTTAAAACGTGCTCGCTCAAGTGAAAATGATTCATAGTCAGAAAAGTTACCATAAATTTTCCATTTTGCCCAGGATTTAGCCTTATTTTTAAAAACATGAATGAGAGAGCGAGAAAACCATTTCGGAAATTTTGTGTTTTTAGTGCTAGCTAGTGGTGTGTGTTTGAAGATGATGCTATTAATGATGTCATAGAACATATTTAGCGAATCTGTGGCATTCAGGTTTAAAAATATACCTCTCCAGTCTATTTCGTTTATTTCGTAATTAATAAGTTCATAGTTAGCTTTGCTAAAATTAGGTTTACATATTTTATTACGTATCAGAGAGGGAGAATTAGTAGTGTTAGGAAAGGTAGCTATGAATGGTGGATGTAGTTTGTCAGGTTTTAGGAGTAAGTCGCTAGGACAATAGATATTGCAAATACTGTTAGTTATAAATAAGTCTAGAAGTCGTCCCATGGTGTTCTTATATTTATTATATTGCAGGGCACTGTGTGTTGATAAAAAGTCTAAATGAGTACTACGAAGAGAAGTGTTCTTATATGTCATGCTTTTAGTGGTTTCATCAAAAACCCATTCCAATTCTGGGAGATTATAGTCGCCTAAAGCGTAGAAATTATCAGTGTGGTGGTTATTTAACATATTGGTCAGATAGTCAAAATGGTCTTCATATATCTCCGTAGATGAATCAGGTGGAATGTAAGCAGCACAAATAATGTTGTATTTATTAAGGTCACCGCTAGGAACTTTAACAGAGATGAACTCGATGGCCGGATTATGTGGTAGTTGTGAGGCCACGCTACAACAAGACGGATGTAATTCCTTTAAAACAGCCACAAGTACTCCTCCACCGTCGTGTTTATTAGTAGCTATGCAGTCTCTATCACATCTAAATACGCTATACCGGTCATCAATGAACTCACAGTCTTGAATATTTGAAGTAAGCCAGGTTTCCGTAAGGACAATAACATCATAACAGTTGCTCAGAACGTTCATATAGAGAGGTTTGAGTTTGGTACGAGTTCCTCTGCAATTTTGGTAGTAGATTGAGATATTACGAACCATTGTGAATTGTAAATAAACGAATGAATGTTGGTATATGTGGTGTTGGGTTCGATCTATAATATTTAACAAAATCCGAAATTGGATGCCATTTAGAAGCAAGGGTAAGAGTAAAAAATATTATTTGACAAGAGATTGACGCATAAAATGCAATGAACATGTAAGCAATGACATAAAGCGTTATAATATACAAGATAGGGACAGAAAAGCCAGAGTCAAAGTATATCGACAGTGCACCGAATTTAAGGGGGGGTCCAGATAATGCTAAAATAATCTGAAACGTAAGGCTTATAGATAATAATACTAAACAAAGTGCGGAGAAGTTATATACAGTTTGTAGGTTTACTGCTACTCTTGATCCTTGCGATGTCCTTGAAAGAGCGTATCGAAAACGCAGGTTTATTGTCCGCCTCACGGACAAGGATTGAGCCATGTTTGATCCACACAAATCTATAGCTACAGTTTTTCGCGGCTTCCCGTGCATCACGAAATAACAGCTTATTTTTAAGAGTTAGATGTTCATTCAGGTATATTTTGCTAGGTGATGATCCTGAGAGCCCGAGTTGGTCCGATGTGACGCCTTTTTTCACTCGGTAAGCACTAAGCACATTGTCACGCAGCATGCGGGATGTGAATTTGACTATTATATTTTTAGGACGGTCATTCTTGGCATGCGCATGGGGCACACGATGCACTGACATAATGTCCTTGTCCGAGAGTTTGTAACTAATTGCTTGCCCGATAGATTCCACAAGTGCTATTAAGTTTTCGTTTCTTCTTTCTGGCGCGTTGCTTATTTCAATATTGCAGTGTCTTGCCTGCTGCTCAAGTGAATCCAACTTTGCTTCAAGTGATGTGATCATGTCAGTTGAACTGGCTTCACTCTTCTTCTGTATTTCAAGCATGGCAACCCGTTTAGTTAGTTCTTCATGTTGACTCGTGTTAAAGTTTACCGTCGCCTGAATACACTTCTGGTCCGATGAGATCTTATCATGTTTAGTGGTTAAGTCTGTTACTTTACCCTCAAGGTTGGTCTGCTGCAGGCGAAGAGTATTAATATCTTTTCTGATGTCGGAGATTGTGTTATTGAGCGTTCCCATCTCAGACTTGATGCCTGACATATTTTCATTAATATCATTCAGACTGCTCTTAATCTCGGCTGAGAATGTCAGAAATGCTTCCGTGAGGTCACAGTGAGGTGTCTTCCGTTTTCTAGCAGAGTTATTAGAAGTCTCGGCAGACTGCGACATCTCTGGGTTGGAGCTGTACCGCTCCAGTGGAGGCGACCGATGTATATTCATCGTAGATACCTACTTACTCAGTAGATTTAATATAAATTAACCAGGAGTGTATTCGTAAATAAATTCTGATCTTGGTAGGTAGGTAGGTACAAGTTCGTATCGCCACTGCTTTACTGTCGTTAGTTATCGTGGTACAGGCGTAACACGTAGCTATCACTTCCTTGTCGTTTGTTGAGGTAGTAGGTAGGTAGTGGTGGTTGTATACGAACGAGAAGGTAACAACGGGATCAGCTCAAGTGTGTTATAGATGGACTTCGTTTGATGTGTGCATTAGACGACTCAGACGCAATATGGACCACCCATTCCAAAATCCGGGTGGCTCGTGTACAGAAAATAATTAGCAGAAAACGGTACCTCTTCCATACAGTATGAAGAAACTCCGCTGCACACTGAAGTTAAGTTAGATCTAATATACAGATTATGTTGTCGAATACGATCTGACGGTTACGTAAAATGATACGATGAAAAAACAAAACAAACAGGACCGCAACCAGCAGCACACGTCCACTCGCAACAGACGCCGAGCGCACGATGATGATATGAGTACATAGGCGAACTTAATGCTAAAGCATTTTCTACCAGTCATCCTGGGCGTGCAAAAAGATGGTTTGGCGTGTCCAATATGACTATATATAACTTAAAAATAATATAATAGTAATATAATATACAGGGTTTCCCAGAAATGGTGGATAATCCTGCACGTGCGTGTGCGGGGGGGGAGGTGGGGCCCCACATCACAAAAAAAAAAAATCTATTCCCAACAGTCCGCGGTCTACGATTTTTTTTGTAAAATTTAGAAATTTTCCAGTTTTCCTCACATTTGTGGTCATCACGTCCGCTACATGAGGCCTAGTTCGGATTTTTTTCTTTTAACGTTTTCCCTAATTATGGTATTCCTAAATTACCTTTAAAAAAACGCAACTACTTAGGATAGTAGTTAACTAGTAGTCCCTAAACATACATTTTATTTCTAAAATTTATTTTACTGCTAAGTTTGAGAACCTGTGGTGTAAAAATAATGTATTGGAGTTTTATAGCCAACCACATAAAAAAATTACCTACATCATAAGGATTCTAAAACAGTAGCATAAGTATCTACTTTAATGGTAAAATTACTGAGCTATAGCTACTAATGTGTAAAAGTAGGCGTTTTATTACAAAATTGCAAAATTATTTGCAGATGTTTTTTTTAGTTTTTATCAGTTAAGTAGAGCTGTCGACCCTAAAATTAGACTTTACTACCTGCTCGGCACATTCAGTTGAATTCTAAGCTGTGTGAGCGAGACAAACTGTGCTTGGGAATATTGCGAGTGAAAGGGTCAACAAATCTCCTTTGTATGGTAGAATTCGTGTTTGGTTATTGTTTTGTCTCCGTAGTTAAAACTATTTTAATTTTAGTGCGTATTTCGACGTTCTCGACATCGCATGTGCTCTTGTTTTTCTGATTCTCGGTGACAAAATTCTACATTTGGCATTCTACTGGACTCGATTTGTGCATTTTGATTGGATTTAGTTTTTTTTGGTGATAACTGCGACGACTCGGCATTCTACTGGACATTTGTTTCGTATATCAACAGGACTGTGTGATGTCACGTGAAATTTATACACCCCAAGAGTATTCCAATATGCATTACATTTACGGAGAATGTAGTGGCAACGCAAGTGCTGCCGCAACACTTTATCGGGAGAGATACCCGAACGCGCGTCACCCCGACTATCGCGTATTTACAAGAGTGCACCAAGCTTACTCAGAGGGCAGAATACCTGGTACTGGCGTTGGTGGCCCTAGGAGCAGAGGACGACCCCACAATCCTGTAACTGAAGAAATTGTCCTTGACATGGTGGAAGAAGATCCCAGTATTTCGATGACAGATATCGAACGCCGTACGGGAATATCAAAATCTACAGCACATCGTATTGTGAAAAAATTTAAACTGCATCCTTATCACGTGACACGTGTACAAACATTGTTACCACGAGACTACCAAGCACGGATTGTTTTCTGCAATGAAATGTTAACAAGAATGAATGAAGATCAAGATTTTTTCAGAAAAATTTTATGGAGCGATGAGACTACATGTAAAAGGGATGGGTATCTTAACCTTCATAACTTGCACAGTTGGCAATTAACAAATCCACATTTGATGAGAGAAGATAAATCCCAGTATCAATTTAAAATAAATTACTGGACGGGCATATTAAATGGAAAAATTATAGGCCCTTATGAATTGCCGGGCAACCTAAATGGCAACAATTATTTACAATTTCTTCAAAACCAGTTGCAAATATTATTAGAAGATGAGCCACTAGCCATCCGGCAAGGAATGTGGCTCCAGAACGACGGTTGTCCGGCACATTATGCTGTGCAAGTAAGGAATTATCTAAATGATGCCTATCCCAACAGATGGATCGGCCGATTGGGGCCAATATTGTGGCCACCACGGTCCCCAGACCTAAATCCTCTGGATTTTTTTTATTGGGGCTGTTTGAAGGAGCAGGTCTACAAGAAACCCATAAACTCATTAGAAGAACTTCGACTTCGCGTCGCCGAAGCAGCCAGAATTATATCATCAAAAAATTATAATAACAGATTACAAAGATCTTTTATAAAAAGGTGTAGAGCTTGCATAAGGGCATCAGGAGCCCAATTTGAACATTTATTATGATTATTTTTAAAATAAATACTTTTTTGGTCATTACTTGTTTTATTTTTTTCTTTTGCAATTTTGTAATGAAACACCTAATTTTGCACATTAGTAGCTATAGCTCAGTAATTTTACCATTAAAGTAGATACTTATGCTACTGTTTTAGAATCCTTATGATGTAGGTAATTTTTTTATGTGGTTGGCTATAAAACTCCAATACATTTTTTTTACACCACAGGTTCTCAAACTTAGCAGTAAAATAAATTTTAGAAATAAAATGTATGTTTAGGGACTACTAGTTAACTACTATCCTAAGTAGTTGCGTTTTTTTAAAGGTAATTTAGGAATACCATAATTAGGGAAAACGTTAAAAGAAAAAAATCCGAACTAGGCCTCATGTAGCGGACGTGATGACCACAAATGTGAGGAAAACTGGAAAATTTCTAAATTTTACAAAAAAAATCGTAGACCGCGGACTGTTGGGAATAGATTTTTTTTTTGTGATGTGGGTCCCCACCTCCCCCCCCGCACACGCACGTGCAGGATTATCCACCATTTCTGGGAAACCCTGTATATATATATATATATACTTATAAAAAAAACTCTCTTCCTTTGTGTATTGTGGAAAAAGATGTGTCGGTAGTGCGCAGAAAGGATTAAAACAAAAATATTAATATGTAGTAATTGTGTAATGCAAAATATAATTTTCTGTGTAATGAAGGGTAAAATTAAGCTAAATATTCGAATAAATGGAAATTCATCCAATAATTAATAGTAAGTTATGAATTTGCTATTTATCAAACCTTCAGCATGATACAACCAATCAAAGCGAAATCTTTAGTCTCATAAAATATAAGTTGCAGACTCAAAACTCAGCCAATAAGTAACATCAAAAAGCTTAGCTATCCCGATGGGGCTCGAATCACGATGAATTGTAAAGTTACCTTTTGTGTTTACGAGACCAGCTTTTTCATGATTCCAACTTTTTTATTTAGTTGCATTTTCAGACAATCGAGCCCCATTTGCCAATCCAATACAAAACATTTTAACAACCACATACATAGTCTTGACCCACACTAGGATTCCTTGTGTCATGGGATCAGGTACTCAGAGTAATAGGAAATACGACACTCGGACTTGGAACAAATATCTTGTCTATTAGTGACCTTTGTGAGGTCTATTGAACTTCAGTCAGAAAATCCATGGGTTTGTTAACTTTTCCTAACGTATCCTTTATCCACAATGAACCTATATTTTCATTATCTACCCCTGCTTATACTGCCCCATATACCCAAACTAAATTGAGTAAGAAAACTCACTATAAAATACCACAAGGATACCGTCAGAAATCCAGTCCCTTTTGGGGCGCTCGATTATTTATATGCTAAGGAGGATTAGGATGGAGAAGACTTAACTTAGTAGCGTTGAATCGGTGACTCTTAACTGCAGCCACATATAGGTAAATATGTAGGTGAAAACTTGTAATTTTATTTTTGTTATCTAAACTTATAAAAACGTTTGTCCTGACTGACTGATCTATCAACGCATCTGAAATTTAGAACATAGGATTATTTTATAATGTAAGCATGTGCTCAGAAAGGTTTTTTGGAAATTTATACTTTAATAGGGGAAATGGGAGGAAGATTTGTATAAAGTATTATTCTTTAAAGTTAGAAACATCAAGTTTTGTACTACGGTTACTGAACATAAATTATTAATATAGTGTTTCAGGGTTTTTCGATTTTTACATTTTAACGAGAAGAAAATAGGGGGTGTAAGTTTGTATGGGAGTATGTTATACTTGTTCTATAGATTTTTATAAACAATGTCGTGTAGCGGCTTTGAAACAGCTAGTAATTAATATACATAAGTAATTAATATGAAAACACTTTAAACAAAAAAAAAAATTCCTTTCACGCTAACGAAAATTTATCACGGTAAAACTTGTCAGCAGTCACGTGACATTTCCACAGCTAATGTCATTTCCATACAATTTAATATTTCCATAGGCGTTAACGTCAACAAAAAGTGGTATTTGTTTAGATCCCTGGTCTTAGTCTCTGTAGTCAGAACCGTCCGTTTCTCATGTGTACCAGACACCTTTTTTTTCACCCTGTACGTTGAGGTATGGTGGCCCTGATAAGAGTCTAGAGGCCGATTCTGTAAGAATCACTTAGGTATACAGGTGAAAATGACTGATAACTACTAATTTCTTCAATTATTAAACGCTGAGTGATATAATGAGCGTGTTAAGAGAAAAGGGTTGTGATAGTTAGGGCATTTAGAATAGATGAAATAAGATTAGATAAGATAAGATAAAGTTTATTTGTTCAGAAATACAGTTTGGTATAATTCCAGTAATACATATCATAACGTAACTTAATAATGTTATGTTCCTTAAGAAGTACTGTTCCCTAAACTAGGTTTCAAAGAGCTGCTGGGTCACAGAGACTCACCCCGGACTCTACATCATAAGTAGTTTAGTATTAGTGTTGTACTTATTATCCCTATGAATATACAAAGTGTTTGAAGTAGATTAACAGAGCAAGTAACAAGGCGACTGTGAATGGGATAGTAGGAAGAGGAAGGCCTTGGAACAATCGAACAATCTATCATTAAATTGTAGACGTTTTGGATAAAAACCAAGTCAAGAGTACCCTAAACTGACGAGTTGTATGAGGAAACTGATAAGGATGAATAAGGCAAAAGACGTATGCCAGGATCGTAGCAAGTGAAAATCCGTGGTTCCTGTCTACCCCTGCGGGAAACAGGCGTCACTTTATGAATGTATGTATGAAACAGAGGTTATTTTTACGAACAAAAAAACAAGTCCATTATTGTGGTATTACATTATTCCACGTTCTATCTGCTTTTGAGCAGCAGCTCTACGATTATTATTTACCATGTTCTATGGCCCTTAGTGACATTTCTAACACACCGTTTTGCTGAACTAGTGTATTCATGTAGCGTGACTACGCCATTCATCTTTGTCAACGAACGTCTGTGTACGTTACTTGAACCAGATACATTACTACCGACATGAGGTTATGCTATAGTATCATAGTACAGAGTCAAAATGATTTACGCACAGTCAATATCGTGGTCTCAGTACCACTGAATGAGTCATTAGAAAGAAGAAAAAAGGAAAACATTTATTTAGCGCGACACAAATGAAAAACAACAAATTATTGAACAAACTTTATTGAAAATGGCATCTATCTCAAGTTTACCTCAAACATTTACTATTGGTTAATCAAATGAAATAAGAAGGGCTTTGATAATACGTTTGTTTTAATTAAGTACGGCCGCACTATTGTATAGTTTTGTTAATATTATCTGCGAACGGAAAATTAACTTCACTAGAACGACGTCGTCTTCTCGATCTAGCATTCTTTGGCCGGCTTTTTGTATCCATAGGTGTGGTTTATTAACACCTAAAAAATATTTATGCATGCATATTTTAAATTTTAAGTCTAAAATACAATTTTAATTTACTTTGAAAAATAATAATTTTAATGTTTAGTGAATCAAGTTCTGTCTTACCAATTTTGATTACAGCACAAAAATTACTCAGTTGCTAGATTGGCCGTGAACCACGGTATTCGGGCCTATGTAGACCCATTTAAGGTAAGCAAGGGGTGCTACTGTATTATCCTGTCTTTTAACCCGGACCCAACCACACATAACTTATAGCTGGGTATTCCGGTTGCTGATCAGAATGCGTACCGAATCATAATGCTGTGATAAATTATTTAGTAAGCGGCTGGATTGTCTGGGCTGATAAAATGTGCTTGAATTTAGGTACCAGAGATATTGGTAAGATAACAGACCTTGAAGAAGACCAGTTGGTCACTAGCTTATACGAAGATATACTTATTAAAGCAGTGTCGATACATTTGTCTACCAATTTATTCTGAAGTTTGCATACAAAATCCTAAAAATCATATAACTAAAATCTACGTCCTACATCGCTAATCAGCTTTGATTCACATTGTTAATATAGTTTTTGTTTGTTATGTTGTTAATTATATTTACTTACGAGTAGTAAAGGGAAAATAGAGGAACAACTTGTAATAGAAAACGTAAAAAAAATTACGTATGATAACGCAAAAGCGCTTTTATGAGCCCTTATACATTATAGAATATTTTTAAAGTCATGATTTAGGAAATCTATAGTTGAATATAGTTGAATAAATATATACTTAAGTCACTAATAAAGATCTTAGAATAAGTAAGTTGAAGATGCAATATAGCTGTGTAAACCGACAACGGTTGGAGCAGAAATGTTCTTGAATGAAAGGTCCAAATGGTCCCGAAAGGACCCCACTCGATAGACCGATGACATCTCAAAGGTTGCGGAAAGCCGGTGGGTGAAGGTGGTCCAAGATAATTCGTCATGGCACTCTTTGCGGGAGACTTCTACATGATAATGAGAAGCTCGTAAGAGTTCGATCCTAGATAAAAGCGTCAAAAAAGATAGTCCCGGTGAACACTCACGCGTGTTTAGGCAGAGACCATGGTCTCTGCCTAAACACGATTTCCACGCGATTTCCGAAGAAAACTTTTTTTTGTGTCAAGCTCGCCTTTTTACGTCCTCTAATTATGTCTTATGTCAATGTGTTTATTTGTGTACTGTCCTACTAATATTATAAACGCGAAAGTTTGTGAGGATGGATGTTTGTTACTCTTTCACGCAAAAACTACTGAACGGATTGTGATGAAACTTTACAGCAATATAGCTTATACATCAGAATAATACATAGGCTACTTTTTATACGGATACCACGGTACGATCGAAGCAGTAAATAATAAGGAAAGAACAAAAAACGTAACTCAATACCGTTTGCCATGGCACTCTTTAGGGGAGGCCCATGTCCAGTAAAGGGACTATATGCTGTTGTTGATGAAATATTTATTAAAAAAATATAGACGGTTCCCTATTTTCTTGTCAACAAAGCGATTGCTACTATTTAAGATAGGCAGGAACAGGAACAAGGTCAGGTTATAATCAAACTTGGGGACCGCACTAACCTTAACTAACCGACCAACATTGTGTTTGTAATTATTAAGTTTGAGGTTAATTATAAAGGCACCAAGATAAGAGACAATGTGTTTAGCTTGTGGGGTATGAGACCACTAGAGGCAGAAAATATAGGGTTTATTCACAGTTTTCCTATAGGCCCGGTGGCGATGGCAGTAACAATTATTGGCGAAAACTTTGACAGAAACTAGACAACATTTTGATCAACACTGCCACCGCGCTAGTTTCCGTGAAATATCCCTCTTATCAATAAATCATCTGGGTAACGCCCACTAAGCCGTTTTGGCTTAGTGGGCGATACCCCGACTTCTGATCCGGAGGTCGTGGGTTCGAACACGGTCGTGGACCAATGGATATTTCCATTCGAAAAAATTATGTGCGCATTAACACGTGCTCAGAACGGTGAAGGAAAACATCGCGAGGAAACCGGCATGCCCTAGAACCAAAAATTCGAAGGCATGTGCCAACAGTTACTGTTCCAATAAGCGGCGATGGGCTTGCAATCTGTCACGTGGAATGCTTACTACTTAAAAACGAGGGCATGTACCAAATGTAATATTTGGACGCCACTGAGTATGTATCTGAGGATGTCCACCATGGGGAAGACAGTCGTGAGCGTGTTTTTTTTTTTTTTTTAAATCAGGATCAGACTGCATAGTTCGGTTTCGAGTGCATAAACAGGAAAATATTCTACGGTTTTCGAGATAAGTTTTCGTGAAAGTGCATCATGTGAGAATCGTTCAGGGAACGAAGATCGATCTTATTTTGAGCTTCAATTGCCAATTAAATAGATAAATACATTATACATTAATCTAGAAATTAAAGATCGATATTTTTCTACTAATTGAGCTTACAGAGTATCTGAGCGCAAAATTGTTGCCACTAAGCAACATAATAGGCCAGAAAGTTGTGACCCAATTTTCCCATATAATCTAACAGCAAAACTAGATAATCTAAATATTCTATAAGCTAGCTTAGATCCAAATTATTCTATGCATAAGCAAACACGGTCAAAAGTGTGGTGAAATTCAAACGCGAATTTGCCAATTCAGTATCATATCTGAGTATTTTACCACTGGATTGGTTGTATGTGGGCGTGAAGCATATGTAACAAGAGGAAATGTTTGTTTGTTCAGTTTTACTCAAAAACGACTGTGCCATTAATATTTTTTTAAACAAGCACATAAAATCAGGCGACCTTTGTGGCGTAGTGGGCGATGGCCGGTCTGAGACGCAGAAGGTTGCGGGTTCGATTCCCGCCGCGTGAAAAATATTTGTCTCGTGTCTGGGTGTCTTCTATATACTATATATGTCTAATATATAAATAGTATATAAAACAAGCTCTGCTTAGTTTGGGGCTTGATGATGTTGTATGAAAAATGACCAGCATTATTTATTTATCAAAAGTAGATTACAAGTTTAGATTCTTGTAACTCGAATATTATTAGAAGCTAAGTCTACGGATTATTTAAAATATTGGGTTACAATTATAGATCTGCAACCTAAAGTTACGAATTTCTTGTTAAAGCCGAAGAAATAAAGCATTTAAAAAATCCAATTGTAAATCTACTTTATTCGCCATTTGTACGATATTGTGACTTTTACTCATGTTTCGTTTATGCCAGATCGTGCAAAAAAATTAATTATAAGTACTGCTTCCACAGCTGTGATAGCCGTGAAAGCAGTCATCCTGCTATCACAGTTTACCTTTCAGCCAGTAAAATCGTTCACCTTCTTTATTGAATGTTCTAAAAAATATTATAATTTAGTAATTAATTTTGGTTTATTGTACATTTTTTTTATAAATAAATAAATAATGCTGGACTTTCACACAGCATCATCTAGCCCCAAAGTAAGCAGAGCTTGTGTTATGGGAACTACATGACCTATATAATACTTTATATAGTTTTTTTTTTGTATTATCATGACCATTATTCCACCCGAGTGAAATCTCTGCCGGTCGCTAGTTTGCAAAATATGAAGAAGCTATAGAAAATTGCGCAGAACACATAAACGTTTTTTTATAGCCAAATATTTTTTCCGCGTTTTTGATTGAAAAAAGAAACAAACAACAATATGTAAAACAGTGAATAATCCATTTTTGATGTACCTACTAGTTGAAGTTGAAATGAATGTCAGCATGAACTGAATTGCTGAATTTTATTGGGTTATGGATTTTTCGCGTGCATTTTTACGTCGAATTTTTTTTGACGACCTTAATGGCGCAGTGGGCGAAGGCCTGCCTCAGATGCTGAAGGTTGTGTGTTCGATTCCCGCCGCGGGAAAAATGTTTGTATGATCTGCAAATATTTGTCTCGGGTCTGGGTTTTCTATGTATAATATGTATGTTTTTACAAAAAATGTATATAAGTAGTTTATCAGTCAAGTAGTTCCATTATACAAGCTCTGCTTAGTTTGGGGCAGCATTATTTATTTATTATTTATTTATTTTTAAGTCTCTCTGCTGGGCCTTCTCCATTACATTAATTCCGTTCTCTGGCAGTCTCCCACAACTCTCGCTCATGTGAGTCCGTCTCGTCAACGCCTTCTCGGCGGGCCTCATCGTCGCCTTCCGTTCGTGGGCACTTAAGGAGTCACGATATGCGCCCACCTCATGCATCCAACTAACGTGGCTCGCCCACCCACTTGAGCTTAGCTGTTTGACAACATTCAACAATGCCTCTGAAATTAAACAACTTTTATGAAACAACTTCCATAGATACTTTTTTTTCAAGCTCTCCTACTTCATCCGTAATAACTTCACCATTCTAAAATATAAGCATAGGTGAAAATAAAGCCCATTTTCACTAATCCATGGCGATTAAGACGTGGCCACACTGGACACTAAAACTCTCATTCACGTTGAACTTAAAGTCATTTGGCAAACGACAGCAATCCCTCCAAAAATTGAGCCAATTATAGCCACAAATGTTATCTGAGCTGGAAAGGGCTTGCGTCAAGGAGGATACATTTTCACAATCTCTTTCCAAGTACAAAATTTCCAAAACAACAAAATAAAATTTAATATCGGACCACCAGGGAATAAATTATGGGATCCCAAATATAAGCATGAAGAAAGCTGTCGCAATTTCGCAGCTGTGTCCATCGGGAGTGCCACCAAAACAGTCAAGGCCGTCGGATATGTATTTAAATAATCGAGAAGAAGCTAATATTCTACCGTGGCCACTTTGGTGGACCACCGACCTGTGCCGTCGACAAACTACTCTGGCGCAGACAAACAATCCGCCTAGCTATTTCACCGTCGTTCGTGACATAACGATGCAGGCCCTGTCAGAAAATCAGCGCTACACCTTTCCCAGGTTTAGTGCAGCATTATACTGAGACAGGGACCTTTTGACCCCACACAACACATCTTTTTTATAAATGTTTTAATGTAATGTATGTGTGTTTATTTGATCTGTATTTTGTCACCTGTTGTGTTGTGGTTAATTAATGTATTTTCTTTCTTTCTTTCTTTTCTATTTCTGAAGCTATGTTTTGATAAACAAGAAAATCTTGTAATCCCTGTTCGGTAGGTACCATGAACGCGATCTACCACGGGTATTTTGTTTTCGTTAATATTGTCCTGGTATATGTTACCTACTTCGGTTTAAAATAAATTAGTTCCGCCAAACAAGTTTGTTCTGAGGCTACACCAATTTCTCGTAGCCCAAATTGGCTTTAGATAAATTGATATAATTACGCCTGGAATAATTACAGTTGGCCGAAATCTTGTTTCGGTACCCTCAACTTCCAAGTCCTAGATTGGAACCTTGTTTAATTCAGTTATACTAGTTTAACTGCCCTCGAATTGGTTAACTATTGAAACTTATAACAGAGTAGTCTCAGACGCCTTAGCTTGAATACCTTTGAATACAGGGATGTATCTACTCGAGTTTTAGGTTACAAGAATGTAGCTTCGATAAAATGGAAATTGATTTTTTACCCATTACCCACCCCCACATTGCCACTAAGTGACTGGGTCTTTCCCTTTTGCCCCCAATAACAGTAAAATGCGAGATATCAGTCAAGAGATAGGTACTGTAAACTTAAGACTATCTGCATTTCATTTCTGCACCTTTGTTTAAAAACGATTATTTAAAGATTATCAAATCTTGCACCTCACATTTTGCAGTAAACAGAGAATGGGAATCACGTGCAAATCGATTTAACAATAATAATTCGAATAATTGGTAACCAGTAACAATTGGCTTGACTATTAAAATAATCTGTGATTTATCAAAAATAAATCTGCTTGAATATTGGAATTTCAAAAAACCGAGTGCGAATCCGCTTAAAAATGTTTGTAACTACTTATCAACTTTATTATAGGTAGTACCTGTAACCACATACAAATCGGCATGACCATTAAAATACCCTGTAGAAAAATAAATCAACGATTTATCAGTTTAAAAAACAAGTGTTTTAGGATATTATTTTGACGACCTCTGTGGGCTTGCCTTTGTATGATCTACAAATATTTTTCTCGGGTCTGGGTGTTATCTATGTAAAAATATAAGTATTTATGTTATTCTTAATCATAACATAGTCATGTAATTAATAATTATGCTTTGCTTATGTTATGGGAACTCCATAAATAAAACTTACTTTGGGGCTAGATGATGCTGTGTGGAAAATGTCCAGTATAATTATTATATTATTACGACTATACCACGTACTTTACTATTCTCTTGCTGTCGTAATAATAACCTAAAATAATACCAATCTATGATAATTTAAATGCTATGTTTAAATGTGTTTCATTTAACTATAACCTGTAAGACTTCCTTGTTATTGTTTTCGGAGTCCAGTCTAGTTTCTATATGAAAGTTCTAAATGGTGATAATTATCGTTTCAAGGGGTGCCATGCATGCTAAATAGTCATTATGGTTAGTGAATAAATTAGTCACTACTCAAAAAGGTTTCCCGTGGGTTGGGGTCCAATTTATTCTGAATTAGTAAAAGTATCAAAGCTAAAATAAGGTGCTTGGTATGATTGAAGTGTGAGTAAGCATTCAGACCTAAAATTTATTTGAAATGAAATGAAATATATTTTATTGTCTGTGACTAGGTTTTAAAAGTGTTGCCATGTTGATATGAGTCCAGCTAGTTTCTATCAGAATTTGTACAAAAATTTTAAAATCTATAGTGAGGAAAAAACTAACGAAGACGTTGTGACTTATAAATTAATTACAAAAGACAAAGAATAAACAATGTGAAAAGATAATCAAAAAAAATGATCAAATTACATGCATAAAGAATTAAAGTATTATTAAGTGGTAGTACGTAAGCTAACTTTCATCTTAGGTTCAGACATATTAATTACAAGATAATTGGTAAATTTTGAAAATAACACTCAAAATTTACCAAAATAAATTAAAAATAAAATGTAATAAAATTCATAATGGAATTACAATTGGTAAATTTTGAATGTAACAAAATTTAGCAATTGTAATTTAATTAAACCAATAAAAATGTTTTCCTTGGAGACCAAATATGAATGTGCCTACCTAATTTTATGTAGTTTCGAATATATTTTATTTTTGTAGACCACATAAATAAAATATTGATATAAGACAGATTAAGAAAGCCGCATCTGATAAAAGGTGATTTGTGTATCTCAGGATGCAGAAAGATTTTGAAAGTATGAATTATGTATTTTGAAATTAAAGGTGACCATCACTTTTATATTATTATACATATACTTATCTTCTTACCATAGATATTGCTTGTTACTGATTATTTACTGTGTCTAATATAATTGCGAGATAACTGTTTCCTGGGCCACAGCTCACGCTTCTCCGGGAGTCTATATATAGATGAAATATTACAATTTGGCTAAATAAATCATTATTATTTTAATTAAATCATTAACTGGTTCCCCATCTGGACATTAAACATTAACCAAATTATTCATAATCACTCCACAACTTTATCAAACTAAAGATATAAATATACTAAAGCGAGCCGATAAAGATAATAGTGTCACTAAGATTATTAAGAGGAGGATTATTACTTATTTTGTTTATGTAAAAATACCCTTGGACAAAAATGTAAAATGTACTATCATAATTGTAAATAAGCAAAATCTACCAAAAATCACTTAAAATGGTAAAACATATCTTTATCAACAGAACTAATCAAATCATAAAAATCTACATACCAAATGAATCCCTGTAATTTCGTACTCATTTAAAATATGAGCAATTTCGAGAAATACACTCGCTCGGAGATTTATCAACAAAATACACATTGACTTGAATGCCTAGACCTAAAGATGGTTTTCCACTGTTTGCTACGGGCCGTAGTTTCACGGATCACAACCGAAAATCACTGACGGCCACGCATCGTACCGTGACTTTACATATCCAGAGTATCAAACTTTAATTTATGAATTCCTGAATACCATTTAAAAGAGATATGACCTTTTTTTGCAATAAAAGCAGCATCGACTTGACTTTTTCACTTTTATAATTACTTCAATTTGACATTTAATTTATGTACGCTATTTTATGTATTAATTAAAAGCCGTGCTGGCCTAGTGGGAGATACCCCGACTTCTGATCCGTAGGTCGTGGGTTCGAACCCGGTCGTGCACCAATGGATTATTCCACTCAAAAAATGTATGTGCGCATTAACGTCCTATGCTCAAAACGGTGAAGGAAAACATCGTGAGGAAACCGGCATGCCCTAGAACCAAAAATTCGAAGGCATGTGCCAACAGTTAGTGTTTCAATAAGCGGCGATGGGCTTGCAACCTGTCACGTGGAATGCGAACTTACAAAAACGCGGGCATGTGCCAAATGTAATGTTTGGACGTGCCTTTGACTACCCCCCACTTGGTATCGTATTTAAGTACTTAAATTTTGTACGCTACCATTGCGGCTGAATATACTATGTACCCGCCTATATTCTAGGCAAAAATACGATAAATAAAAAATAAGATTTGATATGAATTAGATCCAACAGTGTGCCGCCGCTCCGGACAAAATGTGGGAAGCCTTAAGAGTGAAGAGTGAACTTACTGTATTTTTCATAAGTCACTCAGACTTATGAAAAATACATTAAAGTTATAGAAATCCCACACTGTGAAAACATTTTTTTATCCTTCTGACGTAAACTGTACAATGTAATTGTTTTATCTTGTGCAATAAAGCATTTTCTATCTCTAAACTGAAATGAAGCTGGGTAGAAAGAGTAAGAGCCGTAAAGTCCCTGGAATTCAAATTTACGTTCAAGTACGGTTGTCGGACTTTTATTTTAATCGAAATCGCTAGATGTGGACTTGTTAGAACCGGGGCGAACTAGATACATTTATTCATAAAAGGTTTTTATCATACATAAATATATAGTATAGATACTTAGGGCGCACTATATGTTTCCGGAACTGGCCACTTACATAAACAATATTAAAAAAGTAATTACAATATTTGAAAATAGAACTCTTTGTTCTATTTTCAAATATGATTGGCACATGTCTCTGACTACACCTTACTTGGTATTCCCACTGATCTGCGCACTGAGAATGTACGCCCTCAGATCCACACACCCACGCGAACTTCATGGCAATTTTATTTGTGAGTTTTTTTTTACCTCGAAACTCGGACACTCATAATTATATGAACTCGGAATTATATGAACGTAACGTTTTTTGTATTACCAACTTAACTGGTTAAAGATAATAAACAGTATAAATTGGTATCTTCACCGTTTCGCGGTCGTCTCTTTGTAAGATACTCAAATCAATTATTTGCCCAACTTCCAAAGTTAGCTAACTAGAACCTCCAGGGCTGTGTTTGGCATCGAAACCCCAGACAAACGTTCACTCGAGTTCGCTCCATCGAAAACAAACCAACAAATAAACTTATTACATTACATTTAATTGTGTTCCAGGAACTCCGATGCAGCGGGACTTTAAAATTAACAAACTTGCTCAAGACTTTTATCCTCGTAATGTAACTTCTCAGATCTATGTATATCACAGAATGTAGACCCACGAGGACACCAACTATAAAATAGTCGGATGCACGTCAAATAATTATCATTAGCTCAATTTCACCCGTATCTTGACAGTATAACAAATTCGCACTATACGTTTCCGTTTCACCTTTACAATATGAACGGCGAAGAAATAGAACAAAGGACCATCATCTGTCTTTCCTGAAAAATACAATCTGGGTGACTTCAAGGTAAGAGTGAATAGGTATTTTCGTTGGCCATAATATTATTCAGGTTTTCCTACCCTATGATGTTCTTACAATTTAATTAAGAGGTAACTTTGTTATACCTAGGATATAAAAAGGTAACTTATTTACCTAGTTGTAAATAAGTTATCTTCACGGTTCCATCCACGGTTTAAAAATGTCTAAGTTTTTTAAACGTTAAACTCTCATCAATATTAATTTAGAATCCTAAAGGCGCCATAGCCTGCTTAGTTAGTTTTAACGTGATGTGCTAGGTAGTTACTAGACTGTGTCTAGTTATTAATTGAATTTGTATTTCGTTATCATGAAAAATGTTACCTTTATGCTCCATCGTTGACCATAATATCATTGAGGTTATTCATGATAAAAAATGGCACAAGTCCATGTTTAGAATTTAGAATAAAAACTAGAAATAATAGGGTTTTCTTTGAACTAGGTTTCAAGTGTCGCAAAAGTACAAAATCACCGTTAAAAATGTTGACTGTACGTAAAATCGAGTCGTTTCTTCAACTTGGCCAAAAAACTTCTTGTTCTTAGCCTTATTTCACATTATGTGGGGTCGGCACAACCTGTTTTTCTCCACAGTCCTCTACCAGCCGTCCTTTCAGTACTCACTCCTTACTTAACCATAACATCCCTTATACAATTAATCTATTTTTTTTATTGGTACCCTACTCTTATATCCATCCACATTAATAACTAACATTGTTTTCATAATATGACTTTCTTCGCTGATAAAAAAAATATCTCAATACACGAGTGATGTGGATCGCTTATTAGACTTTATTTTGTAATTTTGCGTTACGCTAACTTTTGAATGGGCACTATGTCTAAGAATACTAGCAACACACTGACGCTTCAACGGTTTCGTTTCTGCATGAATAAATTGTTACATTGAAGAGCCAGATGTTATTAACTACTATTTTATCTGTGGAATAGGTTGTAGTGCTTTAAGGTTGGATTGATTTCATACATCTTGGAGGAGACCCAACCTTTTTGCCGGTCAAGTGTGGCAAAAAGGTGGATTGTTTAAAGGGTATGGTGAAATAACAGGCATGTGAGACTTTTCAAATTTGCCAGCCAAATTGTCATTAAAGCGACATTAAGCATTTGTATTTGGCATTTCAGCTATCAAATGCCTTTGGCATATGCCAGATGGCATATGTCGTCGATTGTAGCCACTCAGACTATATAGTCTGAGTGGCTACAATCAACGACCCCCCTTATCGAGAACGATGAGTCGTTCTGTTTCCAGAAGAGGAAACAGAATAACTTAAAAGAACAATGCACGTAATTATGTATGGGCGCTACTATATAGCAAGATTTTTTACTCCCTTTTTTGCTGTAACTAAACTTGCAGTATTTAATCCTAAGGTTGACTGGTCTATTTTACTATTTCATTTATTCCATAATTTTTGTATAAGTTTATCCTATTTTTAAAACTTTGGCAATCAGTAAAAATAATTATATTGTAACGTAATTATATTAATGAAGACCCGTATAAATCTAATAATGAATATTATCCTGATGTACAAAATGATCATTTATTAAATATCCATAAGACTTGTCTAAATGCTTTCTTTTTATTTTTAAAAAGTTCTACTTTCAAAGGAATTGCCCCGAGCAATTTCACGGGGATTGCATCCTTTGTAACTATTGCTAACAAGTGCACGCCCTAGTTTGTAAGTACCTAGGTACTTAGAATGGTTAGTGGGATCTGGATAAAGCAATAGAGAAAATACGGATCCAAATATCTTCAGTCTTTTGGCAAAGGATGCCAAATCGCTTTTTGCGGTATGGACGGCCATTCTACTTATTTCACGTTTGTTTGCGGTGTAAATGGTTCTTTCATGGCCTAGTGGGTGATACCCCAACTTCTCCCCCTCATTGTTATCCTCAAAAATCTACTCACTGAGTATGTATCTGAGGATGTCCACCGTGGGGAAGACAGTCGTGAGCGTGTTTGTTTTGTTTATGTTTAAAAAAATGACGCAATCGAATTTTTAAAAGATTTGGAATATATTCATATCTAGTTAGGGACGCTGATGAGGTTCTCCTCGTCGATTTCGGAGGACTTCCTTATTTCCTTTCGGAGAATATTCTGGAAGACTGGATTGGCGCGGCAGCGGGAATGTGCAGGAACTTGCCACGAGTCAGCAAGCACGTTCCCTACTTTAATATTCGCTGCAATATACGAGTACGCAAAGTTTCGACGCTGGGTATCGCATAAATTGCAGTTTTAATGTAACAAAACTCGTTAATGGTTGCATTATGCCGTTATTAAAATTAAGTGCAGGCTTTTGATGTGGTTCCAGCTATTTGCTGAAGTTACGGAAGAGCTAGTGACGTAGCTTGCCTGATTTAGGTTGGGCAATATTTCGTTTGGCTGGGTGACCGTTTTAGCCATCTCCGGTCGGACACGCTACATGACCGCGAGCGTAGAGAGCCAGCCGGATTGGTTAAAAAGTATAATATTAGATAAGATAAGATAAATATTATAGCCCTTTCTGACCGGATATAGTGCACAAGCAAAGAGAGCCGGGCAGAAAGGATAAGTTAAGTATACAATAGCAATGACTAGACGTGTCGGCGCATTTGCATGAGCGTAGAGAGCCGGTCTGAAAGTAGTGTTATTTTTTGGCGCCAGCACCAACAGCCACTTGGCGGCGGAGCGGTTAGAGGATCTAATACTCAGACACTGGACCAAGATGCATTTTCTGCCTTATCACTCAATCCGCTGTGCTAAGTAGTAAATGATTTGTTTTTTTTAATTAAATGTGAATATTGTGACACGAACTATTTATTATGAATGCATTTTACTTACAGTCCAAATCTCTACTAACAAGAATGGTGATAAATCCGAAAAGATGATTTTTATTGTTATTTAGAACTGAAAGGTATGCTTCGTTTATAGCATGTCAAAACGGTGGCCGTATTGATAAGATTTCCATGCAAAAATTGTACCTATCTAAAAACTCTAAAAAATGATATCAGTGCTGGAAGACCCCACCCGATGGAACGATGACTTTCAAAGGTTGCGAAAAGACAGTGGATGGAGGTCGCCCAAGATCGTTCGTCATACCACTCTGCGGGGGAGGTCCACGTCCAGTTGACTTCTACAGGATGTTGGTGATGATGATAATCTTTGTTACACCATCTTTTGGCACACCACAATGAATTTTACTTCGTAGTTACAGTAAAAAAGGGTTAAAAAAAACACAATTAGGACTTGCAATTTTTCTCCTGATTCATACTCTCTGAGCTGCGGACCGTAAAGTCCGAACGTTATCTTTCCAGTCCACAGATAAAGAATAATTTAAAATGGACTCTACTAACTAACCCTGGGATTGCACATACTGTCATATCTCCCAATGGACCGAACGGGGAGACTATACCACCAGAGTGAATAAGAGGATAGCTTGATCATCAAAATGACGTCAATTTTATTGTGAACGAATCACTTCATTCATAATTTTATAGATTCATAATTCATAATTTAAAAAAAAAAATACTTTCTTCATAACTACTTTCCAGTCTCTTTGTATATTTTACTCAAAATACTTTTATGCTCGTTGTAAAAGTATTTTGTTGTGTTGTGTCTATAGGGACAATACAATGGTTTATTTCTTTTATTAACACTTAATTAGCAAATTAGCTAATAAAATATAATTAACTTATAATTAGCTTTACTTGTAACTGACTAATAAACAATATAATCAAATATTGAAAGTAAATTTTAATCTTCTTCTAAATGTCATATCGCAATGAAAAGTATCAAATGATGTATATGTTGTTTGGATGAAACTACTATCATTTGGCAGAGCTGATCTGATGATGGAGCCAAGAAGTGGATAGTGGAACTCTTTAGTGGCTACTAGTAAACCCCTCGACTTTGGGCTCATATGTTTTGACGAGTCCAATAGTTTGCACTTGGTATCGAGGGTCTGATGATGGAGCCAGGAGGTGGATAGTAGAATAGTTTTTAGTGCATAATGAAAGCGTATTTTTTAGTTTTTTTGTTCTACTTACCCATTCGTTAGCAATGCTTTGTCGGCCAGACAAAGAAAACAACTTCTAGTATCACCGAACAATTACACGCTGTGAAAAACTTAGATATCAAAGCGTTCTTTGGTCACTGGTATGACGCACTATATCAGTTTTGATAAAACCCGGGTCCTGGCAGGAGTAAAGTGTTTTGTCCCTAGCAAGAGCCATGAAGCTATAGAGATAGGTCGTCTACTGAACTTTATCGGAGACCGTGGATGGGCTTCCCAGCCTAGTAGTAATATCTGTATGGAATACATGACGGCTCGTAATACTCGCATTGTTCTGTTCCGGTTTGAAGGGTATGAGACTTTTCACCATTGTCTCAGGATCGGCAACGCGCAAGTGATACCTCTGGTGTTACAAGCGTATGGTACCTTTACCAACAGGTGAGCCGTATACTTGTTTGACACCTTAGTATTATAATAAAAAAGAATGAACAAGCTGCTTGATTGTTTTTAGCTGTGAATACTGGCCCGAAGCCAGCACCTACACTGCGAAGATATGAGCTGACTTTTCGAGTGGCTAATCCAGGCTTATTGAGGCTGAATAGAAATCTATTTCACTGTTGTTGCCTTTGAAATGAGTTTTTTAACTTTGCTATCCAGAACTATTATGTTCAGCTGAAAATTGCGCTCAATTTTTCTATTGCAGAGGGATGAATTTTTCAGCGTTTATTGTTTTACGTTCGATGAGAGTTATTAAGCTAGGTGGAATTTTAAGACTTTCATTTTGTTCTTACAAAATGAGCACGAATTGAGATAAAATGAACGTAGGGCGGTATCCAAGTATGATATAATTAGAGACTATACCTTCCTACATAATTAAAATTGTAACTTTGACCAAGCTCTGCTCAAGAACTGAGATTTTCCTATCTATGGGAACTAATGTACTCTTAATCTAGTGTCTCTTTTTACCACCTACCTAGACTGTGTAGTTTTAATTTAATAATATTTATCTACTATTTTATATGAAACACATTATTTTTATTTGTGTTTTATTGTCATATTTGTCGGAAATAAAAAAAATAAAAAATGAATAGTTGGTTCTTTAATACAAACATCAGTTGCTTACGTACTTATCCGATTGCTTATGTCAAATATATGAGTAGGCATTAGAATAGCTGGTTAAATGATGGATTAAATCATTCAATATTATTTGTTGACTCTCATGGGCAGAATCACCTATTCTTACGGGCATATGTATACTAGGTACATGTTTTGGGATACCCTGTATCCTTTCTTCAGTCATCTTTTTCCCGTCCCTGTTCCTAATTGGCTGAGTACTACTTAAAGGTATAAATCAATAATACTTGCGGGAGGTAATATCATTGGAATGCGTATCACTCAATTAGTTATATGGTGACTGATTGGACGCGAGCGGTAATTAATTGGTTGGTAACTGTTCTCGGAAGAGGCTTCGGTTTTGGTAGATTTAGTGGGGCTTTGAATTAATTCATTTGACAGAGTAGATAGTTTGAACAATAACTTGATAGCAACTTAAGTTTTGATGACGAGCGATGGCAGAATGGGTACGGTAAGGTATGTGCAAAGTTTACTGTTATCAGACGTCACGAAAAATTAGAATAAACTAATTAAGGGATTGTTTTTACAAATGTTTTGCAGTCGATTTAAGTGCCTTTATAGATAGTTTTTATCCCCACAAGACACAGAGGGCACTGAAATAGAAGCAATTTTGTAATTTTTTTCAAAATTTTACTTGTTTCCAAGTTTGTTTTTCACAGACTATCAGAATAGGCTGCCACAGACTAAAAAAAAACCCTCAATTCAGAGTAAAGCATTGCTCGAGCTATGTGGTAATGGTCAATCACCATTCTATTTTACGAGTTAGTTAGGCAAACACACTTTGCAAGCTTCACATCTAAATTTAGCTTCGCGTTTTTTTTTGTGTAAAAATATATTACCTTCAGCTGACACACGATAAGAACATAAAAGGTATATTCTGTATACGTGGACACACCTCATTACGGCTTCTCAAAGGGAGAAGGTTTTCCCTTTGAGAAGTAAGGAAAGTTTTTCCTTATGGCACCGGGAGACATCGATGATACCTTCAAATGAAATGGAACATCGTTGATTCAGCGGTGTACATTAGAAACGAGAGGAAGTCAATATAGAAACTAATAAGACAAAGGCTTCATGCGGCCCAAAAGACTTGTGTGATAGCAGAACTGACTCTTCTTAAGAAAAAAGGTTCACGCATGGTGTTTACGAACTGGAAGACACAATAATACCTACCTAAGGACCAATCAATGAATAACACTCAATAGTCATGATCCCAAATTATGAATCTTATGTCGTATCAAAGATTACGCGTTGCATAATCCGGGCGAATTATTTTGACATGATAGATTCCAATGTTTAAAAAAAAATAAGAACAGATGTAGGTGTATGTAGGGTGACATCAAGACAGAAGTGTGTACTGAGATTAAGGCTAATAGAGGAGAGTGAAAGATGAAAACATGTGCCAACCCCACGTAATGTGGGATAAGGACAAGAAGATTAAAAGTTGAATCCACAATTAATCAATGGTGGTCAGCACCGATTAATACGGTAAATGAATATTCCCGTTTTACAATAAAATCATAAATTCAATATTAAATAATAATAAAATTCACTATTCCAAAAACTGGAATCAAATCTTAGCTCCTATAACTTTTGAAACTATCATGGTTATAAATATTTTTTTTACTAAAAAACGGGATATATACCATGATTTGTGGGTTTGAATATTTCCCTATATTTCGGCACAGTTGCATGTACCATGATCACGGGAGGAACTACGGGAGGTTCCTCCCGTCAAACTCACAAATCATGGTAAATACAGCTATTGTTGTCATTTAATGCACTTGTATTATCCCCTTTGATTGGTACTCAAGGCAAATAATTTGCATACAGTAATGGACTTTCATGCAAGGTAAGTTGGCTATTCAAAAAGGTATTTGAAATTTATTTACCTCTACTAAGTTTCTTTTTAAAAGCAAAGCTCTTTTATATCGGTAAAAGTTTTTCAATTCCGCTTCTTTGTAACATTAGCTTGTAAGTAAACCAGCCAGTTAAGAAATAGCTAGAACAAAACATTTCGCGCTAACAATGCAACCTTTACACTTCGATCCTGCCCATCAAAAGGTTGCCAAGAACATATCGCTTCCAACAATAGGGCTACCCATTGTACCTCTGATTTAAAACGTGTATTATATTATTGTTTATATAATGGTGTAGGTACCTTTAATAAAGAAATTATCTATCGATCTTAAATACATTTTGTAAACTTCTCTAAAAGGAAACCAGGAGGATTAATTCCAGAACATATTTTAATAAACAATATAGATTTAAAACATAGATTAGACAATACGTTACCATAAATTTATAAGTATACTTATTCAATATGAGATCTTGCTCGTTACGTGCTTTAAAGTCAACTCGCCACCTTTCACCAAAACCATCTAAAAATGGCTCGGTATCGTCCCCCATTGAAGCTAGCAATTCGACCAATAGCGTGGCGGCAGAGGTACCATGCACCCTGAATCAATACTACCAACCTTACTAATACAATATTCAACCAATCATAATAAAATAAAGACTTTGTAAAAGGAAATGCAAACTACAAAAATAACACAAATTCTAACAAAATGTTTTACAGGAAACAAAACTCTTTCAAATAAATTATTAATTAAATACATGTTTTTTTTAAATAATAATTAATTCTAAAATTATATCCGGTAATATAAATATTTTACGCGACCAACGGATGTTTCATATAGCGGCGACAACATCCGGCCGTCCTGCGCACGCATCCGTCCCTGGATAGCGTCTTAGTCTGGTACATTTTCTGAGAACAAAATAAACAAGAGTTAATAAAAACACCTGCATTTGCATCATGTTACCGTGGTTATAGTTTTGCAATGAGTGTCTTCCACTCTGCTATTCCATCAACGGCCAGCAGATGGAAGACTCCCCATTTAGTACTACATATTAGTGGTATTTAGATTTGTAACTGTTCCATCAACGGTCAGTTATTTAACTTAGTTAAGATCTGTTGCTATCCCTAGGCGAAGCCTTTGGCCAACCCTAGATACATATAACAACAAATCTAACTCAGTTTTCTTGTAACAGAGTTATTTTTACACGAATAAACACTGTTGCATTGTAAATGTTCTAAATACCTCAAAATATGTTCGAAGAAAATTTACTAGACACTTATACCGACATAGAGACAAAATAAGATAGTAATGAATTATAAAAATAATGTTCAAATACCTGACAACATCCTAGACAATTTCCAAATCTGCAGTATCCAGGTCTGTCAATTTGATCCAGGGTTTCATATTTTCAGCACATGTGATGACTTCGTAGCGCTTACTGGACCTCTCAGCACCTCTCATGTCTGTTACTTTATAACGATCATGACCTAATACTTCTGTAACTTGAAAAGGCCCTTTAAACAGTGGTAACAACTTCGTGCTCTGCCCATCATTTGATTGGCTGGGTATTTTTATGACTACTAAATCATCAGGAGCATAAATATGGGCCGCTTTACGCTTGGAATCAAATAACTGCTTTTGTTTTTCTGCACTAGCTTGAATAAGACTACTGACTGTATTTCTTAACAGAGTGACATCTACAAGTGGCTCTTCTGTGTCATCTACCAATTTGTCAGAGTCAGTTTGTAGTATGTATCCAAAGAAAACTTCACTGGGAACTGCCGAAGTTATCATATTAATGGTGCTATTGATGCCTTGTTGAATACTTGCAATATGAGTGTCCCATTTATTATTATCAGTGCCAGCACCAAAACTTCTCAATGCATGAAGAATTGTGCGATTATAACGCTCTACTTGGCCGTTGGAGCGTGGCATGGCCGTTGCTATAACATGTTGTCGTATATTTTTGTCTTCACAGTATTTAACAAATAACTTAGACGTAAAAGAACTACCTGCATCACTAATAAGCCGTTTAGGATTACCAAAAACCTTAAATATTTTATCTAGTTCATTTATAACCACTTGGCTCTTTGTGTTTCGGACAGCAGAAATGAATACAAACTTCGTAAAAGCATCAACAGTAACTAGAAGGTAAGTATTCTTCTTTTTGGTTGTTACAAAAGGCTCTAAATGATCAATATGCAATGTATGAAACGGTTTTGCATATTTTGGTATAGGAAATAATTTTCCTTCCTTTTTGCCGTGGACATTTTTAGAGTATATACAGTTCAGGCAGTTTTTAATGTATTTTGATACAACCTTTTTTATTTTGGGAAACCAATATAGTGATTTTATTCTTTCAATTGACTTGTCCACGGCAAAATGGCCCAGGTCATCATGATTGGTTCGTATAATTTGCCAAATACATTTCTTAGGGACTACCCACCGTCTGCCATGTTCAGTACGGCGATAAACTTTGTTACCTAATAGTTCATATTCAGCAAATATCTTCCTATTAAGCTCGGCCTGACCTGATTCTAATATTTCTTTGATTGCACAAATACTAGGATCTTGCAACTGAACCGACAATAACTAATCGCCCTCTGTTATAGCCAACACACTTTCATTATTTATGGGAGTAGAACTTTTACAAATTGGGTTCCGGCTCAACGCGTCAACATGCTGTATTTGCGTTCCTGGTTTATGATCCTTTTCAAAGTAAATTCTTGCGTTAATAATACCCATCTACCTATTCAACAGATAATGTATTGCTTGTTCATTGTGTGTTTAACAGCGTTACAGTCTGTATAAATTTTGAAATGTGAACCTAATAAGTAATGGCGGAATTTTCGAAACCAACCACGATAGCTAATAACTCTAATTCAAATGAATGATATCGTTTTTCTTTGTTAGAAGTCTGTCGGCTATAAAAATGAAAAGCCTTTTCCCCTTTATCAGTCACTTCAACTAGAATGCAACCTAAGCCATCACGGCTAGCATCCGTGTACAAAACAGTGGGTAATTTATGATCAAAATTGATAATAATGCATTGTGTAATAATTCGTGTTTTAACTTACTGATTGCTTGAACTTGTTCTGGGCCCCATTTCCATATAACGTCTTTCTTTAAGAGCTCTGTCAACGGTTTTGATATAAGGGCACAGTTTTTAATGAATTTCCGGAAATAGTTAATGAGACCTAAAAACTGTCTCACCTGATGTACATTTTTGGGTTCAGGATAGTCTTCTACAGCCTTTAATTTATTTTTACCTGGACGAACCCCGTCTACAGAAATGTAGTAACCAAGAAAGTTAACAGAGCTCTGAAATAAATGTCATTTTTCTAAATTTATTGTTAAGCTGTTGACTTGTAAGACTTTCAATACTTCTTCGAGTTGCTTAACATTTTCATCCATAGAATCAGTAGCTATTAATAAATCATCCATGTAACAGATAACTTTACCAAACCGAAGCTTTCCTAACACGGTGTTCATCAGTCTTTGAAACACTGATGGTGCATTGCAAAGCCCGAACGGCTTTCTTCTAAACTCAAAATGACCGTCAGGGGTCACAAACACTGTTTTCGGTATAGAGCTTTCATTTACATTTATTTGGTAATAACCGCTTTTTAAATCAAGAGAAGAATAGCATTTACAACCTCTTAGCTCTCATAGATAGCTTATCTATGAGATCCTCTACAATGGGCATTGGATATTTTTCTTTAACTGTGATTTTGTTCAGGGATCTGTAATCGATACACATCGATTATTCTACACACGAAGTTTGCCCCAATGTTTCTAAGTTTTTTGCTACAACACGTGGGTATTTAGCAAATATTTCATTTAATAATGAAAGGTGATCGACAGAGTCCGAGTTGAACATGGATGATTCTATCAATGTCACTTGATCGCTACTTAGAGGACAAAATTAAAGGTTACTGCCTACACGTTTTTGTTTTTGTTTTCATGTCCCACCACGATCACATATCACTCCTTACCTAAATTCATCCAAAAATCTCAAAATGGAAGAGCGCAGAAAGCTCCACTTGACAGTACTTCTCTTTGGGGTTATACATAAACAGTATCCAAAATATCTATTTAATAAGTTTGTTTGGGCACAAGCTCAAAATAGATACCCAAGCAGAGCAAGCACCTATGTGTTTGAGACACCGAAGCATAAGTCCATGGCTTTCCGTGGTTCTTTCAGATTCGCTGCCTCTAGGTGCTGGAATGATCTTCCTCCGCCAGTGCGTGCTATGAAAACAGTTCAGGTCTTCAAAAAAACTTGTAAGGATCAGCTCTTCAAGGAGCAATCATGCCTTGTTTAAGTAACTGACGGAACATAGCTTACAAATCAACCTTTTACAATGGGATTAGAAGATACTACGTATCCTTCACTTCACTTCACTTCTTGATTATGGCTTTTGTATCCTTCACTTCACTTCTTGAATATGGCTGCACCTTTCCTAGGTTTGGTGCAGCATTATGCTGAGACAGGGACCTTTTTGACCCCACACAACACATCTTGTATTTGTATCTGTTTTTTTAATGTTTGTTTTAATTTAGCTATTTTGTCACCTGTTGTGTTGTGTTGTGGTAAATAAATGTTTTTTCTTTCTTTCTTTTCTTTCTTACACGAGCATACATAATTCTTTTGTCCTCGGTAAAATTTCTACCAACCAAAATAGGACATCCAGCTAATTCATCACAAATGTAAAACGTTATATTAAGTTCTGCTGTATGAACCTTAAGATCTACCTGCACAGCCTGTGTTATTTGAGAGCTAGAATCGATTTTAAATCCCGATAATAAAACCGGCGCATTTAGTTGAAAAGGTGCGATATTTAACTCGCACGCTAAAGCAGTCGTTATTAAGGAACAACTACTGCCGTTTACATCCATTCAATTCAACATCCTTATAAAATTTATCTTTGAGGGTAGGTTCAACAATTAACTTAACCTCACTATCTTTTTCCTCTTTAGGTTTAGGTTTAGACCTACAAGCGAGCTCCAAATGGCCAAATCTTTTACACGAATTGCATTTCACATTATCTTTTTCAAAGCAGTTTAGTCTTTTTATGACCAGCTTCGCCACAGCGAAAGCACGTAATGTTAGCACTATTCCGGGAAAAATTGTTTAATGCTACTGAATTTAAGTTCGAAGAATGTTCGGTTTTCTTCTCTACATTACTAATACTAGTATAAGGTGAGCGAGCCGAATTTTTATTATGTAAGTTACTTAATTTTTGAATGGGCTTTTGTTCTGGTTCATGGACTTTTCCATGCAGAAACGAAGCTAAATCATCACAATATTTAAAGTTACCAGCTTCTGCTGCTATACTTATATTTTTGTCACGAATTGATCCTACTATTACCGAAATAATATCTTGTTCAGAAAATGATAATCGCATTTTATCAATCCTACCCTTTTGTTGAAAATAAAATTCATATAACGACTGGCCATCTGCTTCGTTTCAACCAACTCTCTTAACAAACTATACATATTACGCTTAATTTGGAAGTATTTCGCCAATCCTTCCACTTCCAGGTAGTCCACGATGGACTACCTGGAAGTGGAAGGATTGGCGAAGTCATATTTTTTTGTAGTGAATCATACCACGTTTTGGCGGTATTACGTAACTTTTGCAAAGCTTGATATTGTAAGACACGATCGGACCAACTGAAAGCGCGTGCATTGGCTTCTACAACATTAATCCACATTTGAATATCGTCCACTAATGGATCAAACTCGGGAATCACTGATGATAAAATAACGTTCTGGCTTACTGTGGGAGACGCACGCCTGGTGCGTCTCGATTTCTTGCGTCTGTTTCCATCCGAGCTGGTACTGCTCGATGAAGAACTCGATGAAGAGCTAGAACTTGTTGGCGTAGCTCTTCGTTTGCTCTTTTTCCCACGAGTTCGCTTGCGGGCTACGCGGCATTGAGCGTGTTTTCTCTACACTTCTGATGTAAACTTCTCTAAAAGGATACCAGGAGGAATTCCAGCACATATTTTAATAAACAATATAGATTTAAAACATAGATTAGACAATACGTTACCGTAAATTTATAAGTATACTTATTCAATATGAGATCTTGCTCGTTACGTGCTTTAAAGTCAACTCGCCACCTTTCACCAAAACCATCTAAAAATGGCTCGGTATCGTCCCCATTGAAGCTAGCAATTCGACCAATAGCGTGGCGGCAGAGGTACCACGCACCCTGAATCAATACTACCAACCTAACTAATACAATATTCAATCAATCATAATAAAATAAAGACTTTGTAAAAGGAAATGCAAACTACAAAAATAACACAAATTCTAACAAAATGTTTTACAGGAAACTAAACTCTTTCAAATAAAGTATTAATTAAATACATTTTTTTTAAATAATAATTATTTCTAATATTATATCCGGTAATATAAATATTTTACGCGACCAACGGATGTTTCAAATAGCGGCGACAACAATTTTTACAAGATTATAGAACGTCCGACTTGTTTATCGTCTATGCCTATCGCCTTAATGACTTGTGGCGATAATGTATAATAACCAGCCTTGAAATTATGCAATACCATTTTAATTAGCTAAGCTGTTTCGGATATAATAAATGGTACCTGACAGACAAACAACCTCTTTACGGCAAACGTATATGCGGGCTCCTTACGTCTCGCGGGTAAGAAAACAAGACAAGACAAACGTCATCATCCATTCTGCCACTTATAACCGAGCAAAAAATTTTTCAATCTGTAGTACCACTCACAACTGTACTCCGTCAGTTTGTGCCATTAGTTATGCCAGTACCAGTATTTTTTTTATCTCTGGTGGCACTGTTATTATAAGCTAGCGTAGCGTTACATTATCTTTATTATAAGCCATCCATAGCCCGGGGACTAAGTGGAACATGCTCACGACTATTCAACCCCATGATAGACATTCTCTGATTAATACTCAGTACGTAAAATCCATGAGGATACCAAATATGCAGTTAGAGGTAAGTCGAACATTATATTTTGCGTCGCATGTTATTAGACTTCATGGTACCAAAAATTCTAAGACAATTTACGTGCATGAACGAAGCTTCTGGTAGGTGGACTGAGTCCTCTCATCATAAGGCTCTTTATAGGGCCACAAAACCTCAACCTAGTTATCTACTGATTGCAGGGTGACCAAGAAAGAACCGATCACCGACAACGACCTATGAACGAGCAATGTAGATACTCTTCACTCGTCTTCTTTATTTTATTTTTATATTTTTATAATGTATTTTCAAGCTAATAATACTTATAATTGTGATCTTGCATTACTTTTTTACAAAGCATTTGCGCCTAATCTACACCTACCTACTCGACACTATTTTAAGTTATCTTTTTATCTATTATTTTTAGTTAGTAGCTAGTTTGTCTACTTGTGGCGTTAATAAAAATCCCCAATAATTGGGGAAACATACAGAGTCCACAATATATTACACTGGATAATTAATTTCTTTGTTGGGTGTCCTAAATAAATATATAGATAATAATAATTGAGTTCATCTCAGTCTACACTAGTATACTACGGAGATAGTTTAGGGGATTATATTTACTAAACATTATCTATAAAATAGATTGCCGTAGGTTTGTATAACTGAATTGATTGAGACCCTTTCTAAACTTTGACTTTTGATCAACTCAAAAGCTTATTAACGGAATCAGTCATGTAAAATCGCGTGAGAGCTTAGATGGGTGAAAGCTTTGATCATTTAGTGAATATGAAGACCTATGCTAACACTCTCTACTGTAGGTACTCACTTTGGCGTTTTCATTATGATCTTAATTGCCTTTAATCCATTTGTCCTCTAAACCAGTTGACATTTTCGGTTAAAATTAATATAATATGAATATATATAGAATAATATGTTATATTATATATATGTTAATTATCTCCGTAACCGGTGTAAACACTTTTTTTCATCCGGGTGACACGTGGGTGGAACCGTTGGCAACGACTAGTTGTAAACACTTAGTCATAATATTATCTCTTCCTATTAATATTATAATGCGGTTTGCAGCCGATAAACTTCGTAATGGCCGAACCAAGTTTGGAATGACTAAGTTCCTGACCAAGAATAACTTATAGGGCATATTTAAGATATTATGCGAACAAAACCGAAGACATTGATTTACGTAGTGGAATGCCCCACGATCTATACTTCCGCGTACTTCAGGGTTGTTTTTCCATACAAACCTTATTTTCCCGTAGAGATTACCATCCTATAGAGATTATTTTTTTCAAAATCCTATAATTATTCACCCTAGTACTTATGTACACTTTAAAAAGGACAAGGTACATTTTGGGCAGGTCAAAAAATAAAGTTATGTTCAGTTATAATATCTTAACATAATTATTGGTTACTAAGGGATTCACTGCTTTATGACATGTCTTTTTTTTATGAATATAAATATCAATACATTTTTATATCAGACTAAGATTATTGGGTAAGTAGTAAATAAATAAGTGACCTATTATTAAGATAATAAAATTCTTCACCAACGACGATCACAAGGCTGTCGGTGCTACCACGCAAGCGGCTCCTCAGAGACGCAGTTCTTTGGTGCATGATCGCTGATGTGACGTGTCGTCGATGTGTGCATCAAACCATCTCCGATGCGCTACAGATAAACACGGTGACCTCAGTAGTTTCCTGAAACTGCTGTTGTACTGGATCCGTCGGGCATTGTAGGATTTCTGTAAACATTTAGCCCAACCATTGACGAAATACATTTTCCCTTAGTGTGTTTGCACGCGCGCCTGTGTGCGGATCTGGACCACTCATTATGTAATGTGTATATGTAGCCTACATACTGCACGTGCAGAAAGTTTAGTAAAATCAGTACGCTTTATACTAATAATAATAAATGATTTGTGTGATTATTACTGGCACCGTACAACGTGCAAATCTACGAGCCAAAATCTTGAACCTCATTGACAATGCCATCCGTTCCCTATTCATGTTCATATCTGACATGTCCTTGGTGACCAAGTGGCCCAATATAAAATACCCGTTGGATTTGATAATGGTCAAATAACAAGCCTATCACATTGTGTGTCGAAAGGTTCAATTACACCAAGTCAGTTTTATTATTAATGATTATTTCTTTCGAAGATGTGATCATCGAAAGAATATCTATAAACATGCCTCATCTAGACGATGAGTTCGTTATCCGCATGTAAAAGGGCGAATATTGAAAGACTTAAGTTTTGTTTTTATGTTGAATGTAAATACCCGAGTGCAATGATCGACTAAAGATTTCGCCATCGATAATCGCATGTATATTCTCGCGACAAAGCGTACGAGAAACTCTCTCCATGGAGATGGTAAATCTGTTATCCCTGAGTTATTTAAATTCGCTTTATGATTTATTCAGCCTTTAATGCATTTTTATGTCCCATTAACGAGTTTTAATCCCAAATTAGGACTAACTAAGATGGATGGGCAACGGGCAGGTGTGCTGGACGAATTACTTTTTTGTGTCACCTTTAACGTTTTTCGTGATGTATTTTTGTAATGAAAATTGAAGGTCTATGATTTATACGTTATGTGTTGTGATATTTTAGAATGTTAAGTGATTGATGATGTTTTATCTAATAGTTCCTGATTGCATTATGTTGAAGGATTGCATACCTAATGACTTTGTTATATTATAATTATACGTTTACGATATTTATCGCGTTACTTTTTACTATTCCTTTTTTTTAATGTATTTCATTCCTCTATTATATATTTCTAATTGCGAAAGTTTGAAAAATAAGCTATAATGTAACATTCAACATTACACTTTTATTATCACTTCACTAAGCTATAAGGTCTTGGTCACACTTGGTCACGAACTAAAATACACAGGTAGTCCTAAAGGCTAGTTTAGGCTGTGCATTGATCGGCCAATCAGAAACGTAAGAGTTTTTACAAACTTGGACACCCTCTTACATCCCATGGCAAGAGTTTCTCGCGTGCTTTGTCGCGAGACTAAAAAAACAATTATCGAAGGCGAACTCTTCAGTTGATTCTCGTACTCAATCAAAACTTCCTTCAAAATTTGTAGTCTTATTAAACGCATGACTTTAAAATAAACGCAACTAAAGTCTCTGAAACATTTGACAGAGTAACTCATTAGAAAAAAAATATCATGAAAATTGTAGGGTATATTTTTTGGAAACTTGAACTTACAAACATGAAACTGCACATAAATATTCTTCAATCGAAAATGATAAAAGACTAATATAATTATTTCCCTAAACTACACCTCAAAGGGGTGTGAAAGGGTATTCAAGTTTGTATGGGAACTTTTTAACTAGTGGTCCAATATGCTTGAAACTCGAGATAAATATTATACAAAAAAATACTTGTATTTTTCCAAACTACTCGACGACCTCGGTGGCGCAGTGGGCAAAGCCCGCCTGAGACGCAGAAGGTTGCGGGTTCGATACTCGCTACGGGCAAATGTTTGTACGATTAGCTAATGTTTGTCTCGGGTCTTGGTGTCTTCAATGTATAAAATGTATGTATTTCCAAAAAAAGTATATAAGTAGTATATCAGTCATATAGTTCCCATAATATAGGGTCTTTCAATAAACATGTCCTATCTTTAAATTTAAATAAAACAAAGTGTGTGTGAGATATTATCAAAATTATTTATTTATTTGAAAGATGTAGTGATGCCATTATGTGCGGAATATGACATCATTCAAATGCCCGACACGGCTTCTCTGGCTGGAGCGCATGCGAGATATCCAATTTTCCATGACTTTTGCGCATAAATCAGGTTGAATTTGACCTATTGCATAGGTTATGTTGGCTTTGAGGGCCGCTGTGGTTTGTGGTTTATTCGCATAGACCTGCGACTTAAGAAAACCCCACAAGAAAAAGTCTAGCGGGGTTAAGTCACACGATCTCGGTGGCCAGTTCACATCAGCTCCACGTGAGATGACCATGACCTCAAATCTCTCATGCAGAATATTCAATGTGGCATGAGCTGTGTGGCACGTAGCGCCGTCTTGTTGAAACCACATGTCGTTGGTGTTCAGATGATCCAGTTCATGCCAAAAAAAGTTGGTAATCATCGACCTATAGCGCTCGCCATTGACAGTGATGGCCTGGCCAACGTTGTTCTCAAACAACGTTGCTATCCATGATGATTTGGCAAAACAGAATGAATAAATGACAACCAATTTGACAGATGTAGCTTCAACAAGATGGCCGCTACCAACTGCCAAAGTTCGGACGTGCCTATTGGAAGACCCTGTACAAGCTCTGCTTAGTTTGGGGCTAGATGATGCAGTGTGAAAATTGTCCAGCATTATTATTATTTATTTATTATTACTCCTCAAAGGGGGTAAAATGGTGAGTCAAGTGTGTATGGAAAATATTTAACGCGTGGTGCGATTTACTAAGTTTGGATACTTAAAATACAGAAGAACTGAATACGTATCAGGGTATTAAAAAAAAACGTGCAATTTTTTTTAATGCAACCAACCCTTCGCGAATAAAACTGCGGAAATACGTTAGTACCTAATAAACGTAAATATTCGCATTACAATGGTAACATACAATAGTAATTGATAGCTGATCCATGGTAATTGATAGAGGAGCTCTGGTAGGAAACGGTAATTCATGTCTCCACTAACAGGGTACGCAATTTCTCATTAAGAGCCTAGATCGGAAGATACACCTAATTCCGTCAATATATAAGCAATCAACATTAGAAACAATTGGTTTATAACGGTAATTACTACAATAGATGCAACGATAGTGTTTATCAAGTACGATAGCTTATCGAGCGAATAATTCCAGTATTATTTTAGAATTTGCCCTTCATTCGTGTGAAACGTGTAGAATGTTACATTTAATACTTATCTGTGTTGGGTTATTATCGGTGGTTGGTAGTGAAGAAAGGTTTCCAGTGAATATATTGCACTACAATGATTTTCATGCAAGGTAAATTTGTATGTTTATATGCTTAGGAGCAAGTAGTTTTAGGGTTAGCTGTTTTGGGATTGAGACTCTGGTTTGTAGGGAACCGGGACCCTTCGCGTTATTTTAATTCTTTCAGAGCGACTTGTCGAAGTGACGCGAGACTAGAGAACTGACTCTTATCTTGGTCAATGCATTACCATTGTCATTGAGCGTGGCAATGTAGCCAGCATTTTGGTTACGCTTTGTCTGGTAGTGATCTGGTTCACTTGACCTATCTATAGATCGTTTGCAACAATCTTTAGATTGCTAGCAGTCGTTTTATGAATGTGTCTTTGTTTTTATTGAAATGCAGCGCTCATGTGGTCACTTGCTTTAGATCATCGCCGTTCCGCTTTAATGACCATTAGACGTTCCCCTATTTATTTTGTACTTGTCCTTTCTGTGCTTTGTTGTTGGCAAATAAACCACTTTCTATTCTATTATTTTATTTACAGTAATTAGGATTTCCATAGTAGTAATTAGCGTTTTGCATTGCATGGTAAACAGTCGATGGCTATAACAGGCTATGAAAAAACCATGTCAGATGCCTGTGGTATAAAAAATCCATTACTAAAGTTAATCGCTAGTTCCTACATTAGTGTATATATTAAAGTGAAATTGTGAAGCTCATATTTATTAATGTATTTATTTTAGTCGATGAATTATTTTCTCTATTAAAACTTTCAGTTACTATTAAATAACAGAATGATTCGAAAAAAATTTAAAATGAGAAACAAGGCTAAATAGCCTTGTTTCTCATTTTAAATTTTTTTCACCTTATATGTAGGCGACAGGAATTTGGAAGAAATTCCATATTACTCCTAAACTATTTAAAATCGTAGAACATCTGTTATCGAGTGCCACAACTACCATATCGCTCACCCACACTTATTAGTTACTGGAATAGCTTAAATAGGAATATTTTAATTAATATGTCGCCGCATCGATTATTTAATTGGCTGATTAGATGATTAGAAAGCATCTGATTAGATTATTATAACTCTAATTTGATTCATTGTTTTACGATTTATCAATTTGATAATTAATTATGTGTTTATTTGATTATAAAAATAATGATGAAATTCTAAAGTTACATCGTTTATGTTTTAACTGAGGTTTTCTAGTTTTAACTGCTCGCAAAAATCTTCAATAATTTAGCAACAATTTTTACAATGGTTTTTTAATAATTTGTGCACAGTTAAATACTGTCAAAATAATTGTGTTTCAAATAAGTAAGTCAATTTATTTTGATCAAAGCTTATCTTGCTTTTATTAGCTTTCAAAAATGTTTAATAATTTAGCAATTAATTTAGGAAGTTACTTTGTAATTATTTGTGTATAGTTCAGTAAGACTATCAAAATAATTGTTATTTGAAGTAAGTCAATTTATTATCTATCCAACGTTTTCTAGCTATAATTGCTTGCAAATAATGATGTTAATTTAACTATTAATTTTGGAATCTGTTTTGGAAATAGTAAGTAAGTTTCAAGCGCTATGGTGCCATTTCTCTTTACTCAAGCGGAAGTTGGGTACATAAAAGATGGCGCCACAAGTGCTAAAGATGGCGCCACAAGTGCTAAAGAGAATGGAGTGGTATTCCGACACTTTGTGTTGGAGCTCCGAACTGAAAACACTGTAAGTGGAACCCATGTAATTTTCAATAAAAAAATAGTTTGATTTTGTTACTTTTCTGTTTCTCTTATTATTATTTCCTTACAAAGTTTGAGTGACTTTTTATAGTGATTTATGATAGACGTTAAATTCAGTAGGAAACAGTTAGAAAAGGCTTTAAAAGATCTTAAACGGGCAGAACCAATGACCTTCAATAAAGGTCGTGGGTTCTGCGCATTTTTTTATAACAACCTGATCATTTTTTTCGATAAATATAAATAAATAATCAATTTATTTATTTTTGATGATCAACTTTTATAATTGATCCATGTGTATATGAATGTTTTTGATTGGTTAGATTCATATTTTTATGTTGACAACACTGATTTGGTGTTGTTACGGCTTGTTTTCGTTTCAAGACTTTTAAAAAAGGATTGGGGGTCGATATAAAATTTAGAGAAATGTCTAAAAATAAAACGGCAATAGAACATCATTAAAATTAAAAGAAAAATACATGCTGAATATTAAATCTACGGTGTTATTTCGTGCCATATTGAGCAATTTATACACATCATAGAGGTGATATCATATTATAATTCATTAAGCTTCTACCCACGGTTTCGTGGTACCCAGATAAAAAGTAGTCTATGTGTTAATCTGATGTACATATATTTGCTGTAAAGTTTCATCAACACCCAGTAGTTTTTGGGTGAAAGAGTTACACACATCCATCCTCATAAACTTTCGCATTTATAATAGTAGTAGGATTCTAAGACTCTTTTTTTAACCAGGAATTAATAATCACCTATATTTAATGTGTGTCACTAGATTTGTCGAGACAAATCCTCTCGGTGGAGTCTGCAACCCAACTGCGGATGTTCCATGCATTGGTGGCTTCGCCCGCTTAGCCACGAAGGTCAGGGAGCGCATTAGAGCAGAACCACAATCTTTACTCCTGAACGGAGGAGACAGCTTCCAAGGAACGGTCTGGTATAACATACTACGGTGGAATGTGACTCAGGAGTTTATGAATATGATCCCTCATACTGCTCATGTTAGTTGTATTTTCCTAATTATTTCTAGGACTATTACAGGTTCATGTAAAGAGTACTCTAAGGCGTTTCAATTGAAAGCTTTAGCGTTTAGATCATACTCGGAATAGTTTATATTTAGTGCTTCGCATGTCTCGCCTTTATTTCTGAATAATGGACATTTAAGTGAATTAGTAAGATAAAATCTCGTAACTCGTTTCTGATGTGAAATAGGCTTTTTTTGCTGACTTGTGGACAACATTTTTGTAGTCTGCGACGTACCTATGACTATCAGAAAGTTTAGAAAGACTTTAAAATACGTTCCCGAATTCCGATTCAGATCGTGAGCTCGGACACAGTCGTGCACCAGTGTAGCGCATTAACTCGTGCTAAAAACACTGAATTAAAGCCCATATTTGTTTAATGTGTACAATAAAGTTTAATTAATTCATTTAAGGAAAGTATCACGAGGAAACCAAAAAATCAAAAGACATGTGCCATTAGTTAGTGTTGCAATAACCAGTTGCTTCGTAGAATGCTAACTACCCCCAAAACTTGGGCATATGTCAACTGCAATGTTTGGACGTACCTTTGACTACGCCTACTTGATATCCCCAAAGATCTAAACACTGATCGACAACTGAGGATGTTCTTCATGGGAAATACAGACGCGAGCGTTTTTTTTTGACTTTGCTTTGAAATACTAACTTGCTTTTTCAGGTCTTGGGAAACCATGAATTCGACAATGACATTGAAGGCGTAGTGCCATACTTGCAGTATTTGGAGGCTCCAGTCGTTACAGCTAACATCATTGATGATGATGAACCTACCATCCAAGGGCTATACAAGCATAGTATTATTGTGAACAGACAAGGAAGAATGATTGGTATCATTGGAGTCATTATTTCAAGTACAGACGTAAGTAGGTATACTTTTTCCAGGCAAACTGACTGTTGATTCCAACATAATAAAAATTAGTAAAAAAAACAACAATAAATAATCAACATTTATTCAGGCAATATGAATAACATAAAAAATATAACATAAATACCTTAGAGATTAACATACATATTATAATCTTATCACTACTTGTTAAAATGTTAAATCTTCGACTTGTACGCAATTGCGCAGTGTCGAATAATCGGTCGAGAAATAGACGAAACAGCACATTTTTTTGTCCAAAATTTCTCACTCATGAAGGTAGAGAGACGGTCGGGAGAGTCAGAGGGGATTAGTGATGTGGCTTTAAAGTTCAGAATGATCAGTGTTTAGAAAGGTGACTCATAGTGGCATTTAAAATGAGTAGACATTGTTGATGTCAGTGGCCTCATACAAAGTTGATAATCAATAGGTAATTTGCGTCATAGACGAATACGCTCAATTTTTTTTCAAACATTTGTCTCGGGTCTGGGTGTTTTCTACATAGTATAATGTTTTTTATTGAAAAAAAAATATATAAATAAGTATTTTGGAAGTCTTTTAGTTCATGTAATACAGGCTCTGTTTAGTTTGGGGCTAGATGATGCTGTGTGAACATTGTCCAGCATTATTTATTCATTTATAGACACTAGCTTCTACCGGAAAACTCAAATTCACGGATGAGGTCGAAACTGTAAAGGCTGAAGCTGAAAAACTGAACGCTGCAGGAGTCAACATCATCATAGTTTTGTCTCATTGTGGACTGGAAATTGATAGGTGAGAATCATTTCAAATTAACCACGTTTTAAGATATTATTACGACTATAACATTGGCTTTATTATTCTCCTGCTGACGTTTTGTTGACCGTTCAGAGTTCCTTCCTCGAGAGAATCATCAGTGACCACGTGAGCACGAGGGTTAGACTGGAACTGCCGATATCCTTAAATAATAAGCAACCCACGATCATTTCAATTCTATGAAGAACCACGTTTTTAAGAAACAAATACACCGAAACGCGGTCAAAACGTATGTTCCTGATCATAAGGATTACAGTTACAGGAAAAGATGTAAATACACTAGGTATGTCAAATTGCGGAATCGGATTAATGAGACTAGACTTATATTTTTCTGTGCAGAGACATTGCCTTAAATGGAGGTCCATACATAGACATCATTGTTGGCGGTCACAGTCACACACTCCTGTACAACGAGGATCCGCCAGTGCATAGTGCTTTTGTGCCCCAAGGATCTTATCCAGTTGTTGTGGACCAACCTGAAAGAAAAGTTAGTATGCCTACGTTTACTTCAAAGATTTTTCTGGGCTTTGACAAGTCAAGGCTTACTGAAGAAAACAAATAGTTTTTGTTTTTTTATCTTCAGAATAATATACCAGAAACTCATTGAAGGTTCCATTATCCCATTTGCAAATGAATTAAGCCATGTTGAACTATTGTAAGTTTTAGTTTGATAGCTGAAGATCAAGACTAAAAGACAATGTTTTTCGTCGATTCCTAAATGAAACTATTACAGATGAAAAAAGTTTGAGTTCCGCTGAGTCGGAATTTTTGGGGCAGATTGTAATGTAATATTGTTTTATTATATATATAGAAGCTAATCATTATGGAATTATAATCGATATGATGAAAGAATTCGTGGGGCACACTAAAAATATCCGGAATGAATAAGGAAAAAATACTATGAGTTGAAATGAGTTTATTGTTTCTCAAATTATTCTCCGTTAGCGTTCATGTACTTTGTCATACGAATAAACCAACTCTGAAAACATTTATGCCACTCCTCCGTGGTGACCGCGAAAAAATGTTTTTCATATTTTTCGCCACTTCAGGTGATGAAAATCGACCCAAACGGTCGATAGCTGCTTTGTTTTGGGGTCGTAGCTATAAATCCAAGTTTCATCACTTGTTACAATGTCCCAATATCAATATCAAATTTGATGCCCCTTCCTTGAATCTGGTAAGTATGGCATTGCACCAAGCGACGCGGTCCGTTTTTTTAAGCCTCAGTCATATTATGAGAGATCCATCGCGAGCACAGCGAAACACCCAAATGTTTATAAAGGTTTGATTATATCTGACACATGCTTATGCCTAACGATCCAAATCTTATGGTAGGTCACATACCTGTCTGTTTCGATCATACGGCGCACAGCATCGACGTTTTTGTTGTTCACTGCGGTGGAAGGGCGACCATCACGAAATTCGTTACTGAGATAGACACGACCGCGTTAGAATTTTGCAAACCAGCTATAAATAGTCTTATTGCATGGTGCTTCATTGATTAAAGCAGTTTGAAGCCGAGAGAGGCTCTGCTGAGCTATGAAATTACATTCACAATCGCGTGGATTTAACGCGTGAAAATTTTTCACGATTGAATCCATGGTGTTGTAAACATGCAATTTTTAAAACGACACCACAATATAAAAACAAGTAACAGCTAGATGAAACAAACTGTTTTCTTCAGCCAAAGAGTTTTATTTTCAAATATTATTTATATAAGTGGCGAAACATATTATAATGTGCCCTATGTCCTTATATTAACAACGTTGGCATTGCCATACAAAAAAAATAAGTTGCGTTGAGATTAACAGTGTTGGTAACTGAATAGAGTATTTGAAATTTGTGTCAATCTTGTTTTCCAGGTTTTGATTGTACAAGCTGCAGCTCACACCCAATATCTTGGGGAAATAAAACTTTTCTTTGATGATGCCGGGAACCTTCTTGATTGGGACGGAAATCCGCACTATATCGGAACTGAAGTTGAGCAAGGTGTGTTAAAAACTAGGACATTGAAAGATGCATTCGCAGTATAATCACCGATTGAACATTATCTGGTACACTAAACTTGACTTGGATTTTCACACCGGATATTCATCTTGAAATAATATATCTTTCATAAGATTTTTTAATGTCCCAAAAATTCGACTGCGGCGGTACTCGAACTCTCGCTTAGTAAGTCTATACCAACTTAGCCACGAGATCATTACCAGCCTCGTGAAAATTCTTGGACGCTCGAAGTGCCGAATCTCTTAGGATGTTACGGTTCGAAGCGCCAAATTTACCCTTAAGCGAAACCACTTTGAAACCCAAATAACTATATTTTTTAATGTTTTAGCCGCCGATGTCCTTGCTAAAATAGATAAGTACCTGCCAGAGATTGAAGAGCTGGCATCAGAAGAGATTGGGTCGTCCATGGTGGGGTTAGCATCCAACTGTGCTTGCAGCGAGTGTAACATAGGTGGATTTCTTTGCGATGCCTTTATGCACAGTGTACGTATTCTGTTCTAAATAGGAGACGTAGGAACATTTTTTTTAATAGAAAAGATTTTTTTTTTTTATTCTACTGGCAAATCAGTTGGTAAGCGGTACCGTGAGCTACGTTTGTGACACCCGATGTATCGCGCGCTGCCGACCCCGAAACATAACGGGTGAAAAGTCTCATAAGCTTGTAATTTCAATGGCACCTATACCAACCGAACGCAGAATATGTTGCTGCTTTGCTTTTCTGTTAGTCATAATCTCTATAGCGGGACAAAGATCTTCCATAACTTGACTTTTTGCTTTACCATCCATGCTGTTTCTTTGGTCTTCAACTAGGCATTAGTGTTAGAAATAAACAATTTTCATTTTCAAATGTTTGTCTTCCAGGTCCTGGATTGGGCTGAAGGTGATAACTGGCACTACGCTCATTTTTGCGTTTTAAATCAGGGAGGCATCAGAGCTGCTATCGAACCTGGACGTAAGAATTGATAAACCTGTACCTTTATGCCAAAATGTTTCTTAATGAATCAGTTCAGATTGATTGATTCAAACAAAAAGTTGAATGAAGAATCAGCAACGAAAGCCAAGCCATGTATTATTGCCTGATTCGTCTAGGCTTGGCAGCGTAGAATCGGCGTGAATTTTTTGTTACTTAGTTTAAGACTAGTTTAGAAACTTAAAACTTTGACTGCTGAAATGAAGTGATTGGCATAACTTGAAATAGAGATGTTTCAAATAACTATAAACAAAAAAAACAAACACGCTCACTACTGTCTTCCCCATGATGGACATTCCTTTACATACTCAGTGAGTAGATCTTTGAGGATACCAAGTAGGGGGTAGTCAGACGTCCAAACATTACATTTAGTACATGCCCGCGTTTTTGCAAGTATTAAGCATTCCACGTGACAGGTTGCAAGCCCATCGCCGCTTATTGGAACAGTAACTGTCGGCACATGCCTTCGAATTTTTGGTTCTAGGGCATGCCGGTTTCTTCATGATGTTTTCCTTCACCGTTTTGAGTACGTGTTAATGCGCATATACATTTTTCGAGTGGAAAAACCAATGGATGAACGACCGGGTTCGGACCCACGAACTCCGGATCAGAAGTCAATTATGAAACACCAAGATTGAGCTCCCACTTATAGGGAGGGGTGGGGGGGCTCGGTGGTGTGACGGGCGAATAGCAGCGGCTGCAACAGAAGAGATGTGGGTTCGGTTTCCGCTGCAGGACATTATGTTTGCAAGTTCTGCAGATATATTTGTCAATGGTACGGTAATAGCAAATTGACATTCTGTAAAGCACATAGGTCTGCTTTACAGAATGTCAAACGAAGTTTCTACCAGTTGATGATGTATTTACTTTGACTAGGATTCTACAATAACTTTGTTCATTTACACTTTCAGTTATAACATATGAATCGGTAATCCTGGCTGTGCCATTCGAAAACAATATCGAAGTGTTTGATCTGAAAGGCGAACATATTATGGAGATGCTAGAGTTTTCGGTCGCCAACGTCCCCTATGCTGGAGCGAGGATGCTCCAAGTTTCAGGTATGACCTCAGAAGGTTATATGATAGGCGAGCTTTTGTGCCTACCCTACAAAAAGAGGGTATCAGAGACCTGTCAATATAAACTACCAAACAATTAGTAGAGCTTATTGTGAAAGAGCTCGTCTAGAGAATTATTACCAATACCTTTTTCTGCCGAAAAGCATCGCCAAGCTCGCATTGTTGTGTTTCGGTTTAAAAGGCTTTTTTTTTTACTCTGGACATTTTTTACACAGCATCATCTAGTCCCAAAGTAAGCAGAGCTTGTGTTATGGGAACTACATGACTGATATACTACTTATATCTTTTTTTTTTTGTAAATGCATTCATAACTTACAGAGACCCGAGACAATTATTCGCAGATACAAACATTTGTCCCGCGGCGGGAATCGAACCCGCAACCTTCCGCGTCTCAGGCGGGCCTTCGCCCACTGTGCCACAGAGGTCGTCAATTGTTTGAGGTCTGTGATTTTACCGGCACCCATGCTGTTGGAATCACAGGCACATTCATTTCGCCAGTTATGTCTCAGGGTCAACGCGCTAGTTATACCTATGGTGTTGCAAGCGTCCATAGTTTTTTAGTTTTCTTTAAACTACATATTTTACATCATGTTCTTACTGTTATTATTTACATAACATTCATATTTAATAATATTTGCGTAATGTGACATTATTCCCTAATGACGTGCCCATAATCAATGCAATATCAATCAATGCAATCCATAATCAATTACTCCCCAACTTTTCCGTCACTGGCACTACTTTCAAATTTCCCCTGATGTTCATTTCTTATTAATTCTTGTAACTCCACACATCCATCTCGACATTTGCATCTCAGCCTTTTGCACTTGTGAAATAATTAGATAGAGTAATGAGAATGTAGAGATTTTACCGATATTAAAGTTAATATTTTTAAATTGAATAATACAACTAGTGACAAACCTAAATATGTTTGTTTTTAAAAGCCTACTTACAGTAGACTAACATACAACCTCTAGATAGGGAAGTTTCTATATAAAAGATTGTAGGCAGCCAATTTATGTAAACAACAGTAATTTTATTATTCCAAAGTCAAAAACATCGGAGTGTTGGACCAAGTGGTTTAAAGACCAAACAGATCAATCTTCATGTCACATTTCTTTACAACTATTTGTTCAGAATATATGCCATTTTTTTGTTTGGTTGATAATAGTTTTCCATCCTACTTATTTTCCGACCCATCATTGACTTATCCGTAACCAATTTTTCACAGTAAATCCTTTATCTTAAATATTCAGTCATGCGTGGCCAAATTAATGTGCTCCCACACGGGCGATAACAAATGAGCAATTACCCTATTTAGCGATTTGGTTGTAGTGTAGATGTTGTATTTTTGTTGTAGGAGTTTTGCCCTATCGTGGTGAAAGCCTGTCATTTTGACATCATCGTCGGTTTTTATAAGTGTTTTGGGGACTTAGTACCAAATTAGTACAGATACTAAGCTAAATTTTTGACATCGCTTTAATTAGGAGGTTGTTCTCGCTTTAGTAAATTGTACCACTATAATAAGGATGTTCTTTTTACATATATACCAAACATGCATAAAGCATTTTAGACATATTGGTAATAGTGTATAATATTGCTCACTAGGTAAAAAATATGACAGATTACATAATGTATATCTTACCCTATTTATATTATGCTGGGACATATTATAAATATGTATATATTGTGTCATGAGGGCAAGTCATTATTACACTTGCAAAATGTCTATGGGAATGAAACAATGTCGCCAATTTTGCTGCCATGTTTAACAAGCCCATAACTTAGAAATATTAAAAAAGTGACACTTCACGACATAAAATGGGGTGGTTTATGTCTTGAAGTGTCAAGTTTTAACAGTTTTCGACATTGCTTTGCCTGGAAAAATGAATGCCATTGTGTCGTTCCCAAAGCCATTATGTTAGTATAATTTGGGGACAGATCTGTATTTAAGGTTTAATCCCAGTTTTGTTGAAAAACGTTGCCCGTTTAGCAGCAACAAATTTATCAAATGGACACTTTGAATCCAGGAATTCGCGTTGTATTCGACGGCTCTCTGCCTGTAAACTCCAGGGTTGTCAACGCGACAGTTCGCTGCATCGACTGTGACATCCCTAGATACGAGCCACTGAAGCTCGACAAGTATTACAAAGTAATCTCGCAATCCTTCATGGGCGAGGGTGGCGATGGATATACAGTGAGTGACAACCATAGCTATTACAGTTTTATTTTATTACGAGTATATTTTATTGGTGTACTTTCGTTTTATTTGGACACAAATAAAAATACTGTGCAAATCGCATTTAATACTTTTTTTATTGCCGTCTGTAAAATGTTCTCTGTACAATATCGAACTGTTTTAAATTTCACATCTTAGTGTATGTTGATTTTAAATTGATCAAAGCATTTTTTGCACCAAAATTTATCATCACCCTAGTTCGGATTATCAATCCCAGATTATATATTATTTTCAATCAGAAGTTTTCCTTATGTTTTGTGGCAACTAGCAGGCTTCTGAGAACCATGTCGGCCCACCACAGATAAAAAAATACCTCTTTTGAGAACAAACAAAACCCTATAAAATTGACACAGAATTGGGGTATTAACATTATCGAAAAATAACATAATATGCGAATACATTTTCAATCTAGGTAATTGTTGTTGAAACCTTCGCACCCTTTGATAAAGTAATATCGGCACCTACGAGGGGTATTACCATAATATTGTATCCATAATGCTCTCGATATTAACCTTCGATATCACTTGGCATTATGAAGTTGGGCGCGAGCCAGACGATCATATTCCAAAAACTGAGTTCTTAAAGGTCGCTACCAACATTGTAACGTTTTAACGATTAATTTCACAAAAAAAAATTACCCTCGTATCATAATCACGTATTGCAGCGCATACTAATAGTGACGTGTGACGTTAAAATTATTACAAAAATCGCTGTTTAATAATTTGTAGAAAATGGTAAAGAATAAATACACTAGCAAACGAGCACAACCTCTTATCCCAAAGACATATCCCGGTTCTTTGCATGGGGCGTATATTTATTTTTAAGTAAATCCAAAATTGTTTTTTAAGGAGTAATAAAAAAATCTCCATTAATAGATAAAATCTCAGTAGTTTTATACTTCTAACAATGTTTACTTTAATGGGAAGATCATAATTGATGGTAATTAGTACGAATTACCATCAATAGAAATATTACCAAAGTTTCTTAATTTCCTGTTTTAATATCACTATGATTTTATTACTGTTTGTAATTTTTTTCTTGTTTTTTCTCAAACTTTACTAGATATATATTCTCAATTACTTTACTAAGAATATCGGCTCATAAAGATGGCCCCTCGCAAATTGTCTCCAATGCAATTTCAGCAAAGGCTTTTCGGCTCATTTTCGATCACACTGTCAGTCCGCAGAAGATCTTCTATAGCTCGTAAAGAATGTCCGGAAATAGTTCGACCGCATTCGCTTAGTAAACGCAGATTTTTGATTGGACACCAAAGAAATATTTTACACTATTTAAAAAAACACGATATATTCTTAAACGCAGAAACCATTCAACCATGCAGAAACAGACACCTATGTCTTGAAACTAACATTTAAATAAATACAATAATGTTTGAAAGGTAACACTAAGCCCTTCACCATCAGTTTTAATTCCATTTCAAAGCATATCTAATCGTTCTGGACACTGACTTTATAATAGGTTGGGGAAAAAGTTTCTTCGCATTTTTTAAGAAAATTCAAAACATTTTTTAATATAGTTTATTTACATTTAACTAAAGTATGTAGGTACCATTTTGTTCGATAACTTTTTGCCATTTTGTAGGCAGGGACATGATCCCATTGCTATAAAAACTTTGGGGCTTCTGTTCAAAATACCGCGACAAGTGGTTTTGGCAGTCCTCTCGTGATGTTAACCTGACACTGCCTAAAGAATTCTGAAGAGACCGAAACAGGTGGAAATCTGAAGGTACAAGGTCAGGACTATACGGCGGATGCATTAACACATCCCAGCCAAACTCTCTTAATTTTTGCTGAGTGGCTAAAGATCCACTTTTCATCACCAGTTATCAGCTTCTTCAAAAATGGTTCGGTTTCATTACGTCGTAATAAAGAATCACAAATGAGAACACGGTTCATTAGGTTTCTTTCAGTGAGCTCGTGAGGTACCCAAATATCGAGCTTTTTTGTGTACCCAGTTTTTTTCAAATGCGCCAAAACTGTTTTGTGGTCAATTCCCAGTTCTTCAGCTACGTCGTAACTACTGATATGCCGATCTTGCTCCACTTTTTCAAAAATGGCATCCATTTTATCCGTAATAGGGCGACCAGAGCGACGTGCATCTTTGACATCAAAATTTCCGGATTGAAAACGCTTAAACCAAATTTGTGCTACTCTCACAGACACTGCACTAGGTCCATAAACATCGCAAATTTTTTTCGCGGCTTGCGTTGCATTTTTACCTTTTTTGTAGTAAAATTTTAAAATGTATCGAATTTCTTCATTAGATTCACTCATCTTAACAGTACGAAAAACAAATAAAAATCACACATTTTCCTAATTTGAATTTGGAATTATCTTCTTTAAAATTTAAACTTTTAATGATACCAAAACCAGCCAGATACAAATAGTATAGCCAAAGATATTTTATTACAAGTTCATACATACAATAATGCGAAAAGACTTTTTCCCCAACCTAATACATAAAAAACAGATTGCTAAATACGAGAATCACTGTTTGATTGGTTCTCAAATTTTATACTCCGTGTGATAGTCTGGTAAATGCTGGTCAAAGGCACGGGTAGCCTTCTTTCTGTGAAGATATGGCCTTTCAGTAATCCGTACTTTTCCAGGAATTCGGTCAGTCTTCGATGGCGCCCGACCTCTAGGCGAACGGGTGTTGAATGTCACTGTACGATGTATTGATTGCAGTGTTCCGAAATATGAACCAATTGAGCTCGACAAGTACTACAAGGTTATAACAACGGATTTCATAGGGAATGGAGGGGGAAATTATACTGTAAGTTAATGAGATCGATCCTCACATATAAACTGGGTAAAAAACATTAAGTTCCCTATCAGTGATCTGATTGATTTAAATACCAAAATTACTATCTTAAACCTCAAAAATATGTGACAAAATATGCCTTGATCAATTTAACTACGGTACCTTCTTGTAGTTCCTGATATCCACGATATATTGAATGCTTGTGTAGGTTAAGGACTATATATGTGTCTATTGACTGTAAAAAAAATATTATGCCTAAATCCTCAAGAAATTGTGTTAAAAAAATGAAAATCTTCAAACACATGTCAGAAAATGCCTTGATCTATTTAACATCTTGTACCTACTATTCATGTATTCAGAATATTTACCGACCCAGTTAAACAGACGAGGTGGTAATCAATACATTCACAACATTTACTTATAGAGTTTACTAATCCAGTATTTTAAAATGCAATAGAGCAATGTATCAGCGTCTGCAATAACTTTTAAAATGCTATTTGAAAAAAAAACACGCTCACGACTGTATTCCCCATGTTGGATGACATATACTCAGTGAGTAAATTTTTTTGACACGTCCTAACATTACATTAGACACATGCCCACGTTTTGCAAGTAGTTAGCATTCCGCGTGACAGGTCGCAAGCCCATCGCCGCTTATTGGAACACTATCTAATGGCACATGCCTTTGAATTGTTGGTTCTAGCGCATGCCGGTTTCCTCACGATGTTTTCCTTCACCGTTTTGAACACGTGTTAATGCGCACATACATTTTTCTTGTATAAAAATCCATTGGTGCACAACCGAGTTCGAACTAGACACACACGGCTCTTATGTGTATTTAAAATATAAAATATCTAATTTAATAGAAAGATAGAAAAATCTTTATTACACAAAAAATATGAACATAGGCGAACTTAATGCTAAAAAGCATTATCTTCCAGATAACCTTTGTGTATTGTGGAAAAAGATGTGTCGGTAGTGCGCAGAAAGGATTAAAACAAAAATATTAATATGTAGTAATTATGTAATGCAAATCTTAAAATACAACTAGATTATTGATGATTATTTAATGTTCCAGATGTTATCAAATAACCGTCAGAACGTGAAAGTGGTGGGGGTCGACTATGATGTCGTCATGAACTACATCAGGCTGCAGACGCCAGTATTCGCTGAGCTTGACGGACGAATTTTGATCTCCAATCCTTGTATTGTATAAATAAACTAGCTGTCCCACGGCCGACCTCAGCACACAGCCCACCGCGTCGCATCGGTCGCCGCGCAATTACTTCTCTTTCTGGGCTCCTAAGGGTTGTAACGTGATGTCAAATGAGCTGTCAGATGCAAAAAGGTTTTTTTCAAATCCGATTGGAATTTAGAGATAGTAGCGCGTTTAAACAAAAAATAAATAAAGTCAAAGTCAAAATTGATTTATTTATTAAAATCACAAGGATCACTTTGAAACGTCGGTACAAAAAACAATCTCTTCAGCCTTATTATTAGTATAGATTGGCAACACGTGCCATACTATCAGAGTCAGGAAGTAACATGTAGATTACAGTTAATTTTATTAACTGTTTTTTTTTTATATTTAACCTATTTTTAAATGCTTTATAACTATGGAATTAAAATTTCGTGGTTTGTTATCACTTTAGAATATAATTACGACTATACCACGTACTTTACTATTCTCCTGCTGATGTTTCGTTGACCTCTAAATGGTCAACGAATAGTCGTACGACGTATAGTCGTAATTATATTCTAAAATGCTTTATAACTCTTTAAAAATATGACTAATTTCAAAGTTTTCTATAGTAAAGATAAATATTTTGATGATTTTTTCTCATGGATCTTTTTTCTTTTTTCCTGTTTGTTTTTATACATAATTTTTTATTATTTTATGCCCAAGAAGGGTAACCGTTTTTACCTAATGTTACCAGTTTATTATATCTTTGTACAAAGTAAGACAATAAACGATTATATCTATTCATTGGATTAAAAAAAAAACTCTAAGCAATTAAACAATTTTGCTTAGAGTTTTTTTAATGTTGTTTTGTTTCATAAACTACAAAAATCTAAAAATAAGGGTTTCTTCAATTGTAGCTTCAAGTATTAAATGTTTAAAGATTCCTCAGTTTGTTTTTTTAGAGACCTGTTCCGTTTTTCCACTACTACAAAGGTTGTGAATGTGATTTTGACGAATATAAAATGGTTATTTCATATTTATGACAGCGCTTTCTACGTAACATTTGACGAAATATCCTTTCAACAAAAAAAACCTTTTATTATCCTAAAGAAAAGCTTAAGAGCAGGTTAATTTAAAAAAGAATGACGCTTTTTTACTTCAAACTAAGTAAACTCTATGAAAAATCGAAGATACGCTTTAAAGGTATATAAACCATGAAAGGAATATTATGTTTGAAATAGTACGGTTTTTGCACTTACTTTATGTAGTTTCAGTTAATTAAAGATAAATTAAGATGATTCCTACAAACACGTACCTATAATTCCTACAATCACATACAAGGAATGAATGAATGAATGAAAATACTTTATTGTATACTCTATTGCGGCGATGGGCTTGCAACCTGTCACGTGGAATGCTAACTTGCAAAACGCGGGCATGTGCCAAATGTAATGTTTGGACGTGCCTCTGACTACCCCCTCAAAAGTCTACTCACTGAGTATGTATCTGAGGATGTCCACCATGGAGAAGACAGTCGTGAGCGTGTCTGTCTATAAGAAATAAACAATAACATATTAACGGCCTACGTCTAGTAGTAGAATAAGAAACGTGATGAAATTAAATCCAGAATATCGGTGGTCATATCTATAATTACGTTCAAGGAGAATTCACTGCACAAAAACTGCAAAATTGGGTAGGTCAGTCACCAGAAAGTGTCAAAGGGCAGACCATCAAAGCCCTCATTAGTTATTTATTCTACTTAATAAGAATAAGAATAAGACTGTAAATTACTGTCGTTTTTATGTTTTACATTACACACCTAAGTATTTGCCTAAGCTTAGTGCAGACGGCCACTAGTGGAGTAGAAGTAAGTTGAATGTAAGTTAAGTGATTGCATTCAACAAGTGGCACGAAAGTGTTTTCACGCTTCAGGTGTAACAAAAATTTATGATTTTCATAAGTTAATACTTTCTCATCCCCTCTAGATAAAAGTCAAAACTGAAAGAGACTACGAACAAATTAATAGGCGCCATAAATTACGTAGTAAAATGATCAGACCCGACGTGATTTACGAAAAAATTGTAAAATCGTTCTCCTCCGACGATTCTGTTATAACAAATTCATTTTAGTGTTGTAAAAAAATACCAAAAAATCAAGTTGGACTAATATAGTATTTTCCTTTGCAGGACTTTGGCATGCCTTAGTGACATATTCCTATAAACAAAATGCTTCTAGCGCAGCAGAGTTTGAAATTTTGAAAAAATGCCAGACAGCCACGCTTTACTATTTGCCAATAAGCAACATAAAATAACATATAGGATACTTTTTGTCGTATACCGTGCAAGTGAAGCCATGGGTAAAACTAATATCCCGTCGCCTAAAGCCTTCTCGGCCGCACCATCGTCACCTTATTGAGTTTTATATTTAGAGAAGAAAACACTTAAAAACCGAGAGTTTTTTACGTGCACCAATCGTAACTGTAATTTTTTGAACAAACTGACCAATCATCTCACAAGAGCTTGCGTCATAAAATGCATTTCAGGATTGGCAAATGGATTCTACACCGTCTGAAGTCTTTGACCAAACCTAGGTACTATATTACTGTGCGGTACAGTCTGTGTGCCCGTTGTTCATTCATAGCTTAATTCACGAGCTGGTAGGTCTACTAAGTATCCTCATTAGAGAAATATAAAATACTCTTGTTTCTAATTCACAGAGAATTTTAGGCGCAATTAACGTGCATGCAGCTTAATTAAACCACCGCTCGACCGCAAATTTTGTGGCCGAAAAGGGCTTTTGCAACGCAGTGGTCGGCTGGTGTGGGTAAATGTACGAATATAGAGTTTCTTTCCTTTTCAAGAAAGTCCCGCGGCCATTTGAGGTACTTAATAAAGATGAAATAAGTTTGAAAATAAAGATTTGTCATAGCGCTAGACAATAGTCCCGTAGACTGTTTCGACGGGGATTAGCTTCGTAGAACGGACTCTTACAATGTGAACTTATGAAATATAGTCAGACCATGATTCTTGACACGCACCATAAACAAAAAACATATTGAATAATACGTGTGTCATTTTTACATGACTTAAAAAAAGGACAAATTTCTCAATTCGGCAGTATTTATTAATTATTATTATTGTATGGGTTTGTTACTTGATATCATCGCCAATTGTTAACTGAGATTGATGATTATTTGTTTTTGTATAGAAAATTATCCCGAAATGGTCTCATAAAAGTTTGATTCCTGAAGGATTGCTTAATTTCCCGTTAAATTTCAAAAAACTTCATCTTATGGAATCTTACGACAAGCCGAAACATTTTTTGTTGGCGTATTTACTTTTGTTTTATATTCGAAAGTGTCATCCCAAGTGAGCAAACTAACGTAGTTAGATAAGCATGTGAGGATCCGACGAGAAAGTACCAACATGATAGAAACCGTAAACTTGGGACTGCAAACACGATATCGCGATTTAAATATTTTAAAAAAAGTTACTTAAAAAAAAGGCGGAGGTCTCAACTCATTTGTATATTTTTTTGTGTGTGTACTCTTTGCCAATTGTGAAGCGATTTTAATAATTATTTTTCTTCTTAATGAGTAAGGTATACTTCAAAGTAGGGTACACTTTATTTATCTCGTTAGAAGTGGTTTTTTTAATGAATAATTCCACTTCTAAGGGTGAAAAAATGGGCGATAAATTTTCATATTGGATTATTTATCAATTACCCGTTATTTGAAGTAGTTTTTATGTCATTAAATGTCTTATTATTTATTTAATTTTTTAATATATTTTTAATTAAATTCCTAATTGCACAAAACATAAGAGTGTACAAAAGGTGAGCTTAGTGCCAAAAGCATTTTCTACTGCCTATCTCAGGGTCTAATTGACGTTAATGTAACCATTGTATCTCCTAGCATTTCCAGGAAATATCGTATTTGCGGACACTCTAGGGAGTGTCAGCAAATATGATATTTCCAGAAATAAGCCTCGTGAACAAAAAACAATTTTTGTTACAAATCACAAAAACTGTCTGTATATAATAGGTTGGGGAAAAAGTTTCTTCGCATTTTTTAAGAAAATTCAAAACATTTTTTAATATAGTTTATTTACATTTAACTAAAGTATGTAGGTACCATTTTGTTCGATAACTTTTTGCCATTTTGTAGGCAGGGACATGATCCCATTGCTATAAAAACTTTGGGGCTTCTGTTCAAAATACCGCGACAAGTGGTTTTGGCAGTCCTCTCGTGATGTTAACCTGACACTGCCTAAAGAATTCTGAAGAGACCGAAACAGGTGGAAATCTGAAGGTGCAAGGTCAGGACTATACGGCGGATGCATTAACACATCCCAGCCAAACTCTCTTAATTTTTGCTGAGTGGCTAAAGATGTGTGAGGTCTAGCGTTATCATGATGAAAAACCACACCCCTTCTGTTGATTAACTCCGGCCGCTTTCTCTCAACTTCTTGTTTTAATCTCATCAGTTGTTCGCAGTAGAGTTCAGAATCGATGGTCCTGCCTGGTGGTAACAGCTCATAATGAATAATGCCCTTCCAATCCCACCACACACACAGCATCACCTTGTTGCGAGTTAACCCGGGTTTCGCCACAGTCTGTGAAGCCTGACCGGCCTTTGACCACGACCTTTTTCGCACGTTCTTGTCGTACGTGATCCACTTTTCATCACCAGTTATCAGCTTCTTCAAAAATGGTTCGGTTTCATTACGTCGTAATAAAGAATCACAAATGAGAACACGGTTCATTAGGTTTCTTTCAGTGAGCTCGTGAGGTACCCAAATATCGAGCTTTTTTGTGTACCCAGTTTTTTTCAAATGCGCCAAAACTGTTTTGTGGTCAATTCCCAGTTCTTCAGCTACGTCGTAACTACTGATATGCCGATCTTGCTCCACTTTTTCAAAAATGGCATCCATTTTATCCGTAATAGGGCGACCAGAGCGACGTGCATCTTTGACATCAAAATTTCCGGATTGAAAACGCTTAAACCAAATTTGTGCTACTCTCACAGACACTGCACTAGGTCCATAAACATCGCAAATTTTTTTCGCGGCTTGCGTTGCATTTTTACCTTTTTTGTAGTAAAATTTTAAAATGTATCGAATTTCTTCATTAGATTCACTCATCTTAACAATACGAAAAACAAATAAAAATCACACATTTTCCTAATTTGAATTTGTAATTATCTTCTTTAAAATTTAAACTTTTAATGATACCAAAACCAGCCAGATACAAATAGTATAGCCAAAGAGATTTTATTACAAGTTCATACATACAATAATGCGAAAAGACTTTTTCCCCAACCTAATATGTAGTATATGCCTCGGAATAAAGTGATTGTTTCACCTGGGGGTCCTAGAGGTAACTGTGTCCTTAATCTTTAGGTGTAAAATTTTAAGTGGAACTCAAATAAAAAAATATGTAGGTACCTAAATTACGTTATTTATTCACATCTAAATCAGTTTAGCCATTTCGAAGTTTTTTGGTACAAAACATCTTAACAATCAATCTTATTCCTTTTAATGTCTCAATTTAAAACTCGTCCTAATCTGAGCCATTAGAATTAAGCTTTAATGAGCGATTTAAGCCTGGAAACTAGGAATTCGTTTACTTCATACTCTATTTAATTGTATAAAGGACATTTCAGTAAGTGCCTCATTTCAGACAAACGCCCAAACATTTTAGCCTTAATCTTTGGGACCCTATTCTGATGAGGATTATGTCCAAGTTAATAATTTCAATTACGCACTAGTGGCTCAGAATATGTCATAGTTCTAACGAAAGCTTCCGTCACAAATCCCGATCGACCCCAAAAAAGGAGCACGTCTTTTTTTATTTACTACAGACATGTTCTTTGTTCATCATTATTTCATTGTCAAATTGACTTCAAGAAAAAAAGTAGTTTTTAAGTTTTACCCACTTGCGTACCTATTTGTCGATTAATAAATCATTTCTAGATGAGATTTTGTCTTAGTGCTCGGTGCACCAAAATATAAATTAAATGAAAAATAACTTTATTGAGGAACACAATGTAAGTACGTCCTACAAATGGCGGACTTATCACTGACAGCTATCTCTTCCAGACAACCGTGCATTATTGCTAACAAAATATAAAAAAAAAGAAATCTATATAAACCTAAAATCAAATGAAAGGCGATGTTGTGATTTGAAACACATGATTAAACTTTTCTCTGTATCCCAGGATGGCGTATTTACTGTGAACATGACCTTATTTCATTGAGCAACTTTTTAGATATTTATAGGTACGATAGAAAACCGTATTAAACTGTAATCAACACGCACCCGGCAGCTGAACTGCGATCGCCAGACGGTGTATAAACAACCCAAAACAAAGTCAAATCAATGAATCGCAGGGATTCATAAACTATGTGAATTTATGATAATTACACGTGGATTCGTGGCAACCAAGTCTAGACCAGCAAAAAGGGCAGAATTTTTTTGTATGATCTTTTATTAAGTGTGAGATGATTTTATCTTAATTTTAGAGTGGTGCCAAATGAAACTGTTCTGCAAAGCTAATGGTTATTACTTTCGCATACATTCACGTTTGTTTTCCCAAATTAAAGTCCTAAGCATACATAATTAACATTTAAATGTTGGTACAACCTTTTAGAGGCGGTAAACATGCGTCAACTTCATTGCCTTTCACCCGAGCTCATGAAATTACTGTTTAGTCAAATTATGACTTAACAATCATGTTATATAACTGTTAGGTCACCTTAAGAATACAACATCTTCTATTATCAGTGCCTTACTGCAAAACCGCATCCTATCGGAAAAAGTATTTTAAAATAGAGTAAAAGTTAAATTTTTTTGTGAAAGTTTGTGATTAATTTTTATTAACATCACCCAGGATCGAAAGTCAGGGATAACCCCGACTATATTATGGTTTCTAATAATAAACTTCACGGCTTCTTCAGGGTGAAGATATTTTAACGCCAATCTTGAAATTAGGTACTCATAACAAAATTATCACGGATGATTTCAATACAATTGGTAGGGGGCACTCGTAAATATCACATGTATGTGTATTTTAATCACAGCTGATAAAAAATACGTAGATTAGGAAATCAGTTACTATCAGCAACTTTATTTACATTTAGTTATAGATTAAATTTAAAAAAAATATACATCTACCAGCTAAAATAGTAAGGTGAAACGTACACTACGCTTTTCTACATACACTCCTCTGCAGAAGTATTTTTGCAGTATTTCATTTCAGCATTTCCCGCGGGAGAGACAGAGTGCCTCTTATTCGTTGTCATTTAGACTCGTGTTTCAATCTTTATTTTGTTTCGTTTTATTTGCGAGATACGTTGTGTTGACAAATGTTTACATTTCATTTCATTTATGATGGGATTTGAACAAATTACTTGTATGTTTTTCCTGTTGTATATGTCATATGTTTGAATCCTACTTTAATATAATTTTAAATGCGCTTAACTTTTTTGATTTGAGTTTAGCTGGAATAAATGGTATTTATTCATACAACTATGTACAAGTAAGTATATACAAAAATACAGATGAAACAGCTAGCTATCTAAAGACCTTTGCAAACGATCTATAGATAGCTCAACTGATCCAGATCACTACCAGGCGGAAGCGTTCCCAAAATACTGGCCGCATTGCCATGCCGAATGGCAATGCTAATGCGTTGATCCAGATAACAGCCAGCTCTCTTGTCACGCGTCGCTTCGACCAGTCGCTCTGAAATAATTTTGAAAACGCGAAGGGCCCCGTTTCCCCACGGACCCAGAGTCTCAACCATAAAAGGCTCAAATAAGTAAGCTCTGTCGAGACTTCTATATTTCCGCCTCTTGAGATTCTCGGTCGAATCAGCCTAGGATAATAGTACACTGGCCTCCAAAAAAATCGACCCACCTACGTTTTTTCGCAAAAAAGTGTCCTATGGGTTTTTACTAGAATCGATAGATATTTTTTATGTTAATAATGAAAAAATGCAATTATGGGGTTGTAAAAAACCTAAAAATTTCGCGTGGTACGGGATATTTTACATAAAAATGTGATACGATGATGAAACCATAACATTTGGCAAATTTAACGATTTTACTGTAAATGGCAAAATTTATGTTTTTTGACATTTAAAAACATTTTCGCTTCACCTTAGTATGGGATGTTTCCTCCTCTTGCTTTAATGACTGCTGCCATACGCCTATTCAGCGAACGGATAAGCTTTTTGATGTCTTCTTGGGGTATCTGTTCCCATTCTTCCGTTAAGGCGGCTTCCAGCTGATCTAACGTCTCTGGAACTGGATTTCGGGCTCTAACTTTCCTTTTTATCTGGTCCCAGAGATGTTCGATCGGATTTAGGTCCGGACTATTGGCTGGCCACTGCATAACTGGTATGCCAACCTCCCTAAGATATCCGGTTACAATTCTGGCTACGTGTGGTCTTGCGTTATCATGCATGAGCTGGAAATTTTCGCCAATATATCCCGCGTATGGCATCACATGAGGTTCCAGAATATCCGTTATGTAATTTTCAGCATTAACCGCACGATTCCGAAAGAAAACTAGCTCCGTGCGTCCGGTTAAAGAGATGCCTCCCCAAAACATTGTAGAGCCTCCTCCAAACCGGACTGTTTCTCTTATGCAGCACTGAGCATAACGTTCTCCTGGTCTTCTCATAACGTTACGACGTCCGTCAGAGCCTACAAGGGACATTCGGCTCTCATCACTGAACAGAACTGTCTCCCATTGACCAAGATCCCATTGGATGTGTTGCCGAGCAAATTCTAACCTTGCTTGCCGATGAGATGCAGTGAGTCTTGGTCCCGTGGCAGGCTTGTGTGATTTCAGGTTTTGCTCCCGAAGTCTTCTTCTCACCGTATTATCACTTACAGCCACTCCACGAGTGTCCCTCAGCCTGCCCTGCACATCAACAGCAGAAAGATGCCGATTTCTCAAGGAAGTCAAGGCAATAAAACGGTCATCCGTCGTGTTTGTGACACGTCCTCTTCCAGATCCTGGTCTCCGGCGGTACTCTCCCGTCTCTACGTATCGTTTATAAACTCGACGCACTGCTGATCGACTCAAATTTAATCTTCTTGCCACATTTCGCTGACTTAGCCCTTCACGAACGAGAGCTACCACTTGAGCGGCTTCTGCTTCAGTTGTATCCATATTTTATGGTTAAAAGCAACGAATATGATTGCTCTAACAAAAGATGAAATCACTACGATGCACGGTGAATATGCCGCGACAAAAGTTCGAAATAAGCTAACCTTGCACTCTATGGCAAAAGTCATTAATTTTTTATCAGTGCTTTTAAAATGTTACAAATACCCACCATAGCACTTGTATTCGTCTAAAACAATGTCAAGTGGGTACTCAGATGTTTATTTATGAAGCATAAGCAAAACATACCAATATGTCAACGCATACTTAAGATAACACCTTTGTTACTCAAAATTAGCGGGTGGGTCGATTTTTTTGGCGGCCAGTGTATAATTAATATTATTTAATATTATAAAAGCGAAAGTTTGTGAGGATGGATGTGTGTTACTCTTTAACGCAAAAACTACAGATCAAATTTGTTGAAACTTTACAGTAATATAACTTATAGGCACTGAGTAAGAGGTAATCAAAGCCACTCCAAACATTATTTTAGGCACATGCCCTCGTACGCATAGTAGTAAAAATTCTAACCGATATAGCGCCATGCTATATCGGTAGAATTGAATCATAGAATTGTTAGTTTTAGGCTATGCCAATTCACAAGGAGTTTTACAAAACAGTTTAAAAAAAAAACTCGTTGTTTAATTTATCAAACAAGGTTTTTCAATGTTCATGGAATTTATAGTTCAAGAAATTGTGTTCAACCGGGCTAACGGCCCTATTCTAAAACTAGTTAACAAAACATTGTATTTCAGGCAAAAGCCTTAAATTCTAATCTTTTGGTAGTTAACAGGAAGTTATCGGCACATCGTTAAGTCTTAAGGTGCTGTTACAAAAATAAGATTGTAGGTACTTTTTCATGATAAAAGAAATACAAAGGACATTATTTCATTACCCGTGACGTCATTATATGCATTTGAATGAGGTTGTTTATTTGTCTGTTGCCATCTACGAAACGGCTTAGCGGATAATAATTCAAAAAAATATTTATTCAGACCAAAGTGGTCCATTTTGTTAGTAGAAACTTAAATCCAGGATAGTACTAGGATAGGATAGTACCTAATGCGGTTTTTTGCAATCGATTTGTATATCTTCAATATTTTTAGATATATTTTATCGCCATAATTCAGAACGTGCTCAAAACAGTGAAGGAAAACATCGTGAGGAAACCGGCATGCCCAAGAACCAAAAATTCGAAGGCATGTGCAAACAGTTAGTTTTACAATAAGCGGCTAAAGTTTTGCAACCTGTCACGTGGAATGCTAACTACGTGCAAAACGCGGGCATGTACCAAATGTTATGTTTAGACGTGCGTCTGACTACCCCCTACTTGGTATTCTCATAGATCTACTCACAGTCGTGCGCGTGTTTTTTTTTTGTTTTATAATTCAGATTCAGATTTCGATGAAGAAAATCCACATCAGGCGTTATCAAAATTTGAAAAAATGTACTTGTTTTCTGAATACTTTATGTCAGAAGATCGGTGCGGGAAAACGTTCTAACGTTCCATTATATTATCAACTAGGATTTGAGACGCCTCCATAGAATAGTTGGTTGGTCGTGTTTATATCTAGCAATGTCCACTGTCCCTCTTAGACTGTTGATAATGATACCCGAAGGTTTTAATGACAGCCTGAGAAAATTTCCGGCATGAAGTGACCTTAATCTAATCTAGAGCAAATTCGCAGTTGAATCGAGCGAGTCTGTTGGTGAAGCGGATTAGTGGTTGATTCCGTCCTTTGTGTATCTCACTGGCTCTGATTGCGGCTAGTGAACTACAATAGGTGGGGCTAGTAGCTAGTTAGTTCACTAGTAATTGTTAATAGAATACTCGTGTATTTATTATCAATTATTATTATTACTATTTTAGAAGTAGTAGTTAGTTCTCGTGGTGAGCGTCCGAGGAAGTTATAAAGTGAAAAAATACAATTTGCGGCAATCAGATCGCGAGGCCTAGTTTTGGGAAAAACCGCTACTAATGTACTCTAAGTTGATCTATTATAGTAAAGCCTGGCTAGATGACTAGCCAACCTAACCCCACCTAGAAGCTTTTAAGCTGTCTGGGATTTGCACAGACTTCGCGGAGTGTCGCATTCCAGGATTCCGTGGGTAGCTGATTCTTCTTCAGTTAGTACCACTATACATATTTCTGCCGCCAAGCAGATTGTATTTTTCAGGAAAGACGGACGATGGTTCTTTGTTCCATTCCAGTGTATTTGTTCGTGTATGTATTTTTAATTTGTTTGCTAGCCTGTTACCTTTTTCCCCAAAACGGCTAAACCGATAGTAATGTAGTTTGTGCAATTGTTTTGTATAACTTTCTTGGGTAGGTTTTACCAAAAGAAGCTTCTATAAAATAAGCAATCGAAACCGGATGAAAGAGAAATTCATGACATTTTCGCTTCTTGATCTTCACACATTGATTTTCGTAATTTAAAATATAGTTCACTCCAACAAACCATACGCTATAATTCTATATAGAACCATCCTCACAAACATACTTTAGGTACCTTTGTTCGCTCAGTACTTTAGAAGTACCTACTACGGGAATAAAACTCGAAGTTGAATCCGTTCAACTTTAACGACTTTGGAAAATTTCAGCGTAGCAGACTAGTAGCCAGCTGCAAAATGTCACATGGAATGCTAACCGTACAACACGAGGACATGCACCAACATATAGTGTTTGGAGTCGCTTTGAATACGTTCTATTTGGTATCGTCATGGATCCACCTTGGTGGAGACGACGAACTCAGTGGCGAAAGTAGCCAGCTGCAAGAGGTACGGATTGCTGTGGTCTGAGGAAAACGCAAAGCCGAAAAAAAAGATCACCAGCGAGGCACTGAAACAGCTGATCAAGTTAATTATTTGAAGCATGATTAAATTACCAAAAGTTTACACCTGAGGAGCTCAATGTAATATCCTAGAAGATTTTGGAAAAGCGAGCAAGCTACGCCATATTTCTTCGTGATATCCTACTCCGCTACTATCTCTGAAACATCTTGAGCGCAAACATTGTGGAACAAAAATACCATTCCTCAAAGAACCATGGTAGGGGGACAACGAAATTAGTCTCATCGCAAACTTTCCCAGTTTGTTTCGGCTGACCCTAATACCATATACGAGTAAGTAAGCCTGTAAATAGTTACAGAGGAAAATGGACATACCTGGAACCACTAAGTAGCACCTAATGCATGATCTGTGTCCGGTTTTATCTGTCAAGCGACAGGTCCGTTTGGACACGCTCGACAGATGGAACCGAAGATACAAGGAAGGAGAGACGGCATCAACCACGAAGCTTTTCTTTCCGGAAGCGACAAAAGCTTACAAATTTGTTAGAAATTTCCAGCACACAAGTGTCATGCCCCGTCATTACCCAGGTAATGACGGGGCATGGGGGGGGTTCTCTGCGTACCTCACGAGGTTCAAGCGCAAGGAGGACCCGTCATGCATATGTGAGCCTGGAGTAGACGAAACTGTGATACACATAATCATTGACTGTCCCGCGTTCGGACTAAAGCGTTTTGAGGTGGAGCAGTTATTGGACTTCGAACTTGTGCCAAATAAAATCCACGAAATCATGGCAAACAAGCAAATTAGAGTAATATTCTTAGAATGCTGTACGAAAATAGTAATGTAATAAATATAGATAAATAGATATACTAAAAATATATATAAATAATATGTACCTAAGTATATAAATCTTTGAAATTTAAAACGTGTTTACAGTAGAAAAAGATTTGCCCCTTATCTCCCTTAAAATGTCTAAAATATTAAATAGTATGTAAATAAGTATGTTAAAAAAGAATGTAAAAGTATGTTAAATATATATTATGCGTAATATGTACTTTTAGCATATGAAATCTTGAAAAATGTTATAGAATAAGCGAATAGACTAAACGTGTAAGATATAAAATTAGAAGCTCCAATATCTAGATATAAGTAAGTTTTTTTAAATATATTTAAGTAAAAATGTAGAACCCCATACAGTTAGTTTAATTGTTAGACTATAAACAAAAAAGAAAACTAAAGACTCTGAACAACTTTATCAGAGGGATAGGAAAAAAGTACCTAATACACGTACCTAATTGGGATAAACTTCGAGCAAGTTTGATTGGCAACAAGAATCTATACGATGCCGGTAGCACGGCTGGACCCAATATTACTGGCTATATATACGAGTATTATAGATGATACTGTCACGTCATAAAGTCGATAGATAAGTACCTATAATGTATTTATTGAAATCACAGTTAAATCATCGTCGACTTAGAAACTATGCAAACTGACTTGAACGTTCCTTTATTCAGTTTTAGCGTGGTGCCAATCGAACAAGGTAAACTTGTTTATATATAATATAAACAAGTTTACCTTTAAACCGTATTGAGGGTATTTCGTAAAAAACTTTTTTTATTTATCTACTGTTACAATAATATTAAAATAGATACTTACATATTTACCTATACAAAACGTACTTACCTACTGAGAAAAAAAGTTTCGCAAAATATATTGTGCGCCACCTAGAGGTATATAGGTACCTACTCCTGTAAACTGAAAACACAGTCAGTTATAAGCCCTAAGTAAAACAAAACCGCTTTATTTCCAAGGATGTTCAATCTTCGATTATGTTTGTATGATTCCATCCCTTAATAAAATTGGAATTATCGTATTAGTAATAAACCCATAGTCTTCTGGAAATGCCAGGAGTTAGGTTATTTTGTTCAAATACTATCAAAATATCGATTATGCCAAAATTTTAAAAGTCCAACTCGGTTTGAACCTTTCGTTTTAGTTTTCGAATGTAGGATAGTATTTTACTGCCTTCTAGGAGATAAGATTATTTATTTACCATCAAGATTACAATGACGTACACACTGATAGATAAAAATGTAATCCGTAATGTAAGTAACAACGACGAGACCCTCACGTCCTACGTCCGTAGAAGATAGACACGTAGACGACCCGCGCCTAACGACCCCACGTGTCCGACCAGTGCATTTGTGTCAACTAGTGATGGGACAGATACGGGATACTTTTTTCTAAATGATAAATTATCAATAAACCGAATTGTTATTTATATAAGTTTAAAATCTTTATAAATATACATGCATATTTCTTTGACGGGGGACATTCCTGCATTGTGCCGTCACATGGTTTCTGATGGACAACTTTATTCAGAAGTTGCAGGTTTTGATCTGCAGGTCACACCGATATGGATTTTCCAGTCATTCGTTATTTTTTTCTTTATTTTGATTCATTATAACAATATATAGGACGGTACAGTGAATTATCCAGAAGGTTTTTATTAGGTATCTAGGTAAAATAAAAATGAAAAAAGGTAATAACAATGCTTGTGGAAAGCAATATCATGTCTAGAACATCACTAGCTAGCTAGAATGTGCGGGATATTACAACGGCACGACCTCACGACCCCTGCAGGTGCTATTTACATTATGTTTTTTATGAATATAGCCTTCCTATTCCTTTCTATAGAACTGGGAAAATTTTATTACCTATCGTGAATTTGATTGTATAATAATGTAAAAACGGGAATTTTCACGTACCGTACTATCGGTGAAGACTCTCGGAATGAGCCGAAACTCAGTCGGTGCCTTCACCGATAGTACGGTACGTGAAAATTACCTTTTTTTTAATATGAACTGTGAAAATAAACTGAAAAAAAGTCTTGGTTAAAATAAAATAAAGGTACCTATCAATATGCATAATACGCTGTTACGGTACGTGAACAATCCCGTTTTTACAATTATAAATTATGAAGAGTTCGTTTTATGGCTTTTGAACCCGTTCCTGTGAAGAAAAATACTTCTGCTAGATTTTAATCAAATGATTCACGTATTTTCAGGGGTTTCTTATTAATTAATTCGGCAATGAATGGTTATTTCGTGTCCAGCATCTTGACCGGTTGAAGTATGGTGATCCTGAAAAGAAAAACAGGAAAAAGAAAAAAACATTAATTTATTTGTAAACGTTGCTAGATATATAGATAACAAACATACAATACACACACGGGATTTACACAAAAAATACCTAAATACTAGCAACAAAATCTAAAAAAAGAAAAAATAAGTCTTAACTAGGAAAAAAACCTAAAACAGTTTCCGATGGTAAAATCTGTGTGCTAAGATAATGTTTTCTTTGATTTGATTAGATACAAAAGTACCTAATAAATTATTGAAACTAACTCTAACTAACTCACAGTAATTAATGATGCTTTAACTAGCATCATTAATTATTGTGAGCACCATTGTTTTGGATTTTCCATTGGTGCAAGACCGGGTTCGAATCCACGGCCTCCAGATCAGATTCGTTTTATGTCATATCGAGGCAATAAGGTATACGACTCACCTAATGGAAGGAACTGATGAAAATACATTCACATACAGGACGTATTTAACGCAAATTATTGTTCACATTTTTAGTGGTTACGTGTGGAAATGCGATCGAAGAATCAGCCTGAGGCATCGCTAGCAGTAAAAAGAGCTAGCAGTTAAATCTTGTTTTCAAACTGTGACATCTATTTTCAGCTACGTACGATGTTGCAGACCTGAATAGAATCTGGTTGGTTTGCCGATCTAACTTTCAATCTGGCTATTTTGAGCTCTAACTTTTAAAGTGATAAGTGTCGCTGCGCCTTGAGCCACAACAGTATCAAAATGACATTTCAAATATAACTATTGATGCTTTAGGATAGAGAAGTTATTCTAACTGTAGATAACTTGGGGTTGAGTGTAATGCCAGTGGAAAAGTGTAAGGCGTGCCTGACTGACTTTTTTAGTATGCCATACCAATATTAAATTAGTGCATATTCATATTTTGGAATCTGCGCTGTATAGATGAATATCAGATTTCTGTGATCATTTGAACATATAAATAATTACGTATCAACTGACTTATGTTTAGCTGTCTGTCAAACATAAACAGTTAATCATCAGAGATCTGAAATATAAACGGAATGTTTTATTTTATTTGCCAATGCAAATAAAATAAAACATTTTATTTGCATTGGCAAATAAAATAAAAAAGGCTTCCCTGAGTTCCACCCCTAGAGGTTACATACAATAGGATGAAGTATATTAGTACTTTTCAAACTTTCGCGATTAGATAACATAATAACAAGTTTAACGGGTCTTTATTTTTTAAATAAGGTAAACGCGATAAAGACCCGTTAAACTTGTAATTATGAAGTATATTGTAGGGAAATACTCCCGGATAAAATGACGGTCGTTTCATACGCATAATTGCAGTATTATTGCAAGAAATAACAATTTTAATGCATCTCGAGCAAACTAGGCTTTCAGAATTATTTCATGAGTTTTCTTTTCATTTTCATATAACAGCCAATGTTGTTTCATAATGTATTTTTATCTAGCCCCACAAGATTTTCTACAGACCTAAGATGTTTCCGAGTGCTGGAATTTTCCTAGCCGTTAAACCAAGTAAGACTGTTTTCTCGCCCCGTAAACCTCTACCATGATAATACCAAAATATATAAAAGAGTGTAAAAAGCGTAGCTAAAATTTTCTCATAGATTCCTAGAAAAGGTTCGGATGAGAAACAAGTTTTTTGCAAATTAAAAATAAACCTTTTTTCCATCGCCCATCTATTTATTACAGCGGCCCCTAGTTTTTTTTTATTTCGCTACAGCGACTTGTTCCTAACTAAATAATAAATAAAGTAAAATAAATAATGCTGGACATTTTCACACGCCATCACCTAGCCCCAAAGTAAGCAGAGCTTGTATTATGGGAACTACATGACTGGTATACTACTCATATATTTTTTTGTTAAATACACACATAATGATACATACTCTTGATGTGTTTTAAAGGGTTTTATAAAAAAAAAAAAAAAAAATTATTTAATTTTAAATTTAATTTAATTGATTACGTCTGCATCGATTTGGAGACGCTTCAGTAATAATAAAAAGTACAATGAGAGGATGCAGCCGGGTGGTACAGAGACGGCTGCATCAGCATTCTTAGAATGCGCTTGCAAAACTATGTTCTATACTTAATATATGGCAAGGGATCGAGGTGCAATCATAATGACATAGAAAACACCCAGACCCGAGACAAATATATTGTACCTCTACCAAAGGATGACGTGAGTGATGGTGTGTGCATGGTTGTGGGGGTTGTAGCCTCTTTATAGCTGTAAGTTATAAAGTTTCGTAATGCCTTGACCACCTTGTTGTAGATCTGGCGAATCGTCGCATGAAAACTGTTTTTGTTTTTGAGAGTTGTCGTCTGGGATCTTCTGTGTCTGTCTGGGGTTATCGGCTTAGTATTTTGTACTTTAAGTGCAGCTTGAGTGATAAAGAGCTGAGGTACCGTTACGACATCTGCTTCAGCATAAAGGAGAGTGGTTGGAAAGAGGCGATGTTTGTCTAGCATTTACCTTAAGTACTGCTCTTTGCGCTCTTTCGAGTTCAATGAAAGTTGATTAACAGGCGCCTCCCCAGACTCCAATGCAGTATTGAACTAATGATTGACATAATGCGGTGTAAACGGGTTCCGTACTTCAGAGTTGGTCCCGCCTTGCAGAAGTTTCATCTGTTTTCTTACTTTTTTAGACTGTGCTTTTTGAAGTTTAAATTTTTGGTATGTTTCCACCCTCAGATATTTTATGTGGTCTACTCTGATGATTGTGTTGCGATGGCATGAGGTTTGACCAAGTGCATAGTGCCAGCTTGAAGAGTGGATTGGGATGCTTGCTCTGATTGGTTTCGTAGCTTTGGTGATATGGAATGCTATGAAGTTATTTTTTTTATGTTGAGGGTCAGGTTGTAATGATCTAGCTACGAAGTAATTTCAGCCATACCTGATTGTGCTGCATTGAAGGGAAACCTCCCTTTGTCCGTGAGATCATACAAACATTTGTCCCGCGGCGGGAATCGAACCCGAACTTTCTGGCCTTTGTACACTACGCCGCAGAGGTCGTAAATCAACAATAATAAAATAGCTCTGCCTTGTTTCAAAAAGATGCATACATAGGCGGATCCAGAAGTGAATTCCCTCAATGGCTATGGCGGACAATCGGCATACTATTTTAGGAGTGTGCGTTAGTCAGGAAGTATACAACACTTACTTACCAAGTGTTGCCGTCTGTGACGTGGAGTCCTTCTTTTCTCTTGTTCGTATAATTATATAAAATTGAAAATTCAAGAAGACACATAGGCGGGGCGCTGTCACGCGCAACTCTTTAACAATAGGAACTGGATTCGATTGAAGTTGAATACTTTACAAACTTACCAGGTAGGTTTTATTTCCTTTGTGAAAGTTACTTTGCAGAAGTTGATCTTTGAAACTTAATACATGCTGTATCAGACCTTCTCTTATTTTATTTGAAATAACTTCCTTTTCTCGACTTGTCCTTATATTGTTAGTTCAATCTTTGTTGTACTTATGGATATTTGAAGGCAATTAGAAAAAAGAAGTGAAGGGAAATACATTTATGGCCTTAACACAACTAAATATTTTGACACAGGTTGACCAAGGACTCGGTGGCGTATAGGGCGAGTAGCCAGCTGCGACTCTGGGGTTGCGAGTCGGTTTCCCGTTTCGGGACAAACTTTTGCATATTCTACAGATATTAATTCTGAGTCTGAGTGTTCTGGTACCACGGTAAGCGTACTTCATCAGGAACTCTTAGGACATAGGGAATCCTAGTGTCAGGTCAGGACTAAGGTAAGTTAAGTTTTAATTTATTTATTGAAACACGGAACAAATTACCATAATTACTAGAAAGATATAAACAAAAAAACACACAAGCCAAAAAACAAAACAACCTCTTACTCCAAATACATTAACAACGCGAACAGGCTAATCTTCATTTAAAAAATATATATATAAGGACTGCCCTGTATTCACGGCTTCACCCGCGTTTTACCTGGATTAAAAATAGTCCATGTGTAATTTTGGGTCATGATCTCTGTACCCGTTCGCTAAGCATATTCTAAGCTCTGGTGTAAAACATCCAAACTCTCGCAATTACATATAATATTAAACTTTGGATGTAGGACAGTCATCCAAAATTTTCACTTTTAACATTAGTAGGATTTAAGAAGTTGTTACGAAGTAAGAGACAGCCAACCAATTTTGAAATCTTTGTTTATATAATTTAACTAGCTTCTGCCCGCGGCTTCCTTACTACCTACCTATTTTATTTCACTCCAAATTTGTTTAGCCATTCTTATGAACATTCAAACTCACAGCTATAGTTTCGCATTATCTCTTAATTCTAAAACAAGGAAAGTTGTTTTAACTTGTTTATTTCTGTCTGAATTGCGTCTTCAGGTATGGAAAACCTCGGAAACAGCTCTAATAATTTTGATAACATTTTGCAGCAGGATTCAGGGACGCAACCAATCTAGCACGTTCGTTGGGAAAAATCTCACAGACGGGAAAAACTGCAAATGGGATAAATCTTTAACAGCCGAAGGGACTAGGATACCCAATAACACGTAGCATTAGTCCTTTTTGACGATACATACACATTAAATTATAAGGTAACTGTTATAGTATATGCTATGCTACTACTATTAAAAACGCGAAAGTTTGTGAGGATGGATGTTTGTAACTCTTTAACGCAAAAACTACTGAACAGATTTTGATTAAACTTTACAGTAATGTAGATTATACATCAGTATAACACAGGCTACTTATTATCCGGGCCACATGCGGGCGAAGCCGTTACAGAACCTATATAAAATATTTATAATTCTGTTTAATATAAATATTTTCTATTCTATTCTATCCCTGTTTCCGATCTTAGCTCGATCTTCCGCAACAAGCGTCGAATGTAAATGATAGGTAGGTATCTGCAATGACACTTCTCTACCTAATTCACCGGACACAAGCAGTTATTATTCATGAAATTTGGGTCACACACCGCGGCGCACCAGAGAATAACTCAACTGGCCCTACCAATGACACATTGATTTATATCTCGCCGAGGAAACTCGGTTCTTCCTCATGTGCACCTAGGAAGATGCAGACAAGTGACAACACACGGCATTTTTCTAAGCCGTGTTGGCCTAGTAGATACCCTGAATTTCGATCAGTGAGTTTCATTGATTATTTTACAACGCCCTCTAGTGACTTGTAGATATAAGACTCACATACCTTCATCAACGAGAAAAAAGCTGATAATCTTCAAACGGCTGAACAGATTTTCATGAATCATAGCTAAGAACAATCTCGATCACCTTTCAAATAAAATAGGTTTATCCGTTTGGGAGCTACGATGGATAAGACACGTTTATAACACCCCTCTGTTTGCATGGGGGGTTAAAATATATCGCATAGGATTTAAGCATAGAAGCTAAAACAGAGATTTCAAAAACATGAATGTGTTGTTCTGATCAGAGATGTGTTTGCAATCACGTTGAATCCTGGCAGTTGCCAAGCGTGGTTATATTATTGGTTATATTATCGTTGGTATCTAAAAATGGGGAATCACGAATGCCTTAAGGCCCAGTTAATCTGATGCGTGGGCAAGTAGTTGCAAAAGTTCGCGTGAATGTATTCTTCACCATCGCAATCGCATCTGTTTATCAGGGCCCTTAGTTAGTATTTGACGTGATATCGAAAGGCATTGTTTAGTTTTTACGGTATTACCATTTATTTTGTATATATATATATATAGTAGTGTACCTAAATATGTTATATGAAATATGTAAACCTGATGAATTTATTATTATGAAATTGTTTAGTCACGTCTCCTTTGCCGCAGTCTGTCGCTAGTGCTTCCCCGGTAAATGAATAAACGTGCATCTTTATAGGAAAGTTTATATTCAATCATTGGAAGGGTTTCGGAAGAGTTATTTATTAAGGTCATTTTATTTTTTGTTCTAGGCACTGGCTTGCACGCTGACAACTTAAGCTAGTTTGAAGTAGTCTTTCAATCAAAAATCTAAATGAGATTTATCTTGACCGAGGAGAAAAAGGAATCAACCCACTTTTTACATGTTAGTTAACTTGCGCCATACTAAATTTATATTGATATCAGCTTACAACTAAGTGACGGCCAGACGAACATTTATGAAAACTTAAAAAATAGTATATTTTTGACAAGCTAATTAGCTAATCACCTAGCCGATGGTCTGATCAAATCAAGGTTCTCACTGGCCTCCCTGTCACCGTCGCCTTCAGACAAGCCGAAGATAGAGCGGCGTGGAAGCAGCTCGTCATTTATCAACAAAAACTTTCCAGAACTGAAGGTAGGGACATACCCAGGAAGGGTATGTACCTTCAGTAATTAAAAGTGCGACAAAGAAAAGAATTAAATATCCAAAAGGATTTTGCATCTGATTTTGATTATATCCCGGCAAATTTCGTCTGTCTTAATTTCCAAAACAATATCTGTGGATCACAGCACTTATCTTTAGTTACGTTTTATACAAGGTAATAATCCCTTTACTGGCCTTTTTTATTGGAAAAGGTTAGATGGCCACGCACAAATTGCTATTACAAAATGGCGCACCTGAGGCACTAAAAGGAAAGGAGGGACTTATTACCGGACTCAATATATTGACCACTCTATACCATAAACTATGTTTTTGAGAACACGTATCTGGGTCTCTTTATTCGCGACAACGTGATACCTTCGTTCGAAGTGCCATCGTACAGGAAATAAAACTTGTCTTAATAGATAGAAAAGCTGTTTATACAAAAACCCGGGAATTCATAAACAAACAAGGTACAATTGGCGGTCTAATCGCTTAAAGCTTTTAAAATCCATACAGAAAAAATAGATTCGGTTACTAAGTTATTAGTTTTTTCTAGATCAAACAAGTTAAAAAATGTTAAATATTATTAAGACCCTCTATTTTTTACTTCTTTTGCACTTCTAAGAACCATGAAAAGTATATAAACAAACATCAAAGCTTTATTTATTAATTTCAACATAAAATCATTCTGAATAAGGGCCTAGTAACAGCTTACCACTTTCTGTTGACTTTAACGCCTGCGGAAAGATTTAATTATATGGAAATGACACGTGACTTCTGCGAAGTTTTGCTTAGCAAATTTACGTATTTAGTTATTTGTCTAGACCCCAGTTGTTGAAAAAACCAGTGTGGTTAAAGTCAGTGTGCCTCACTTATCAGGGGCAGATTGGCGAAAATTAACACAATGTCGTTGCGTAAGCGTGAAAGGAAAACTGAGCGTGAGGATTTTGTCTAGACGTCCTGGGCTATCTCCATCCACCGACACCCGGCAACCTGATGTTTTCAGTTTATCGAGCGGAGCGCCTTTCGTCCGTTTCCTGTTCGCCGTTTGAATAAAAAAGCCTGGAAAATGAGATACTAGCTACTCCCCACGGCTTAACCCGCTTGGTGTCCGGATTAAAAGTAGCTCCAACCGTTAAGGCAACGTTCGTAAGAAACCTATTCGCTCGACCGTGTTTTCGTAAAATTACGTTGCAAAATTGGTAAAAACAAAAAGCGCTTTTATTTTAATAGGATCATAGTCTTTGTGCGCCGTTAAGATTTTTTTGGTATTTTATGCGATTACCTCCTTTGTACATCCAAACTTTACCTATTTATAATATTATAAGTGGATAGATTATGTGATATTGTAGATGGATGCGAATCTTGCTAAAGAAATATCAGAGCAATGTAGTCCAATGACTGATTAGTCTGTGATTTAAGGTGAAGGCAGAAGAGGATTTTACCTAAGTCTGGGCTCGAGCTTAGGTTTAGAAGCTTTAAAAGGCTTTATATTTCGGCTGAGACTGGTTTGTACTACTTAGAAAACGACTTAGAAAACTCATTTATCTTAATTAGAGCAATTCATTCATAATAATCATCAGCAGGTAAAGACGTAAACTGCTTAAATTAGTGTCCAAAACGCAAAAGCTTAGCTTATAAAGCGTAACGTGTGTTGTCATAAGAACTTTGGTTGATACTTTTAAAGATGTTCGCTGCTCAAACAAGTGCCTAAAAGTTTAAAAGAACTAGAACAGTCCTCAATAGCTGTCAATTTCAACAAGCTTTTCCGCTGCCTTATATTGGTTCCATTGCGTCAAACAGAGCATTTTAAATAATGTTTATATAGAACGTAGTACCATCTTGCAAATAGAAAATTCAATTGCTATAATTATCAAAATTACTAATGGAAAGGAAAAAAATAAGAGTTGATGATTTTTAACGACCTCGGACGCAGCGGGCGAGTCACTGGCAGCAACGCAAGAGGAGTGGGTTCTATATCCGCTACGGGACAAATGTTTGCATGTTCTGCAGATATTTGTTCCAGATGTGGGTGTTGTGGTAACACAGTACTTGTAGTTCCTGATACTCACGATACAGGGAATATGTGGGGTCAGGATGTAGGTATCTGTTGGGTGTTTATTTATTTAAAATACTCTTCTATGTGTTACTCATCTTTTAGTTAAAAAAGTCGCTTCAGTGATGGAGTCGGCAGTCCGCCAACACTATCCTGAAGAAGATAACTAATAAGTGGGATAGACTCTTTTGTAAGCATTGTGTTCGAGTGATAATTAAATACAGTAAGATGATTAGTTATTTGATACAATTAAACATAAAATACGGTAGAAATTCAGTTCAGGAACCTTTACCTGCCTTGCTCGTTCTAAATTGTTACGGGTCATGACAGTTTATTAAACAAAATAATATTTTGTTCCATCATCGCTTGCCTATTCTGTGACTTGTATTGTTTCATAATTATATGTTTTAATGTCTAATAAGTACGCTTTAATAAAGTTATCTTAATTCAAGCGTACTTATTAGAAGTTAGAGGCTGATTGCGGGAAGATAAACTTGTCCTTTTTATACCCACAATAACCGGTTGTGGGTCGTGTTGGAATGGTAGACATCTAAAAGTTAGATAAAGTTAATATTACCAAAAACGGGGAACCCCTATAAAAAAACCTTGGTATTTAACTTTACCAACAGACAATTGGGGGGAGTACGTATACTACGTTTATATGCCTGAACATACTTATGTATAATACGGTCTTTATATATTTTTAATACTTACGTGCAATTATGTTCTACCTTGACTAGATGCAAAAGTTACTAGATCAATAGAGATTGTAAAAAATAAAAGAATTAAAAATAAGTAATTAATTTTACTGGTGGAATATATAAATATAAATTAAAAAAATAAATTATATATGAATAATTCCTAAAAACTCAAATTTATATTGAACTAAATGAATATTATCAAAATAATTTAATGGACACATTATGAAATAAACAATAATATAGATAGATAGATAAACTCTTTATTGCACACCAAAGTAAAATACAAATACACATGAATTAAAAAAAAGAATAGAAGAGGTACTATGGGCGGTCTTATCGCTTAAAGCGATCTCTTCCAGACAACCTTTGGATGGACAGGATAAAATGGAATCAAAAGACGGAAGAAGAAATAAAAGGATCACTTTCAGAAAACCTTGAACATTTTGGTTTAATTTTTACTCTGTCTCACTCATCTCTTCTTTTACTTTGGTCGACCAAAGTAACACACATCATAGATGTAACGACATCATCGAGGTATCTGGATGTCATTTTTCAACTCCCCTTTATCCTCTCTGAATAAGGATCCTAGAGCAATTTTTTAACCAAAACGGCAAGTAACATGTCCAAACGTTTTGTATTTTTATTCTCTTATTCATACCAAAAACAAGTTAGGAGCAACAAGGATCCTTCAATATATATATATATATTTATAAAAAGTAAAAGATGCTTATAAAAACAATTATTCAATTAAAAAGGTTTGTTTGGAAGATATAGTTTCTAGCGATAAGACTGCCCATTGTAACTTCTATCTATTTTAGTAAGCTATTTTTTGCATGAATAGTCGTAATAATATTCTAAAACAATTTCTAATAATACTTATTTTTCTAAATCATACTCACAACACAAACAACAAAATTAGTTTGTGCAAATCGCTGATTGTTAGCGTTCCGTCCCAACTCCCAACTTAATTAGCGAGGGCATACATACAAACAAACAAACCCCACGAATACGCCCGCTTCCATTTGTACGTTTATAATTGAAAACGAGTGGTTAACACGTCTCATTTCAAACTTTCACTGCAGCCGGCTGAAACGGTTCATTCCGGTAATCGATTTATTAAATTTCGTTTTATTCAGATATCAGATATCAACCAAGTTGTCAATTAAGCTTATACGTCTCATAGACATCGATATATTGATATCCTGACTTCAGATCCGGAAAGTCGTGGAATCGAACCCAGATTTTTTCATTCGAAAAATTTAAATACTCACACGTACTCCATACGGAAACCTTGTAAAAAAACCAGCAAACCCTAGAACTAAAATTCGAAGGCATTGGTAAGTGTTCCAATAAGCGGCGATGGTCTTGTAATCTGTCACGTGGAATACAACCTACTTGCAAAACGCAGGCATGTATCAAATGCACATGCCAGCAGACGGACGTGCCTTTGACTAACCCCTACTTGCATCCTCAAAGATCTACTCACTGAGTATGTATCTAAGGATGTCCATCATAATGAATACAGTTGTCAATGTGTTTGTTTTAATATATAATTATAATTAAATCTCGAAAAATCCACAGAAACATACTTTTTTACAATGGTAAGTCTTAAATACCTTCCAGACACCCTAAAGACAAGTCCACCTGTGACATTTCAACGTACATTCCGTGACTTGTCACTACTTATCACGGTTGTTACCGAGTTGGACTTTTGTACACGTGACAAATACCGTCCACACTTTATGACTTGTTCTTTGTCCACGTGTACTGTAAGTGGAAATGCTACAAATGTGAACCCGGCAATTTAGCTTGGAACATCTTCTACAATAGCTACCTAAACTTTATGAAAGGAGATTTTCTCGGTAGCTTCTATTGTATATTATATTTTATAATATTCAGTTTTCCGTTTTTCTCTAAGTTTTCTGGAAAAGCTTTACATTTACATGTTAACCATGATATACATCATATTGCGTAGATCTTTACCAAGTAAAGGGTAGTCAGAGGCACGTCTATGCATTATATTTGGTACATGCCCGCGTTGTGCAAGTAGTTATCGTTCTACGTGACAGGTTGCAAGCCTATGGCACATGACTTCAAATTTTCGGGTGTAAAGCATGCCGGTTTTCTAACGAAGTTTTTCATAATTATGCGCACATAATTTTTTATTAATCCATTGGTGCACGAACTGATCTCCAAATCGAAAGTCGGGGTACTCGCATACTAATTCCACACTGTCTTTATTTAGTTTATGTTTTAGAACTGGGTTTGATTTACGCAGAACCAAGAAGAATGGCTTGAGATAAGCCCTATACCCATTGGATAGGGGCTGGTTAGATAGAAAGAAAATCTTTTCAAAAAAATAAAAACTTTATTCAATTCACAGGCAATCTCGCCCGTCCACTAGACGACGGAGATTGCCTGCGCAAAAATAGAACAAACATGCTTTGATAAACAAACCCAGCATTATAATTACCTATGCAGATCCGTGAGGATACCATTAATTCAATGGACAAACACTTACTCATGTTGGATTCGGAGCTTAAATTCGACACACATTCATTAAACTGTCTCCAAAAGCTTTAAAATCGAAGAAATAATGGTTTTATTTGAACCCAAAAACACAAACATGGTAAAGTACTAGTAAAAGAATTAGCTTATAGAAAAAAAATGTGTTGCTTGAGGTCAAAATAGTTCCCTGTCTCAGCTTAATGCAGCATCGTAGTACGTGGCTGCGCTATTTTTCAGACAGGACCTTTTGTGAGGACACGAACATTGACGAGGGAACACAAAATCTACATCAACGATATAGGTATATACTTTAACATATTTATGGGCTAGGCTGGGCTGTATATAATAAAAATAATAATAATAATGCTGGACATTTTTCACACAGCATCATCTAGCCCCAAACTAAGCAGAGCTTGTATTATGGGAACTACCAGACTGATATACTTGACATGACTTGTATACTTTTTGTAAATACATAAGTACATATTATATGTAGAAAACACCCAAACCCGAGATAAATATTTGCAGATCATACAAACATTTTTACCGCAGCGGGATACGGAACCCGCAACCTTCTGCGTCTCAAGCGGGCTTTCGCCCACTGCGCCACAGAGATACAACGGGTTTGTAAATAACCTGTTTTCAGTAAACAAAAACGAACAAGTTAATACGCAGAATACCAAGTAGGAGGTTGTCAGAGACACCAAACACTATATTTGCCATATGCCAGCCGCTTATTGGAACACTAAACTGATGGCACATGCCTTCGAATTTTTGATCCTAGGGCATGCCAGTTTCCTTACGATGTTTTCCATTACCCCTTTATGTGCGCTTTAACACATCATTAATGCGCACATAAATGTTTCTAATTAAAATATCCACCGGTGCACGACCGGGTTCGAATCCACGACCTCAGGATCGGAAGTCGGGGTCCCACTAGGCCAACACGGCTTCAGTGAAAATTATTTGCGTAGCCATAATAGTACCAAAAAGTCAGACGAATATGGTTTCACTATTTTTCGGCACTTTAGAAGCAGAAGCTGAAAACGTGTTGTGCCAACCTCATGTAATGTGGAACAAGAACAAGAATATGATATAATGATATAGGAGAAGACATTCAAAAACTATTCGTAGTAGGTACTTAAAGTAAATCTTCTCCGATTATGATAAATATGTATCTAAGTTGTAAATATGTAATTAAAACAGCATTTGGATGCAGATATTTAAGTATGAATAATTTTCATTGATGTATGATTTAAGCATGGTCACAAATTTTAAATAGCCGTGTTGGCCTAGTGGGCGATACCCCGACTTCTGATCCGGAGGTCGTGAGTTCGAACCCGCTCATGCACCAATGGATTTATCCACTCGAAAAAATTATGTGCGCATTAACAATTGCTCAAAACGGTGAAGGAAATCATCGTGAGGAAATCTATGCGGCATGCCCTAGAACCAAAAAATCGAAGGCATGTGCCAACAGTTAGTGTTTCAATAAGCGGCGATGAGCTTGCAACCTGTCGCGTAGAATACTAACGGCCAAAACGCGGGCATGTACCAAATGTAATGTTTGGACGTGCCTCTGACTACCCCCTACTTGGTATCCTTAAAGATCCACTCACTGATTATGTATCTGAGGATGTCCACCATGGGGAAGACAGTCGTGAGCGTGTTTGTTTGTTTTTGTTTTATCGTTAAATTCACTAAGCTTATAAAGCATTATCTATAGATATATAATAAACCATCCATCTTACATCACGTTGCATATTAAATGCATATTCTATAAATCGAAGCGACACGTGTAGATACAAAGTTATTTTTGAAAATAGACGTATCCTTTTATAAGTGAGAACATACTAAATGCTTCAATTAAATTGTCAGCTGAAGCTGACGCTTACGAACATACTTCAGGGTTCCGTACCGAAAAAGATTATATTGGGACCTTATTTCTCAGCCTGCCCTGTCCGTCTGCCTGCCGAACGCCTTTTTTTCTGGGAACCAATTAAATCTTGGAATTAAAATTATCGTGGTTTGGTATCATTTTAGAATATAATTACGACTATACCACGTTCTTTACTATTCTCCTGCTGACGTTTCGTTGACCGTTTAGAGGTCCTTCCTCATGATCACCGTCCGCGACCACGCTCGACGGTCGTGAGACGGGACGGTCAACGAAACGTCAGCAGGAGAATAGTAAAGTACGTGGTATAGTCGTAATTATATTCTAAATCAATTAAATCTTCTTACAATACTTGTACTGTATTCTACCATGACTAATTATAAAATATTAACAAGTCAAAACCCAAGATTCCAAACAAAAACGTTGTAACTATCTTGTTATTTATTTTATTTAATCACTAACGATATAATTATTATGTCGGAACATTATACATACCTACATATATAAAAAATACTAAATAACTACAAGCTGAAAGTTATTGCATGATAATAATAATAATAGGTACCTACCTAAACATACGAACGAAGTCTTATGCTGTACCTAACTATAATAATATTTTATCCAAGAATCCTTATTAATGGTTTGTACAGAAACCGTAGTTCGCGAGTTCAACTCACACTTTGCCGGTTTACTAAAAGAGGCATCCGTTAAAGTGAAACTACTTTAAAATACTTAATACGTATCTTCCATTTCTTCCGTGCTTTTATGCAAAACAGTTTGCAACAAGAGCCTTTTACAGACGAGGAAAAAAAAATAAAGCATCGCGCTCAGAAAATTCTTCTTTTACTTAATTCGTAGCGGGATTTATACTTTCGTGGTTTCGTTTGTGCGTTTTCTTTTTATAAGTTGGCACAGTATAATATAGTATTGTAAAACAGTAATATCACTTGAATCTTATCTTCAGGATGGATTTTCCCACTTAAAAAACCTTCAGCATTGTCGATTTGCGACGCCATGTCCATTGTTAGCGCACTATATGCGGTGCAAAAAAAAACACATAGGCCATACTATCCTACTAATATTATAAATGTGAAAGTATGGATGTTTGTTGCAAATAATCTACGTAATGGCTGAACTGATTTAGATGTTTTTTTTAATCTATGTACAAAATCCTATCCTAACCTAACCTATATTATAAACGCGAAAGTTTCTAATATTTTTTGTAAGGATGGATGTTTGTTACTCTTTCACACAAAAACAACTTAACTGATTTTGATGAAACTTTACAATAATATAGCCTCAACATCAGAATAACACATAGGCTACTTTTTATCCGGATACCAAGCGGGCGAAGCCGTGGGCAGAAGCTAGAAATTTATAATACTATTTTAGTCAACACGTGGACATAGATAGATGAGAATAAATGAGTTCTCCATGTTCGATTGGCTGATATATCAAAAAAAAGAGATTTTGTTACCTTATTTTGTTAAGTATCACATATTGACTTTGATTTTAAAAGTCTATGTGTATCTACACCACACATCCGCATTTAGTTTGTATATGTGTATTTACTGTTTTATATATTTTGAAGGATTTACGCTGCTCAACTTAACGACCGCGTATGTACTCCATAAGTATGGAGAAGTGGGCTCTTAATACTTAAGTTGGCCATTGTATGGCAACAAAATTATACTGCAAACTTTATAAGATTTTGAAGTTTTTCCCTTTTGTCCAAAAGTTTTACAATCCCTAACAATTACATTAATATGGTAGCAGATTTTTATTTCGTTTTATGGATGATAGAAAAATATATTATAGAGAATGGACCAATGTTTAAAAGTACATCTTGCCCACGAGGTATTTGAAAGGATATTTAAATTTAAATTTAATTCTGAAGCGCTTGAAACTTTTTAGTGAAGCGCTTCAAAATCCACTAGTTCTAAGTATTATGTCGTACTTACAGTAAGTTAAGAACTTTGTTTAAAAAGAATCAGAAGAAAGAAACCTCTCAATAATTACGTGAATGTGTTTTTTTTACAGTCGACACAAACATATTATGCTGTCAAAATATATTTGTAGCAGATATTGCTTGCTGAGCTAATATAAATAAATACCATAAAATTACTTGCCTAACAAAATAGATCAGTCCTAACATGTTTTTTTTTCTATTCACCGCGTTCTCTTACATTTGGAGCACCATCCATCTTTGTGATAATAATTCCATTTACCTACACGTATCTGTTTCTGAAAGCAATTTAGAAAAAGGCTAGTTGATGACAAAAAGGTGACCTTACTATCATTAGTTAGCCCTTATGGCAACAGAATAAAGCTCAATTTAAAACATGCACTTCAGTATTGTTGACACTGATTTATTACAGACGAAATCAATCAAATAATACGACATTCATCACCTTGAGAAGGCGTGCCACTTAAAATTAGATTGGAATGAAAAATGAGCTTTATCATGTTGACTTTAGACTCAGTATACAACCAGATACGAACAATTAAAATCTTGCAACATTGGAGTTACAGGGGCTAACAGCCAACGAAATGCTAACTACTGTTTGACAAATATAATATTTGTTTACCCCCTGACCTAAAGAAGAAGTTATAAGTAAATGCAACTAACGGCCATCCATCTATGTCCACGCCAAACGTTGCTATACAAAGGTTGGTACAAAGTTGATCTGAGAACGACCAGTTAAGTTGCACCACAAAAGCTCGAATGATAGCCATTCAAGTAAACACTATAGATTAGTCAAAGTGACGCTTCTGTAATAGGCATTATTATTTATTCTTTGGCTCGAGACACAGTTATGTATATGTCGTAACTAAAACGTATTATCCGCCCTTTACGATAACGACTAGCTGGTTAACTAAATAGCGCTGTTTTCTAATCCGCGTATTCGTTCTCGAAATTTGAAATATGTCTAGTTTGTTCTTTTTTTAGTTGTAATCGTGTCATTGCAGAGCAACTAGTGGCAAATTGAGCCACGTTCGGTATTTTCTTCGTTAGTTAGAAAAAAATTGTGAATAAATTAATAGTTAAAGATAAGTGTACTTTATCACCTTTTACAAGGTGTCCAGAAAGGGTATCGGGTATTTGTAAGTTCAATAAAACAAATGTTATTTGTATGCAATAAAAAAGTTTATTGTTTATTATTAGCATATGAATTGGAGAATTATTTGGAAAAGATGATGTTATCCAAATGATGACCGTTACGTTGCTGGCACTCTTCTAAACGGGAACGAAGATTGGCGATAACACGTTGACACATAGCTATCGATATTGCTGCCATTTCTGACCTGATGTTTTGCTTCAACTGGGTTAGATTCGTCGGATTATTTTGATAAACCTTACTTTTAAGGTATCCCCATGCAAAATAGTCAAGCGGGCTAAGGTCGGGGCTTCTGGGAGGCCAGTTGATGTTACCCCTTCGCGAAATGACTTTATTAGGGAATAATTCGTTAACAACTTCCATTGAGTCATTTGAGGTATGGCAAGTGGCCCCATCATGCTGGAACCACGTTCTTGAGTTGAAACCTGCAAACTCCTGCAACTCTGGGACCAAAAAATTTCGCAACATATCGCAAAAACGGTCACTATTTACATTAATTGCTCGGCCTCGTTGATCTTCATGAAAATAAGGACCAATTATGCCTTTAGCACACATAGCGGCCCAAACAACGACCTTTGGGCTATGCAGGGGTCGTTCATGCTTTCGTCTTGGATTCTCCACTGCCCAGTACCGACAATTCTGCTTATTAACATGACCATTCAGGTGAAAATTTGCTTCGTCACTGAACAGTATGTTGTTAAAGTTGTTAAATCGCTGCAGCATTTCGTTCGCAAAATTCAGTCGATTAGCATAGTCCGTATCCTTTAATTCTTGAACCAATTGAATTTTATAGGCTTTTAGATGTAAGTCTTTCTTTAAAATCGAATGTAAAGACGATTTTTTGATGTTCAACGCTTGGCTTCGCTTTCGGATGGATAAAGACGGATTTTGACGAACCGACGCCTCAACTTCTATAATTGTTTCTTCATCGCGAACTGAGCGAGGACGACCAGAGTTTTGAATTTTAATTGTCGCACCTGTATTCTCGAACATCCTGATCCATTTCCTGATCGATTTCCTATCGTCACTTGGCGCGTGGCGTGTACGATTTTCCACACGATAGAGACGTTGAGCAGTCACTATTGAATCACCATTACGATAATACGCTCAAAATGCGCAAAATGCGCGATACGTCCCCGAGTACTGTTCCATCGTGACTAAAACTTCACAAAATGGCGGACGCCACGAACCCCTCCCCGCTCCCTTTAGACGCCCCGTTTCAAATATGGCGCGAAAACAAATACCCGATACCCTTTCTGGACACCTTGCATCTTTTTATTTTTCTTTACCGTTTACTTGTCGTATCTCCTTGTCTGTGCTGTATCTGTAAATGTCGAACAACCAATTCATCTTTATTATTTATGTATTCATCCAAATGTTTAACCTTACAATGTCAAAACGGGGCGCCAATTTGTAAAACAGCTGCACATTGGAACCGCATTGACAGCTGCATTGGAGAACGCGAACTATAAAAGTCCCATCAAACTGACGCTGTAGAGGGTTGTCAAATGATTGTCAAAATTCGCTTGGATGTATTGATCGCCACTGCCACTGACACTGTGTCAGTTTAACACAAGTTCAGCGAAATTATAATCCAGCTGAACATTAATACGCCGAATTAGTTTATTTCAGCAGTTTTTCATCTTGTTGCAAATATTAACGATTTCATATCATCTTGAACTTCTTCCATAGTCTTGTGTTTAAATTTTTTTTTTTTTTATATTGTGATTATTTTCTACCAAATGGTGGAAAAAGATAGAGCTGGCATCTTTATTTTGTCTATGTGTATGATCTATCATTTGATAGATTTTAGATGTTCAGTTTCTGAACGGACCACGGTATTTATAGTTTCAAGTTAGTGGTACTTGATGCTTGAAATATCAAGTTAAAACAGTTTATTCAGACAAATGTCATCATGGCAAATATTATAACATTGAAATGGAACTCTCAATTATCCATGAAGCCAAATTTGTTTTAAAATTATTGTACGATACGGCTGATGTTGTATTTCGTGTTTGTAAAGGGTCTTTATAGTAATAAAAAATTGTCCTGTGACTGGATTTACTTCAAAGTGCAGCTTAACCGTCCTTTTAGGTTAGGTTCTCATTATTAATATTAGATCAGTTATTATAGAGTCGCATCAAAGGTTGATTTACATCCAAACCGAAAACGGAAAAAATAGACAACAGCGCTGTTTTGTAAAGCGGCTAGCCGTTTTGTACATAGGCGGGTGATACGTTATGCCTGCGACATGTATAGAGATGTATGTGTACGTAGATGAGTTAATGCGAAACAGGTCACACTTTTTGGAATATAAAATCAACGGTTTTTTTTTGAGCCATCAATCTTTTGCTTGGATTCTAAACGATCGTCATGACGGAACATTAAAAGGCCTACTTAGTGCGCAATTGACTTATAATTTTCAAGCTTTAGCTTGAGATTCGAATTATTATTGTAAATAATAGATACAGTTCGTACTATAACGAAGAGTAAATAAACTATTTCAGTGCAACATCATATACTAATATGTTTTATAAATGTCAAAGTTGCAATTCTTCTTAAGATGTTTGGATGTTTGTTACTAATAATTTGCTTAACGGCTTGGCCGATGAGTATGAAATTTGGAACAAGTATAGTTCATTTTCTAGAATAACACACAGGCTACTTTTATCTAGGTACCACGGGTGAAGCCGTGGGCGGTGGCTAGGAAGACATATGAAACACCCGCCTTTACATGTACACTCGTCTTTTGTTATGCATTGATGAAGAATAAATGATGGTATGTCCGGGTTGCCCGAATTCCGATCCAAGAGTCATGCATCAATGTGTCCACTAGAAAAAATATCTTCGCACTAACACGTGCTCGAAACGGCGAAGAAAAACATCAAACGGGAAATCGGCCTTCAAAATTCAAAAGCGATGGATTTGCAACCTTTCATTTGGAATGCAAATCTTGACCATGACAATATATTTTTCCGGCATGCGTTATGGTATCCTCACTACTAGCAAAATGTATATCTGACGATGTCTAAAGTACCTTAGGGGGATTACAATCGCGTGCATGTGTGCTTGTTAATGGCTTTGCTAATGTGTTAGTTTTATTTTATTTCTTAGGGATAACAAACAGTAATATATTAGTAAGTAATAAGTGACAGTAAAATAATTAACTAAAATTAAAATATTACCAACACCATTATCCACAGCTTGCAGTAATAATTATAAAATATAAGAGATCTTGCTACGTTAAACTATAATTACTAGAACTTACGTACATTAAACAAGAAACACAAATTAGTAGGTAATTGTTGCAAAGATAAACGTGAAAGTTAAAAAAAAAAAAGAAACATATCATATTCTTATAAGTAGACAAACAAACTACTCACAAATACTATTTATAACAGCTTTCTTAAATTTACTGCAGGAAAGCGCAAAGACGTCGATATCCTCAAAATGTGTGTTATAAGAGTGAACAAGCTGATAGATAGGGGCTCGAACGCCGGCGTTAGTGCGGCATGAGGTGGTAGTGAACAGTCGGCCCGCTCGTACCGCACGTCTATGCACTGTCCGTGGCACACTATAACATAGTTTTCCGGTTAGTTGTGTGCAGTCAAACCCGTTGTGGCATAAATTATAAAGCATCATAGCTCCCAGAAGCTTACGCCTCTGTTCTAGCGAGAGGAAGTTATATTTATTAAGGAGTTCTGTGTAAGGAAGATAACCTCGGAAACATCTGTAATTGGTTATTCGTAAAAACTTCTTTTGTACTTTTTCCAACGAGTCTATATATTTTTGATAATACGGGTTCCAAATCTGGGTTGCATACTCTATTTGCGGTCTTACAATGGCATTATATAAGTGTAAATAAGTTGCTGGCTTTTTAAAGTATTTACTTATTCTCGTTATAAAACCAAGCATTTGGAAAGCTTTATTCTTAATTTTATGTATATGTGAATCCAAATGTAGCTTTGAGTCAAGTATGACCCCAAGGTCCCGCAGGAAGTCAACTTTGTGCAGATAAGCGTCGCTAAGTCTATAGTTAAAGTTAAATAAATTACGATTTTTTGAAAATATTATGTAATTACATTTGGAAATACTGAGATGAAGTTTATTTACTAAGCAGTATGTGGTTAAACGGTTTAGATCTTCTTGAAGAAGCATGCAATCAGAGGAATTAGTTATTTGACGATAAATTTTTAGATCATCAGCGTAAAGCAAGAAATTAGAGTGTAAGAAGCATTTGTGTATATCATTTATAAATAGTATAAATAATAGAGGACCTAGAATAGAGCCCTGCGGGACGCCCGAAGTAACATTGATTTTATCCGACTGATGACCATAAACAACAACCTTCTGAGTACGATTTGTAATATATGAGATAAACCAGCGCAATAGATCCCCGCGGATACCATTATATGCAAGTTTATTTAGGAGAATTTCGTGATCTACCCTGTCAAATGCCTTTCGAAAGTCCGTGTACACAGCATCAACTTGTATACGCCTGTCCATATTTTCAAAGAGGTAGTTAGTAAATATCATTAGGTTAGTGCAGGTGGATCTCTTCTTTACAAACCCATGCTGTTCTTCCATAATATTGTTGTGAAGAACAGGATAGATTTCACTGTGTACCAAGCGCTCGAATAGCTTCGACAGGGCAGACAAAATGGATATCGGGCGGTAATTGTTTATATCATCTTTTGCTCCACTTTTGTAGACAGGAGTAATATTTGCCTGTTTCCAGATATCTGGGAATACACCTTCACAAAGACATTTATTATAAATAATGTGTAATGGCTCACAGATGTAAGGGGCGGTCTTTTTCAGAAATAATGGATGTAAACCGTCTGGGCCCGTTCCTTTAGATGGGTCAAGTTTTATAATTTCAGCAAGTATTTTCGGAAAAGATAGATAGATGTGACTTATAAGGTTGCTATTATTGGCATAATTTTCAGGGGGAATCCAGGTGTATTTGTTGAAAGATGAGGGTTCATATACCGAGTTGAAAAACGTTGAAAATAAGTTACTTATTTCTAATGGTGTTTCTGCAGTTTGACTATTTAGAAACATTTTTGATGGAATACTAGGCTTACTTTTCAAACCTGAAATAAATTTCCAAAAGAATTTAACATTCGTACGAATACTATCTTGAACAGACTCTATATAGTTATTATAACATAGTTTACTGTGTGATTTGAATGTTTTCCTATAATTTGTAAACATCTCGTAATCTGATACGTTACCATATGTCTTCCATTTCATCCAAGCCTTAGACTTATTCCCAAAAATGCGTTTTAATGCAGGAGTGAACCAAACGGGAAAGTGTGAGGCTTTAGAGGTCCTAATAGGGACATATTCTTTAATAATTTCATATATTTTATCGTAAAACACACTTACTGATGTGTCAGCGGACAATTGATCGAGTAGATCGTGCCATGCAATATTTTTGAGTATATTGTTAATCTCCTCGTAGTTTGCCCTATGGAAATTAGGTTTAGTAATGGGTCGTTGGGGCATAGGAAAGGCAGATGTATCAAAATGTGTGGAAATAGCAAAAGGTGGATGATGGGGACTGACTTTGGTCAGTGGCGTGGCAGCTTGTAATATTGGACCATCTGAGTTAGTTATGAAGAGATCAAGATACCGCCCCATTGAATTACATATGTAGTTGTATTGACCTGCATTAAGTATAGACATAAGATTAGTTATTTCAATGCCCAAAGTAAAGGAGTCATTGCATGATAAGCCTCTGGTGTTACTTGGGTCGTTCGACCAGGTAAGTTCTTTAAGATTAAAATCTCCAGCAATGATGAACGTTTCCACGTAAGAATTATTTAGTACATTAATTAATAAATCAAAGTAGTGAATGTATACATCTTGATTAGTATTAGGAGGTATGTAGGTGGCATTAATTATATTTCGCGTATGACGACCACGGCTAATAATTTCGACGAACAAAAATTCTACGCGAGGCGAGGTACTGTAGGATGTATCCCAGATTGTTGGTTTTAAGTCTTTGAGAATGGCTATTAGGACACCTCCGCCATCGTCTTTGTTAGTAATAAGGCGATTACGATCATTTCTGAAAACCTCATAGCGTTTATCAATAAATTCACTATTTGATATTTCAGGAACAAGCCATGTCTCAACAATAATTATAACATCATACGAGTGAGACAGAATGTTCATGTACAGTGTATTTAATTTGGTCCGAAGACCACCACAGTTTTGATAAAAAACTATCAGATCAGAATCCATTTTTGGTTGAGGTAATAAAATAGGTAGTATATCCAAGCGAGACTTTGATTAAAATGATACGTTTAAGAACTATACCCCGTTGAGCCGGGATTATTATCATTGGAAGGAGCAAAGGCTTTCGCATTGTAAATAATAACATAATGGTGTAATAATTTACATGAGGAGCAATTATGGTTCTGTAATGAGACTTAATATTAGAGACTGAGATTATTAATATTTTTAAGATGCAGTTTGAGTTTGAGTGCACATTCACAATAAAAAAAGGAATAAAAAAAAAGTTAAAGGTACATAAGTTGTTATAGCTACATAGAATATTAGGTAGTCCTAGGTACATGGCTTGTTGAGGCCGGCATGACACGCGGCTTGATCCTTGACAAGTCACTCTGTGACCTAACTGCAAAGATTGCAGAATTGTCTGATTCGCGCACCAAGATGGTAGCATGCCGGACCCACACATACTTGAAGCCAATTCGTCTGGCTGCCTCGCGCGTTTCTCGAAAGAGAATTTTATTCTTAAGTGTTAGGTGTTCATTCAAATACACTGCTTGCGAGGTCCCCTGCACACCCAACTGATCAGACTTTAGACCCTTAGCCAAACGAAACGAACTCAAGAAGTTGTCACGGAGTATCCTCGAGGCAAACTTAACGACGATATTCTTGGGCTTGTTATTACCCTGCTGGGCATGAGGAACACGGTGGACGGATATGACGTCAGACTGAGAGACAGTGCAGCTTATTATGCTCCCGATGGCCAAGATCAGAGATATCAGATTTTCGTTCTTTCGTTCGGGAACATTGGTGACTTCAACGTTACACTGCCGCGCTTGCTGCTCCAGGGAGTCGATTTTTAATTCGAGTGTCGCAACAAGGCCTGATGTCTGGTCGCAGGATTTGGCTTGGTTTTCCAGATGTGTAATGCTGGATGTAGCAGAAATTTGTTGGTCGAAATTAAATTGGCTAGACTTCTTTAAAACGGACTGGTTGACTTCCAATTTGGTTATACGTTTGTCCATTGCTTGCTGTTCCGTTCTGAGTTTTGAAAGATCGCTCTTTATTTCGCCCATGGTTATTTTAATGTTGGACAACTCCGTTCCCATCGCGGTAAAGTGCTCATCTAGTTTATTGAATTTGCTCGATAGTTCACATTTCCAGGTTTTAATCTCGCCGGCGAGCACCATGAATGCCTCCTGTAGGTCGTTGTCTGGTTGTTTCCGTTTCCGAAGAACTTTGGTCCCGGAGCTAGACGTCTCTGATGTTAAATCTGGATTGGAACTACACCGATCACGTGTAGGGGATTGCGACATTGTACAACGTCGTATATACTAAGCCTCGTAGGTAGGTACCAAGTTCCCCAGTAGTAGGTAGGTACGAGATAACGAAGTGTAATTTTGTTGGTGTAGGTTGGGCTAACGTTGAAAGAACAACGTGCGTGCACTGCGGGTCTGCGGTCGGTAGTTTGATATGTAGCGCGAAGAGATTATCGAGCAACCGTCAATTACGTGTAGAATACTGTCACGGACTAACTCAAAACACAATGTAAGTATCGAAGTCGAACACAATGTAAGTTGACGATAGTAACCGGAATTCACTTAATATTCACGTTTAAGTTACCACGTTAGTATAAGTAATATCACGCCTAACTATGTAGTGCAATACAGAAGTTAGTTGAAAGTAAATAGCAGGCAAAGCGGCGTGAAAAGTTGTACGCGACCGAGCGTAGCAAGATCTCGAGGCAGATGTCAGTTATGTCCGTTTGCATCAATTGTCGCTCAGCTTGATAATCCTAATTTACTCCCTCGATGAACGAGTTTACCTTGTTCGGCCTTTGCAACCTTAAATTCACCCACTTCAATAACGCGCAACATCAGCATATTAACATGAAAATAAATATTGGTAGTTACTTTTAAATATTATTAAATAAATAAATACAAAGCCCCAAACTAAGCAGAGCTTGTGTTATGGGAACTACATGACTGATATACTACTTTATATACAATTTTTTAGCAAATATATACATATTTGTAATTTGTATTGTCATATTTGTCTCGTGTTTGGGTGTTGTCTTTGTATAAAGAAAACACCCAGACACTAGACAAATATTTGCAGATTATATAAACATTTGTCCTGCGACGGGAATCGAACCCGAGCCTTCCACGCCCCAGGCAGGCCTTCGCCTACTGCGCCACAACTAAGTAGGTAGAAAATAGTTTAGGCGAGCTATAAAGCCTTTTGACGTTGCTTCACTAGCGGAGAAAAATCTGCAAATTCTTGCGCATCAACATCTAGTTTATATTATTAACTATAAAATAAGACGCGCTTGTTACCTGTGGTCTAGTTTGCATAGGACTGATTTATGTTACTCCAGCTATATTTACATAGTTCCGGTGAGATAGTCTTGACGCACTTTGTAGGATTTATACTTTCTTTCACTTTCAGGAGGGAGGTCACGCAACTTTTCTACATATCGCACATCCTCTAAAAAACTGTCGTAACACAGAAAATGTAACATTTGAGTTAAGTATGCCATAAGATTCCAATTTTTAAATCCTACTACTCAAAAAAATCGCCACAACTGTAGTGTGATAAAAACTAACTAGGTGGCGCAAATGTCACTTTTTTACGGAGCGACAATACGTTGACTCCGATCCACAACAGTGTCACATCAGTGCTTGTATAGTGTGGACGAGTGTTGGTGCTGCTAAAAAACGTCATATATTGTTTTATGACCCTACTTTAGGTAAGACATTTTGCAATACCTGTGATTGAGTGAGTGAAAAACTGTTGTAAGACATTATATTACTATTTTCTATGATCTTTACATTCAATTATTTCATTTAATAATCTACAAAACAGTAATATCACAGATTAGGACACTATATTACACTTCAACTCGAGTTTTTTTTTGTTTTTATTAGAACGTAAATGGTTGTAAGCTATGTTAGGTCACTTTTCTGCACTAATAATCTTGATCTTTGTTTCAAGTTCAAGGTAAACTTTTCTATCCATGACTTATGACTATTTTTTACACATTATGGTTTGATAAACCAAGGTTAATCCTGAATGAAAGCTATAATAATCTGGCTTAAGACCGTATTTATGTCAATCATTGGCTGTTTTTCCAAGTTGATCCAGTTTGATTGATTTCGTTTTAATTGAAAAATCACCTCATTATATTGATTTTTTTTATTTTAGAACCCTAAAAATGGCAGAAAAATTTAGAGAAAGTCGCGCTAAGAAGTTAGTACAAATGGTAGAAAAATATATTTATCAAGAAAAAGAAAATGAAAATACAGGTTTGTTTTAAAATGTTTGACTACCCTAATTTCATGTACTGTGTAATACCTTACAGTATTTTATTTATTATTTACAATTATTTTTACAGATGACAGAGCTAATAGTGGACTGATGGAGGCCTCAAAAAGCACTCAACCTTGCAAGCTTCTTTATTCCTAAAAAAGACCGCTGTGAGTTATGTGTTAGTTACGAAAATGCAGATGATGCCGGAAAAGAGAATTTACGCGAAAAGTATACAACGCACTTGGAAGAAAAGAAATTATCCAGACTAGAAAAAGATAATGATAAGTCTAAAGTATCCACTGACTATATAGTTGCCGTTTACGACCTACAGGCTGTTCTACAAAGTCCAAAAGGGGATGTTTCAGTGTTTTACTACAAGTCTAAACTGAACAACTTCAATTTCACTATAAGTGAACTTGTATCTGACCACACTGAATGCTACCTGTGGCATGAAGGTGAGGCTAATCGAGGAGCTGATGAGATTGGCTCCTGCGTACTTGATTTTATCGACAAAATAATGGCAAATTACGATGGCTCAGGTATAGAGTTCCTGTTTTTTTCTGACAACTGCTGCGGACAGCAGAAGAATAGATTTGTATTTTCTATGTACATGTTTGCTTTGATGAAATACACAAAAATCAAATCAATTACTCACAAATACCTTATTACTGGCCATACACAGAACGAAGGGGATGCTGTTCATTCAACAATCGAAAAGGCTATCAAAAAGAACCTCAAATCCGGGCCAATCTATGTCCCCAGCCAATATGCACTGATAATACGAAATGCAAAAAAGAAGGGTAAACCATACAAAGTAAATGAAATGAGTTACAAGGATTTTTACTCAATGAAACATTTGGCTGACGAGATTGGTTTCAATGCCAAAAATTTAAAGACTTCAGAAATTAAGGTCTTCAGAGTAGTTCAAGGAGAACCTACAAAAGTTTTTTATAAGCTTTCTTATAAAGAAGACAAATTTCGCGAAGTTGAAATCACGCGTAAAAAAAACTCCTTGCAAAACATTTCTATCAAAAAAGCTTACAAGTGCAGACCTAAAATAAAAGAAAATAAAAAAAGAGATCTTCTGAGTTTGGTAGAGAGCAACCACATTCCAAACTTTTATGGCACATTCTACAGAAACTTGTAAGAGACAGTGATAGACACGCAAATTAACATTAAGTCAAAAAGTTTTGATTGATAAGAAATCTTATCTGCTGAAAGTCTGATTAAGAATGTTTAATTCTATAAGTTACATTATAATTAAGAAAGCATATCTGCTGAAAGTCTGATTTTTGATGTTTACTTCTATAAGTGATCTCATTTTGATAGTTCCTATACAATTATTTAGATAACATTGAAGAGTTTTGTAAAAAAATAATAATATAAGAGTTGATTATTCCCTAAGTTTCGTTTTACTACGTGGAAATTAATTCCGATTAAATGTGAAAAACGGTCATAACATCGGACTTTTTTCAGTTTTTATTTTTTTATGTAGTTATTATTGCTATCATCAAAAATATTTTATAAGTCAGGAAAAGATAAATAAATTTCACATACAGTAATAACAATATAAGCTTATTATTCATTATTATTACAAGATACTAGTTGACGCAACGTAAAAAAAATATTAAAATGCGTTTTTCACGAAACTGCTTTTTTTATGTTGTGACAGTTTTTCAGAGGATGTGCGATATAAACAAACGGGCCAGAATGAAAAAAACATTTTTTTTTACAGGCAAGCGTATGAACACAATTTCCTTAATGGAAAGTGTCGATGTGGTCGAGGAGGTAGAACAACTACATAGCGATGTCTAGATGTTTTTGAAATATGCAATCAAAGTTATTTTATGTGAAATCCGACTTGACGACCTTGATGGCGAAGTGGGCGCAAGAGATGCTGGTTCAATTCCCGCCGCGGGACAAATGTTTGCTTATTCTGCAGATATTTGGTCCTGGTCTGGGTGTTGTGGTAGGTACCAAGGTACTCGTAGTTCCTGATACCCACGACTCCATGAATCCTAGTTCGGGATCTGATCAATGAATGTGCCTGTTGGGTGTTTTATTAAATAAAACACCCAACAGGCACATTAGTGGATCGTATTAATTTATCTTCTAATCAAAAATCAAAATAAAATCAAAAATCGTTTATTTATCTTGATAAGTTTGAACCAAAAATTACACACCTGCTTATTTACAGCAGGAAATAGGTACGTTACCTACGAGTAGGTAATTATATATGTAGGTTTGGCCAGTAATGAATAGGTACTTAAGCAATAAGTAGTTTATTTGTCCAGTATTATTTATAAATAGGTCGTGAAATACTTGAGCAGAGTAAAATTATTAAAAGGTTGTAATAATCAAAGAAAACGAAGTCATACTTATTGGAGCGGCCGCATTGAACGTGTTAATTGAAAATACTTCGTTTCCAATAAAACCACATTACCTATACCTAACACGCACTGGTGCTGAAATACGCAACGTTTAAAGTTTGACATTTTTAAACTGAAATCGACACTTAACAGCGCTTAGCTGAATAGAAAGTGCTCAATAAATTTTAAATTGGTCATTGTCGATTAGAGGCGAAATTCTGGTTTCAGTCTCGCAGAATCGGAAGTTTTGAGGCATTTTTTTGACACTTATTTATTTTATGTTATTTTAAGTTATTTTATGAAACCCAATAATTTTCTAAACTCAAAGTTCATCTGATTTTTTTTAAAACCACCTTTCTACATCATTGATTATCATATCATATCTTCATAGCTTAAAGCTTGATTTTTTTTTTGCATTTTTTTTTGTGCTTCCGCACAAACAAAGTAGTGCTAAGAGGCCTTAACGCTAAAGCATTCTCTACCAGTCGTCCAAGGCATGCAAAAAGATGCGGTGGTGTGAAAGATTTATATAGGCTTATCGATGAAATACTTATAGAATAGGTCAGACAAATTCATTAAGCATTTCATGAATATCACAGTTAATACATTTTATAGAAAATACAGCAGAATCACAGTTTTTTCGCACTTATTATTTAACAAAAGCTGGCTCTCGTTAACGTTTCTATCGCGGCATTTGAAGGGTTAAAAAAGGTCGTTCAATAATCATCCATATACATTTTTTATATCCTTGGCCCCTTAGACAACAACCATTTTCTGCCTTCGCTAACGCTTTCGGAAAGATTGAATTATATGGAGTTGACATTAAGTGTTGAAATGTCACGATGCCATGTTTTCCTTGACGCATTTGCGTTAGCGTGAAAGGAGAGCTAAGCATTGGATATTTCAAGAAGCCCTAGTCAAATTAATCTAACAAAGCCGATCAGACCACAAATATAACACATGGCCTATGGTTGTTGGGAAATAGGTAAAATCCTTGATCAAAATGGAAATACAAGTTAGTATCTCAAGAGAAAAATGGTGATTGTATTCAAGCACGCAGCGAGTGATCTCATGAGACCGTCCCCGACGTCTTTGTAACGCAATACGTTTAGATAGCGTGTATTTTTCCTGTGTGCCACGTGTGTGTACATCGAGATACACCAAGTAAAGTAAAATTACCTGAGTGAAAGAATATATTTATATAAAAAAATAAAAAGATATCCCCATTATGGACATTTGTAGACGTAGAGGGTAGTCAGAAGCCCATCAAGTTTATTGCAACACTCTGATGGATGACACATGACTTCGAATTGGTTCTAGGGCATGCCGGTTTCCTTCAACGTTTTGAGTACCTGTTAAAATAACTAACAAGATTTTTAATTCATACTTTTCTTTTTTTAAATAACGAATACACAGTTATTCATACAACTATGTACAAGTAGGTATATACAAAAAATACAGATGAAACAGCTAGCTATCTAAAGAACGTTGCAAACGATCTATAGATAGCTCAACTGATCCAGATCACTACCAGACGGAAGCGTTCCCAAAATACTGGCAGCATTGCCACGCTCAATGGCCCAGATAAGAGCCAGCTCTCTTGTCATGCGTCGCTTCGACCAGTCGCCCTGAAAGGATTAACAAGATATAATTTTAGCTCGAGCTATAACCACTAATTAATTACTAACCTAACCTCCGAACATTCAACGAACGTTTACTAACTTAGTCCTTTAACCTCTATGCCTACGAATTAGTTTAAATGCTGCTTTTCGTCTACACTAAGCTTCGGTATATCATTTTTAGGGTTCCGTAGTCATCAAAGAACCTTATAGTTTCGCCATGTCCGTCCGTCTGTCTGTCTTAGCTCAAAACCCTCGTCTTTCTCATAGTGTAGGTTGTCATCGGATAGGTCGTTGATAAATATTGGGGGTTTGCCTTTTTCGATTTAGGGATCTTTTTGCGTAATATTAAGCTTTAAAGTAAAAAATGTTGTTAGAGTCTAATGTTTCCATGCTTTACTCTTGACCTTAATGTCCAGAGCATTGTTTTTAATTTAATTTAATAATAAATATTACTGAAACTTTCGCAAGCAGACAATAATATTAAACGTGTCTGTAAAAAAACTAAACTGAGTAACCCAAATAAAAACTTATTATCAAATATGATATAATTTTATCAGATAAGTAAACTATATCTCGATTTAGACCTTGTCTCGCAATGAATAATAGGAGCAAAACTATGAAAAAATAAAAATAAAAGATTGGTAATCAAAGATTCTTCTGCGTACATAAATTCATCAAAAAGAAGTCTCCAGTTAGATTCCAATCATCATAAAAATACAATCAGCATATTCATGAGGCAGTGCGTACGCTTTTTAGATTCATTATGAAATTAATTTGTTCTCGCCTTCTTGTTAATAAGCACGCGAGCTTATTTCAAATTAAATACGCTGGCCGTCCCCAAAGCTACAACATGCTGAAAAGGAAATTTATTTCATTCAGATGGCTTCAGGTATGGCAATCTTATGAGCCTGACCGGCCGTGTACTGTATTAACCGGCCGGTCAGCGGGCACTTTATAAATCGGTCGGTCACCGGCTACAGTTATTCACCGGACGGTCACCGGCTACAGTATTAACCGGCCGGTCGCCGACTATTTGTATATCACGCAAAAGCTCTCGGACCGTAATCTCAAACCAAACCGAACAACTTTTGTAATTAATTGTGATCTATTCTTGTTTTTTCTATTTTTTCTTATTATTTACAATCTATACTAATAATAAAATTGAAGTGCTTGTTTGTTTTTTTTTTTGTTTAATCATACTAATCTCTAGAACTAGCAGGCGAATTTGTTGATAGCCCAATTCTTGAGAAACGTTAGAGTCTAATTGATCATCACGCTACAACCCTTAGGAGCCGATCAAAAGAAGTAATAGGGGGCCGAGCCAAGGGCAGCAATGGAACAGCTAGTGTAATATATATATATATATATATATATATATATATATATATTTAATAATGTTTTTTTTGTAAAGATCTCATACTACCTACGAATACCTACTTACTGAAAATCCCGATAATATTATGTTATGTAGATTCAGAAGAATAATGCGATAGGTGTTTAGCATTTTTCTTGTTTTTATACCCAGTAAGAGAGATAGTAAAACAGATATAATTCGTTATTATAGCAATGACGACTATAACTTAATAACGGATTTCATTATCTTTTACGAGGTAACGTGGCCCGTGATTCAATATGGAATATAGTATCTGGCAATTGATCGAGTACTTCTTTGTTACCTCATAAGTAGAGAGAGTTTGAAGAAACGGCTAATTATATTAGCTAAATTAAAAGCTCTTTTACTAACGATATTTTCCTTTATCGTTTTGAGCACGTGTTAATACGCACTTAAATATTTAGAGTAAAAAAACATTAGTTAAAGAAGTACACTGGGTAGAATTAGAAATTATGGATTTTCTCCACGATTTCGTTCCGAGTGCATGTAGTTGTGGTCAGTGGGAATAACCCCCATGCCATATCAACCTCCGCGTACTGTAATCTAATTAAGAATTCTTACGAGACGCAAAATTTAGTCACGTTTGTTATAAGCAGTTAAATAGTTATAACCTAACGCAATGTTAGTTAAGATATTTTGTTATGGATGAACATGAAAAATGTTACAGCCGTTTTTATTGGGGAAGTTTTAACTTGAAGCGGTAATTTTAGAAATTACTGTTTTCATTTCTGGACAACATTTTGTCATGACCACCAAGTAAATGGTAAAGCTCGCATTGCTGTTTTCTGATTTTACAGGTACATAAGAATATTAAAAAACAAATAAAATTTTCTGTGAGGTAAGCAACGCATTTGAAATGCCCCTGGCTGTTACAGATATGTCAATAGGTGATGGTAACTGTATACCATCGGGCCGTACGTAGTATATGTGTGACGACAAAAATTATACAACTGTAGGATATCATAAAAAAATCTCTAAAACAATAAGTAGCCTAACAAATAGGTTGTCATGTAAAATAAAGGAAGGGATTTACACGATTTGGAGATCCGTATAAAACTATGAAAGCCTTTTATTGTAATTTATCAACCCCTGTCGGTCGGTCACGTTATTAATGTGTGTGCTAGTACCTACAACTGTCCCATAAATCTTAGAAAACATAGAACGCGAGTTGTAAGGATTACATCAAATAGGCGAAATACTTTTTAATAAAATACTCAGGTGTGGCTATATTTAATATAATAATAGACTGCTCTCGAAAACTGAAAGCAAAGGCAAATCTAAATAGTCATTTTTGGGTATACTATACACAGAATCTATATTTTTCAAAGGATCTTCAATCTGTGACTGTATTTGTGACTTTCATTTCTCAGAGAATCGCATTTACATAAATCTTAGGTCCTGAAAATGCAACATCAAGGACTTAACGCCCGGTTTTTTATAATGCTGGTCATTTTTCACACAGCATCATCTAGCCCCAAACTAAGCAAAGCTTGTGTTATGGGAACTACATGACTGATATACTACTTATTTTTTTTTTGTAAATACGTAAATATTATATTTAGAAAACACCCAAATCCGAGATAAACATTTGCTAATCATACAAACATTTGAATTAGACCATTGTGACTTAGACAACATCGGGCCCTTAAATGATATTCCCGGAAATAATATATTTATTTAAACTGTTTTCTCCACGCACCCCAAAATCAGTAATTTCGAGTAATTTCTGACTTAATTATCTAATGTTCTATTTCTGTGCAAATAACTACAACATTTTATAACAGGACTCATACATAAGGAAGGTTTAGGAAGGTGCGAGAGGCATTTCTGTTCTGTTCTACATAAAAGATGACTATTTTTTGTTGTTTTCACCTGTACCAATATCGTTTTTCAGAATCAGGGTAGGTAATCAAATTTGTTTGTATTTTCATGTTTTTCATTTAATTTAAGTTTTAATTATCTAAATATTTGGGTAATATGCATATTTCATGTTAAATTCAGTAAAATAAAAAAAAAAAATGGCGGAGCTGGTAACTGCTATGTTTTATGTTTTTAAACGTAATAAAACCTAGATAGTAATAACCAACCATTATTCTAGAACCTAAATGTCCAGTATTTCATCAGGACTCCTTAATTTAAATACTAGGTGCTTAGTAGACGTCCCACAAACCCCTGAGTCTCAAGACTGTCGTCTGACAGCTTATCTATTTTAATTTCTGCTGGTTCAAGTCATAGGAGACATGAATTAATGATACTACTTAATTATACACCATTAACAAATCAATTTAAATATTAATCTTATCAAAGTACATTGCGCGGTCTTATCGCTTCAAAGCGATATCTTACAGACAAAAAGAAGAGAATTGTAGAACTGGCTGTTTTTGATGATTGTAATTTTCGTGGTTTGGTACCATTTAACCTTGTGACCTGGGTGACGCGGCGGGCGGGTAGCTATGACGCTAGAGGTGCGGGTTCGTTTCCCGCCGCGGGACTAATATTTGCATGTTCTGCAGATGTGTTTTAGATTTAAATCTGTTTTTTTTTTATTATATTTGTATTTCAGAATAAACCTTGTATTATGATTATACCACGTATTTTATTATCCTGTTGACTTTTCGTTAACCGTTTAGAGATCCTTTCTAGGGAGCACCATCCAGTACGGATTCCCGTCGCTTCCCGAAAGGTTCACAAGATATTTATTATAAGGTGTGTGTTATTATGTAGTCGTAATTATAAAATTATTTATTTTATTATGAAGGTCGTAGAGGGTCTACGGCGTGCTACGAAGTTTCAATATTCGATGTAGCTACGTCAATCATTCAGCCTCAATCCATCTGCACTTTTCCTTACATTATACAAGTTTAAAATGTGTATTTCCTCGTTATCATATTAGATATATATGATATGTCCACGAGAAATTTCAATTTCTAAATAAATAACAAATGCTGGTATTTTTTTCACACAGCACCATCTACCCCCAAAGAAAGCAGAGCTTGTGTTATAAGAACTACATGACTGATAAACTACATATATACATATTTTTTGTAGGTAAATACTTACATTTTACAAAAAACACCCAGACCCGAGACAAATATATGCAGATCATACAAACGTTTGTCCCACGGCGGGAATCGAACCCAATCTTCTGCGTCTCAGGCGGGCTTTCGACACTGCGCCACAGAGCTCGTCATATAATTATCTAACAAGTTCTTCTTTCGTATTGATATCCCTTCAACTTTGAATCAGATATACTTCGCCCAGTAACTAGCCACATCCACAGCGTTATCTAAGGAGACCATCAAGATTCTCCATGATACAGGAGCTTGGGTACAAATGACAAGCAAGCACGTGTCGCATGGTCTTCCGTAGAGCGCCACAATTCCATCGCGTTTCGATAGGATTCCCTGGGTCATGAATCCCAGAAACTACGAGTACTGTAGTACCACAAAACCCGGACCCAGAACAAAAAAATATCAGTTAATCATCCAAATATTTTTCCCTTGGAATTGAAATCGCTCTTCTTGTGTCTCAGCCAGCTACTCGCCACCAATCCACTGAAGTCATCATATGATAAAGATACTTGCCACAGATATTATAATATCTACTTATTATGGATCAGTCTATATAACATATAAGTTATCGCCTATGTCTTGTGGCACACTATAGTAACGCCACCTGTACTAAGCCAGCAGAGTCTATAACTGACCGAGATTGGACTCGGGCGCGCCCAGCATTATCGAATTAGTTTAACCAAGACAATGTTCTATAATTTAATCTATAGCTTAACAAGGGATGAAGGTGTTAATGCACGAAGCTATTAATGCCTAGTAGTAAGTACGTACACAATTCAAAAAAGTTTGTGATCATTTTGAAAAGTTGAAATACATTATATTCCCTTTCCTTTTAATCGCTTTTCAAAATTGAAAAATTTAAAATTAACTCATGTACATACTTGATACGACATCAGTGTTATATCGACACTGATATAACACTGATATCGTTAACCCATAGCCCTTCTCCGAATTTTCTACGAGTTGGAATGGTTGTTGTCATATTAGAAAAGGGTTAATTCATAATACCTAATTCCTAAAGAGGAGGTTTTGGTTCCATCGCTTAGAATTAGAAGTAGCTATCCCTTTCTTTTTCAGGAAAACACTGAATCATTTCAATAAATTTGACTCCAAAATTATGCACTGCCCATACGTACTTCGTTTACCGTTTAAACTATAAGCTTTAGTTTAAATGTAATCTAAGACTTTTGCAAATTATGCTAATCTAGTTTCAAACTTCAGAGAGCCACACCTTAATTAGTTAAGTTTACAAGCCACTACAAAATGAAAATGCATTTAATTATAGTGACGAATTAAATACCTTCTTCAACAAAATTATAAGCGACTCTGGATATTAAGCGGAAGATATTAAATGCCGCTGTTTTTCTTTCGTCATAGTTATTAAAGAGATAGGTTAATTAAGTGATTACCTGTGTCATAGATATTATAATAGTATCATGCGTCGTGCGAGGTAAGTCGCCGATTTTATCCATTCCATGCCGACCTTGACCTCGGTGGCGCAGCGGGCGAGACTCAAAAGGTGGGGGTCGATTCCCGATGCGGGACAAATGTTGCATGTTCTGCAGATATTTGTTCCGGGTCTAGGTGTTGTAGTATCATGATAGTAGTTCCTGATACCCACGATACAGGGAATCCTGGGGTCAGGACTATGTGTGTTTATATTATATGAGCCATTACCCATTTATTAGAGATCGATGATAATAAAAATACGGAATGTGGCTTTCTCCTCACGGCCACCCTAGCAGACTGATAGTGGACGACTATAAGTTTTAGTTTTTCTTATTCTCCCCATTAGTAACAAGATTGGGAAAACCCATTGCAAATTATCACAATTCACTTCCACTGCATCTTGGAGGAAGTGCGACGGGATCACTTACCTAGATGATTTTTATAATTTAATTTAAAAACAAAAAACAGAAATTCTATTTACATAATATTAAACTCGGAGAATATGACCGTTTTCTACTTGTAACTAAGACTAGAAATACAAAACAGCAGACAGAGAACCCAATAGGCTGGCGGCATATCAAGGCGATATCGTTGAATAGGAATGCTAATTTTCTGACCGAGATAAGTGCCAGCCATTCGGTCATTGGTTTCCACTGGTGGTCCATCAGTCGGTATGGTTATGATTAATGTCAGAAATATCCGCTGACTAAGCATAGACCTCAGCATAAAAAGTTCATAATTAATTTAATACTGTAGCTGTTGACAGTCGGTTCAAAGTTTGAAACTGTAAACGTAGCGAAGTTTATCTGTTCGTCTTAAGCTGCCGAGTTAAATCACAATAATGTATAAGGGAATAGTCTTTATACATTTGTGTATACAACTATGTACAAGTAGGTATATACAAAATGTAGATGATACAGTTAGCTATTTAAAAACCGTTACAAACGATCAACTGATCAAAATCACTAACAGACGGAAGTGGTCCTAAAATGCTGGATGAATTGCCATGCTGAATGGCAATGCTAATGCATTGACCCAGATAAGAGCCAACTCTCTAGTTACGCGTCACTTCGTCCAGTTGCTCTGATATAATTTTTAATATACGAAAGGCTCCGGTTCCCCACGGACCCAGAGTCTCAACATCAAAAACTCAAATAGGTAAGCTTTATCAAGACTTCCATACATGCGCCTCTTAAGATCCTCGGCCGAATCGCTTACAAGTATAAATTAACTAGAGACACTTTAATTTTGGAGTCTATTTGTACATAGATGAATTCTCATTATGTACTCAGGTAAATTAAAGCTGAGCCAAATTGTCAGTTATATATAGGCTTCGGTTTATGGACTGACCTTTTAAGTGACTAATCCTATGCCTGATAGAATCGTGATTAATGTGACCGCTTCACACCATCGGATCCTGTTTGATGAGAGTTCTTATTATCTGATTCTGGATTCTTTTCGCAGAGCCTTTTTTAGGGACCTCGTTATAATCAGTTTGGCTTCGAACATTTTTACCGATAGAGTTTCTTGTACTTTTTTTACAGTCTTTGGTAAAAGAGGTAAAAAAGTCTTATGTTAACAAAAACTGTATCTGTCTCGGATGCTACAACAAGTTAAACAAAACAAACTCACGATTGTATTATAAATGTCATGTAGTTCCCATAGCACAAGCTCTGCTTACTTTGGGGCTAGATGATGCTGTGTGGAAATGTCCAACATTATTTTTTTATGTATTCCACATTATGCACTCAGATAGGTAGGTACATAGTGCGTAGATTTTTGAGGGTACCAAGTAGGGACTCAAATGCACGTCCAATTATGACCAGTGATCGGAATTAGGTGAGCTAATTTACCTAAAGTTCAAAGAACAGAGTCAAAAAAAATGGAGACTTCCTTACCATTAACATTTTTTTCCGGGAAATCTTTCCCGGAAATTGGGAATTTGTTCCAAGTTTTAGGATATCAGTTAAGTACATTTAATATTAATGTTATTCATACAGAAAACTAACTGAATTAATTTTCCTTTTTAACAAACTTCAATAAGATTTATTTTGTTATTAACTCAGGTAAAAAACTGGATTCGCCTATGTTTTCGTTTCCCAGAATAGCCAAATCATGCTGTCCCTTTAAGTGTTTGTAGCAATACACTGCAAACCAGTGATAAACAACAACAACAAACGCTAAGAAAGGGACAGCATGCTTTGGCTATTCTGGGAAACGAATCATTGTTTAAGTAAACAATGACAAAAGGGTTGAAGGGTGAGGGTGTTTTGCATCCAAACGGCGTCATAACTTGTATGCGTGCGTGCATCACTTCTATAGTTACCTCGGCAGCGTGTGTATCTTAGACTCGTGAATATTTTATTAACCTGTTTTCGTATCGTTTATTGGATCTGCTTCACATAACTACCTTGGCTTGAATTTACGGACTGCGATTTATTGCAACCATATCACTACTTGTACCTATCTACCTTGGCTTGAATTTACGGACTACGATTTACTGCAACCAGAAATTTACTGCGCTTTACGGCAATCAAATTACTTGGTAAGTCTTTGATTTGTACTACACTTTTAAAACATTCTAAATATTAGACTGCTTTTGATAAATTTACCAAATTCAAACAATTTTATGCAACTATTTATTTATGGAATTTTATTCAGTGTTTTATATTTGAGTTCGTGCACAAATGTTGGAGCTACTGGCAATTCTATCATCAAACTATATTTTACGCGAAGACGTCCCTGGAAAAGTGTAGAAACTATATATTTGTCTCATTGTTTTCAGTAATTTTTCTGCCTCAACGCAACTAGCAAATAAATGGCGACCAAACCTACCGACGGGATTGTACAGTCGTGGATTAGAGATCACCCCGAATTGTACCACGACCCCGCTAGCAACACGATATTTTGTTCTAAATGTGAGAATTCTATTGTATGCAAAAAAAACAATATACAGAGGCATATTGACGGACCAAAACATCAAGGTACTGCTAGGCAAGTGAACAAAGAATTTTATTTAGATTTAATACAATTTCTTATATGGTGTAACATACCCTGGTCACGAGTAAATCGACCAGAGTTTAAAACTTTTTTAATGAAATATATGTGTTGTAAATGTACAAATGTTAAAAGGATTCCCGATGAATCGTTATTGAGAAAGGTTTATTTAGACATAGTTTTTAAAAAAAAAATTGCATCAATCCATGACCATATTCTTAATCAGAAACTTTGGATATCTCTAGATGAAACTACCGACTATTTAGGTCGTTATATTGTAAATTTTCTTGTAAAACCTTTAAATCTCGCAACAAACAAACCATTTTTAATAGCTTGCAAAATGTTAGAAAAAGTAAATGGAGAGACAATAGCTCATTTTGTGATTGGATGCCTAGAAAATATGTGGGGTGACTCGTATGAAGACAAAGTAGGAGATGTTTTAGTTTTATGTTCTGATAGCGTAGCATATATGTTAAAAGCAGGAAGAATGTTAAAGAACTCCTTGCCAAATATGATACATGTTACCTGTTTAGCACACGCTCTTAACCGCGTTGCAGAAAAAATACGGACACAATATGCGGATGTGGATACTTTAATTTCAAATGTAAAAAAAATATTTTTAAAAGCTCCTAATAGAGTAAAATTGTTAAGGGAAAAATTTCCGAGCCTGCCATTGCCACCTGAACCTGTCATAACAAGGTGGGGTACATGGCTAGAAGCAGCTTCGTATTATGCTGAATATTACGAAGAAATAAAAACTATTGTAAGACTTCTAAGAAGTTCTGATTCTTTGTCTATCAGGCATGCTAAAACTGTCCTAGGAAAAGAAAGTTTAAAAACTGATTTAGATTACATTGACGAATATTTTAAAATAATTCAAATTTCATTAAAAAAATTGCAAAAGTCTAACTTATTGTTGACGGAAACTTTCCATATTTTTGATGAAGCAAGAATTGTTCTAAGCTGGTGTTCTTCTGAACCAGTAAAACAAAAATTAGAAAACGTTATGGACAGAAATCCCGATCTAGATGCATTAAGAGACATTTGTGAAAATATAGATAAAGGATTAGATAATGAAAATGAATTATTGTCATTCTATAAATATGTACCTGTAACTTCAGTTGATGTTGAAAGGTCCTTCTCTACGTATAAATGGATTTTAAGTACAAAAAGAAATCGTTTGAAAATAGATAATATGGAAAAACTCCTAATGATTTTCTTTAATTCTCCGGACGAAGATATTTCTTTATACTCCGTCCATGATGAAAACGTTAGCGATTCAGATTAAGGGACAAATTCAACATCAATGGAAATAATGTTTAGAGTTCCGACTGTGTATCTTAGGTAGGACTGGTTACTTTCTTAATTATTGATTTTGAGTTCCATTATCTGTACAAAATGAATAAATGGTACAAAAACTATAAAATGGCTTTTTTATTCCCTTGCTTAAAAAAATGTTTTTATTACTATAGCTATTTACTAAAGCTGGTTTATAAATCACATTAGCTTCCGCGCTTACTTACATCGTTCATTTTATTTGTTGAAAACAATAAAAATCGTGCTTACCGTTTTTTACAACAATCGAATTCGTTTCCTCTTCTTGTTATCAATAATAAGAAGAGGAAATTAATTCGATTGTTATTTTACTGTATTAATTTTAGATGGACCTAAGTAATTTCTCGAAACCCGGGAAAATTTTCCCGGAAAAATATTTAGTCGCAAGGCGTCTCCACTTAGTCTCTGTTATTTTTCGAACTTTAGGTATTTTAGCTCACCTAATTCCGATCACTGATTATGACATTTGGAAGTTAAGCATTCCAATTTACTGATTGCAAGCTCATCGCCCTTTATTACAAGTTAATTTCTGCAAATTGTTGAAACGCCTGACGTGTTTTCCATCATGTATTGCAGCGTTCTCTAGTGACTTGTATTGATAAAACCATCCTTGAAGTCATAGACCGACCGAAACCGTTGCGGTTTCTAAACCGCATTATAATCCAATAAGCAGTTCGGATATAAATGGTAACAGACAAAAAAATTACCTCTTACCGCAAACGCAAATACGGGTTCCCTACAACGCAGGTAAAACAAGTAAAGTATTCAAATAACTCGGAACGGAACCCTAAAATAATATGCTGCGTTATGTTTGAAAAATAACTTTACAAAATCCACGCTTTCTGCAAATAAATTGATTGAAAGCGGATACACGTCCCAAATACTTGTCATCCCCGATAAAGATATTTTGTATTCCTGAAGGGATTTCAGAATTACGAATGGATACTGGAATTTTCTTTTTGATCCTTTTGACAGGTACGATGGCAGTCCTAAATGATACTTAAAGTAAAGTAAAAGTTTATTTTGAACCAACCTAAATATAAATAACTAAGTAAAACTTTTTGAACTAATTCCTGATACCCACAACACAAGGAATCCTAGTGTAGGGCAAAGAGTTTTTTTTTTATTTAACTAACTAACATTATAAGTAACTACCCGGAGTTATGGAATATATAAACAGTAAATAATAAATACATAAAACACCCAACAGACACATTAAAAGTTGGATACCTTTAAATACTATTTTACACTATTATATGTAGGTATGTATATGTACTTTTTTTATATGGCATTTGACGTTTGAGGTGGTCTCTCTATATTACCATTTGGGAACGCTTCCACCTGGTAGTGGTCTGGATCAGTTGAGCTATCTATAGATCGTTTGCAACGGTCTTTAGATAGATAGCTATTTCATCTGTATTTTTTGTATATACCTACTTGTACATAGTTGTATGAATACATTTGTTCTATGTTAAAAAAAAACTGTTGTTACCGTTTTTGAATTTACCGCTTTGATACATATTGTCTGTTATTTTAAATCGAAATGTTGGCAAAAGGTAGGTATTCCTTATCTTTTCCCTCCCTCATACTCCTGGGCAGCGTCCAACGGTAGAAGCGAGACAGCGAATGAGAAGTGACGGTTCGCCGGCCGCAGTAGTTGAGAAAAAAGCTCGCTCTGGTGCCACGTGTGTGAAGACTTATCCAAGCTTCTATCCCGCAAATTTACCTGGATTTAGTCATATTTCCTGGACGTTGACCTATATATTGCAATATACATTAAAGGTGCTATTAATCATAAACATTAGACGCTAACGCAAAGTGCAATCGGTGTTTCGTGACTGCGCTGGCTCAGCCGCGTGGTCAATTAAATCCTTGGACACCAGCGACCATCCTGGAGACCATCTTCAAGGACCCTCTGTGCTGCGCTGGGATATAAGCAAGGTAGGACGCTGCCTAAAGACTTCCACCTTCCTATATTCCAAATTGTGCCTGTGTATGCCGTCATCTTATTGCCAATATTTTCGATATATTCAGTCAACAAGCCCGCTGATTCTCATAGTTTAGCTTTGAATCACCGCTCCAGATTTCTAGAAGTCTGGACGAGCCGCCTATCAGCAGCTCTGTAATATATTTGTTATTCCCGCCACGAATGTTAGTAGCTAGGTATTTTTACTAAATATTCCGGCGTTAACAACTGTTGTTACCATTTAGTTGCTGATTGAGATGCGGCTTTTTAAAATCGATTTAACTGATTTAATAAATTAATTTAATTTAATTCAACACCAAGGATGGTTCATAAATAGATTTTATTTGCCATAAATCACTATAGATAGCTTTATGACGTGATTTATGACAAAACAGTAAAAACAGACCACCATCGTCCAAGTCCATAGACTTTCATTATTAAGGAATAAGACGCAAGAGGAGATAGCAACTCTACCTCACTGAATATCACTTTCTTTGCAAGGGAAAACTTTTTTATCGAATTATCATAACATTAGAAAATCAATAAATTCACGAGATTTTTAAATTTTTAAAAACGAGATCTTTGTCAATTAAATTGTTGTCAAAGTACGCGTGAATGGTGAATGGCGAACGATGGTGAGTCATTAGTTTGAAATTTTAAAAAACGAGAACTTTTACAATCAAATTGTTGTTTTTTTAAGTCGGTTTTGAGAAGGTGTGATCCATAATCTTAGTTAATAATTCTGCTCATTAAATGTCTTTTACATCATGAAACGCATGTCGAACTTTCTATGTTTTTTTTTAATTCACCGATTCTATTTTGATGGACTTTTTTTTTTTGGTTTTTATAGCACGCAGGGGATTTCTTAAAACTGTTTTGTATAAACTATAAATGGTTTTAAATGACATACACAAATACAAAGGTGAGCTTAACCCTAAACAAAGTTTTCTTCCAGGAAACCTTGAGCTAGAGAGAAGTATTTATAAAAGTAGGATAGTGTCCAGAAAAAAAATCCTAAAAATAACTAAACATATATAAATATATATATACATATTTTAACCATGCTAAAATATATAGATACTATAAAATATATACAATACATTTTTTAGAGAGACAGATAGTGCTCTTTAACTTTTCTCCTGAAGACATCGATTGAAGGACTATCACAGTATAGTATGTGGTAGGGCATTCCAACGCATAACCGCATAAACAGTAAATGATTCGCTGTAGCGGCTAGATGAGTGAGAGGGAGTTTTAAGTAGAAGGGACTTAGAGGACCGACACGGCATACCACGAGGGACCAGAAATTAAAAACGCTCACGGAGATAAGGGGGAGATAGAGGGCTATAAAGAACCTTATAGAGAAGTGTCAGAACGTGAAGATCACGACGACGACGAATAGGGAGCCATTTTAGTTGGAATCTAAACTCGGATACGTGATCAAACTTGCGCAATCCGAATATAAAACGGATGCACAGGTTTTGTAAACGCTCCAGTTTGTTAATAAGTTCTTCCGTGGCATCAAGAAAACAGACATCGGCATAATCCAGAAGGGGTAACATCAAAGTTTGGGCAAGAGTGATTTTTGTTTCAAAGGGAAGAAACTTCTGGAGGCGCTTGAGCGACTGGAACGCAAAATGAACCCTTTTACTGACATAATTAATATGACCTACCCAAGAATGCTGGCTGTCGAAAATCACACCAAGGTTATTAGTTTTACATGAAAAGGGAATAATCACGCTGTCATAACTAACAGGAGGGATAGTCGATTGAGCGATGATATTGAGCATATAGGGGCTGCCCAATATCAAGACTTGAGACTTAGATTAACCAAGAGACTGAAACGATTTTGCACATGTTTTAATTCTATGGAGGTCAGCGTTTATATGGGTAATACCCTCGTCTATATTATTAGTCTTGAAATGGTGGTATAATTGTAAATAGTCCACGTACAGATGGCAGTGAGAAGAAATTACCTTTGTTATAAAGTTAATGAATTATTAATCATATTTATTTATACTAAGAGGCAGTGGAGCAGAGGATATTTAAAATAATTAGGGTTAAAATGTAGTACATTGTAAAGAAAATGCTAAAACATTCGCTTTTATTTAGATTTTGTACCACAGGGAAAAATCTCGGTTGCTTTGTAAGTTTTACAAAGGATTATTAAGATGATAAAATATCTTAGGATTAAGTTGCTCCAACTCGATGAAAAATGTAGGTACCTATTGTTTTGTAAAACGATCATTAAAAAGAATAACCAGCCTTGTTTCTTGTAGATAAAAATAACGATATTTTGACGAAATTAATTTTGTCGTTTGACTTTTTTGTTTTTATTATCTCCATTTTACTATATGCTAACAAACAGGAGACCCAAGTATCATCAAAAAAAATACAATATAAAATTGATACCGAAAGTTGACCGTGTTCGATTGGCTACACTCTAAAGCTGAATGAAAGATTATCAAAAGACAAACAGAGTTTATTGCCTGATTCTTCTAAGATCGGACCAGCGCCGCGCGAGGATTTGGCGTAAATTCACTTCGAAATTTTAAATTCACGTACTGTATAAGTTGTCGTTTCTATGTGACCCTTGTCATTTTAATTTATAAAAACCTATTAACTTTGGCATCGATTAAAATTCATTAGTAAGTATGTATCGAAATATAATTATTTTAAAATGATTATGAGAATTAGTACAATAGGTACGTGGTAAAGTAGGTATTATATCTTAAATTGACACCACATCACAGATAATTTCAATTCAGTCCATTAAAAACAAACGCGTTGATGACTGTTTTCCCCATCCCCATGATAGATATCCTCAGATACATACTCAGTGAGTAGATCTTTTTGAGGATACCAAGTAAGGGGTAGACAAAGACACGTCCAAACATTACATTTGACAGATGCCCGCATTTTGCAAGTAGTTAGCATTATACGTGGCAAGTTGCAAGCCAATCGCACTGACACACTAACTGATGACACACGCCTTTAAATGTTTGGTTCAAGGGCATGCGGGTTTCTTCACGGTGTTTTCATTCGCCGTTTTAGGCATGTGTTAATGCGCACATACATTTTCGAGTGGAAAAATCAAATGGTCGGAAAATTGATTCAATTTTGAAAATATTAATGATGATCTCAGGATATCGGATCAGTCGTGATCGTGTTTTTTTATTTTAATATTAAATGGTTTACATTTGAGAACTGCAATCAGTCTCGAATACTCTGAACCAGGCACAGAATACCTACCTATCACTGCGGACCAGGTGACTTTCATCTAAAAGCATTCCGTGTTTTCGCTTAGCTCGCAACTGATGCTATTTACAGGCGTAGCCCTTACTATTAGTTCCGAGATATTGCAATCCTATTTAATGCCAAAAGATGCCCTACACTTTCCAATTTTTATACTACATTTCATTATGCAATGAACTTAGTTCTTGTCCTATGTCATAATTTGAATATGGACTTTTCTAAATCTGAAACATAATGAAGATAGTGTCTACTGTCTACTGTCTTTATTTCTTGACCATAGCTCCATATGCTCCAGTCAACTCGTGACCACAGCAGTTGCAACACACAAGAAACGTTCCCAACGTAAAAAAGGTAAACGTGATAAAAACTCGTATACACCTTATATTCCATTAAAATGTAGGTTATTAATAAAATAATAAAAGCAATACAGTCTAGCACAAAACATTGCTTAAAATTTAAACGCAATAACAAGTTTTTGTATCGCTTAAAGTACAAATATGTTCCGGACAGGTCGTGGTAATACTGTCTAATTTGTAAAATAAGTGTCAGATGGGTTCAAAATGTTACTTTAGGGATGTGTCTACAGAATAGCTGACTCGTGCAAGTTGCAAGTAGATGCTCGCTATTATTACCAGCCAGTCGCCCCTCTCCCCACATTGATTTAAAATGTAGGTATCTGTACTAAATAATAAATTGGTTTCCGAACCCCATGAACAGAGAGAGAAAAATGAGAGTTCCCATCACTCATTCTAACGCTGGTCAACTTTCTAATCGTTCGAGTAAAACAAATTCGAATACCAATAGTACTTCCCAGTTCAGTTTAAGAGCTTGATAACGAGCTGAACCACTCCTCTTTTTACTATCCCTGTACCTTTACACTAAAGACTCAGCTCAGTTTCATGGAAGATTTGATTATAATGCGGAGAGTCCCGTTTTGGTCTAGTTCTATTGCCTTGAAGATTTTTTAAGGTTAGGATTTCCGGTGTTTTTTTATAAATAGGATGTAAAATTAAACATTATTAGAAATGTATAAGAACGGATAGTGTTTTTGTTTACCTCTACTTCAATGGGGACAAAAAAATGAGTTTTTATAGAAATCGAAATATATTTAAATATAATATATTTTGTTTTATTAATTAAAACTTAATTTTCCCAAAAATTTTAAAACAATCAACCAAAGTTAATGAATGGTGACCAAAACAGATAAGTTATCACTAATAACAAAGTTCGTAAATACCTATAAGAAGTCAAACAAAGCAAAGCAAAAACATAACCAATCTAGCAAAAAATACAACTCTGATATCGAAATTTTAAGCCACCCGAAAGCTTTACAACTGTGGTCAGGTAAACTTAATGTCACCCATCCAAATACCTTGGCTAATTTAACTTATTTTCTTCCAGACTTAATCATCTGATATGCTACTTTCTTCTTAGCATCTGATAAATACAAAATAAGCACAAGTCAGTCGGCTGCAAAAATTATAGGTGCAGAACTTTGATTCAATGTGAGAAGTTATAACAAGAAAACTTTTTTGAAACAAAGATAGTAAGTTATACAACACGGTGAGGCTAGTTGTAGTTAATAATCACTTTGTTAACAAGGTATTTTGCTTGTTAACTGGATCGGTATACCATCTTAAACACCTGCCTGTTATAACTTTGATAGGATGTGTAAAGGAATCTCTTTAAGAGGAAGCGAGGCGGCAACAAATTATATCCAGGTTTTGAAAAAAATACCTTGCGTAAATAATTTAAATGTTTTATTAATTAATAATTTCACACTTACCTCACCAAAATCAACAAAATTGGCCTTTCGAAATTCATTTGTTTCCGCCCCCTAAACCTAATCAATTTTGTCTTTTTTAATTACAGCATACTATTGTAAAATTGTGTCTTCACGCTTTTTTTTTATTGTTACCATTTTTTTAACTCGTGTTGTATAGGGTTTTAGTTTTATATATATAAATTTTAACTTATGTTTATTTTGTGATATAAGTAATAAAAAAAAACTAAATGTAGAGATATGTTAGCTTAACTATACCATATTAATAATGATTAAATAAGAGGTAAATAATAGAGGAAAACGTTTGATAAAAAAAAAATCGGTTGCGTCTCCTCTTAGACCTTTGATAGGATTTTTAAAAGGAGATTGTTATAATGGCAGCTGGAAGGTGAAACAAATATCTTTGATAGCCTCGTGTGACGTAATAAGATAACAATATTAAACCCAGAAGTGTGAGAAATCAAAACAAAAAATGTTGGAAAAAAGTTATGAAACGTTTAGCATTTTATAGTTCAATAAAAAAAAAACACGCTCACGACTGTATTCCCCATGGTGGACATCCTCAGATACATACTCAGTGAGTAGATATTTGAAGATACCAAGTAGGGGGTAGTCAGAGGCACGTCCAAACATTACATTTAGTAAATGCCCGCGTTTTGCAAGTAGTAAGCATTCCACGTGACAGGTTGCAAGCCCATCGCCGCTTATAGTTCAATTAATTACCCAAAAACAGTAACCTTCCTTAACTATGTAATAGATTAATTAAAGGAATCCTAATAACTACTAAAGGTAATAACGCTTACACACTTTATCGATTCCGTTTTAAACTTTTCTAAAGAACTCTACCAAAAAGTACAGTACAAAACGACCTGCCCTTATTAAGACGCTCGGAAGAGTCCGGAATACCATCCCAGTAATTTCCACGTTCCAGAACGCGTGACCGGAATGCCGGTTGAAGCTATAAACTCATTACTCAAACGGATAATTGTATAACTTGACTTTGTCGGTGAAATCCTGCAGGGAGGTTGTTATCAGTATCAGTCCATAGAGAAAAAGCCTGCGTATTCGTAGTTCCATTTCGCAACTCAAGAACCTTTATTTTCTAGTAATTATTGGTTCTGCAACATCGACGATTTGATGATTCTGAGAGATGAAATATACACCCAACAAACACATACCTATGTATATGATTGTTGGGTGTATATTTCATCCTGACCCCACACTATGATTCCCATGATTGTGTCATGTGTATCAGAAACTACGAGTACCGTGGTACAACAACATCCACAACCGGAACAAATATTTGCAGAACATGCAAACATTTGTCCTTCAACGTTTGCAGCTGCCTACTTGCCCGCGCCACCGACGTTGTCAGCTATTTCGGTTGAACTAGATCTTACTGGGTTTCCTCGTTTGGAATATTATCACATAGTAAAACTCTGAGCATTTTAACTCTGAGCAATTCCCTTTCATAGCGTTCTGCGCTGTTGCTTTGTAAATAGTCGCTGATGGAAAACAGAAAAAAAACATTCAAACATATACGACAGAAAACACGCCGATTGTTTTGCCAAATAAAATACTTGTGTGGTAAACACAAGTATTTTATTTGCTACAGCTAACAGCTATAATGGCAATCAGATCAAGAGAGTCTACTCTGGTAGCCTGATTCTGAGACTCTCTAAGTTGCTACACCGTTTTGCCATCACCAGCCCCTCCTTATTCTTGTTAACTTGACCTTATGATTATGGTAATGAATTCCTTTACAAAGGTCCGTATGTCCCAATCAATTTATTGGAGCGAGACGTAACCCGTTGAAGATAAAGGGGTATAGATTCGTCTCAATTGACGCCGACATCCAACCCTTTGAGCTCGTTACGTAATTTCCATAATAGAACATAGATCCCGGATCAGAATTCTAGAATAATTCTGTCTCGAGATCCGACCATTAACTAAACTGAGTTAATGGTCGGATGTTAAGTAAAAATTTAGCCTCTATTTGGAAAACAAATTGATTTCTAAAGAATCTTAAGTGCTTATTGCTGCCTATTTCTGGCACCATTGCTGTGTTCCGGTTTGAAGGTGCAGGTGAAATTACAGACATATGAGACTTTTCATCCGTTAGGTCTCAAGGTCGGCAACGCCCAAGTGATGCCTCTTATAATGCAAACATCCATTGATTACGGTAACGCTTACCAACAGGTGGGATGTATATTTGTTCGTCATTTTAGTCGTATAATTCAACTTAAAACTAATGTTCTTACTTAAATTATCCAAAAATCATTCGTTGGAGCTCGACTGATATGTTTAATTTGTTTATTGTATCCCTGGGCTTATTTTATTTTATTTTATGTTTGTTGTAAGTATATTATCGTTTGCTGTTCTGTATAAAATCGTATTTCTCGTTTTAAGTGTTCGTTCTGAGTGTTTGTGTACAATTATTCTGACCTGTGTCAAAATGTCCGTTGCTGAATGCCAACATGTATTAGCATATGCTGAGCTGAAGGCCGATTCACCACCACCGTGTAGCCTTCTTTATTTTTTTTTTCTTTTTTCTAGTTTTCAATAATATGTTTTAGTTCTTAAGTAAACATAATTTGTAAGTGGTGGTTGAATATCTATCTATCTATCTAATTATTTGATTATATTGTAAAAGGACGGTATTATTGCTAGACAGTGATTTCTACCAGAATTATAGGATTTAACGGATTGCACGAAAATTTAAAAATCCCTTTCGAATGCTCTTTTGTTTATACATCTGCATTAAGCATAGAACTTGAAGGCGCGTATTGGGCATTGACAGTGGCAGACACTTATTATACTTCTAAGCATTTTTCGTTGGTCACGAAAATCTAGAACGCGTGGTCGGTCTTGCATATAAATGAGTAGTTCGTCCCTTGTTCCTTGTTCCTAGGCAGGCACCAACTTTAGCTACTGAATTGTATGCTAAGTCCTACATTAAGCTGCGGCGGCAATAATAGATGTTCAGCATTCGTCTGCCAATTTGCCTGCGACAGGTCATTCATTAAAGGAAACATAGTGCGACTTGGTACCATATAGGTAGATTGGTATAGGTAGGTTCGTCCGAGTCCCTAAGGCCAGCTGGCCTGATTAACGTGGTGTTCCTTATCGAGCTCGAAACGTATGTATTCATGTATAGATAAGCAGGTACTGTTTGATTAATACTTTCCGTAAAAATCCTATTTTTACACGTAACTTCAGAAGTCTGTGTATGCGTTCGACGAAGGAGGTTGTTTGCTTTTTTATCTGTGAGTATTTTTCCCCAAAATAATCAACCGAAATTAAGATTCTAAGAATAAATATTCGTAATACATTTTAACCTTAAAAGTTAAAATGTATAACGAATCTTGTTTGAAGAATCTCAGATCGATGCTGGCATACCTCGCCAGGATCATAATAAGTGGAAATCCGTGATTCTGTATATATATATATATATATATATATATGTAATGAGTACTTTCGTACTATGATATAATATCAAAACGTTGAAAAGAAATTGTAACAAATCTATATATATATAACATACTCGTACCCTTTTTAGTCTGTGACTCGAATGTAGCTTATCATGAAGTTTTACAAAATAATAGCCAGCAATTGGTATGTCTGTTAGTTTAAACATGAGATTTCAAACAATTTCCTGCATCACGTGAGCAACATTTCTCGTCGCTTCCTGTGTGCTTGTTCAATCTTATATTTTCTGTTTATGGAACTGCTATTTGTTTGAAACTATGCACGCTTATGTAATATAATGATTGACTAAGAGTTGTTGGGATAAAATTGAATTGAAATACTAAATAAACACCCAATAGACACATATAATAGTTGTGACCCCACACTAGGATTCCTTGGGTCAAACATTTGACCCGCAGCGGGAATCGAAGCCCCACCTCTTGCATCGCAGCCGGCAACTCGCCCGCCGCAACCAATCGTAGATAATAAATAATTCATTTAATTTAAATTTTTGTCCGTCCCCGTCTGACAATTATAGTTCCCTTAAAAAATATTAAGGGAACAATATACCTTACAAAGAAATCGAATCTTCAGGATTAAAACGTAGTTTTCACTAAGATAATAAATATTTTAAATATGCTGTAAAATCGTTTTAGTGTTGTAAACACGTTAGACCACTTCAACATTAAGTAGTACATTAAAACTACTTGACGATTACGTCAAGGTAAGATTAGTTGCACCGTAAAAAAAAACCTACCTATATAATAGCAACTCAATACCTGCCGAATAATACTTATTCAGATTGTATTATATTTATGTACAGTTTTAGTTTGAAGCCTCGTTTTCACTTACTCTTATAAAAGAGTCACATAACCTAGTGTTAGTTTTGTGGTAGGATAAGATTAATGTCGTTCATAGCCTGAACCTTCAATTTGCTGACTGTAGGTCAATCAGTATGAATGTAGATCATCCTGCCAATTACCTACACAGACCAATGAAGCATCACGAACCAGAAACCTTAATGGCATACACGGAATATCAATTACTAATACATGTAAACGACATTGTCTCGTCTGAGCCGGATATTAACCACAATTGCTTGCATGCGTCTTTAGAGGCATAGTTTAGAAGGTATGAACATCTACTAAAATGGTTTTACAATAGCGCGGCAAAATAACAACGAATGTTCTGTAATGTTTACCTGTTTTCATCTGTAAAAGAAGAAAAACATCTGTAATGTTTACCTGTATTCTGTGCAAATAAATTATCTGAATCTGAAACGAATGTTTGCAATTTTTTGTAAAGGAATCTGAGGTTTTCAATGTTTTGCTATAGTAAACACCTACTGAAACACTTGCGCTGCTCAACCCCAATGAATGCTTCCAATTTTAAAGAAATCTGACTTTCTCAATACAATGCTTATAAGATTAACATACAAAGTAATGTTTAAATGTTCGTAACTTTTTCGAATGGTCTTGAGTGGTGACCGCGTCTTGGCAAACGTGTAGAGCGGCCTCGGGTAGATGAAGGGCGGCTGGCAGAAAATGGATGAGTAGAGCTAAACACCGGGATCAATGGCATGTACTGGTTGAGGCCTTTGTCCAGCAGTGGAAGAACTAGTATGGACTGATGATAATGATGTTCATAAAACCTATAATATGCCCTCTTTTACAGTGTACAATAATGTGGCAAACTTTATTTTAATCTTTGTGTATTTGGTCTTTGTTTTATTATTTTATTTTACTCTGTAAAGCTTGGCGTAACTAGTGTTCTTCAAGATGTTCCACTGTTGATTGTTGACGTTTCTATATGATCCTTGTGATTTCAATGAATAAAAACCTATTGACTTTGACTAAATAAATAAATAATGCTTGAAATTTTTCACACAGCATCATCTAGCCCCAAAGTAAGCAGAGCTTGTGTTATGGGAACACATATTACATATTATACATAGAAAACACCCAGATCCCGAGACAAATATTTGCAGATGCAAACATTTGTCCCGCGGCGGGAATCGAACCCGCAACCTTCTTTGTCTCAGGCGGGCCTTCGCCCACTGCGCCACAGAGGTCGGCACTTTGAAATAAATGAAACTATATAGGTTTGATGACTTCCGTTCTGGTTCTAGTAATTATGTCTATAATCAGGGCTAGAATCTTCTAGCCCTGAACGCGAACATTTGTTTTGAATGTGTTATATAGACGTTTTCAACGTGCTTTGTTCATATTCACGATCGATGGTTTGCTTATTATTACTGTAGTATATAATAATATTAGCCTCGGCTAGATACCGTGATAATATCTATGCGGTGGTTGCAATAATAGCCGCTCGGGCATCCGCACCAATAACAGAATGCCTAGGTAATTCGGGAATTTAAATTGCAACTACAGTAAAGCGAACCATCCTCTATAATATACACGTACCTACTTATTTACTAAAACAAGGTGACTTCACAGTCACCTTGTTTTAGGGTTTGTTTGTTTTTGGTTCACCATCATTCCAAAATAACAACATCATTATTTTTGATAATTTATGACTGTCGCGATTATGTTCTAGAAGAAGAAAAGATGTGTGGTATGGCTACGGTGTTTCTTGTCAACGCTTTCTCATAGACTTATAGCTTACCTGTTAAGGTTTGGTGTTGGCAGGTGGAGTAAGGCCCTGACTGATTGGTGGTCGAGGGGCTACACAAAGGGCCTTGGCAGACCACCCGGAAGGTGAATTGACGACATCTTTGCCGTTCAGGGTAAGACCTGGATACGAAAGCCCCAGAAAATACAGGAGGAGGCCAATGATGAAGATGGTAAATTATTAAATATTTGGGTCTAACTAACTACAAGTACATGCCCTGCTTGGTTACTGATGATAGCTTATCAATTTATCCTGCAAACCTGGCTCGCTGACTACCTACCTACTTGTGTGATATAATATGAACCGAATGGATGCTGGGTGGTTAAGTAACGTACTAAAAACTATGATGCGTAGGAATTGCTGCCCTCTATATATAAAGGTATGTATACCAGTATATCCTACTACTATTATAAACGCGAAAGTTTGTGAGGATGGATGTTTGTTACTCTTTCACGCAAAAACTACTGAACTGATTCTGATGAAACTTTACAGTAATATAGCTTATACATCCGAATAACACATAGGCTTTTTATCCGGGTACCATGCGGGCGAAGCCGTAGGCAGAAGCTAGTTTTCTATATATTTATTTCAAACTTGTTATGATAAATTTAAACTATATTTTGTTATGTTATTTATTTCAGGATCGTCTAATTGAATCACGGAGTACCATGCATAGACTTACTTTATTTCCAAACACCCGCAATAGCTAGTTTTCTAAAATGTACCCACATCGACATCTCCCTTTTAAAAAAACTTAATTCCAGTAAACACATCATTAAATAAATAATGCTGGACATTTTTCACACAGCATCATCTAGCCCCAAAGTAAGCAGAGCATGTGTTATGGAAACTACATGACTGATATACTACAAATATATATATATTTTTTGTAAATACATACATATTATACATATAAATCACCCAGACCCAAGACAAATATTTTGTCTCGGGTTATTACACAAAAATTTACATTACATTATTTACACAAATATTATACACAAATATATATATTTTCAGAACACTTATAAGTGTTCTGAAAAATAAGGAAATCAGAGTGGTGAGGCGCATCGAAGCTGGAGTCAGACTGCAATTATCTAAATTATCTGTTTCTACGCTACGTTCTTGTCGCAAGTCCTATCTAGAATAATATGCCTACGATCGCGCCGGATCACCCTACCTGTTGTGTCTACCCTTATCATAATATTATATTTGTGTTGATTGACGTAGCTATAGTTCCCTGCTGACATGTTTTGTTCTGTGTTCGAGCAGTATTGGAGAACACGGCACTATACTACGAAATTTTCTATTATTTAGGAACTCAGCCGGAGACGGCAAAGTCTCACTAATAGGCGTATTTAATAACGTCTATTAGTTATAATATATACCTATTAGATAAGGTATAATAGTTCCAATAACGCGAGCCTAAAATCAGAACGATCATAACTAGTCTTTTTCAGCATAAATTTTACTGTCTGGATTGCCACTTGGCTATTCGATTGGGGATTTCTAGGTGAAGATGTTTTATGCACAAACTTCCACTCAAAGCTAAAGTCTTTGAAATACCTGCTTGAAAACTTGGGTCCTTTATCTGACACTATATTCGAACCCCTTGCCTACTGAAAATGGTTTTAAGCTTATCTATGACAAGATTCGATGTCTAAATATTTAAAAGTTCATCTTTTAAAAACTTGCTGTAGTATTTAATAACAAGTAAGTATCTTTTACCGTTATATAAATATAAATAGCCTATAATCTTCCTCAAAAATGAGTGGACTATCAACTGCAAACATATTATTTCAAATCCGAATGGTAGCTTCAGGGATTAGCGCGTTAAAAAAAAACTCTTAAGCTATATTAATAGTATAGATTAATACCAACTTGCCACCTTAGATTGCCTTAGAGCTACGTGCCAAAAAACTACACAAGGCACTTGTTGGAAAGAGACTGCATAGCTTGGGGCCCCGTCGCAACTTGCCTTTCAATCTTTTTCTGTGAGTGCGCTTAGGAATTGTTAAATCCAAATTGTTAGGTATGTTAATTGTTCGCTCACGAATTGAATGGAATTAATCCCTCTTTTCCGTTCATAGAACGAGCATGTATTCATGGAATTTCCATTCATCTTTCACGATAGTATATCCATTGTATGTGGTAAACACTCCTTGTTATCTTTCATACAGTCTGTTCCATCCATAGTTTGTGTGATAAGGTTATAAAACCCAGTGTAAGATAAAGTTTATAGCACTTATTTCAGGTAAAATATTATTTAGTAAAATATTAAGTTTTTTTTATATCCTAGTTATCTATCCCATTTCAGAGATAAATGGTAACAGATAAACCATCTAACATATAAACTCTATGGCAAACGCATGTACAGGCTCCTGTCGCTACGGGTAAAATGGTCTGAACAGAAAATCCAGTATCCATTTTTAAAATGCAAATACTACCCCTCACTGATATTTATTTCTAGTCCCCGTCCACCTATCTCTATAAAGCTTGATAAGCTCTCTCGGAGCCCTAGATTTATACAAATAGAAACGGATATGAATTTACATCTACAGGATGTACTAGAACTTGTATACTAGCCCGAAAAGGGGCCATTCTGCCCATGAGTCATCAAGTTTTTCTGAAATATAAGTTGTATTTCCAAAAAATTCAGGATAACAATTTTAAAAACCCTTAACTTGGACTGTTTACGAACTCTAAGACTAACATTAAACGAACAAAAACCCGAGTTTAGTTTTAGTTTTTACCGAAATACTTAGATAAATTTCCAAAAGTTGTTACTAGTAATAGCCGCTCTTCACGATTTTATACATAATATTTTTGGACAAGCTGTATAACGAAAATTTCTACACCAACAAGGCATGTTTGGATGGAAAGACTTTCTCGTCTCGAAGATGCGATTGAAGAATTAAAAAAAACTCGCCTCATGCACAGATATTATACTATTTTACCCTCATGAAAACAGATTTACGATATCCGCTTATAGACAGCCGATTATTGCCTCAACTTTGAATCATGAAGTTCTCCATGTAATATATAATTGGAAGGCGAGAATCATATTCGAGATACGTTATTGTAGGCGTTTTTTGTAAATAAAATGTAAATATATGAGTGCGAGAAATTTTGAAGATTTATCGCCTACTATAATCACATGCATATTTTTGTACGAAAAACTTAATAAAACGTTCAAGACTGTATTCCTTCAAAATATTTCTATGTTATTAATATATATTATTTTAGATTATGGACATCCTCAGATACATAGAAGATCTTACAAAATCGCAACAAATAGGGGGGTGGTCAGAGGCACGTACGAACATTATATTTGGACATGCCCGCATTTTGCAAGTAGTTAGTTGTTTCTTGTCATTTCCACTTGTCTGTGCTGTACCTGCAATAATCTGTGTGTGTCGAATAAACAATTTATCCATCTCAAAGTCAAAGTCAATAGCTTTTTAATCATTGAAGTCACTAGGATCAAATATAGAAACGTCAGCTGAAAAACTAAGTGAATTTAAAATATTAAAGTTAATTTATGCCGTTACCTCGCGCGCGGCCAATATAGAAGAATCGGGCAATAAATGTTGCTTGTTTTTTTTTTATGAACCTTCATTCAGCTGTAGTGTGGTGCCAATCGAATAAGGTGAACGGTAGATAAATATCTACCTTTCTATTAAAATATTCACCACACGTATTTCTATTTGTAGCTCACGATCACAACTGAGCATTACTTGCCGGCAGAAATAATGGTTGTACCTTGTGTAATTTCACTCCTCTGTGGCGCAGTGGGCGAAGGCCCGCCTGAGACGCAGAAGGTTGCTGGTTCGATTCCCGCTGCGGGACAAATGTTTTTAATGTTTGAATCGGGTCTGAATATGTATGTATTTACAAAAAAAAATTATATAAGTAGTATATCAGTCAAGTAGTTCCCATAATACAAGTTTTGCTTAGTTTGGGGCTCGATGATGCTGTGTGAAAAATGACCATCATTATTTATTTAATTTTATTTATTTATTTATCTGTGCGAAACAGGAATCAACGCGTTATACTAGACATAAGCTTCTTTTCACCAAAGCACAGCTCTCCCAATCATTTTACAAATTTACACGTAATTTCTTTCAGTGTACTTTTCCTCGCATTACCGTTCAATCTCAATTTTCTTAGAACATTATTTATTCAAATGGAATGTACACACTGATCTTAGGATGTCTGTGGGGAACACAGCAATGAGAATATTTTTTGAGGATTGACAATTGTTTTTAAACAGCCGATTTTGTCAATTATGTAATCGAAATTAGATCTTATTACAAGAATTGGGTTATCTCTCCTCTCATCTTATTTTATAAAAGGTTCACGAAATTTGTCTGAGTTCTTGATTTTGGGATACTGACTTTATTAAATCATTTACTAACATAGAGTTGGTAGGTACTAAGAACTAACCATTATATTCAATGGAAAATACGTAAGTAGGCGATTCCCATAAGGCTACTTTCTTGCTGCGTTCGAGAGGCATTTGCTCTGGCTCTAGAAAATAGCAGAGTGCCTGGTCATTTATTTATTTTATTCTGTATTAAATTTAAAGGTAAAGAAACAAGGGCTTATATTTCGTGGAGACCAACCATGCAACGTAAGTCAACGAAAAAACGGTCGAGCGAATATGTTTCTTACGAACGCTGCTTTCATCAGCTACTTTTTATCCGAGTACCACACGGGCAAAACCGTGGGCAGTAGCTAGTTCACCAAGCTAGTTAATAAAGCCACATCTCAAGATGGTTCGTCGTGGCACTGTTTAATGATATTTTGCCCAGTTGTGGTCTTCTACATATATATGTGGTAATTTGGTATTAACCATCTATGCTATCTATCACTAGTAACCAAATATTTTCAGTATAATTATTTTTAAAGTAAACCAGAACTGCCTTATTTAATTTACTTCCTACCTTCTAACTAGATATAGTGAGTTAATCCCACCAACCGTACATAATCGTAAAGTTTAATACTGCTATCCTGATAAGCGCAGTTTAACCGCATTTTAACCCTATTAAAAATAATCGTGTATTGCTTACCTTTTTGCTATTTATTTTTATACTCTTTTAAAAGTAAACTATAATCATTTAAAAAAACACTCATCAGGCACATTATGCATACATAGCTCTAACAAAATATTTAGACCACCGCTTGTCCTTACCCCTTTGGCACTTTCCAATAAAAACTGTCAAATAATCAAAAAATAATTCATAATTCAGCCTGAATTAATTCTGGAATATGGGTCTAGGGTTCCCAGTACCGTGGGTATCAGGAACAACGATTACCATGATACCACATTAAACAAGAGCAATATTTTCAGATAATGCAAACATTTCTTCCGATCTTATCTGCATCTCTTGCACCCTCATTTTATTATTTCTACGGCACATTCCAAAATTTTTCGTTCGCAACGTCTATTTTTATTTTTTCTACGGCAACCAAGAACAAAACTTTGATAAAAAAACTTCGATGAGTCTTTCAGCCAAGTAAATGACCCAGTGTCTCATATTTCCCAGTAGACTAGAATAACATCAGAGAAGTAGCGACCAAGCTATCAAAAATGTATGAAGCTGAAAAATTCAGAAAAGTAACCTTAACCATATAAAAAACCTATTAATGTATGAACTGTAAGCGAAACATTTTCACGAGGGCATGCTTTCATTCTTCTAGCGACTTTGACAATAAAAATATATATCATGTAATATTTTTACCAATTTTATTTACATAAGGTTGAGAAATAAATAAAATGTTCCAATAAACTGATCGATTTTGAGAAATTAAGGGGTCAGGGTTTTTAAATTCCAAAATTAAGGTATGATTTGGACCACCACCGACGACTGCAATCGGCAGCGGCAATGCAGCTACAAACTTCAACTCCATACAAAGTCATAGCTTAGCCATTGATTAATAATAAGTTAATACGATTATTTACATTTTCGCTGCCGATAGCGCTATCTGTGCCTTCGAAATCGATTTTACTTGACAATAAGAACTCTAGCACATCAAAAAAATATTTAAAGGTTCTGTGGTCCTACCTATTGTTTATAATATTTGTGTTCTCATGAAAGTGAATATATTTTTATAGGAATAAACGTCTTAATCTAGCAGTGCTACGGGCTGGTCGTGGCTTTGACCGCGTCGCAATTAAATCAGTGTATCAGGCTATCCTTCACGGTCTATAGCCAGCTAATTATAGTTCTGTGTGCATAATATTTGCGTAACATCTCGGAACAAAGTCAATATTCAATGCTCGAGGGCAGGAAAAACAATCTCTTTCAATCAAATATTAATAAAATACCATAAAAAAAGTTGCGTGCAAAAGTACCAGTGTGTTACATAAACTTTTAGCCCCTCTCATTTTTGTTTAAATATTCTTTCATGTTTTTCTTTTAAAACACAGTTTCTCAGACAACGTTTTACCACGTAGACTTGGTAACCAATCTTTTTTGATTTTTTGGTAACCAAAAAAGATCCGGTGGCACGACCAAGCACATGCTTGGCACACAGTTTGCAACTTGTTGTGTCGGTGACTGAATCGAGCTGTTTTGTATGGAATGTGGGACGAATTCGAAAGAAAATAATCAAAACTACGAAGCCCTGACTTAAAATGAAGCGCTGGCGGTGGCGGTGGCGGTGGCGGTCACTACATTTATGCTAACTTTGACAAACGCTTGACAACTTCGAATTTCCACCGCCAAAGCCGCCGTGTCAGTTTAGGCCCCTAATATTACATTCGCAAGTGGGACAGCTGAAAAGGAAAAACCTTTACAAACCAGCTTTATCTATTTATTACTTTAAATAATAAATAATAGGTTGGGGAAAAAGTTTCTTCGCATTTTTTAAGAAAATTCAAAACATTTTTTAATATAGTTTATTTACATTTAACTAAAGTATGTAGGTACCATTTTGTTCGATAACTTTTTGCCATTTTGTAGGCAGGGACATGATCCCATTGCTATAAAAACTTTGGGGCTTCTGTTCAAAATACCGCGACAAGTGGTTTTGGCAGTCCTCTCGTGATGTTAACCTGACACTGCCTAAAGAATTCTGAAGAGACCGAAACAGGTGGAAATCTGAAGGTGCAAGGTCAGGACTATACGGCGGATGCATTAACACATCCCAGCCAAACTCTCTTAATTTTTGCTGAGTGGCTAAAGATGTGTGAGGTCTAGCGTTATCATGATGAAAAACCACACCCCTTCTGTTGATTAACTCCGGCCGCTTTCTCTCAACTTCTTGTTTTAATCTCATCAGTTGTTCGCAGTAGAGTTCAGAATCGATGGTCCTGCCTGGTGGTAACAGCTCATAATGAATAATGCCCTTCCAATCCCACCACACACACAGCATCACCTTGTTGCGAGTTAACCCGGGTTTCGCCACAGTCTGTGAAGCCTGACCGGCCTTTGACCACGACCTTTTTCGCACGTTCTTGTCGTACGTGATCCACTTTTCATCACCAGTTATCAGCTTCTTCAAAAATGGTTCGGTTTCATTACGTCGTAATAAAGAATCACAAATGAGAACACGGTTCATTAGGTTTCTTTCAGTGAGCTCGTGAGGTACCCAAATATCGAGCTTTTTTGTGTACCCAGTTTTTTTCAAATGCGCCAAAACTGTTTTGTGGTCAATTCCCAGTTCTTCAGCTATGTCGTAACTACTGATATGCCGATCTTGCTCCACTTTTTCAAAAATGGCATCCATTTTATCCGTAATAGGGCGACCAGAGCGACGTGCATCTTTGACATCAAAATTTCCGGATTGAAAACGCTTAAACCAAATTTGTGCTACTCTCACAGACACTGCACTAGGTCCATAAACATCGCAAATTTTTTTCGCGGCTTGCGTTGCATTTTTACCTTTTTTGTAGTAAAATTTTAAAATGTATCGAATTTCTTCATTAGATTCACTCATCTTGACAGTACGAAAAACAAATAAAAATCACACATTTTCCTAATTTGAATTTGGAATTATCTTCTTTAAAATTTAAACTTTTAATGATACCAAAACCAGCCAGATACAAATAGTATAGCCAAAGAGATTTTATTACAAGTTCATACATACAATAATGCGAAAAGACTTTTTCCCCAACCTAATAGATAAAGCTGGATATTTTAACACAGCATCATCTAGGCCCAACGTAACCAGAGCTTGTGTTATTGGAAGTACATGTCTGATATACTACTTATGTTTATATCTTTTGTAAATATTTACATATAATATATAGAAAACACCCAGACTTTAGACAAATATTAGCAGATCATCCAAACATTTGTCCGAATCGAACCCGCAACATTCTGCCTACGCCTACTACATCGCAGAGGCAAATACCACATTGGAGACGATTGAGTAATGCATTGATGAGTGGCGATCAAATTCGAATGGCAAGGCAACGACGACTGTGGCGCAGTGAGCGAAGGCCCGCCTGAGACGCAGAAGGTTGCGGGTTCGATTCAAATCGCGAGACAAATGTTTGTACGATTGTCTAATATTTGTCTCGGGTCTGGGTATTTTCTATGTATACTATGTATCTATTTACAAACAAAAATTATATAAGTATTATAACTCTTGACGATCTCTGTGGCGCAGTGGGCGAAGGCCCGCCTGAGACGCAGAAGGTTGCGGGTTCGATTCCCGCCTCGGGACAAATGTTTACATATGCAAATATTTGTTTTGGGATCTGGGTGTTTTCTATGTATTATAATATGTATGTATTTACAAAAAAAAAAGTATAAGTAGTATATCAGTCATTTAGTTCCCATAACACAAGCTCTGCTTACTTTGGGGCTAGATGATGCTGTGTGAAAAATGTCCAGCATTATTTATTTATTATTTATATCAGTCATGTAGTTCCCATAATACAAGCTTTGCTTTGGTTGGGGATAGATGATGATGTGAGAAAAAAAAATTGACAGTCTTCCATCTGATTATGGAGTCGGAAATTGTACAACAGAACCTCCTGATAGTTTTTCACACCTAAATAAAGCCATCTATTTCAAAAATTTCATTGTAAGAATATAGGTACACAAAACGACTAATATCTCATAATAGTATTCAATTTTTTTCTTGCTTATTTCAGTATTCACAATAAAAAAACTTGTTATAAAACGTGTCATTTAAACAATTATAATTGTTTGTCCCATAATCGTGATGTCGTCACGATGCTGATGCGTTGACGTATCGAGTTCCTTCATCTTCTTCTCGTCGATGTCCCACATTACGTGAGGTTGGCACAACATGTTTTCTTTTTGCACAGTCCTCTATCAGCCATTTCAGTATTCACTCCTTTCTTACCCATCTCATCCCTTACACAATCCATCTTGGTCTACCCCTACTATTATATCCATCCACATTCATATCTAACACTCTTTTCATAACATGACTTTAACCTCCCCATGAGAAGGTATGGGCATTATCATGACATGCCAAAACCATGCTAATCTATTACTCCTCAACTTTTCCGTCACCGGCGCAACTATCAGACTTCCCCTATGTAGTTTCATACAAATAATACTGGACAAAATACTGGCTGATATGATATGAGACCTAGGGAATCATAATATGTAAGACCAAAAGACCTAAAATTTGTATGGTATGTTACTATGGGTGTGCAGGGGTGCACTAAGAAAGGTGGCCCCGAAATTCTTCCCGAAACGTTGAAGCGGGAAGATGAAGTTTATATAATGAAAACTCAACGTGGACAAAGTCACGAGGCGTTCCACTAGTGTGGAATGAAATGTTATTACTTAAGGTCATCAATAATCTTATCAACTTTTTCCTATCAATCAATATGAAATTATCTTAAGTAGCAAGATTCAATGGATCGAACGTTCTTAATTTTCGTAATGGCTACGAAGTGAGTTTGAAAATAAAACCCATCTCTTCCGCTTCATAATATTCATTCAGTACGCGGGTCGAAAACAGACGTATGTTTGCCACATCATCTAATTATTGTACGTTAAAAAAAGTGACAGAAATGGAAAGCAGGGCTAAAAACATCCCAGAATACATTTCAAAGGACATCCTTGAAGAAAATTTCTTAGAAATATTTTCGTACCTCTATCGATTACAATATCTGCTAGGCAGTAGCCGCGTTGTCACCAAAAACCGTTTTGTAACACCACCCACACTACTTCAAAAGTGCTATACGATTATGTGTTTTACTTTCACATTAATGTCTTTCTTTGTAACTTTATCTGTATATTTCAAAATGCCTACAGACAAATCAATAATGTTTCTAGGTTTAGTTATTATGTTCAGTAATATTTTTGGGTATTACAGCAACGTTATTCACGTTCGCTTTTTCAACGGACCTCAAAATGCTGAGTTTCATGTAAAAATGCAAAAACTTGATAGACTTATGAAAATAGAGACACACAAAACTATCAACTCTGATCTGAAACGGCACACTAAAATATCAGTGTATCTAATATTGTTCGTTATTTTAACGGTTATTGCAACGCGTGTAAGTCAATCCATTACTTCGCTAGCTTTCTTCGTCTTATCAGTTTCGACTTTCACTGTGATATTGGAAATCGTCGCATGCTCCAATATAATTGCCTACTTTTTTGTTAGAGTACGATTTATAAACCTTCTGATAGAAAGCTACTTAAATCAGGATGAAAATATCAGAAAACCAATAAAATTAGTCACGGGCGCATCTTTAAAATGGATTCAACTCCTCAATCATGATACTAAGAACCATTTTGCTACTAGTGATATTCACATTTATATAAGAGATTTATTTATTTGCTTTTTAAAGTTTCAGAATCTCTATAGGTTTCAGGTATGTATTATATTTTAGTCCACCTATCTGAATGATGAATAAATAGATGTAGTTTTATAATTTTTGATTCTGTTTCAGCTCCTACTGTTTTGTCTAAAACTAGCAGTGTTCAGTGTCATTTCATTCGAAATGGTGTTCCTTTCTTTGAAACATAATCTGAGTTAGTATTCTTACACACTCTACATCAATAAGACAGAGTTTTAGTATAAGTAGTTTAAGAAGCCAGTAATTTATAATTAACTGGCCTCTACCCACAGCTTCAGACGCATGGTACTCAGATTAATTACGGAGATATTTAGCAACAAACAATATTAATAGGTATTGTTTCCATCTAAATATGATTGTGTTAGGTACTTCATCCACATTGTCATCTGATATTTGTAACCATAAATCTAATTAAACAAATGTTAATAATATAAATAACCACTAAACAGTCATATACGTACAAGGATATCGTGGTTATCAGGAGTACCACTCCAAAACCTAGACACGAAACATTTATTTCTCAGCGGGAATCGAACCCGCAACTCAAAATGTCAAGAATAATAATTAAATAAAAATTACGCTACCTACATATGTATTTACTTGCGTCCCACTGTTATTGCCTAAAACATATAAGTGGCGATCGGTATATTCACGAAATACGTTTGTTAGTTTGACCGGGCCTTTACTGGTTAGGCCAAAACCTACCTGCACTTCTGGTTTAAGAATTTATTCTCATAACAATTTATAATTCACTTAAATGAGAACTTATAACTAACAAAAAACATTGCGTAGGTAGGTACCTACTTAAATAGGTGCAATACGCGAGCGTGCGTTATAAACTAATCTAGAATAGGTAAAACTAAGTGACAAAAACTAATTATTACTACGTTAGATAATACCATACCTAACAAAAGATTCGCAACTAGCATTGTTTAGGTTCAATATAGGTGGGTAGATTTGAAAAATATGAGCGACAAGACCAAAACTTACTAAGCAAAACTTACTTTAGGACGGGTTTTACACTACACAGATCAGCGTATACCAAAAGTGACAAGATTTTTTTTTTTATTATTACTTATTTGGGCCTTGATTAAACAGATACATTTTTAAGCAACTTTTTAAACTTATGCGTGTTTTTTGTTTCTTTTATAATATTCGGTAGTTCGTCATAAATTTTTGCACTTTCAAAAGTTATATTCTTTTTACCATAATTAGTCCTTGGAGGACGTAGTATTAGCTTATTGGCGCTTCTTAGTTGCATTTTCTGGGTATGGTGTTTAGATTTAAAAGTTATATCAGTATGTATGTCTTTGTGTAGTATTTTCCGGATTAATAAGGATGTATAGTATTTGTAAGTTTTATTTATGTTCATTAATTTTGTTTATTTATAAAGTTTTACAGTTGGAGTGAGATAATCATAATTAAATAATCATTTGATGAGTTTGTTTTGTGATATTTGTAATATGTTAAGATTGGTGTGCGCCAGTGTTCAAATAATTTACAAATATCTTATTTCTATTTCCAGTATTACAGCCTCCTACAACTGCTGGGTCTAGTTGTGTTCACGATTATCGATTCGTTCATAGCCGCCTTCCTAGGTTACCGGTTTGAGATGTTTAACTCTGAAGTGAAAGAGACGAAGAGATTATGCATCAGTGTAATGGCGTTGCACCAGGAAGGGCCATTGTGGGAAAAAGCTAGGATTATATTGAAAATGATTAAGGAGACATCGCCACAGTTCTCGGTGTATGATATGTGGGAAATGAACGTGGGCACTTTCGTTAAGATATTCTTTTTGGTGACTAATATGATACTGACGCTGATACAGTTTGAATTTCTGTAAATAAAATACTTTTTCTGAAAGCCTTGTATTGATATATTTTTTACACGTAGTTTTAATCCCGTATAAATCATATTTTAGTAAGCATAATTACTTATTTTATTTAGAAAATACAATAGGCAATCTACATAATCTGAATACAGTAAATAAGCGTAATTACTTAGTATTTTATAATTAATATTTTTTTTATTCACATACAATTTAAATTTTCAAATTAAACAATTTTTCTAATTATTTAATACCTGCAAGGTAAAATTTATGTCAAAAGAATAATAATATTAGGTACCTATCTACAAATACAAAAATTAGTTTTAAATTTGTCAATTTTTTTAAAAAAATATTTTTTGTAAATCATATTAAATGACAAATGCTTGCCTATTTAGTAATAGGCACGCATTTGTCATACAATTTATTTTTTCCACTTTCAATACTTACCTTACCAATACTTTTTATACATATATATAAAGGTAAGGATGTTCTATTGTTGTCTGTTCCCTAAAGCTGGGTTTGGGTAGAAAGTAAAAAGTATTTTGTTGAACGAGTTATATTAAAGTAGAAGATTACGATACATATTAAATTACACGTTTCGTTTCTTAGGACGAGGGACCGGGACGAGATTTGAGGTGTAACTAGAGTCTCTATTCGAATCTGCTAAAACGACGAAAACGCGCTTTGCATGATAACTATAACTTTATCTGTGTCAACACACTTTGTATGCAAGCTAGAAAGTGAATTGGTCCAATTTGTTTCTGGCATTTTGCATTGTGGTCAGTGTTCAAACCACACGTCGCTTCACTCCTCGATTAATAATTATAGTGATTTGACAGAGTACGAATTCTGAAAATAGCGATATCACCGGCCGATTTGTTCCACATTCGCCCCACTTGTTTGCCCCACATTCCAAAAAATTCTGCTTTCGCCCCATGTCAAAAATATTTCCGGTTTCGCCCCACATTACAAAAGGTACACATTACAGAGGCAAAGTACAGTTGACAAATAAAACCAATTGATCAATGTTTGTAAAAACATGTATGTACTTAATTATACTGTAACTTAATCATAAATCGCAGAAGTTATTAAATAGATAAAATTTTAATTAATCAACGGTTATGATGCGCCAAGGTAAACCTAAAATATAAATATAGTTTTTCATAAAATATCTTCATATCAATGATAATTATTATAAAGTAGTATGATTAAATCAAACAGTCTCATAACCACAATCAAAATCACGGACAAGTTTATTATTAGTACCCAAATAAAAGTTCTAAAAATCTAAACTATTAAACTCTTTGAATATTTAAATCAATAATGTTAATTGAATATTGATATTACAGTAAGGCAACTTACAAGATACATTTGTTAAATAATTAAAAATTACCGAGAAAAAAACTAGCAAAACTAATACAAATATATATACGATCATATAGATTTTTATGAGTAAGTAGCTGGTTTAATAAACAAAGGGGCATATTTTTTCTAAGCAATGACCCAATGGATTAGAGCCATTTAACATTGATGTTATAGAGTCGTTAATAACTTTATCCATCTGAATAACATTAGGCTGTCTTGGTTTTCCTTGCCCTCGGAATCGGCTCAGAGAGAGTTCAGCATACTTTTGAATAGTTTTTAAAAACTATTCAATAACTATTGATAATGTTTAGTTTTCCTGTAAATGTTCTATTTAACTTAGGATTACAGCCTTTGGCTGGATTATTTGTTCTGTAAATATACCCAAAGAAATCCCATTTACCCATTGCATTTTTTACCTTGTTGTAAAGCAAGTTTAAAAAATACCATAACAAAGTATTATTTGCGTAGTTTACCATTAAAATGTTTCAATGCTTCAAGCATTTTATATTCTGACTGTACTAAAGTGTATTACAAAAAAATGTGAGGCAAAACAGGAATACAAAATGGGGCAAACGTGGAACAGAATTATTCAAATAAAGAAAACAATGTTTTCGGGGCAGACAAGGAATATAATGTGGGGCGAACGTGGAATTTTACATGTGGGGCAAAACTCTGCGGGGCGAACACGGAACAAATCCACCGGCCGTTCTGCCGCCGCTTGGTATGGTGATATCGTTTTTTTTTTCAGAATAGTGCTAGGCAGCCTGTCTGTTTATCACTAGCTCACGAACGTACCTTTTCCAAATTCCATCATACTGACTGTTTTATAATGCAAAGTTTTGTTACGAGTACAAAATCCCTCCTCTCCTTATCATCAAAAGAAATCTCAATGGTACAAAATCAAACATATTTGCCAGCGTTATGTACCCAACGCAAATTGAAAGAAGTGAAGACCTGTCTAGATAATAATTATTTACAGAACAAAATAACATTTTTATTACATTTATATTTGCTTTGCCAAGAAAATGTTTTTTTTTTCTTAACATTCACTTTGATATACGAATAAATACACAATGACCTAAAGCATTCGTGAATTTTAGTGTGTTTTAAATTGAGTATTTTTTTTTTGTGTGCCATACGAAGTAAATAAATTAATACCTTCTTTAACTTTTGTTTTTTTTTCTTTATTATCAGAAAATCGATTTGATAGCTTTCTAGCTGCTCATTAGTATTTCGTAAGAGCTAGTACGTGTTTGTTTTAAGAATTTGTTTGTTTGTTAGTGTGTTTGTGTTACAAATTTTATTCGAAACTGCTTAACAATGAAAGCTTACAGATAGGTTTTAGCGCCACAAGACACGTCTATAGAAGGCAGAACAGACGTGCCTTCTATAGATTATGAATACCCAGTTGGTGGTTTATAAATTTAGTGTCCGAGTTAAGTATGATGAATCGGCACTTTATATTGGTATATTCTAGCTTCTGCCCACGGCTTCGCTCGTGTGAAAACATGATAAAAGTAGTGTGAATAACTTAAATAAGAATAACCATGTTTACATCGGAGCCTTTGCCTTTGATGACGATGGCATCAATCTCTACAAAGCCAGCATCCACGGCCTATTTACTCTTGACGTGCGTGAAAACCTTCACGGAATGATATCTGAGACAACGTAACTTCTGGACGTGATAAGGTCGGTCGTAACATAAACAGCTATTAACTGAATTCCCGTAAAATACACAAGATGTGTGGCATTAATAATGGAACTCATCATACCAACCTTGATAAACGCTTCCACCAAAAATATTACAAAAAGTTAATAACAAAAATCATATAAAATAAAAAAAAATACTACAGTAACAGTTTAAAACCTAGTAGATTTTTAAAAAATTTTAAAAACGTCCGCTAGTTTTTTCGAACGTCTTTTGCAGCGCACCGTCGTGACTTATCGAATTAAAACCTTTTCTTATTCAAACAATTATTGATGCATAACAACCTACATTTAAAATCCGTGCGTGTTTGTTTGTTTGTATGGCAAACATACAAACAAACAAAAACGTACGCATATACGAGCTCGTTACGTGAGTCACGGTCAAAAAACTCCTAATAGCCAGGATCAGCAATAAACATTATGTATCTCTGGGCAGTTACCAATACAAAGACACAGACACACACACTAGGTACACAATTACCTATTCTCCTATCAGTATCATATCCTGGGTATCTCGCACAACTGCCTACCTACCTACCTTGGTACTCAAAGGCATACTATATTCTAGCCAATTAATTAAAAATTGTTACCCAATATTATTGAACTTGCCAAATACCTAAAAAAAAGAATAAAAGTTAATATCTACCCACTGTTATTACCTGTTTCTGAGTAAGAAATGTCGTTTATGTATACCTAATTTATCTTCTTAGGTATTAGATAAATGTAAAGTAATTAGCTTATAAAAAATTGCGAACCTAGCGAATATGAGTAACCAACACAAACCTACTTTGGTTTATGTGGTTACAATATTATATTAAAAAAAAATTATGAACCTTTTTGTACAAATAAATTCATCTATCTTATCTTATCTTATAAGTGTTATCCATTCTTCTTCTGGCTAGGTATCAAGCACAAGTTTTGAAGTGCTTCGTGGGATGAAAGGTGCTAAGCTGTGGCGCGCATTTCTAGTGCTCAACTTGTTCGGCTCTCAAGTGATTTTAGGGCAAGAGCTCGTGGCCAAAATATTTAATAATTCACCCAAACTTTGACATTTATAATATAAGTATCATAGGATTTTGACATTTATTTTAAGTGATAACAGCCCGGTACGTTCTAACATTGGCATAGCTAATGCCTTTTAAATAAGTTATTTTAAAATGCTTCCAAACAGTCGATCACTGTTGCAGCGGCCCTAGAGACTTTTGGGGATGACACCTATCTAAGAACCACCCTTGATACAAATAAAACTATAGTAAAAAAAACAATGGTTTAAAATTTCAATTTCGTCGTAACTTTCTGCCGAGCTCTTGGCTTTGTCGAGAACAATACAGTTAGCTTTTTTAAGGGTGTTGATACTGCAATGACATGCTTGAGTAGTTGCCTACAGCTTACTAGAAGGCAATATATGTCACACGTATGTCTAGAAAACAATATGAAGCAATTTAACAATCTGCGGTCGCTTCAAGTGATTGTCGCAAACAAGTGGTGCAGACGACCTCTGTGGTGCAGTATGCGAAGGCTCGCCTGAGACGCAAAAGGTTGCGGGTTCGTTTCCCGCCGCGGATAAATATTTCTATATGCAAATATTTATCTCGGGATCTGGGTGTTTTCTATCTTTAATATGTATGTATTTTACAAAAATCATGTAGTTTCCCATAACATATGACATCATCTAGCTTTAAATTCAGCTCTGCTTAATTTAAAGCTAGATGATGCTGCACTTTTTTTTTCATTCACCATGAAAAAAAAAGTGAACAAGACCAACCACGAGGTCCCCTTTCTCCACTCATTAGTCGGTGCAGTATCCTCGTTTAAAAAATACAACTATATTTCAATTGTGGCCGCGATAACGCAACTTCTGGCTGCTACAGCGAGAGACCCACAACCACTGTCCAGAATCATTTTTGCAGCTGTTTGGTGTGGCCCGTTTGAAGACACCCTTAGTGTTCAGTTTTGCCGTTAGCTCCTAGACTAAAGAGAGTCGAGGACAGCTGTCCCGGGCAGCTATTTAATTAGTCCAGTGTTGACGCTCGCAGTGCTCTCTGACGCATATCCGCGGACTTTGGAATTGCAAGTCTCAGTGTTTTATTTACCTTCAGCTCTTTCTCTTTAACTAGGTTAGTTTTCAACTTGCTGAAAAACAGATGGGTAGCACCAGTCGTTTTTACAAGGTATAGTTTATGTTTCTAGCAATGGAAGCTAGGCACCATTTATCTGGAATGAGTTTGTTTCTCAGAAATGGATTGTTAATATTTTTATTCACTTTTGACAACCTTGATGGCGCCGTGGGCAAGTTGCCAGCCATGGAGCAAGAGGTGCGGGTTTGGTTCCCGCTGCGAGACTTCTGGTATGTTCTGAAGATATTAACCGGGTTTAGGTATTGTGGTACCACAGTACTCGAAGTTGTTGATATCCAGGACTCAGAGAATCCTTATTTGCGGTCAGGGGTTATGTATGCCTTTGTGGGGTGTTTTATTTATCAACTAGCTTCTAGCCCGCGGCTTCACCCGCGTGGAATGTTGATAAACCACCAACTTTTGAGTGTTCACACCACGGTATATTTTTTTCCATACAAATTTCAGATTTTTATTGCACACCTGAGGGAAGTTTTAAAAAATAAATTATTAATTTAAAGTTTATTCATACCGAGGTTTGAGCGAATTTAACCAAGGAATAAAATTAGATTAGCCTATGTCTTATTCCAGAACCTAAACTATCTACATTCCATATTTCTTCAAAACCGGTTTAGTAGTTACGGAGATACGTAGTAACAAACATTGACACACACAGATTTTCGCATTTATTATATTAGTAGAAAGTAATAAGAAAGTAAAGTAGGTTAGAATTATTTATCTTATTTTATTAAAATCCAAATGATTATAAGTTGTTTTGTATATTTTTATGTATAATTGATTTCTTATTTTCTTTTCTTCTCTAATATAATTCTTGTTTTGTTATTACACAACAACGTTATATACCAAAAACTATTTTACAATCAAACTCATAAAGACCATCAAACTAACATACTGCTATTTAAAAAATGCTTTTACGATAACTATTTAGCTTAGTCAAACGCAGTGGCTCTAACCAAATTCACCGGGGTTTAAAGGAATGGATGTGATTGCAGTGAATGCTATTGGTTTGTAGCAAACACGTCTCACGTAAAGTCGGCTACCAGGGGAAACAGAATAGACAAGTACAACCAGCCGGATAGATTGAGGACACAGAGACTGATTTAATCGATGGGTTCCAAATGATTTCGGAGGAATTCTATTAGACTTCGCAAAATATTATGACATAATTCATTCTGTTGTTGTTGCCTTAAACATGAATATATGTACTGGAGCTTTATGAAGAGGTCATAGCACTAAAACAGCTTGGCTGGATAAAATAGTTGATCTTGTAAACAATTTATTAGGAAACTCTGAATTTGTTTCTTTTTAAGAAATTGTAGCTAATTTTGTATAATGTATGTGTTTGGGGTTAGACATTGTTTGTTTATTTATGTGCTTGTAACTTATAATATAAATGTCAGGTGTTTGTCTGTTACCATTTTTAGGGGTCCGTAGTCAACAAGGAACCTATATAGTTTCGCCATGTCCGCTGTAATTTGGCATGGGTATACACTAATCACGTCGACAAAGTGGTAAAATAAATATCATGAAAAAAAAATTATGGTACCTCCCCTACAAGTCAAGTGGAGGGTTTTTTTTTATATTGCGGGTGTATGAAAACCCTTTTTAGATGTAGGAATCCGTTTATTATCCCCCCGCCACCTAAACGGGTTTTTTTCACAAAAAATACTAAGACAAAGTTGTTAGTTGTGTAAAACAAATAAATATAAGTTTATGGCCAACTACAGAACCCTACACTGTGCGGGGCCTAACACGCCCTTGGCCGGTTTTTTTTTTTTTAGTAATGCAGTAATCAAATTACGAAGCGGAATTACTCCGTTTAGTAATGTAATAAATAACAAAATAACTATGCAGGTATTCAGATATATACCCAAGCTATGTTTTGTCCATGAATGTCCCCACAAAATAGCGTTGCTTTAACCGCAGATTCAGCGTTGCCAGAAGGTTAGTTTTGTTACCTTTTTGGTGATTTATAACTACGTCAGGTTACTTTTAGTTTACACAACTTGAAATGTTGCTTATGATTTTTTGGAATTCGTAGAATTCCCAGGTTGGTATTTTTTTTACTTGGAACTGAGTTTTCTTTGTTGAATATTTTGTTTACAATTTTAGCTAATAATGTAAAAGAAAAAAAAAAAAGAAAAAAAAAAAAAGAAAAAAAAAAAAAAAAAAAAATATTGAGAAAAAATAATATCGAAATACAACTTAAAATGGAAAAGACTACTAATTTATATAACCAGCATCTGTCTGTCAACGTTTAGGACCGTTGTTTTTAGGGAAAATATATGAAAGGTTACTTTTCACTTTCTTTTACTTTTATATCTATTTTAGGTAACTTTTGACAAGACGCGGCTGGCAACACATATTAAACATGTCATGTACAGGACTTCCGATTTGGCGGGAATTGAGAAGGCGCGTCTTTTCGAAAATAAAATTTTAATTTTGCAAATTAAAACTTAAATTGGTGTTGAAAGTGCTTTAGGATGGAGGCGGAAAGCGATGGAGAGTATGGAAATGCTTTTACGACGGTAACAAAACTGAAGGCAGGTAAAAAAAGGAGAATTCATGAGGATGAGTCCAAGAGCGGCGGTGATGGTGATGGCGTCCTTACGGATAAGTATGATACCTATATAAAACAAGGCTACAAGCGAAACTACCCCGATAATAGTGCAAATACAGAATTTCCAGTCTTCGTGGAGGGTGTACAAAGAGAGGATCGTCTTGGAAACAAAAATCCACTGATAATTTCCAAGATGTTTAAAGCAGTGAAGGGGATACATGAACAACGTAGAATAAATGCGAACAAAATAATGTTGGTGTTTAAACAATCGGCAGCTGCAAATGACTTCCTAAATAATAAATGTTTAGATGAAAATGCAATCAAAGCTTATATCCCGGCATCGTCGGTTGAACGTATAGGTGTAGTTAGGTTTATACCTAAAGAATCTAGCAATGAGGAACTATACAATAAACTTTCTGCAGAGCAAGAGATAGTGGCGATCAGACGCTTCAAAAAAAAAGTAGGTGATGATGTTGTAGTTCTGAACACTATAAGTGTTACATTTGTAGGCACTGTGCTGCCGCAATTCATTTATCTTGACAACTGGAGGTACAGAGTTTACCAGTATGTCCCTCCTGTCATGCAATGCTTTCGCTGCATGAAATTTAATCATGCAGCAGCAATTTGTAGGAATGACCAGGTGTGTTCGCGTTGCGCGGGTGAGCATAATTACAAAGACTGCACAGTTGAATTACTGAAGTGCATAAATTGTGGAGGCGCCCATTTGGCGATCTCAAGAGAATGCCCCTTTAAACAAATGAAAATAGATAGTAACAAGAAAACGTACGCAAATGTCATCAGTCTTGACAAAAAAAGCTTCCCTGCTCTGGCTCGGACTCCGTCGGAGGTCCTGGTAGCTTTGCCGGAAGCCCCCGTGGCCCAGCGAGTAGTTTCACCAGCTAAAATTCAAAACATCCCGCCCAGGGCAAATACACCTGTTACAAAATCAACTTCAGCTGTGAACAAACAATCAAAGATTGGAGAACTAATTAACGATGAAAAATTTATAGACATAATCGTAAAAACCCTTGTAAGTCTAGGTAATTCCAACACTGTAACAACAGTCTCTCACATTAGAGAGACTTTTTTAAAGAATTGCAAAACATAATGTGTAATCTTCGTATTGCACTACATAACATTAAAAGCATAAACAATAAGAAACCACTTTTAAAAACCTTTTTATTTCAAAATAATATTGACATTTGCTTACTAAATGAAACTTGGCTCAAGGATACTTCTCCATGTTTAAAAATTCCAGGATATCAGTATGTGGGAAAGAATGCTGACAATGAACATGGTGGGGTGGGTATTTTATTGAGAGACACCATTAAATTCAAAACCGTTGACACTAGATTTTATCAAGACATTCAAAATATAGCTGTATTGGTAGAAACAGATGTAGGTCCGTTGACTATTCTTTGCGTTTACTGCCCACCTGCAAATCAAAATAGAGGAAACCGAATTAGAATAAACAAATTAAATAGAATTATAAGAGACTTGCCAAGTCCATGTTTAGTTTCAGGCGATTTTAATGCACATCATATTGCATTTGGTTGTCAAACAACAAAGGCTAGGGGTAAGGATTTGTATGACCTTTTCGATGAATTTAATTTATGTATTTTGAATGATGGGAGTCCAACAACAGTGCAGAGCCCTCATCATAATGTTTCAGCTATAGATGTTACATGTGTCAGTCCACTTATTGCGCCGCTTTGTGAATGGAGAGTTGGAAATGACCCATTGGGTAGTGATCACTATCCCACTTTTATTGACATTACTATTTCAGCTACAAATTATACTTCGAATAATAATATACAGAAATTTATGTATAATAAGGCTGATTGGGCAAAATACTGCTTGGAGTCTGAAGATGTATTTAAAAATTATAATTTTGAGTTTGATCCATTATGTTCATATAATAGTTTTTGTGAATTAATAAATGAGCTTAAAATTAAATGTATCCCCATTCGTAAAGTAGGTAAAAAGATAAGTAAGGTTCCAGCTCCATGGTGGAGCGAGGAGTGTACTGAGGCTGTTTGGAAATCGAAAGTAGCTTTAGCCAAATACAGAACCGAGTTTAATTTAGAATCATTCATTGAATATAAAAAAACAGATGCCCTTAAAAAACGAATTCTAAGTGAATGTAGGAAAAATAGTTGGAAAAATCTCTGCAGTACTTTAAATAGGTACACTCCCGTTTCGAAAATATGGAATTACATTCGTAAATTTAAGCGTATTCCTATTCGAACTCCGTTAAAGAATGATGAATTTATACCAGGATTTTTAGAAAAATTTTCAAAATCAACTACATCTAATTTGGATTTAGAAGGTATTTTTGAGTTAAATAATAATACAGAAGTTGCAAATTTCTTTATGAAACCATTCAAATGGAATGAACTTTGTTATTCACTGGACACAAGGAAAGACACTACCCCAGGATTAGATGATTTTCCTTATTTAGTTTTGTAAAAGATTACATATTTCGGCTAAAAAGATATTATTGAAAATCCTAAATCAGTTATGGTCACAACAACTTATTCCAGAGTCATGGAAAATGCAATGCGCAATTCCAATACTAAAACCTGATAAACCTGTAGATAATCCTGACTCATATAGACCTATTTCTTTAACTTCATGCATTGGTAAACTTTTAGAACAAATGATTAAAGTTAGGTTAGATTATTATGTAGAGAAAAATAACATCTTACCTCCATTTCAATTTGGATTCCGTAAGGGTAAAAGTGCTTCTGAAAGTTTTGTATCCTTAATAGCTGATTTAAAGAAAGGCCAGTTGTCCCATATTACTTCTGCTTGTGTATTCCTTGATGTCCAGGGAGCATATGATAATGTGGATCTTCATCAACTAGCATTGGTTTTGTCAGAGTTGGAATTTCCTGGAAAATTAATCAAATGGATATTCAATTTTTCGTATGAACGTAAATTGTTTGTAAGGCATAACAACATTCTACATGGTCCAGAATCAGTAAGTAAGGGTTTGATGCAGGGTGCATCACTTTCACCAATCCTTTACAATTTGTACACTTCACAGATGTTAAAATACATAAACTCTGAGGTAACTATTTTACAATTTGCAGATGATATTTTGATGTATTATAGTAATAGAAATGTTAATTTAATCAATCAAAAATTGAATGATTCTCTAAACCAAATGCACAATTACTACAGCAATGTCTTAAAACTCAATATTAATAGTGAAAAGAGTTCTTGTTTAATAATTGGCAATAATAAGTCACAAGTAAAAGTGTCTTATAATAATGAAATTATACCAAGAGTAAATGAGAAGAAATTTTTAGGAGTAATTTTAGATGAAAAGTTAAAGTTCCATAGTCATATTAGGTACATATGCAAAAATGCTTTAAAAGGAATTAATGTTTTAAGATCCCTTACGGGAATTTTTTGGGGCTCAGACCCAAAAATATTAAGTATGTTGTATAAAAGTATTGTGAGAAGTCATTTCGATTATAGCTGTTTAGCTTATATTAATGCTAATCCTAATGCATTGAAAAAATTAGATGTTATTCAAAATATGGCATTGCGAATAATCACTGGTGCAATGCGATCTACACCAATTAATGCAATGGAAGTTGAAACTTGTATAGAACCACTAGTTATAAGAAGGATTGGAGCTGCTAAAAAAAATTGTATTAAAGTCTTAGCTAATAGTAATTCAATAGTGTTGAAGAAATTGTACTTACCAGATGAATTGAGTCAGGGATTGCCAAAATTGGAGATTACTCCAGCCAATGTAGTTTCCGGGAGACTACCTGAAATGTGTACCATAATGGCTCATGTTAAAAAGTCATTTGTAAATATGTATCATAGTCAAAATTGGCCAATGTATCTTTGTTCTTATGATGTACTTTTATTAGAACCTATCAAACTGGACTCTCGAAAAATAGAAAACAAATATGAATTTCAAGAGCAAATGGCTGGTGTTCAATCCTATAGGATTTATACTGATGGATCTAAGTCAAATAATGGGGTTCATGCAGCTATGTATGATCCACAAAAATGTTCTTCAAGGTGTTTTAAAATTCATGATGAATGTAGTATTTTCACAGCTGAAGCTTATGCTATTTATTTATCTCTTTTGTACATTCAAAATATTTCACACCATAATCAGTTTGTGATTGTATCTGACTCTTTAAGTGTTATGCTTGCTCTACAAAGAACTAACTTATCCTATAAACAAAACTATGTACTATTTATGATAAGAAATATACTACTTAAATTATACTCACAGAATATAGATATAGAGTTTAAGTGGGTTCCATCCCACCAGGGAATCACTGGTAATGAAGAAGCAGATAAAGCAGCATGTGGAATATGGGATGAAGACCACAGAGAGATACTGCTAGTTCCTTTCACTGATCTGTTCACCCTCCTGAAAGAAAAGAAAAGAGAAATCTGGAATAACTACTGGTTGCATATAAACACTAGTAAAGGTCAATGGTATGCTAGAATCCAGAAAGAGCTACAAGCCAAGCCTTGGTATCATAGTGAATTGCATCGAGATGATTATGAGAGAAAGTTTACTTCCATAATTAATAGAATGCGGTTTGGACATTGCCTTACGCCGGCTCACCTGCATAAATTAAAGATAGTAAGAACAAAGGCTTGCTCTCATTGTGATAGTGAAGATGCAAATCTAAAACACATAATCCAGGAATGTCCAGCATTCTCTATTCAGAGATTGGCTATGATAGCGGATATAATGGAAGTTGAAGAAGAAGTACCCCGCCTGCTACATGACATACTTGCAAATCCAAAATTATTTCGTCCTGTGTTCAAATTCATTAGGAATACTGTTGAGAAGGTATGAAAAAATATTTTCAGACCTCTGACTTTGAAGTTGCTAAATAGACTACCTTTAAAGAAACAGTGACAGTCAGTGAGTGAAGAATTTGTTGACTTATGCCAGACGACATATAAAATCAAGATTGGCCAAAAGGACGAGAATCCAGGCCGTTAAACAAAAAAAAAAAAAAAAAAAAAAAAAATGTCATGTACATAACCTAACTAGATTGAACACTTGTCGCTTTTCGAAATGCATTGTCACATCGATCGAACGATCAACTTTATGAGATTGCCAGTTTGCTGATGACTTGGCGAATTGTTTCGTTCCTAAATTAAATGATGGCAGTAAACTTAAATTAGGGCAATAATATTAAGACAGTTTTGAAATTTATAGATATGAAAGATTTATCCATTTTGTTGTTGTGATAGATTCACAACAACACAATATAGCGTAGCTAAGTAACATGAGTGGCTAAGGGCAAACTCATTAGTAATTTCTGGGCTGATTCAAAATTAATACTGCTCCACGCCTGATCTATTTTATATCTGAATTAACATTTGAAGGTTTTAAGATATTCATCCGTATTTAAATTGATAAAAAAAGCTGTTCAAAATGAGCCCAAACACAAGATTACATCCACCATTTTCCACTCTTTGGATCCGCTAGCTATTGCAGTGTTCTTGGAGCACGCCATACCTACTTGATGACTTGATGTATGATACATCTAAAAAGATTCTAAATTTTTTTGCCAACAATTGGTAAGCATTGCTATGAATGAGGAATTTAAATTGCTCCCATCACTTAATGAGCGTATAAATAGCCTTCAGATGAAAATCGAAATGAGTTTCTCGGGCATTTCAATTCTGATTTGATTAGTGGAATGTCCGGGAATTTGTACGTGATGAGTCTTTTCCATAATAACCACACCTTCCGCTAGTGGTTGAATTTTTGAAATTAATTTGTTTGTATGGTGTTCGAAGTTACATTTTATTATGGCCATGAGACATGTGACCTTCCGTTATCATTATTTTCATACCAGAGTATCAGCTTCTCCTGAGCACAAGACGTCTTCTATACGCGCAGTATAAGCTTTATTGAGCAGATTGTTTACACGTGTATCGATTAAAACGCAATTCAAGCGCGTTTGTATATTTTTTTTTGTATTGATAAATTTTCAACACAGTTGCATTGATACAAAAGCACGCGAACATCGTGTGACAGTATTTTCACTATCAGAGAATGTTGCTTCGATACAGACGCTTAGCCACAGTACATCTGTAACGATGAAAATGCGTGTTTTACTTCATAGAAAGTGTGCAAAATCGTGTTTGCAGAGCGTTCTTCTAGTGTCGAACTCGTGCATGCGTGCGTTTACAACGCGTATCTATATACGCGTTGTAAACGCACGCATGTGTGCTCTTAACTTCAATGGGACGAAAGCAAGTTTTATTTACATAATATTGATTAGATATAATACATATCTCATAAACTATCTTTTAACTTCATGTGAAACTGACTCAAAACGATTTAGCTATTCTCTCCATGACTATATAAATGGATTCTACGCATATCAGTATACACTATCCATAAAAGAACCGTACGGTTATTTTATATAACTCCGCTGTGATATTGAATGATCACAGGAGAGGGAGCTCGTGACCACACAATCCAATATCCAGTCATTATCACTAACAGGTTGTGGGGAACAATAGAATTACGCATGTCTGTCATTTGTTTTGTTTAAGCAAAAGACACTCCTCGATTTAAATTTGCAATAACATATACATATACAAAAATGTCGTCTGAAATTAGGAAATGCAAGAATTTTTTGAGTAAAGATCTAATTGACTTTATATTTTTTTCGATATTTCCTTAACTCTTAAGGAAATGACGCATACATGGTATTTAAAAAGCAATAAATTTGAAATTATATTTTACGGTTCAGAACACGGCGCTTACAAATACAATACAACAACTTTATAAAACTGTGTTTCTCACAAAATTATATATCATATGCGATTCAGGCGTTCAAAATATACACTATTACTATTAAATCACGAACGCTTCACGTACGATTAACAATCTATTTTCTACCAAAACATTATTTTAGATAATAATAATAATGCTGGACATTTTCACACCGATAGATAGATACAGTTATGTAGTTGTGTATATGTGTATACACAACTATATGTATTGTGTATATGTAGTTAATCTGTGTATACCCAGCTCATAGTCTCCCAGCCATTCGTTCGTTCGACCTACTAAGCGTACTCCATAGCTTACTGAAATATTAGTCTGAGGATAAAACATTTGAGGTAAACGCAGACTTTTTAAAGTTTGAAATGGTGGGAATCCTTTTGTACTAATCAACGTCCAATGCAGAAGCTTTTGTGCTTTATTTATCTCTTTGTTTTTATCTTGGCGTAATTAACTGACATAACGAATTAAGGAAAAGAGTCGTCGGAATATATATTTAAAAAAATATATTATAAACTATATTTAATTTAATTATTACTCCTCCTTATGACGACCTCTATGGTGCAGTGGGCGCAGGCCCGCCTGAGACGCAGTAGGTTCCGGGTTCGATTCCCGCCGCGGGACAAATGTTTGTATGATCTGCAAATATTTGTCTCGGGTCTGGGTGTTCTATGTATAATATGCATGTATTTAGAAAAAAAAAATATAAGTAGTTTATCAGTTATGTAGTTCCCATAATACAAGCTCTTCTTAGTTTGGGGCTAGATGATGCTGTGTGAAACTGTCCAGCATTATTTTATTTATTTACTTATGCCGCCTTACTCGTCTGATATTATTGTATTATTGAACAAACTACAGATAACAGTTCCTAAGGGGGTCAGTTTCCTTATACAGTTAATTTCCTCAAAGTCAGTACTTACCTATTGTATATTCGTTATATTTAGTAAACATTTAAAAAAAAAACTAAAACTAAATACTATCTGTTTGAATATTTTCTGTTTTCAAGTTTAAAAGGTTTCAAAATAAATTGCATATATTTTGGCAGGCTCGGCAAAATGGGTGTCATTATCTCGTAATAAAGAATACATTTATTTAGCACGACATAAAAAAACAACAAATTTTGGAAGTTAGGATGGCGGGATAAGTTATGAAAAATATATATACCATAAATTGCATAAATATATATTTATGCAATTTATGGTATATATATTTAAAAAAAAAAACAAAATCCAATCAAAATGCACAAATCGAGTCCAGTAGAATGCCAAATGTAGAATTTTGTCACCGAGAATCAGAAAAACAAGAGCACATGCGATGTCGAGAACGTCGAAATACGCACTAAAATTAAAATAGTTTTAACTACGGAGACAAAACAATAACCAAACACGAATTCTACCATACAAAGGAGATTTGTTGACCCTTTCACTCGCAATATTCCCAAGCACAGTTTGTCTCGCTCACACAGCTTAGAATTCAACTGAATGTGCCGAGCAGGTAGTAAAGTCTAATTTTTGGGTCGACAGCTCTACTTAACTGTTAAAAACTAAAAAAAACATCTGCAAATAATTTTGCAATTTTGTAATAAAACGCCTACTTTTACACATTAGTAGCTATAGCTCAGTAATTTTACCATTAAAGTAGATACTTATGCTACTGTTTTAGAATCCTTATGATGTAGGTAATTTTTTTATGTGGTTGGCTATAAAACTCCAATACATTTTTTTTACACCACAGGTTCTCAAACTTAGCAGTAAAATAAATTTTAGAAATAAAATGTATGTTTAGGGACTACTAGTTAACTACTATCCTAAGTAGTTGCGTTTTTTTAAAGGTAATTTAGGAATACCATAATTAGGGAAAACGTTAAAAGAAAAAAATCCGAACTAGGCCTCATGTAGCGGACGTGATGACCACAAATGTGAGGAAAACTGGAAAATTTCTAAATTTTACAAAAAAAATCGTAGACCGCGGACTGTTGGGAATAGATTTTTTTTTTTTGTGATGTGGGTCCCCACCTCCCCCCCCGCACACGCACGTGCAGGATTATCCACCATTTCTGGGAAACCCTGTATATGCAACAAAAAGCTCAGCATTATGCTGACCTTTTTGGTGCGACTTTGAACTGTCTAGGTGGGTGGATTAGTAAGGTGCGTGGGGCATTTTTGTTTCAGTTATACTTATAAGTAGGCTATTCTAACTTAAATGTATATATATTTCATAACTTATAACTAACTAGACAGTTCAATGTCGCACCAAAAAGGTCAGCATAATGCTTAGCTGAGGAAAACGAGGTATTTGTCTGGACCCCCAAGGCATCCACACGAATATGCCACAGCTGTTTACTGTCCTATTGCAGAATGCCAAAAAAACAACCAGCAACGATGAGAGAGAGGGTAATATATATTGATAAAATGGGTTGCTGTACGCATGATCGGCCCCATAAAATTTTACTACGCAACAAACTTGATATTATGCTTCCGTAAATTTATTTTTCGATCAGGTATTGTTTGTTTTCTGTACCTATTGATTCTGCAAGTAGAATATTGGCTATTATGGCTCATTAATTGAGTCTTAATAGCACTTTAGCACATCATCAGTCTGTTGAATTAGATAAAATAGGTACATTACACCTACTTTTGCGTTTTTTGGTGTTTTACAACGACCTAGCTTACCCGTTATGTATATTTTATGACTTACCCCTGCTCTTATCCCTTGCCTCCAGGCTTTGTATTAAAGCACCTAATATTGTTCTGTTGTAGGTGGTGTCAAAACTACCTTCAAAACTGAAAGAGATTGACGTGTCTTCTGTACAACGAGAATTGCAGTAATATGTAATTATGAAGTACCTATTAATAACTTTTGAAACTATCAGAATTAATATCAACTATCAAACTCTACTTAAATCAAATGACAACGTCAAAAAATAAATAGCAAAGTCGATTTCAAAACGTTTTATTAAAATTCAATCGTGCTTTAATATTACATTCAAGAGTACCAAATTGCACGATCCCAATCGAATTAGAATCAAGTGTCAACTGCCTTGCAAAGTCAAAGTCAAAATTAATTAATTCATTAAAATCACAAGGATCACTTTGAAGCATCGATTTTATCTACTGCCTGTTCCTCCGAGACCAAGCCAAGAAAACAAGGCTGGTTATTCTTTTTGATTATCCTTTTACAAAACAAAACATTTTTATCGAGTTGAATCATTTTCAATCCCAAGAGTTTCTATCATCTAAATAATACGATATTTAATAGAATGCTTTTTATAAAGTTTTTTATTAATTACTTTTTTAAATTTGTTATAATTATGTCAATTTTTGTGTAGCTCTTGGGAGTTTGTTATAAAAGAGTACACCTTGCCCTTTACTAACTTTATAGATTCTGAGAGTGGCAATAGCAAGTTTATCTTTATTTCTATAACATTATGATTATTGCTATTTTTCTTATACAAATTAATATTTTTGTGAACATACATCAGACATGATGTCATGAATTGACATCCCTTGTCTTATATAAACAACTCTTATTTCCCGTCCAAGTCCACTGCTAGACAATTAGCCTCCCCTAAAAGACCCATGAGGAACGATCTTGGGCCACCTCCATCCACCGAATCCCTGCAATTTTTACGATGTTATTGGTCTATTGGGCCTATATTGCGTCGTCTTCCATCCCAGACCCTTTCTTTGCCAGTGGTAGACTCCCAGTGGTCAATGGTAGGTCCTATGAGCTAAATAGCATATTTTGTTAATTATTCCAAGAGCCCAGTGGTTGCCGATTCTGCAAGCTAAGCTTCCTTTCTTACCACTTCTTAAATGTATGTTTCAGTCGAAGCGTTCAAGCTGAAGAACCTCATCGGTAAAGGCAACATCGGAGACTCCTTTGACTTATATAATATGCACAGACAATTCTTGGAGCATGAGAACGTCACACAGCTGCTCAGAGATCCGAAAGAGAAGTCCGATGTCGCGATTCTGGGGTGGTTCTTCTCTGAAACTTTAGTTGGGAATCAAATACCAAAAATACAAAGTTCATGAACCCATGATGGACATTCTCAGATCTTCTCAGCGAGTTAATCTTTGAGCATACCAAGAACGGTGTGGCCAAATACACGTCCTTCACGTTTTTGCAAGAAGTTAGCATTGCAAGCCCATCACCGCTTGTTGGAACACTAACTGCCTTCGAATTTTTGATTCGAGGGCATGCCGGTTTCCTCACGATATATTCCGTTTTGAGCACGTAGGATATACTAAAATTAAGAAAAATAAGATAAATAGCAGCAGATAAATAGTCCACATCATTGGCAGCTTATAGTAACCCACTGACGGCTATAGGCATCCTCCCTCTAAGCCCTTTGCATCTAAGTTTTCTCCTGTACGTACGGCAACAAATGTCACTACTTGTTATCACTCCACCTAGCTGTTGGTCGCCAATGCCCTTAGTGTAATTCCTCGGCCACTACTAAGTCAGGGCCTTACATCAACTGACTTCACCTACAGTAATAGCCCTAAGCCCAGAGACATCACATAATTTTTGTGTCTAGGTTGTAGGTTAATTCACAACATTCACCAGTATTGGATTTTCACAGCGGTTTTGAAATGCCATTTCATCTGGATGGGCACTACAGAAGCTCGTGGTCAACTCCTCAAGGTTATTGATGAATTCTCCAACCCTGCTTACAAAGCTGACCTGTTCTCTCTTTACGTTGGGAACTCCCCGTCGAGCTGTGGAAGGTTCTCAAACGGCATCAGAATATCAAGTAAGGATCTTAAATCGAATATGGAGTTAGGATCAAGTAAATAATTTAAATTGACGTAGAAGTCCAATATGAAATTTCATACCCCATTTTTTACCCTTATAATTTTAATCCTTGAAGCTACCAATAAAAAAAACATTAAATTCGTTTCGCAAAAATTGACGAAGATATTGCCTATACATAAAAAAACATACAGACTAATTGAGAACCTCCTTCTTTTTTGAAGTAGGTTAAAAATATAAAGTCGTTACAAAATAGGTAAAATTTAAATAAATAAGCTGCCTTTGATAATTATATTATAATAAAATTGAGATACTCCTTCAATGACAAATTATATAATTCCGTTGAGAAAGTGTTAATTGTATAATGAGGATTCCGGTACGACCATTAAAACCATTTATTTATTTATGACTAGCTGAACCCGCGACTTCGTTCGCGATTGACATCCCTGATCATCCATTATTCGCATTTGACCACAGTTTGCACTCCTAGGTTGTATTTCTCAGAAGACAGTATTCAGGATTCATATAAAGAATCATTAAAATCTGTTTACAATTATCGAAGATATCGCGTATCAAACACACAATATAAAACATACAGTCGAATTGAGAACCTCCTCTTTTTTTAAATTCGGTTAAAAACTACAAAAAAGATGGAATTGAAATTTTGTAATTTTTACGTGAAAAAACGGTCATGTTTTATGTTCGGAGTGGCGTTACTAACTTTGACAATAGGACTACCTACTAAGCGTACACTACAAAGAGCACTACAAATCTTATGCCAGCTTAAGATGAGACATATACTCGAAGGTTCCTACACATTCTACATTTCAAGTTATTTTGGACGTCCATACTGTGTATAATGAACGTTTGGCAATATCTGACTCCTTTGGAGTAGTCTGACTTTGACAATATGCCTTATCCATTAAGCCTATACGTAAGCTTAAGATGAGCCGTACTTTTAAAGGTTCCTGTACATTCCGGGTTTCCTAATACTGGTTGTGATGTCTGTATTTTCTGAACTACAAAACAGATGACCTTAAAATATTTACGGCACAATCTTTAAGGTACCTCCCTTCTAACAAAAAAATAATGAATGAAATCGGATCGCGTTAATGAATTACAACCAAGTACACATATAGACTTTCATCCCCTCTCCTAAGGGAACCGTGCTGAACTTCGGGATAAAAGTATCCTATGTCCTGCTCCGTAGTATAAACTCAAATCATGCCAAGTTTCATTTGAATTTATTTAGTAGTTTCGGCGTAATGCGCGTTCCAGTTACAGATAGACAGACAGACAGACAGACAGACAGACAGACAGAAAGAAAGACAGACAAAATTAAAAAAAAAAACATTTTTGGATTCAGTATCGATCATAGAGTAAACTCCAAAAAAAAATTTTAAATATCTTCAATGTACAGATTTTGACCTGTTGCATTCTTATTATAATATAGATGTGAAATACGACGCATTATCTTCACACAGTGTAAACCTCGTTAGTATTCTAATGGTGACCGGTACGGACAAGGTTGCAAGTCCACATTGAGAATTTTAATACCCTGGGCCTGAGTACCTGGCCCAGGTACTGGTATGTGAGTGGTCACATACCGTTCGCTATCATAGGAACTTCCTCCCACGAACACTCAGTTTATGGAATGATCTCTCTGCTGAGGTTATCCCAAGTGACAAGTGACTACGAAGGAAAAATAAGTGATTGAAGTCCGTCCTGTGTATGAATAAAAGTAAAAAATTTAATAAATTAGCAAAGAGTTATTTATTCACAGAAAAATAAAACAACTTGTCATTCTTAATAAACTAATACATATAAGGAAAAAACAATTGACGCACGAGCACAAAAAAACATGGTAATGTTCATACATACAATCTTGTTCTAACGAGTAGCTCAGTCCAAGGTTTTGGTATTTGAATTAACTATGTTGGTTTTGCAGGGCTCTTATTTTCTGGCACTTCAGTACGTACTTCAAGGTGTAAAAGTTTTCCAACCAGTTCCTCTACATGGCTATCATTAAAACATAACATACAGTATTATTTCGATTATAAGCATTCAACACAAAACAGTAACTCCGGTCCTTACTCAAAAGACTTTACAAGTATTTTTTTTTTTTTTACCTTTGAAATTACACATATTACCTATAAGTACTATAATATCTATGTAGAAAGTGACAAGACAGTGTTTAGTTAATCAACGAAATCTATACAAGGAAGGCACTTAATGTTTACAGAAAAAACAAAAATCAAGAATTTATTATCAATCTATGGTATTTCAAAAATAAATTATGTAAATCAACAATATTGTCCTGCCCTAAACAAAGTCAAAACTGACATCTAAAAAGTGTTTGAGAACATGACAATTTGGAAAGGGGATGATGACCCATACAAATTAACGGGAACAGCCATAATCTGCTGTTTCCAGAACAAAAATATCTGTCTTTTTTTATAGCATAGTATACCCTCCTTTTCGAGATAACATAGTATAATATTCTGTCCTGCAACTATTCTGAGTTAGCTGTTGCTAACTTCCAGGTCGACTAGATAAAACGGTGTCTCATTTTACGTGAGGAATTCATGTGTATTATTTAAATCACAGATCATATTCAATAATTAAATGCCAATTACAGCTTCTTCTTCTTCTTCTTATCACTTTTGTTTATCTTCGTAACGCTTCTTAATATCTTTACAAAAACTATAGACACTACAACAATAGCCAGTATCACGAAAGCCAGCAGATCGAGATACAATTTCTGGTACCAGGGCAGCAGAAGTGCTGGGGAGCGTAGATGAGGTGCGCCTCTCGTCTTGATCACGTGCTCCGTCCAATGGACCAGCTCCTGGCCTGGCGTAGCTATTCTATCATGGTAGATGAACGACCATTCCTTGGCTTTCTGAGCGTACCTGCATAAATATTAGTAGTGGCTAAAAATACTTCAAAAACTAAGACTAAGATAACCCTAACCACCCCTTACTAAATTCTAAAGGAGTTCTATAAGTTTTAAAAAAAAATATTTTATATTCTTATACTCACTTTGGGTTTCCAAGAATCTCGTCGATCTGAACCTTCAAGTCAGCATCCATGGTGTACGTCAGCTCTACTTTCCGTCCAAACCCTTTCTCCATGGCTCTCTCTACGTTCGCAAACTGGTCTGCGAAGACCGGTATTCCAATTAGGGGTTTGCCGTAGTGGATTGCTTCGGTAGTGGAGAGTAAACCGCCATGAGTGATGAAAAGAACACAGTTTGGATGTGCTGAAAAAGAGATCAAAGTTGTAGGACATTAAATATATAGTAGTTAAAAAAATACTATTAACTTAGGATCTGTAAACGTCTTTAAAAGTCTAGAGAAATATTACCTAAGATACTCTGCTGAGGAGCCCAAGTCAAAATATGAACGTTTTTCGGAAGGTCAGGCAAGACCTCTTCAAACTTCCATAAGACAGTCTGTTTGAGACCACTGAAAATCTTCAGGAATCCTATCTTCAGACTTTGAGGGATATCTTTGCTCTTAAGATTTGACCCCATGCTGAAGTAGATAACGCCGTGCTTTGAGTTTTCCATCAATTTCTGGAGATCCTGAAAAAAAAATTGTGTTACAATATTCGTTACTTTACTTAGCAATTGTTTTGGCGGTACACGACTTTTAATTTAGAAATAGGTCTTGTGAATTGGACACATTTCTGAGACAAGTCTAGTCTCAAACATCTTGGGAATATAGCTAGTCGCTACATACTAGCGGTAGGCTTTACAGATCAAGCTCTACGTGAGCAGCCATTTTTCTATTTTGCAGTTATGGATTGCAAGTGGCTTTTTTTATTTTCACCTTCAGATCAAAGTCTGAACGCTTTACAAACAATGAGAGGTATCCCATGTAAATAATATGTTGTGCAATCAAACATCGTTTTCAAAGAGAACTCACTTCCAGCACTATCAAGCTACAGAAGTAGACACTTCTTGGTTGATACCTAACGTTCAGTGAAGAGCCAATATTATACTTACTTCTGGCAATGGGCTAGGCTTTGAATCAATATGGTATCCAGCGATGGGCTTGTAGCTCTGCGGCAGCCTTGTAGCCTGACCCAGGGACACGTGAGAGTTTCCAAACATCAATGAAACGTTGGCCACCAGGTCTTTGTACGCCGGTACCGCCTTCCCTCTAGCTTGAAGAATCGGCACTATGCTGCTCTGATACACTTTCCTCTCTATTTCCAAAAAACGTCTGGAAAAATCACAGGTTTGCTCATATTAAAGTGAAATTAGACATTTTAATATATTAGCTTAGTACATTTTTTTTTTATTCATTACTCGATTTTGGACATCACATCATTTTATGAGATAAAAAATAGCCTATGTGTTATTGTAACAAACTACACCTATTTCAAATATCATCCAAAACGGTTTAATCCGAGATTATTAGCAACAATCATCCTAACTTCCGTTATATGCTGTTTCGTTATATTATATGTAGTATGCAATATGATATAAATAGTATGTAATTATATTACGGACGAAAAAAAAACATTCGGCAGGCTTAATTATTCTCATTTCTGTTTTGAGCTTAAATATTATTGGTTCTACTTTCCCTATTTCGTTAACCCCAAAAGCATAATTATGATTTACTTCGCCCGTGGTGTACCCGAATAAAAAGTAGCCTATGTGTTATTCTGATGTATAAGCTATATTACTGTAAATTTTCATCAAAATCTGTTCAGTAGTCTTTGTGTGAAAGAGTAACAAACATCCATCCTCACAAACTTTCGCGATTACAACAGTAGTTTTTGCGTGAAAGAGTAACAAACATCACAAACTTTCGCGATTACAGTAGTAGTAGAATTTTCATACCTATAGTATATATTTACCTATACTTATAGTACGAGTAAGTCTGTGGGTAAATCTGAGGTATGTTTAACTAGTAGTTACAATAACATGTTATCATGCAAGATAAGTAGACGGTGTCCTTCAATGTCTAATTATTTTTGAAACTGGATAGTCATTCATCTTCATCATTATCAAATGACTTGAAATATCTTGAAGTTTACACACATCAAAAAAATTTTGCAATCAGTTCGAAAACAACATAATTATATGTTTTGTAATGTTAAAAAAGAACTATTTTTTTTAATACAACATTTACAATAATAACTAACTATTTTATTTCCATGGTCGTTGTGTTTGTATTACAAATTTTAATGAATTTGAAGGGAAAAAATAAATATTTCAGGGTTTCAAAATGATCGCAAACTTTGTTTGATGTGTGTATGTTCCTATCTTTTTATTATCACAAAGTGACTGTATATTTTCTAATGATTATAATAACTAATAACTATCCACTCGTGTTTAGGGTTCGACTTATGAAAAGTAACCCTACTGGTCTCCCTTGATGCTTTTGTCACAAACTTGTGATTTCAAGATGGATAATTTCGAAAGAAGATCATTCTTTAGAAGTTCAGACCTACACTGTAATATTAAAAGAATATGTTTTTTTTTAAATTTTGGAGTTTGCAATAATGAAAATAAATAACAAAATACATTTTTCTTTCACTTTTAATACAATTTTATAAAAACTGTTATATTAATATATTTTTTTAATTTCACCTTTCAAGGTTGTTAACATTTTTGAGATTTTTTAACAATAATTTCGTATTTAGTCATCAAACATTTCGTGGTGAGATAATCTCTAAAAGTTTAATTAATTTTTCGAATGAATTCGTTTTTTTCTGTAACTTTGCGGTGAAGTTTATTGTTATGGATTTGAAAACGGCGTGTATTTTCGTCATCGATTGCAGTGTCCTCTAGTGATTTATGGCGATTCAACCTATCTTAGAACCATTCGTGAAGACATACAAATAGATTGCAAAGAACCGCATTACAATCCGATAACTCGTTTAAACTGTAACAGACAAGTAAACAAACAACCTCTTATGGCAAACACATATACGGGCTCCTGTCGTCGCTAGTCATATAAGCATGTACATAGATAATGTTAGTTATTGACATAAAACCCGATAAGATAATTGTGTAACAGAATAATGTTCAGATTTGTAAACACATCAATAGGTATCTTAAGGTTGGTAGACACTTATATTATTCTATGATCGTGATTCGTGAGCGTGTAAAAAACGCGTGTCAAAAAATTACCCGCGGTAGATTGCGTTTGTGGCATCTACATTGTGGCATGGATTATATGTCTGTCTTGTTAGGTTACTGAATGAAACACTAAGTTCTATATTGTCTTTTTTTCACACATTCACACAGCAAACACTAATTGAAGCAACCAACACTATTAGCTTGCTTTAATAATAATAGTATTAACTGGAAACGATATGGCGAACGTTATAAAACAGTATAACTTTAATGTGCGTGGAACCGCTCTCCGTCGATTAGCGGGCAGTATTATGTTATCGTGACGGCTTGTACGCCGCGCATATTCGAAAAAGACATGTAAACCATGTCAAAACACGTGCCATATGGTCGGTTTTTGTCACGCGGACAAACGATCAACGCGGCTATTACTTCCATGGAGTGTATAAAGATGCCACAAATGTGATAACAGCTAGATATATATATATAGATGTATAGAAAACTTACCTTAATCTCAAAATTCCCTTCATTTGTTTCCACAACTGATCAACGCGTTCCAAAAATGAGTAAGGTGTTCTTGCATAAGACAATATATCGGTATTGTATGCAGGATTCAGCTGCTCATCTATCAGCCTTGTGACCAACCAATGAGGCTCCATGGTAGAGATCCATATGAACGGGCAATCGTATATTGCTGCTAAGCTAAAAAAAAGGAGGTTTTAATAGATTCCAATAAAAGTGTTATATCTCGATCTGTTAAGTCTTATTTTGTATATTTATATTACGCCTTAAGTTTTTATTTATATTCATGTTTTTCTTTTTGCTAAGTACGATAACGAATAAAAAAAAATGCTGGACATTTCGATACAAATTTAAACTTCAAATCGTATGTAAGTAAAGTAAATGGTATACTATCTAAGTAGTTTTATGTTTTGTCCGTTTTAACTTACATATCTTCAAACTCCACAGCAAAACGCTCAACTGACACACATATATATATATATATATGTCAGTTGAGCTATGGTATTATATTTTGGGAGAATTCTGTAAATGTGGAATCTACTTTTATAGTACAAAAGAAGATGTCTAACGTATCATTTATAACGTTCATCGTACTGATACTCATCGAAATATTTAGAGATAACTGTATTTTAACTCTCACGTGTATTTATATTTTAGAGATCTGTTTATTTGTTAAAAATAATGAAAAATATTTTTTTGATTTTAATTCATCTCGATACAATAGTTTAAGAAAAAAACATTAATTTAATATATGTATTCCTTTAACTAATAATAGCTTCTATTAGGCAACTGTGGTTACCAATGTAATTCCATCTTTGTACACACAGTAAGACAATAAACGATTATTATTATATTCTATTCTATTCTATTCTATTCTATTCTATTCAGCATCATTTAGTCACAAACTAAGCAGAGCTTGTATTACGGGAACATGACTGATATACTACTTATATACTTTATTTTTGTAAATACAAACATATAATAAATAAAGAATACCCAGACCCGTGACAAATATTTGCAGATCATACAAACATTTGTCCCGCGGCGGAAATTGAACACGCAACCTTCTGCGTCTCAGAGGTGGTCAAGATTACTTAAAACATTGCTAGGTATATGCTTTTAGTCGCTGATGTTGGTACGTAAGTTTTTCTCATATATGTAATCTAAATCTCACATATATATTTAAAAAAAATGTTGTCCGGCCATTTTTTTTATTAACTTTTTTGTGTACGGATAGGGTGAACACGCATAAATTTTTGGAATACTAACTACTTGCAAAAACGCGGGCATGTATCAAATGTAATGTTATGGACATGCTTCTGACTACCTCCTATTTGGTATCCTCATACATCTACGCATTAAGCATATATCTTAGGATGTCCATAATGGGAAATACAGTCATGAGCGTGTTTGTTGGTTTGTTTTGTTTTTAGTTTTACGAAAATGTTATAAGAGACCTGCTCCTTTTAAAAAAATCCAAAACCTGCATATATACTCTATGTATGAGAACTTAAAGAGTGCACTTACGAAGAATACACTTCAGAAAACATCCACTCCCCGAGCACGGCGTCAAAAGTCTTCGTTGGATCATTCAAAAATCTCTGTACGTTCACATCCTGAATGGTGGATGTGCTGAGGTTCACCATTAAGCTCATTGCGAAATCGGGGTTTTGCATATCCATCTGCTTGTCCATAATGGCTTTTATGTTCAGGGTATTTTCTGAAACAAAACATGTTCTGATTGCTGGATGCAAATAAATAGAACATAGAAAACACCCAAACCAGAGATAAATATTTGCAGATCATACAAATATTTGTCCCGCGGCGGGAATGTAACCCGCAACCTTCTGCGTCTCAGAGATCGTTCAGATTACTTTAAACATTGCTAGGTATACGCTTTTAGTAGTTGATGTTGGTACGTAAGTTTTTCTCATATATCTACTTTGTTTTTGAGAAATGAAATTCCGGTATAAAGCTCTCCGATATAACAAGATGAAAGTGGCAGTAGAAGGCCATACCTTAGCAAGAGGAAATCAGTAGAACCGGCATCCACTGTTCATTAATGGGGGGGGGGGGGGGGTTATCTGATGTGAATTTGGACCATGAACTTTTGACTAGAGGCTAGGTAACTCTAATCTTGTAGGTTCCTATAGTAGAGCAGATATCAACTAGGACACCTGGCAGGTAGACGTTGAGTGCTAAAAACTCTTAAAAAAAATACCGGTGCTTACCAGAAAACACTAGACTGTTAGACGCAGCATGAATATGAGTCAAGTTCTGGTGAGGATTCTTTCTCGGAAAGCCCTGTATGAAAGTGACCTGTGGAAAGAATAGGATCGTCATAATACCATGTATTTAAATTATTTTATACCTGTAAAGTGGAAACTGTAATCAGCCTTACTGGAAACTGTAATTTGAATCTCAAACTTTGGCAATATACATATACAATATACATACTTCATCACACCCCATAGACATATGACACGCACACACATGTACAAAAATATGGTGTGTATCCCTCACCATATTTTTTCACTTCTCTGAAAAGATATGGTGTGTAGTTTTTTTTTTCAATTTAAATTCTTTGTTATTTCTATTGAATTTTATCAAAAGTCCTAATAGGTACTCTTTATAAAAATCGTAAATAATAAATGTTAGCGGTTTCAAAACAATTGCTTACTATAATATCTATAACTATTTATAAGTTACAGAAATAAATATATGTATTTTGTATTTTTTGTATTAGTATTCGTTTCCTGCACAACATACATATAACACCAACCTATAACGTAAAACCTGATCATACATCGTTTGCAGGAACTTTATAGTCCACTTAGTTCACGAGAGAGAACTATCTCGCAACTCCAGTACTTTCTTAAGTAGTTAAAAAGCAATGATGATTTCCGTTCTAAAGATCTGAATGAGCTAGGAAAGCATAACGGAATCTTAAGTTCTTTTTTCTGTTTTAACTTATCCGACTCGATTAGAATTCGTCATAATAATCTTAATCTTTTGAATATCAGACGAAAGGAAAGTTATATTTTTAAGTCAAGTCTGTTATTCGGTTAATTAATTTTGTTTTTCATGATATTACCTAATGTTGGTTGCAAAGTCTCTGTCTATAGAAATAACCCCTTGTACTTACCTCATGCCCAGCATTCAGTAGATGCCTAACGATCCCATCGCCCAAGATGCTATGACTTTTCCCAGGTACCGGGAACACTACTAATATTTTAAAAGCGTCGCAGGCGCATAGCGACAGTAAAACTGCCGTCGCTAGCTTGAGCATGATCTGAAATATAATCAAAAGCTATGTTTACTACTGGAAGCTGCCTAAATATTTGTCATAAAACAAAACTGGAATATTTCGGTGATAATTGTATTGACTTCTATAACGGTAGTCTTACATGTATCTATTAGTATTTGAGAGAATACTTTAGTTTTATGTAAGATATTTTTTTCCTGACAATTATAAATTTTCTGGTGAAATAAAGAAATAAAGATTCAGTAATATCTCTACCATTAAATTGTTTATTTTTAGGATTAAGCTCGCCTTTCTATATGTCATATCATACTGCCTTTTGAAAGTGTTTATTTGTGTGTATGATAAATAATAATGAATAAAAATAATTCAACTTACTGTAATGCTCAACTGTCCAACCTAACCAGCCCTATAATGTTTATATAAACTTCGACCCACTCACGAGTTCACGTCCTTATGCTCTGATGATTCGAGAACAAATGACATGTTAAATAACAGAAGCTATTATAACACTGACTATTTTGGTAAACATTTATTATGGTATACATAAATGATATGTAGGAGCGTATTGTATTGAGCCGTGTTGGCCCATTGGGCGGTACTTTGACTTCCGATCTGAAGGTCACACACGGTCGTGCATTAGTGAACTTTTTTGCTCGAATAAATTATGCGCACATGAACACGTGCTCAAAACAATAAAGGAAACATCATCGTGAGGAAAACGGCATGCTATAGAACCAAAAATTCGAAGGAATTTGCCATCAATTAGTATTCCAATGTTCATTGGATTCCTTGTTGTAATTCCTTGGAATTACAGTCGTGAGTGTTTTTGTTTTTAAGCGAAGGAGAAAGTTCTCAATTCGGTTGTGTTTTTGCTAGCCCAAAAACATGAAATTAGATTTATTTAAATAGCTTACTTTTAATAATTGTTTTGTACTGCTGTTAAGATATTTTGACATTGTATGTGCATTTACTCTATTATTATTGTAATTACAACACATAATTACACTTACAAGAAATAAATAATTGGATTGAATTGATCTAACAATCCTAAACTCTAAGTCGACAAAATATAAAACCTAAGATTTCAGACGTGACGTAGACTAAACCTATCTTAATTCGAAATAAAAATGGTCAAGAGCGAGTTGCACTTGCACAACCAGGGTTCTGTAGTCAACTTGCAAGATCGCATTGACTCTTCTGAAACCTTCAAAATCCCGTTGCCTTAAGTCTTGGTTAGGAAGTCTAAGACACTGCTTTGACGACCTCTGTAGCGCAGTGGGCGAAGGCCCGCCTGAGACGCAGAAGGTTGCGGGTTTGATTCCCGTCACGGGACAAATTTTTGTATGATCTGCGAATATTTGTCTCGGGTCTGGGTGTTTTCTATGTATTATAATTATGTATGTGTTTACAAAAACAAAGTAGTATATCAGTCATGTAGGTCCCATAATATAAGCTCTGCTTAGTTTGGGGCTAGATGATGCTGTGTGAAAACTGTCCAACATTATTACTTACTGCCTGTGTTTGATTAATTTTCATAAATGTTAACTCCCATGGCTATGCATACGTAAATACTTACAATAACTGCCCAAGATAAACTACATAATTATATAGATTAATTAATAAATTATTATCCATTGTTAGTAAATTAATCCACTAGATAAATAACGTGCCTGCGTTGCGAGGCTAATTGGAATGTTGTTCAACTTCTTTAATGACGAATCCACTTTAGTGGTATCATAACAACGCACATCATTACTTCCTCACGTGTTAAAAAAACAAAACTGTATACTTATTTTGGAGAAAACTGTAGTACAGGCATTCGGGGTTAATAGATTTTATTATGTAGGGTTTGATACCACCATTCTAACAATACTAATACTTCCTGCAAAGACGCGTTGAAAATTAATTATCATTTTCAAGTTTGCTAAAGTAATCTTTACGGTGTTGCGAATTCAACCTTGACTTTTAAATTGCGCTGTGTATAAAACAGCATGTAAAGTGAGTTGGATAGGTTAGATTTGAACAGTAACCAAAAAAGGCGGTGGTTTTAGATATGTGCATTGACAATTGCAAAGCCTTCGAAACGTCAGGGAAAACAATTTTTATAAAAAAAACTCGTGTTGCGAGTGTTACCTGCACAAAAAAGAGCGTCTCACCGTAATGGGAGTTTATTAGAAAGGTTAGTTGAGCTCCTTGTGAAAGAGCTCGTCCGGGGAAATACCTATTCCGCCAAGCAATAATGCTCGCATTGTTATCTTCCTGCTTGAAGGGTATATATGTCGGTGAAATTTGACACATGATACTTGTCACCCGTTATTACTCGAACGTACCTATCCTTGTTTGCCACATTAAATGTATAAAAAAATCATAAACCGCTGCATAATATCTCTTCTAGCTGATCAAATACCAGAACCATTTCACGAAAATTTTACACAAGCCCTACCCCATAATACCTCTCAAAGCGAATTTGACTCTTTTGAACTCTGCACGGCAAAAGAAGTGTACAAAATAATAGAAAATCTTGATTCTAATTCTAGTACTGGTTTAGACGGACTAAGCACTAAAGTAATAAAATGCATAAAGGATTTAATTTGACACAAACTAACAAATTGCATATATTCAAATCGGGACCTAAAACGGACCCAGGCCTATGTTTTACCCATAATATCAAAGATCTTTGAAAAAATATTACATAAACGACTAGAAAATTACCTTCAAGCTATAAATTTTATCTACAAGTAACAATATGGGTTTCGCTCCAAAAGTAATACCCTAGCAGCTTCAGACGATCTTGTAACAAAAATGAAATCAAACATAGATAGAATAAATATTGTACTAGGAATATTTATAGACCTAATAAAAGCCTTTGATACTGTAAGTCACAATTTACTTATAAAAAAGTTAGAATGTATTGGTGTTAAAGGAACGGCTCTAAATATGTTTAAATCTTACCTGTCGAATAGATCGCAAGTCGTTAAAATCGGTGATAGCCAAAGTACAGCAAAACCTATAACTTGTGGAGTTCCGCAAGGATCTATATTGGGACCTCTTCTTTTCTAATTTATATAAATAATATAGAACAAATCGGTTTACGTGATGATATAAATTTATACGCGGACGATACATGCCTTTTCTATTTTGGTGCTTCCATACATACAATTATGTCACAAGCTCAGGATGACCTGGACATTCTTTTTTCTTGGTTTTAACATAATCTTCTAACAATAAATATCTCCAAAACATGCTACATAATTTTTAAGTCCAGAAACAAATCTATACCTTTTTTAAACTGTCCCAATATAAACCATGTTGCTTTGCAGGAAAAGAACAATGAGAAGTATTTGGGTCTACACCTGGATAGTTGTTTGACGTGGAACACACACATCACACACATTAAATCCAAACTTTCGTCGCTTACTGGTGCAATAAGAAACGTCATGCATTGTGTTCCACGTCAAACATGCTATACCATCTATAACTCCCTAGTCAAACCGCATTTACAATACTTGATTGAATTATGGGGTAGTGCAGCAAAATCTAAACTAGTTAAACTTCAAATCTTACAAAATAAACTAGTTAAATTACTATTTAATCTTCCTCATCTAACACCCACCATAACAGTTTATAAACAAACCCATATAATGAACCGTAAACAGTTATATAAATATAGTACATGCATCCTCGTTCGTAAAATACTAAACCACACCGTTCATACAAACCTATCGTACACTAAAGTAAAATAAATAAGCAAACGTAGCTCACGCCGCGCCAGCTTTATTGTTCTACCGAAGTCACGCACGAAATATAGAAAAACAACGATACTCTATGAAGGAGCACAGCTTTACAATAACCTACCCTCCCAAATATAAAATGCAACCTCATTCAATGTATTTAAATCTAAACTAACCGAGCATATCATTAACGATGATTCACTTCTTAAAAAATAAGCACATTGAAAGAGTAAATTTTGAACGACCATAACCTATGTAAACCTAATTTTATGTAAAATCCCTGTTTTCAAGTAAATGACATGTACTTAATACTTGTATTTTTGAGAATAAATGATTTAAAACGTAAAACGTATATAACTCCTAGAAACTGTGAAAGCATGCGGCTTATTAAGCCAAGCTTATGTAGCCATCCCTGAAAGTGAATCTTCTCTATGGCCACCAGTTTTTCGTAACCTTTACATAAGAATACCATCATTAACTTGCACGAATTTACGATGCCATTGGACCATCGGATCCTTTTGCGGGGTTTATAGGTAATTTTTCATAGAAACTTGCACGATGGGAATATACATGGATATTAAGGTATATTATGTGTCTAAAAATCATTTATTTACATTTAATAATGTCTATGGTATATCTAACTAACTGACTAATCTCTTATTTCTGTTTATCCTTCTTACTGACAATGTTTTTTTTACTAAAAACTAAAGGTTTTACAAATCTGACCACTTTCAATAGAATGTAAAATACAATCAGCAGTAGAATTGCAAAGTCGAGGTAGATTTTCTGGTACCAGGGCACGTGTAGTGCCATGGAGCGGAGATGCGGCGCGCCACCTGTCTTGATGACATGCTCCACCCAGTGGACGAGCTCCTGGCCAGGCTTCACTGGACGGTCGTGGTAGATGAAAGACAGCTCCTTCACTTTTTCGAGATACCTAAGAATAAGGAAAAATCTTAAGAAGGGTACAATCACCATTACTCCGATACTTTTTTACAATTCTGAATTTTACAAGTCAGTATGAGACGAGTCGATTATTTAGTCAGCGTCATAGCAAACTATCGTAGTAGAAAGAAATCCAAAATATTTCGGCGAAGTCATACTATTTCAAGATTGTAACGCAATGCATGTTTAAATATATTTTTTTTTAATCATGACATTTTACTGTAATTTATGTGAGAGATAGGTATTATCTTTTTTTTATTTATGTTTTTTAGGGTAATAAACAACGGCCTTAAAACACCAATAGCAGAGTTAGCCACTAGATCAGATGAGCAAACAAAAAAAAGGTGTTTATTAAACATTTAGTTGTTATCATACAAAAAAATACATTAGAGGTAGGGAACTCTTATGTATTTTGACTTGTTTTTTTTTTTTATTTGCTACAATAGAGACACTGGTAACAAAATAATTCAGTGAAATTTTCATTTCAGGTTAAATTAAATAATTATCAAATGCCGTTCGGACATCTAAAAATATACAGGCATCTAGATAAAAGTTAGATAACCAGGTACTATGATAATAGTTTTGTAAATTATAGAATTAATCATATTAAGAGCGACCCGCTCTAAATCCAGATTGTTTATCTAATAACAGATTATTATGTTCCAGCTATTTAAAATTTCTTCCATTAATAAGCTTTTCCAAAAATGTTTAAAGGTTTAGAAGTAGGGATATTGGTCTATATACCAATAACAAACTCCTGATATTCCCCTTACTTAGGATCAGTCACCATGCTTTGAATAGCCTCCTTCAGCTCGCCTGCCATGGTGTAAGACAATGACACCTGCCTAGCAAATCCCTTGCTGACAGCTCGTCCCACGTTAATGAACTGGTCTGCGAAGACTGGGATCCCTATGATGGGCGTCGCGGTGTGGAGAGCTTCAGTGGTGGACAACAAGCCTCCGTGGGTGATGAAGAGAATGCAGTTATGATGGGCTGGAAACCCAAAATAATGTTGTTGTGAGCGTTATCCGCAAAATAATAACTTCTTTGTAATTTTTTTTCGCTGTATTTACAAGCCCATCAACGAGCAATCAATTGAGCACGAGCCACGTACTCAAAACGGTGAAGTGAAAATTTCGTGAGGAAATCGTCATGTCGTAGAAGAAATAAATAAAAGGCATGTGCCATCGGTTAGCGTTCCAATAGATGGCGATGGGCTTCCCGTTTGTATCGTAGAATGCTAACTACTTGCAAAACGCGTGCATGTGCCAAATATATTATCGAACCTAGCCGTGTCCAAGTCGCAGTCACTACGTACTAGGTAAATACGGTTTTGTTTTATAAATACTAGCTGTGCCATGGCCGCCCTCGGCCACGACTCACCGCGTCGCATCGCCCGTAAGCGCTATTACTTCTTCTCGGCTCCTAAGGTTGTAGCGTGATGTTAAATATCCTATAACCTCCCTCAAGAGCTGGGCTATGAAATGGAAAGTAACTTTTCAAATCCGACTGGTAGTTCTGTTCGTGTTCAAACAAAAAAACAAACAAACTCTTTAGCTATTTAGTATAGATATGGAAATGTATTTTCGTTTAAGTAATTTTGTATTTGTACGTGTTCTTTATTGTGTTGTGTGAAATAAATAAATTATTATTATTATAGCCCAGCTTCAGAATGAATCACACGATAGTTTGAAAAAGTTTTCAAAACATGCTCACCAAGAATGCTCTGCTGGGGAGCCCACTTTAGGACATGAACGTTCTTAGGTAGGTCTGGCATCATCTCTTCAAACTTCCACAAAACAGTCTGTTTCAAGGTTCCGAACATTTCCAGCAACTCCTTCTTCACCTGGTCTGGGAGATCCTTGCTCCTTAAGTTGGATCCCATACTGAAGTAGATCACGCCATCTTTAGCTTCGTCGAGCAGTTTCTTTAGGCCCTGAAATCAATAAACTACTTTAGACCCCTTTTCGAGTAGTGATAAGAGCTTAAGAACCTACTTTAATTTGTAATATATGCAAATCAAATAAAATGATAATAAAAACCTTTATTTGGCACGACATATAAAAACAACAAATTCAGCAAGTGGATGGTAGAACAGTTAAGAAATAAAAGTAAAACTGAAACAAAAATGGCCCACGCATCTTGCATATCCATCAAGTTATGCTAGTCAGACAGACCCTAAGCTTCTTATTAATAATAATCACTCGCTAACTTAACAGGCCCCTATTTCTAACCTTGTCCTTTTCTAACACTAAACAAAGGATAAAGGCTGATAACTTTTAGACGCTGCTAAAATTAGTGAGTGATTATGAATAAGAGGCTTAGTTACGTGAAATTGATCACTATGCATGTTGCAGTCGAAACTATATTGCGGGTCCTTGCACACCGCAACTTGTAAAGTCACATACGGTAAAATGTCTTAAGAACAGATACCGCACTACAGACATACAGGGTAGATGGCGTATCAGTTACGCAAGGTTTTCCATCAGGTGGGACGCATGCTTTCTTGCTTCCGATTATTATAAGAAAACGTTTTACTAAGTAGATAAGCTGCGTTCTGACCAGCAAATACACATACCTCAGGCAAAGGCTTAGTTTCCTCGTCTATATGGTATCCGCCCACTGCTTTGTATATCTGAGGAACCCGCGTAGCCTGTCCCATGGAGACGTGCGAGTTGCCGAGGATCAAAGATGCGTTGTACCTCAACTCACTGAAGGTAGGTGGGATCCTGCCACGTTTCTCAATGTGAGGGGCGACCAAGCTGTGATATTCCCGGTATTGGAGGTAGTTGATGATACTGAAACGGTAACGAAACCACTTAAGTGCACAGTTTAAAATGTAGCCCTAGCATTTAAGGTGTAACGTATGTTACTAGGAACAGTGTTCTCTTTTCGTCTGGCATTGAAATACAAAGGAATAGAGCACGCTTTTCGACGCCTAAACTATTCTCATTGTTGTTCCAGCTTTTAAAATATCAATGACAGGAGTTGAAAAGGTGTTGGAATCCGTTAATGCATAGGTACGTACTCATAAATTATATATGATATTGATTATTGATGCTTTAGTGTGGTGCCAATCGAACATAAAAATTAATCCAAGGTTTTCTGTGGTATGGGTGTATTCATATTGTTTTACTGATAATACTTACGTCTCCCGTACAGCTGCTATTTTGATCGTGGAGAGCAACCCCCAGACCCTTTGTCCAAAGCTGAAAGGTGCGATTTCCGCAACATCATATCCGTTGTATGCAGGGTTCAAATACTCATCCACCAAGGAAATAATCATCCAGTGAGGTTCTGCGGTGGAGAAATACACGAAAGGCGCTTGATAGAGCCCTGCGAGGCTGAAATGAATGCAAGTGAACAAATAAACAATTATACTATTCCTTGATAGTATTGTGTGTATATACAGAGATTTAAATTTATAATACAGGATCACCTTAAACAACTCAAAGTCAAAGCATACAAAATATCATCTTAAATCTAGCCATTGGTCAAGTACAAAAAAAACAATACAAAAAAGAGTCATTGAATGTCATATTGAAGCTATTTAATTAACGCGATTAAATTATAATAAACTAGAGAATTATTATAAAAAAATTAAATCTCAATGTGAATGATGAATTTGGTCATCTAAACAACAATACAATTTTACATAGAACAGTTTATAACCTTCTTCTGGAAAATATTGTGATCAGCTATTTCGACACAAAGAGGTAAAAAAAACTGTTTTTTTCAGCGTGCAACGTAATTAACGCTGACGGCGCGTTCTCCGGCACACGCACGAATCAAAGCCTATCAAAATAGTAGCGTTTGAGTTTGATATTCATTGCATTTTTCCAACTTCAAATGCATAATTTGTTAAAAATATTTGAAAATTTGATAATGTTTGTTTGGACGAAAGTTTAATAATAATACTAAGAATTAATTTCTGTAAAGAACTCAAAAAAATCGAGACTTTGCCACCAATACCTCCAGAACCAGTAGATTCCCAGATATAGTCTAGAAGAAAAAAAATATCTCAATGATGTATAGAATATGTGGATGAGATCATTCGTCATGGAATTCTACAGGCTTTTGATGACGATGAAAGTTCTTTGATAATTGGAGAAACTTTCCAATTTTGTCCTTATGGCACGCAATTCATCAGCAATGCCCCTGTTCTTCAACTTCAATCACCTGGTATATCGGATACCTTTTTAACTACAAGTAACATTAAAACTGTATAGAGAAGGACTTACGTAGAATAAAGTTCATTGTACATCCACTCCACAATGACCAAATCAAAATGTAGTGTAGGATCGCTTAAGACCTTCTGTACATTATTGTGCTTCATTGTAGAACTAGAAATGTTGTTCATTATGTACAGCATAATAACATTATCCGTTAAGTCAGTTTTCTTGTCCATAATATTTTTGACGTTTATCATCTCAGCTGGAACATCATTTATAATAAATGAAATAGAAATATGAAATATTTATTTGACATAATAAAATGTAACAAATTGTATATGAATCCATAGGCTCCTGAACTAGTAGAAACTGTATTACAGGAGCCATTAGCTTCTCCCAAAGAAAGTTCTAAATATTATGTCGTACCTACTTACAATAAATTTACTAACAATCTCAGAACTTACGCAAACAAACGGCTAAATATAAACACGAACCTTAAAATAAAATTGATTATTTTTATTTTTAAGTTTCATGTATTATTCAAGGTAATTACTATGTATTAATTTATAATAACTAAAATAAGGTTGCAAGTGTTTCCTTACTTGGAATAAGGTCAAAGTTGCTGCTCACATCTACCTGCGTCAAATTAGGATTTGTGTTCTTTGTATCTAGTATAGGTGTGACGTACGTGACCTAAAAATCAGAAAGAAGATTATTTAGACTTGTGTCACATGGCACCATGTAAAGCGGGCCTTACCTTACATAGGCAATGTTATCTTCAACTTGACTCTGTCATCCATCAATATAACGTGCCATCTAGAGCATGCATTGTTAACATCATTGCCTTACGCTGATCGGCAGTTTTTTGTTTCTTATCAAGATGTGGGCCATGCTGATCAGCTTAATAATAATAGCTTTTATTATTATTAAAAAAATTAAGTTAAAGTTTTATTTTTTGAACAAATAAAACTTTATCTTATCTTATCTTTATCTAATTAAGCCGGATCTGCATGCGCTGTCATCCAATGCAATGCTATGGCGTTAGACGCATGCCTCATACGAAGAGGCAAGTTAAAGGCACCCATGTGTGGACATGTTATAGAATTTAGGAGGCATTATTCATGATCCCTGCCCTAGTTCGTTTGTGGACGCATATCTTCAGGTCAACGAAACGGTCGCATAGTACCTAAACAAACCTAACAAGCCATTTTTTTGGAATTAAGCAGAACTAAAGAATCAACTTATCTATTTGCATAAGCATAATATAATTTTATTTTTATTTTTATTTTCATATGGATAGGTCCTAATCGCAAATGTCTTCAACTCAGATCAAATGGCCTACGCGTTCTTCAGAGCCAGTCCAGGAAGGAGTGATTACATCATTAAACTAGATATTCGGTACCGACCTCGTGTCCAGCTTTCAGCAAATGCCTGACGACTCCATTCCCTAGAATGGTATGGCTCTTCGCAGGCATAGGGAACACCACCAAGATCTTGTAAGCATCACTGACATATGACACTGCAAGTAGGGTCAGAAACACCCAGCCGACTCTCTCCATTTTCACTGGAAAAAATACAAAATTGATTCTTTATTCTTATCTTCATACATGAGGTGAAAAGTGTAGGTACTTTATTAAACACCTACATAGGTTAAAGTCACAAACATAGTCCTGACCATGCACTAGGATTTCCTATATCGTGACTATCAGGAACTACGAGTACCTTGGTACTAAAAAAACCAGACCAGGAAAAAAACTCTACAGTACATGCAAACATTTGTCTCTCAGCGGCAATCGGACCCGCACCTCTTCAAGCGCAATATCGAGATCGTCACCGTGACCTTGGAATTTGAGGATATGTGAGTAACTATAAAAACTCGTTTTATAAAAATGTTAGATCAAACGTCTGATTTTTAGGAATCCGTACCTCATAAAACTGAACCCTTTGGGATCACTTCGTGATCCGTCCGTCTGTATATCTGTCAAGACCCTTTTTCTCACAAACGCGTAGAAGTATCAGGTTGAAATTAATATAAATAGCCGTAGCCCAAAAACTACGGCCCCTAATTGCTCTAAAAAATCAATCTTCTATGTCAACGCAAAATCATGAAATTTGACAAGAAGCAGTAAAGTCACACAGTAAAAGTAAAGGAAATAGTCCTAAAATATAAGAAAAAACGTATGTTTTATCCTAGATAATTTTATACTAACAATTATAAATTTTCTGGTGAAAAAAGATTAAACAATTAAGATATTATGTTCTGTTTAGCAACTAACAGCTAATGCTGTTGAAGTTTAACAACCGACATCATGATTACAAACGCTTAGAATAAACTCTGTCGTCGCGGATAAAAATCAAAAGCTACAAAATACGTTCTCTACCAAACAGTTGTTTATTTTTAGGTTTAAGCTCGCCTTCCTATATGTCATATCATTCTGCCTTTTGGAAGTGTTAATTTGTGTTTATGATAAATAATAATAAATAAAAAAAAATCAACTTACTTTAATGCTATCAACTATCCAACCTAACCAGCCCAATAATGTTTATCTATACTTCGACCCACTCACGAGTTCACGTCCTTATGTTCTGATGATTCGAGAGCAAATGGCATGTTCAATAACAGTAGCTATTATAACACGACTATTTTGGTAACCATTGATTATGGTATACACAAATGATATGTAGGAGCGTATTGTATTTAGCCGTGTTGGCCTATTGGGCGGTACCCTGACTTCCGATCTGAAGGTCAAACACGGTCGAGCATTAGTGAACTTTTTTGCTCGAATAAATTATGCGCACGTGCGTATTAACACGTGCTCAAAACGGTAAAGTAAACATCATCGTGAGGAAACCGGCATGCTATAGAACCAAAAATTCGATTGCATGTGCCATCAATTAGTGTTCCAATGTTCATCCTTGGAATTACAGTCGTGAGTGTTTTTGTTTTTAAGCGAAGGAGAAAGTTCTCAATTTGGTTGTGTTTTTCCTAGCCTTATTACATGAAATTAGATTTATTTAATTGGCTTACTTTTATAACTGTTTTGTACTGCTGTTAAGATATTTTTACATTTTATGTGCATTAACTTTATTATTATTGTAATTACAACACAAAATTACACTTACAAGAAATAAATAATTGGATTGAATTGATCTAACAATCCTAATCTCCATGCCGACAAAATATAAAACCTTTGATTTCAGGCCTACTCGTAGACGTCACGTAAGCTAAACCTATCTTACTTCCAAATAAAAATGGTCAAGAGCGAGTTACACTTGCAAACCCAGGGTTCTGTAGTCAACTTGCAAGATCGTATTGACTCTTCTGAAACCTTCAAAATCCCGTTGCCTTAAGTCTTGGTTAGGAAGTCTAACTACTTTGACGACCTCTGTGGCGAAGTGGGCGAAGGCCCGCCTGGGACGCAGAAGTTTGCGGGTTTGATCACGGGACAAATGTTTGTATGATCTGCAAATATTTGTATCGGGTCTGGGTGTTTTCTATGTATTATAATTATGTATGTGTTTACAAAAAAAATGTATATAAGTAGTGTATGTCCCATAATATAAGTTTGGGGCTAGATGATGCTGTGTGTAAAATGTCCAACATTATTATATACTGCCTGTATTTGATTACTTTCCATAAATGTTAACTCCCATGGCTATGCATACGTAAATACTTACAATAACTGCCCAAAATAAGCTACATAATTGTATTGATTAATTAATAAATTATTATCCATTGTTAGTAAATTAACTACCTACCTATCCACTAGATAAATAATAAGAATTGGGATACAGGCATTCGGGGTTAATAGATTTTATTATGTAGGGTTTGATACCACCATTCTAACAATACTAATACTTCCTGCGAAGACGCTTTGATAAATAATTATCATTTTCAAGTTTGCTAAAGTATTCTTACGGTGTTGGGAATTCAACCTTGACTTTTAAACTGCGCTGTGTATAAAACAGTATGTAAAGTGAGTTGGATAGGTTAGATTTTAACAGTAACTTAAAAAGGCGATTGTTTTAGATATGTACATTGACAATGCTGCAAAGCCTTCGAAACATCAGGGAAAACAATTTTTATACAAAAAATCTTGTGTTCCGAGTGTTACCAGCACAAAAAAGAGCGTCTCACCGTAATGGGAGTTTATTAGAAATACTACATTAGTTGAGCTCCTTGTGAAAGAGCTCGTCCGGGGAAATACCTATGCCGCCAAGCAATAATGCTCGCATTGTTATATTCCTGCTTGAAGGGTATATATGTCGATGAAATTTGACACATGATACTTGTCACCCGTTATTATTCGAACGTACTCGAACCTATGCTTGTTTGCCACATTAAATGTATAAAAAAATCATAAACCGCTGCATAATATAACTCCTAGCAACTGTGAAAGCATGCGGCTTATTAAGCCAAGCTTATGTAGCCATCCCTGAAAGTGAACCTTCTCTATGGCAACCAGTTTTTCGTAACCTTTACATAAGAATACCATCATTAACTTGCACGAATTTACGATGCCATCGGATCATCGGATCCTTTTGCGGGGTTTATAGCCAATTTTTCATAGAAACTTGCATGATGGGGATATATATGGATATTAAGGTATATTATGTGTCTAAAAATCATTTATTTACATTTAATAATGTCTATGGTATGTCTAATTAACTGACTAATCTATTATTTCTGTTTATCCTTCTTACTGACAATGTTTTTTTTACTAAAAACTAAAGGTTTTACAAATCTGACCACTTTCAATAGAATGTAAAATACAATCAGCAGTAGAATTGCAAAGTCGAGGTAGATTTTCTGGTACCAGGGCACGTGTAGTGCCATGGAGCGGAGATGCAGCGCGCCACCTGTCTTGATGACGTGCTCCACCCAGTGGACGAGCTCCTGGCCAGGCTTCACTGGACGGTCGTGGTAGATGAAAGACAGCTCCTTCACTTTTTCGAGATACCTAAGAATAAGGAAAAATCTTAAGAAGGGTACAATCACCATTACTCCGATACTTTTTTACAATTCAAGACCTGTCAGTATGAGACGAGTCGATTATTTAGTCAGCGTCATAGCAAACTATCGTAGTAGAAAGAAATCCAAAATATTCGGCGAAGTCATATTATTTCAAGATTGTGACGCAATGTATCTGTTTTAATATTCTTTTTTTTTTCACTGGAAGTTATTAAGTAACAATAGAGAAACTGGTAACAAAACAATTCAGTGAAATTTTCATTTCAGGTTAAATTAAATAATTATCAAATGCCGTTTGGTCATCTAAAAATATACAGGCATCTAGATAAATGTTAGATAACCAGGTACTATGATAATAGTTTTGTAAATTATAGAATTAATCATATTTAGAGCGACCCGCTCTAAATCCAGATTGTTTATCTAATAACAGATTATTATGTTCCAGCTATTTAAAATTTCTTCCATTAATAAGCGTTTCCAAAAATGTTTAAAGGTTTAGAAGTAGGGATATTGGTCTATATACCAATAACAAATTCCATATTTATTCCACTTACTTAGGATCAGTCACCATGCTTTGAATAGCCTCCTTCAGCTCGCCTGCCATAGTGTAAGACAATGGCACATGCCTAGCAAATCCCTTGCTGACAGCTCGTCCCACGTTAATGAACTGGTCTGCGAAGACTGGGATCCCTATGATGGGCGTCGCGGTGTGGAGAGCTTCAGTGGTGGACAACAAGCCTCCGTGGGTGATGAAGAGAATGCAGTTATGATGGGCTGGAAACCCAAAATAATGTTGTTGTGAGTGTTATCCGCAAAAATTATAACTTTGTATTTTTTTTACACTGGATTTGCAAGCCATTTACACATGCTCAAAACGGTGAAGGGAAAATATCGTGAGGAAATCGTCATGCCGTAGAAGAAATACATTGTGCCATCGGAAAAAGTTTTCAAAACATGCTCACCAAGAATGCTCTGCTGGGGAGCCCACTTCAGGACATGAACGTTCATAGGTAAGTCTGGCATCAGCTCTTCAAACTTCCACAAAACAGTTTGTTTCAAGGTTCCGAACATTTCCAGCAACTCCTTCTTCACCTGGTCTGGGAGATCCTTGCTCCTTAAGTTGGACCCCATACTGAAGTAGATCACGCCATCTTTAGCTTCGTCGAGCAGTTTCTTTAGGTCCTGAAATCAATAAACTACTTTAGACCCCTTTTCGAGTAATGATAATAGTGAGCCTCTGTGCTTAAGACACTACTTTGATTTTTAATATATGCAAATCAAATTAAATGATAATAAAAACCTTTATTTAGCACGTCACATAAAAACAACAAATTATGCAATTGATTGATGGTAGGACAGTTAAGAAATAAAAGTAAAACTGAAACAAAAATGCCCCACGCATCTTGCTGATCCATCAAGTTATGCTAGTCAGACCCTAAGCTTCTTATTAATAATCACTCGCTAACTTAACAGGCCCCTATTTCTAACCTTATCCTTTTCTAACACTAAACAAAGGATAAAGACAGATCACTTTAAGACGCTGCTAAAATTAGTGAGTGACAGCAAATACACATACCTCAGGCAAAGGCTTGGTTTCCTCGTCTATATGGTATCCGCCCACTGCTTTGTATATCTGAGGAACCCGCGTAGCCTGTCCCATGGAGACGTGCGAGTTGCCGAGGATCAAAGATGCGTTGTACCTCAACTCACTGAAGGTAGGTGGGATCCTGCCACGTTTCTCGATGTGAGGGGCGACCAACCTGTGATATTCCCGGTATTGGAGGTAGTTGATGATACTGAAACGGTAACGAAACCACTTAAGTGCACAGTTTAAAATATAGCCCTCGCATTTAAGGTGTAACGTATGTTACTAGAAACAGTGTTCTCTTTTCGTCTGGCATTGAAATTCAAAGGAATAGAGCACGCTTTTCCACGCCAAAACTATTCTAATTGTTGTTCCAGCTTTTAAAATATCAATCATTGTAGTCCTGAACGCACTCTAATAAATGTAAGTCCTAGGCTTCATTACACTGAAGACGAGCTCGATTTGAGTGGAGATCACAGGAGTTGGATTCCGTTAATACATACCTAATGACAGGAGTTGAAACGGTGTTGGATTCCGTTAGTACATACCTAATAGGTACGTACTCATAAATTATATATGATATTTGATGATGCTTTAGTGTGGTGCCAATCGAACATAAAAATTAATCCTAGGTTTTCTGTGGTATGGGTGTAACAATTCATATTGTTTTACTGATAATACTTACGTCTCCCGTACAGCTGCTATTTTGATCGTGGAGAGCAACCCCCAGACCCTTTGTCCAAAGCTGAAAGGTGCGATCTCCGCAACATCATATCCGTTGTATGCAGGGTTCAAATACTCATCCACCAAGGAAATAATCATCCAGTGAGGTTCTGCGGTAGAAAAATACACAAAAGGCGCTTGATAGAGCCCTGCGAGGCTGAAATGAATGAAAATGACAAATAATCATTTATACTATTCCTTGATAGTATTGTGTGTATATACAGAGATGTTACATTTATAAACCAGGATTACCTTAAACAACTCTAAGTCAAAGCATACAAAATATCATCTTAAATCTAGCCATTGGTCAAGTACAAAAATTAAACAATAAAAAAAAGGGTCGTTGAATGTCATATTAAAGCTATTTAATTAACGCGATTAAATTATAATAAACTAGGGAATTATTATAAAAAAATTAAATCTCAAGGTGAATGATGAATTTGATAATCTAAACAATAATACTATTTTACATATAACAGTTTATACCAGGTGATTGCCACCAGGCAATCACCTGGTATATCGGATACCTTTAACTACAAGTAACATTAAAACTGTATAGAGAAGGACTTACGTAGAATAAAGTTCATTGTACATCCACTCCACAATGACCAAATCAAAATGTAGTGTAGGATCGCTTAAGACCTTCTGTACATTATCGTGCTTCAACGTAGAACTAGAAATGTCGTTCAATATGTACATCATAATAACATTATTTGTTAAGTCCACTTTCTTGTCCATAATGTTTTTGACGTTTATCATCTCAGCTGGAATTCATCATTTATAATAAATGAAATAGAAATATAAAATATTTATTTGACATAATAAAATGCTACAAATTGTATATGAATCCATAGGCGCCTGAACTAGTAGAAACTGTATTTCATGAGCCATTGGCTTCTCCCAAAGAAAGTTCTAAATATTATGTCGTACCTACTTACAATAAATTTACTAACAATCTCAGAACTTACGCAAACAAACGGCTAAATATAAACACGAAACTTAAAAATAAAAACGTTTATTTTTAATTTTAAGGTATTTTTTATTAATCAAGGAAATTACTATGTATTAATTTAAAAAAACTAAAGAAAGGTTGCAAGTGTTTTCTTACTTGGAATAAGGTCAAAGTTGCTGCTCACGTCTACCTGCGTCAAATTAGGATTTGTGTTCTTTGTATCTAGTATAGGTGTGACGTACGTGACCTGAAAAATCAGAAAGAAGATTATTTAGACTTGTGTCACATGGCACCATGTGAAGCGGGTCCTTACATAGGCAATGTTATCTTCAACTTGACTCTGTCAACCATCAATATAACGTGCCATCTAGAGCATGCATTGTTAACATGTTAACAGCCTTACGCTGATCGGCAGTTTTTTGTTTCTTATCAAGATGTGGGCCATGCTGATCAGGTTTATAATAATAGCTTTTATCATTATTAACAAAAAAGTAAGATAAAGTTTTATTTTTTATACAAATAAAACTTTATCTTATCTTTATCTAATTAAGCCGCATGCGCTGTCATCCAATACAATGCTATGGCGCTAGACGCATGCCTCATACGAAGAGGCAAGATAAAGGCACCCATGTGTGGACATTTTATAGACTTTAGGACGCATGATTCATGATCCCTACCCTAGTTCGTTTGTGGACGCATATTTTCAGGTCAAAGAAACGGTCGCATAGTACCTAAACAAATCTGACGGCAGAGCACGTTTTTTTTGTAAGAATCAACTTATCTATTTGCATAACCATAATATCATTTTATTTTTATTATGGATAGGTCCTAATCGCAAATGTCTTCAACTCAGATCAAATGGCCTACGCGTTCTTCAGGGCCAGTCCAGGAAGGAGTGACTTCGATCAGTAACGTTACTATTACATCATTAAACTAGAGATATTCGGTACCGACCTCGTGTCCAGCTTTCAGCAAATGCCTGACTACTCCATTCCCTAGAATCGTATGGCTCTTCGCAGGCATAGGGAACACCACCAAGATCTTGTAAGCATCGCTGATATACGACACTGCAAGTAGGGTCAGAAACACCCAGCCGATTCTCTCCATTTTCACTGGAAAAAAATACAATATTGTTTCTTTATTCTTATCTTCGTACATGAGCGGAAAGTGTAGGTACTTTATTAAACACCTTAAAGTCACAAACATAGTCCTAGCCATGCACTAGGATTTCCTGTGTCGTGGCTATCAGAAACTACGAGTAGATTGGTACTAAAACATCCAGACCAGGAAAAAACGCTACCCTGGAATTTGAGGATATGTTAGTAACTTTTAAATGGTAGATCAAACGTATGACTTTAAGGAATCCATACCTAATAAGGAAAAAACTGAACCCTTATAGGATCACTTCGTGGTCCGTCCGTCTGTATGTCTGTCAAGACCCTTTTTCTCACGAACGCTTAGAAGTATCAGGTTGAAATTAATATAAATAGCCGTAGCCCAAAAATACGGTCCATTGTTGGACGGTACATCTAAAAAAAATCTAAAAAAGGTCTAAAAATACGGTACATCTAAAAAATCAAGCTTCTATGTCAACGCAAAATCATGAAATTTGGCAAGAAGCATGGTCTCCTAAGTCCTAAAATCGTTAATTTTTAGTTTTATCATGTATTTTTTTTTTTTATTACAATCTTACTTTTGCAGTTGGAGAATTGTCCGTGACGTGTATCGATGTATGGGCGAAACATTTTTCAACACAAAGTTAAGTTTGTCTATAATCCGACTTATCTTTTCGTTAGTGTAATATTTAGTGCATTCAAAGTTTATGAACTTGAGTAATATTAATTATTTTGTTGAACATACAAGCTTGCACCTCGGTACGCGAGTATGAAGAAAAATCGGACATGTGTGATGTTCGATTTTTTATAATACAAGTTAGGTGGCGAAGCGAATTACAATATTTATTTGACGGAAAGTGCGCATATTTCTGAAAACGATAAAGAGTTACGTATCTAACTATCTATCAACTTTGTAATGGATAACTATTTGTCCAATACTGTTGCTATGTTAGGTACATAGACTGCAAAAATCTGCTGATATGGTTGTCAAGGTAATATAAATCAAGGTTGTTTGGCATACTCGTAATGTTGGTTTTTGTGTGAAGATAAAATAACGATGGAGTGCGTGTGTTTGTTACACAAGTCGTCATCAAGTACGGACTATTATATTTATTTTGTGTCTGTACAGAAATTCTTTAGGATTAACTTTTCTTGCTTTTTATATGGTGTGAAGGAGAAGATAAGAAAGTGGCTACTTACATTATGACGCTACTGAGGCTCTGCTTCAAATTTTAAGCTAATTAAGGTCAACTAGTTTTAGTTCCGTACTGAGCCTCCCTCTCTCCCCCTCCCACACATGACTCACACGGACCCACACAAACTCACACGCTTTTACACAAACCCTCACCCATTCACACAAACTCTCACACATACGTTCACTCCCACTCCCTTATACAACATTCCCACGCGTACCCAGGCAGGCGATATCTTACTCATCAGTGATGTTTATCACTACGTGGGACAAATTTTTAAGATTTCCATATATTTTTCTCGAGTCTGGGTGTTTTCATTGTAAAATATGTATTTATATACAAAATTTCATTATTTAAAAAACATATTTAAGTAGTATATCAGTCATATAGTTCCCATAACACAAGCTAGTAGCTATTGGAGTAGAGCAATGCAAGCAGCATTGCTCTGCTTCACTTTGAAGGGTATGAGTACCGATGAAATCACACACACGGAAGACTCGTTGTGTCTCAGGATTAGCAACGCGCTAGTGATACCTAGGGTTCTAGTGTGGGGGTCTAAACAAATACCACTTTCTGGTGACGTTAACGCACAGTTAATCGTGAAAGGAAAACTAAGCCTGAGGTTTTGCATAGAACCCTGGTATTGCAAGCGTCCATAAGCTTGGCAATAGGTGGGTCGTATGCTTGTTTCGCATTATAGTTGTATAAATTAAAAAATAACTTACCAAAGATACTACCGCTCTACACTTATCACGATAAATAACTACCCATATAGCAGTCTTTATGTACAATAGTAGCGATAAACTTGATTTGAATCTTCACTTTTATACAGAATGTGGCAAGATATTTTTTTTTTTATTATCAAATTTATTTATTCATACAACTATGTACAAGTAGGTATATACAAAAAATACAGATGAAACAGCTAGCTATCTAAAGACCGTTGCAAAGAAATTTTATACCGACAAATCACTTACCAAAAAGGATGTAAATCCGAAGATAAATTTTAATTTTGCACCGAAACATCCACCGTTTCTGCAACCGGGGCAGACAACGGGATATAAGGGTTCTTGTGGCACCGTGTTTGGTGAATTTTGAGGCCTCTCTGTCCCTTGAAATAGCGAGTTTGGGAACATTGCGTGCACTCAATAAGGTTGGGCACGGACACGATAGTACGGATCTCATTCATATTCCTAGTTGCATTCGACGGTTGTGTACATAGCGCCATCACAAAATATCCTTATAAATAACTTAGAACAAAATAACCAAAAGGTTTCTGAAAGACAGAGGCCGTCAGGTGGAGCGCACGCGTAGTGGGTGGAACGGCACCATGGCAACCGCGCTTCCTCCTGTTGACATACAAAATAACAACGTCTAAACTGGCTGTCAAAAGATCAAAAACAAACTACAAGGAAAGAAACCACCTTTTGGATTTTTGGAGCGATGAGGCTGTCCCTGACCTTGAGAACAATACCTAATCTCTTCCACGAGGTGGTCTAGCGGCCCCAGGGCTCGAGGCTGCCCAAAAAGCCGTGGAAAATTTTCTTTCTGAAACAATAAAAAATATGAGAGTTGTCCTGTTGACAGTTTTTTTTTTCAAGATAATTGGATTTCGATGTTAAGTCGATTGGCTGATACTGATACCCACGAATGGGAATCCTAGTGTGGGGTCAAGTCAATCATATATTCTATAAATCTGGACAAGTAGGATATTTCAAATTTAAAAATTCAACTTTTATGCATATCATTTCAGTTATGTCATAAGTCATTTCAGTTGTTCGTGCACCAATGCATTTTTTCACTCGAAAAATGTACCTATGTATTAACACGTGCTCAAACGGTACGAAGATCGTGTGACAACCGCCATGTCCTAGAACAAAAAAATCTAAGACACGTGCCATCAGTTAGCGTTCCAATAAGCGGCGATGGGCTTGCAAATTGTCACATGGATTGCTAACTATTTGTAAAATGCGGGCATGTGCCAAATGTGGCGTTTTGACGTGCCTCTGACTACCCTCTACCTGGTATCCTAAAAGTTCTTCGCACTGAGTATTTATCTGAGGATGTACTTCATGTGTTTGTTTGTTTATTTTTTTAAAGTAATTTTCTATCTGCGTAAGAAGATTAACAAAACAACTATACAAGGCGAGCGTGAATGGGATGCTTGGAAGAGGACGGCCTCGGCGAACGTACTCTGACCAAATTGAAGAAATTCTAGAGAAAGGCCAGCTCAAAAGTATGCCAGGATCGTAGCAAGCGGAAATCCTTGGTCTCTGTCTACCCCTCCAGGAAACAGGCGTTATATATGTATGTAGTAATATTTTTATAAGTTTCTTCAAAACTAACTAACTCAAAGTTTTCTGAAAATAAAACGTGACTAAGCAAAATGTAATATTGTTTTTGTAACACCCTGTTTAAGGCTTTTTAAAATAATCAATTCTGATGTAATTATCCTGTCTGGGTAGAAATACGTATTGGAGTTCCGTAGAGATTCGTGTATACCTACTAGAAAACCGATCGGTAAAACAAAGTCAATGGAAAATCACAATGTGGTAAGAAAACATGTTCACTTCTTGAATATATATGTTGGACATAATCAAAAAATCAAAACAGAATCTGTAGGTACGTGTACAATAAGTACCTACTTACTTAAACAACTTTGTAAAAAAATCACAAACAAAATCGACAGCGCCACGTGTCTCGAACGATATGATCTCATAAATATAAGAGAACACTTGCTAAATAACTGACTGACTGATTCATGAACGAACAGCCAAAACTACTAAGTCGAGTTTTTAAACATAGGTTTATTTTATAATGTGCTTATGTTTTTTAGAAATTTCCTCTTTAAGGGTGGGGGGAAATGGGTGTGTGATCTTTGTATAAAAATATTTGTTCTTTGAAGTTACTATAGTCGTAAAAAAAATGTTTTCTTACAGTTTCTTCTTACACCGTTTGAGAACACAATATTTTTTCAAGTGGGAAAATCCATTTTATTTAAAGCCGATCTTCAGAGCTAACGTTGGGCTAAAATTAGAATATATATTGTTTCGCTCTTGTTTGTCTGTCCTAGAACGAGACTATAAAAAACAAATAAGCAATCACCTACTTAGAAGGTATCTCACCTACCCAGTAGCTGTCTATTTCAAGTACATACTTACCAACTACAGAGCTTTTTAATTTCATTGATCCCATTTCATTAATCGAGTTATCTCGAGTGCAAATAAATTTGATGACAATTCCAAATTAGATTCTCGAGTGCCAGGGAGTCCTATAAAAGTATCAACAATCGCCCAAAAAATTCATTCACTGTATTATTCTAACGAATACAAAAATTGCTGGTGATTTCAAAAATGAAAGCATTTATTGTTCTCTTGAGTCTAATTTCGCTGGTTTACGGCAAAACTTTGGTGCACCATAAGCATGGTAAGTGAATTTCTGGAAACATTCGAATTTATAGCATCTGTTTATCTTCGTGTTTACCAAACATATTATTACAACCTAACAATTCATGGGTATTTCCCGTTGTCCCACGATATGCTGCTTATTACAGCCTAAATACAAATTTGCAACTCATCTACGACGTCATTTTATTTGTACCTAATCTAGAGCATGACTCGATTTATTCATAAAATACTACCACGTGTTCATATTCGTATTATAGGTGTTCATAAGTATGATAGTATGTTTAGTCTGCATGTTATTAGAAAGAAACTCTGGACCAGTAGGGCTTTTCAGGCCAGTAGGTAGGTAAGGTACTACTAGTAGTTCGCGCACTGATTTCGGTGTAAGTTGAAAATGTTTTTATACAAAATCAAGCCCGTAGATACTCAAATCATATTTACATTTCCGTATTATATAATTATTTTTATTCATTTTGGCTCTATTCAAAAAGTGAAAATTTACCATTTTAAAACGTGTTATCAACGGCCTTTCATAATAACACTTTTCATAATATGTTTTCTCTCAAAAATCCACGTTCCCATCAATTTAGTATATTTTCATCAAGATTGGATCAACCAAAAGTAAATAACGAACACATAATTCATACTCGTAAAGTTCTGAATCATCGTATCCAGCTTTTACGTAGTGTCTACGCTGTATCTACGCAGCGTCTACGCTGTATCTAAGACATAATAATCAGTAATTTTCAACAACTAATTACGGCATGTATTTGTTTCTGATTGGGCTGTGACGGTTGATAAGTAGGTACTTTTAATTGGAGTATGGCACTATCAAGGAAATTAATAAGTCCTTATTTTCTTGCAGTGTCTCAAAGATGCGTGAACATGTGGGATGAAGGCTGCATCAATGGACAACTAGGAGGTTCAGGTAATTTTTTATCCTGTTCTGTCCAGAACCGACTGGGAGGCCTAAGTCGAACCTTACCCATCGTGTACCAGGGCGTGTTTGTTTTTGTTTTGTCTATCTCACGTGTTCAATATCGACGACCTCTGCGACGCAGTAGACTTTTATCAGCTCAGCTCACGTAGAGCCGGAAAATAACTGACGTGCACGAACCTAAGCCAAGTGAACATCAGTGGAAATTGATGCCTGCATAATGATGGGAAGATCAGTTTGTAAGAACTTTCGCACGATCCTGCAAGTGTTCAATACCTACTACTGATTTTTGTAAAAGGGCAAATGTATGTGTATTATTATGTTCTCTTGGTCAGTTCGAAAATAAATAAGGATGTTGTTAGGTGGTGACGATTACTATCTGAATGGAGGAGGCTTTAACCCCGGCAAGCGATGCGTCAACATGTGGGATGAAGGCTGTATCAACGGACAGCTCGGTGGATCTGGTGAGAGCAATACCCGACTGTACTAAGATAAGGCAAAGAGGCTATAAGTTAGTCGTGTCTTACGGCCGTCTGTGAATACTCACATCAAAAAAAGTTTGCGACCATTTTGAAAAGATGAAATATTTTTCATTTCTTAAAATATACCGAATTCATTAATTGTAAAAAATACAAAATTAAGAATCAAAAAGCATAATATTTCTTAAGTTTACATATAATTCAAACAATTCGTAAGCTTATATTTAATCATACAACTATGTACAGTGGGTATATACAAAAAATATAGATAAAACTGATCGCAAACTTTTTTTGATGTGCGTGTAGTTAAAAAAACACGATATTTACATGTTTTGTGAATTTTAATGTTTCCCGATATTTCGGCACAGTTGCATGTACAATGATCACGGGAGGAACTCGATCTACCCTCTCTCTCTTTTATTGCGAAAAATACCACTACCACCGGTTCCACTATCACATTCGAGTACATCTCGGCTCCTAAACACAACACTAACAGTATCCTGACGTGCAGGTGGTGCCAAGTTTTTTCGATTCTTGAAAATCTCACCACAGGATTCCAGACTCCAGATAATTGAAAACCATCCTCTCTATTGAAATTACTGTGTTTGGTCCTCTCAATTGCCAATCTTGGTATGTTGTGGCTTTCTGTTGAGATTACCTGTGCATTATGCAGCTTAATCCACAGGTATGATGATTTGAGAGCCATCGCGACCAAGACCAAAAACAGGTTCTTGGTAGAACGTAAACCAGCGTTTTTGCCGTATATCAGAGTAACGGATACAATACCCCTCCTGACCTGATGGCAGTGTAAAGTAGCCTTTACCCGATGGACCGATACAACTTTAAGGTTACAGGAAGTTGGTGGATGGATATACACAAGAACGATCGTCACGGCCAGCTATGTCTAGCGGTGGACTTCTAAAGGCTATTCGATAATGATGATGCTATTACAAACTCCCAAGAGATATAACAAAAATTGACAGTTAACAAATTTGAAAAAGTAATTAAGCAAGAACTATATAAATGATGCTATTACAAACTCCCAAGAGATATAACAAAAATTTACAGTTAACAAATTTGAAAAAGTAATTAAGCAAGAACTATATAAAAAAACATAAAGTATCGGTTATTTAGATGATTAAAAATCTTGCCATTGAAGTTGCTCCATATCGATAAAAAATGTAGGTACCTATAATTTTGTAGAAGGATAATTAAAAAGAAAAACCAGCCTTGTTTCTTGCCCTTCTTTACTGGCTTGGTGGCGAAGGAGCAGACAATAGGTAAAATTGACGATTAAAAGTGATCCTTGTGATTTTAATAAATAAATGAATTTTGACTTTGACTGTAACATTGCTTTGTACTAGGTGGTGACGATTACTACTTGAACGGTGGAGGCTTCAATCCCGGCAAGCGATGCGTAAATATGTGGGACGAAGGCTGTATCAATGGACAACTCGGTGGATCTGGTAAACAGCACATCATGTCTACCTACTTATAAGTTTAGGAATCTACATATCAAGGAAGTTGCAAAAACATCTCTCCTTCGTCTATGCTTATCCTCGCCTGCCTGGCGATTGAAAGTTTTCTCCGTATCAATATCCGGTCTGAAGGTATACACGTACCTATTTCTGGCGCCATGCAGTAATTCTCGCATTGCCACAGCAATGCAAAACATTGCTTGCTGTAAGATTTTCGCCCGTTATATCTCAGGGTCAAAAACGCGCGAGTGATACCATGTTCCAGTTAGTTAAGTGTCCATAAGTTACGATAACCACTTACCAACCTGTGTACCGTATGATTGTTTGCGACTTTAGTTGGATAAAAAAACGTGTATAGCGCCATCTCTCGTCACATGATTGAATTATTACGTTACATCACATCACCGAAGAGCGAAGAGCAATGTACTGCTGTGAAGTTTTGCGTTCTACCCGTTGTAATGGTTTGTCTGCGACCCTTCGGTAATAAAATAATAGAATACAAAGATTATAAAATACGAGGTAACACAGAGCCCCTAGCGGCGAGTGTATGCACTATACATATCTTACTACGCGTTTACGCGATCAAAAGCTCACGCTAACCCCGGTTCCCAATTAGGCACAACTGCACAACTTTTCGTTATACCTCAAAAAAGTTTTGAAATTCTGCCATAGAGAAATAATAATAAACAACCAACTGACACATGCCTAGTCCTGACCCCACACCAGGATTCCGTGTCGTGGGTATCAGAAACGAGACGTCATCCATTTACCTACGTCGGCAGAAGCTAGTTAAAAATGTAAGTAGGTACGTAAATAACATCCATCGATATCTTTCATCCGTCGATATCAGGCACTAAGAGTAATATGGTAGGTACTTACCACAACACTCATACCCGGGAAAAACTACTTAGTTTTTTAGGTGGAGTATTTTTAGACGACTGCAGACATACACTGAGGCAGGCTCTTCCAACACAGAAAACCGAACCCTTTCGCGTCTAGTCTCTCGCACGTTGCGCCATACCTACGAGTTGGAAATAGAGTTAGGAATAGATTCCCGCTTGGGTTTTCAATTTTTGGTAGATAAAAGAGAGTTTTCGTTGGTTAACATTTTGAAAGCTAACTTCCTTTCATATATATTAATCTTTCAGGAAGTGACGATTTCTACCTTGGTGGTAGCAGTGGTTTCAACCCAGGCAAGAGATCTTTGCACGGACTCCTCTTGAAACTGCAGAATAACCAGCAGCACTTCATGTAAAGATGAAGAATAATCCACCATCCCAAAATTATTATTTTTTTGTTTTTCATCTCATTCCATTCAAACATGAAACGGCATAGGTACTTTGGAGGAATCAGGCCGAGTTCTTAATTTTTTTTTGGTTTAATTGTTCTGTCGGATCTAACATTTGTTTAAGTACCTTATACATTACATATATCAAAGTAAACAATGCTTTTTAATTATGACATTATAACGGCCGCAAAGTAGGTGGGGTCGGATCAAGACCACAAAATTATCAATAATACCCACCTAAGACTGTCCGACCCTGGGTGTCTTGAATAATACCACTTTCTGTAGGGGGAAAGATTAAATTGTATAGAAATTACATTACTTAGCTACGGAAATCTTACGTGACTACTGCCAAGATTTTCCTTCAGAAATTTGCGTTTGCGTAAAGAAATCCTAAGCGTGAGGTAATTGTCTAGACATCCTGGCATTCTTAGTCCAGTCAGGTATTTTTACGACAGATGATGATAACTTTATCTTCCCTCTGAAATGTATCTATTCTGATATTTTTCAACAGAAGCAGCAAAAAGAAAACTTTTGGTGAGTGTTGTGTAGGCTGACCATTATTTTGCGTACCGGTCAACTAGCGAGGACAAGTTTGATTGACGACTCGATAAATGTGTCAGCCATCTATGCAAGCGCACGATGTTACGGTGTGTTCGCTGATAAGTTTGACGTCTGCTAAAACAAATATACTATTCCAGGAAAGGGAGTGGAAGAAAAATTCCACTCTCGCAACAGGATAGATCAGCTGGAACAGTCCCAGCTATTGGAGATCAAATATGGGTGGGGTATGTTATACGGAGAAGATAGATAGGCCCATTCGTGTATTTTTACGGTATGTATTTAGTAGTAATAAACAGACTATACAATTCACAGAAAATTGTGGGAAACACTAAGTATAATGGTTGAAAAGCAGTAGGTAGGTAAATATAGGTCCTTAGGTGTAGAAAACTTTTGTCAGTATGTAGGGTAGGTATAAACATAGGGTTTATTTATTCTTTTTGTTCAAAACAATAGTCTAAATAGAATAAGAAAACTAAATTCAAGTTAATATAGCTTTATTACTTTTGCATAAAATTGTGCCTTTAGCACGAGGTTTTTACATTTATATATAAAAATAAGAATCATTTATTTATGTAATAATAATTTAATAATAATACATAATTGTATTTCAATTTACCTACTGCATAATATACATACCAAGGCAAATTCCTTACAATTTCTGTTACTCAAAAATTATAAAAAATCTTAAATTCTAAATACCCTGGATTTAGAATTGAGGATTTTTAATAATTTTTGAATTTAGATAAACGGTAAAGATAGACTAAATGTATGAACTTATTTACAATCTAAATGCTAAATTTGTAATTGGACGTTATATACCTACATTATAGGCACATGGCGATCAGGCTCAAAGTTGCTTGGCAAGTTTTTTTAAGTCTTTCAGTATGATATTAATGTTAAAATTACAGAAAAAAAGTATTTTCAAATACCTGCCCTACAATATCACAAAGACAAAGAAATATCATTTAATTTTAAACTGAAATGTAGTTCTCAAAATCTTTAAAATTAAGAGAGAGCAATTAAATAAAAATATACAAAAGCTATAATAAAGCGTGTTTTGTGCCAGTTTTAGTGAAAAATAAATAAATAAAGGAATAAAGTACGTAAATTCATGATGGCAACATTAATGCAAAAGAAAATAGTATTTGGTCTAAAAGATTAGATTAGTTTAAAGGTGGGTAGAAGCTTTGTGTAAGATAGTGCCGATATTATATAACTTAGAAATTAATTGGCAAATATTATGTCAGACAAAGATTAATCCTACATAGTGTTACATAAGTATCACAAGCTACCAGACTCTAGTCAATCGCCTTCTTGCAAGGCGCAGTGAATCGTTTCAATACACTGGTTCTTTTGCCATCGGTCTAAGTAGGTACTGTGGCCAAGAACTAAAAATAGGAGTCAATTTAACTTCATCGATAAATATTGCATCTGCTTAAATTTTAATCTACATAGTAGCTAAAGGCAATCATAATTAATTTTAGTGATAGATAAGGTACAGTTGTTTTTAATTTCCTTAGGAACCAACTAATTTTAATAAATCCAGAAAAGTGTTTGAAATCAAATCCAATTTGTACTGAGATCTGGTAGAATTCATAAGTACTTTATTTATGAGCTAGGTAAGGCTAAGTAAATATCTATTCAACCTTAAATACTACCATGAAGATAAATTATGCTATTGAAACTGTAGTGGTAGGAGATCATTTTAAAATTGAAAATACGGCATGATGACAAACTTGTAAATTAGCAACAAAATATGAGTGAAAAACAGTAGCCATCAGCCATATTTTAAATTGTAAAAATTATGTTCCGTCAATAGGAACTCTACAAAGTAAAAAAAATAATTACCACTAGATCTATTCCATTTTCAGTTAAAATTAGTTAAACTAATTTTTTATTGCTTGTGGCATCCTATAGGTGAGGCCCTTGTCCAGCAGTGATGTTCTGATATTTCCACTGTATGGTAAAAGCCTCCCACTTAAACAATAAAAAGCATTAAAATTCATTTTAAATCAGTTATTTTGTCCATGCCAAGGTTCTTGAGCATATTGTGGCAATTCCATTGGTAGTTTATTATATGGATTGACACTCGGTCCAGGGTTTATCGGAGCCAGTTTTGGAGGCTGTCTAAACTTAGTTGAGTATTTGTAAAAGTCTGACATTTCGAAAGGTTTTGTTTCCTCTCTGTATGGTATACATTTACCCTGCTCAATTACGGTAAGATTTTTCGGCGAGTCCAGGGAGACTCCACTGGGAGACATCACAGGACTTTGTGGCAATTGAGGACTATGTGGACTCTGTGGCACTTGATTCGGACTATGAGGAATATGACGAGGACTATGCGGTATCTGATGTGGGCTGTGGAGTACTTGGTTAGGACTTTGCATAGCAGAGTGCCGTCCCGATGAAATCATGACTTCGTAGGCTTGTGAATTGCCTATGCTTGATGTGCGTTTCAAACTAGAACTCTTTTTCAAAAGCGGATTTTCAGATTTTGTTGGTGAATCCAATGATGTCTCATACCATTGTTTCTCTTTTACTTTCATATCATTCTGAGAAAGTGGTGAGAATTTATTCATACTAACTGAGTCGAAATTTGAGTAACCAGACTTCATACTAACAGGACTCATAGCATCAGGGTAGCCTCTTCTTTCATGACAGTAATCATCAGTGGATACTTGTAGTTGCAGGTGCATAGGATGCCTTACACTATTGTGTTCTCGCAAAGGCACAGCCTTTTCTACAATATGCGGAGGCTCCTGTATATCCATTTGTGATCGATGCTGGTAAACTGGTAAAGGAGGTCGATAGCCTTCACTCATATTTTCTAAATGCTGGTTATAGTCACTGTGTGAAGTTAAATGGTATGTTTGAGTCCGTTGTAAAGTGTGGCGACGGACACTATCTGGTCTTCGTTTTGTTTGGGGTGGCATTTGCTGGTGGGGAATCCCTCCCAAATGTTGGCTCTGAGCCTTTAAATGTGAAGCATACTGATATAAAAGAGGTGTGTTCCTCACTCCATTTTGTGGTGGGTGGAAAGCAACACTACCATGAGTGTAGTTTGTAGTTATGTCGGGGTGACTTGAGCTAAAGTGAGTCTCACGCTGCCGAGACACATGTTGGGCATCTGGGGCATTATTACTATAATATATCTTGTTCATATGCTCTGTTGTCATGGTGTGGTGTCTGGCGTATGTGCCAGGATGTATCTCAGTAGGAGTATTTTCATTCACAGCCTCATGTCGACCTGCTAGCGTAGGGTAGGTGTGAGAAGTGTGCATTGAAAAAGTTTCACTGTTGCGTTCTTGAGGAGGTGATGGAAAGAAGTTAGAGCAGCTCGTATCTGGCCGTCGTATGAATCTGGGATGGCTCTTTGTTGACATACCCGAAATAGACGGCGTGGAGAGCCTGTGAGATAGATTTTTGCGTAGATTCTGATCTGAATCATGCATAGGACCGGCTCGGAAACGCCTGGAGGAGTTATCAGAGCCGTCGTGAACGTCATTACCGTCTGTGGATCTGTTCTCGCTTCGTACGCTACCCAGTCTTTCTCTTTGAGGCACTTCGGGGCTCAAAGGTGCTTCTGGAGGCATGATGCCAGTTAGCTGCACTTCCTGAACGCACAGCTTGTAAAGCTCCTCATTTTTATTAGCGAGCATTAGCTCCAATTCTTTCTTTCGAGCTTGTAACTTGAGGAGTTTGTCTTGTTTATCTGAATGCAAATCGCTACCCATTGTGCTGGTCCCCATGGTCAGCACATAAGCCAGAACACGAAACGTAATGAGCCAAAGGAACAGACACGAAAATAAACACAGAAACTCAAAGTAAAAAGGGAAAATAAACAAATAAAAATTACATTCTTTATGGTTGACACATTTTACAACAAACGCAAACACGCACGTCCATTTTTGTTTAGGACTGTTTACACGCAGCCAGCTCTCAGCCAGGTTGTCAGATTTAGACAGACAGCCGGTAAGTAACTAAGCCGTCAGCCCTGACCAGTAAAAGTACTTTATCTAGTCTGTGGTAAGACGTCAGTCGCCGTAAGACCACACGAAACGAACGTGACATAGTGTCTTTCACCTCAGATATTGTTACTAAATAATCAACATTTTTCTTTCGCCTAGCCCACGTCGCATGTGTAAACATGGTATAACATGGTATATTTTTATTTAATAAAATAACTATTAGAAAAAACTTAGTAAGTAACTAAAAGATTTAATTTAATTTATTATTTTATTTTATTAATTTTGAAATACGCCAACGTCATAAGCCTATACATATACGCATGATGTTATGAAATTAATCACTACCTAATAACAGGAACGGTTGTACCGCTCCTGTTATTTGACTGTTATTTTATACCTGTTGATCATTTGTAGCTGCCGATGAGGTTTATTGGCTGTCGGATTGTAATAGTTGTAACGTAGCTCTGCGTTGATGCGATGTAACGTAGCTTAATCATGTGCCGAGAGATGTTGCTACATCACCCCCTTTCCAGACCGGAGGTCAAATGGAGCAGGTGCCAGGTAGAGTGCTGGCTCTACCTGGTAGAGCATTGACTGACTGTACTCTGCCTTGAATTGAAACTAATGCGAGGAGCAGGAGCGTCTACGGTGTAGTAAGTGTAAAAGTCGATACGGTCCACGTGGATCTGCGGAGGCTGGTACTCGCTTGTTTGAGGTGAGAGAAAGAGAGAGAGAGAGACGAAGGAAGAAGAAGTCGGTGATAATGATGATGGCTGCTGAAAAAGTCACTGTTGAAGAGGGTTGCTTAGAATCATTTCGGAAGTAGCCACTGCGGGAGATTGCATCTTGGCTTTTTGTCTCCCAGATTGGCAATGCGTTTACCGGCTGCGTAGGTTTTTTTGTTTTATTTATTAATTATTGAATATCCGAACATGACAAAACAAACTTGTGACACTGTCATACGGTTGACAACCTGACAAATGACTGACAGGAATCTAAAACGTCAGCTGTATGTTTATCTTTTAACTATCAGAATTATCAAATTCAAGGTCTCGTCCCAGCCGATTTGAGTGGTCATGTGAATTCTCGCAGAGTATTCATGTAAATTAGTGTGTCGTAACAGCCACCCTCCCAGACCCCAACTCCGTTTGAAATTACATCCCAGCACCCCGTTAAAATGGCTTCACGATTATACAAATCCCTAATCAGCGCCGCCGATAAATTCGTGCCGTCGAAACTTCGTCCACTCTGGGAGCACGAAGCTGGTAAGAGTTTTATACTGTTTTAAGATGAAGATTAGTACATTGTGGACCTTTTAGGTATAAATAAAGCTTATTTTTATGCTTTACAGGTCCTAAAACAATTTTCTTCTGGGCTCCTGCTTTCAAATGGGTTAGTAAATGATGCGGATATGTTTAGTTGCCAAGGTCACTCTATTTATATTCATCACCTTGTTTAAGGCCATGGATAACAACACTAGACATAGGTACACTAGACTATGTAGTCTATATGATGTAGACACTTGTAATTTGTCACAATCAAGCTTAAGTACTGATTTCTTTAACTCTATTGTATTCATGGTTTGAAAATTACTAACCTGTATTCTGACAATCATGTATTCAATCCTCGTTTTATTGGCTGTCTTGAACGAATGATAATTCCTAGTTATGGTCGGTTAACATCATTTCACAAGGGGTCAATGTCATTTTTGTCCTTAAACTAGCATTTTTACTTTTTGGGTATCACAAACATAGTCCTGACCCCTGACTAGGATTCCCTCATGGGTATCAGAAACTATGAGTAGGTTGGTTCCACTACACCCTTAGAGTACATGGTTCCAGTTTCTGCTTCAAACACATTTGAAAAAATTAATGATAAATAGAAAAGCTGAATCCTATTTTTTTAAGATCTAGAAAAATGTATTTAGTTTATTCTTGAAGAAAAACCATTTAGAGACATTTTTTATTTATTTAAATAATAAACATTTTATTTCTATTCACTAAACATGGTGTTCCACATTCTTATATCCATGACACTTTCAGAGCTTGGTGGTGGCTGGCTTGGGTGACTTGAATAGGCCTGTTGAGACCTTATCCCTACCCCAGTGTGTATCTCTCGCAGCGACTGGCCTTGTATGGTCCCGTTACTCCCTTGTGATCACTCCGAAAAACTATAGTTTGTTTGCCGTCAATGTGTTTGTAGCATCTACTAACCTATATCAAATAGGCAGGTCTATTAATTATGAACAGAATAAAAATAAGGAAACTAAAAAATGATCTGTGATGTTATTTGTTTTTAGTATGGGGTCATCACTAAGTATGGGCTTGCTTTGCTCACCACCTTCATCATCACCATCTAATATGTATTAATTTGAAGGAGCTTGCTTTTCTCAACAGTTATGTTGCATAATCTATATAGGTTGTCACTCTTTTCCATGAAGTAGGTAAGTATGTGTATTTGAAATGCTTCTGCATTGTTGTTCTGATTTGTAGGGACTCGTTTCCCACAAAAGTTATGCATTAGTAGGTAGGTCTTCCTTTTTGACCCGTGACGCAAAAGGGGTGTTGTTTGAAGCCTTTGTATTTCAGTCTGTGACACAGAAGAATGGAAGGCCCAATGTTTTTTCTATTTCAAAAGCTGGTTCCTATATAGTTTTTATCACCACTCGTCACTATGGGCGCTATAGTAGATTTTGGAATGTAAAAAGGCGTAACCAATTGTAGGTATACCTAATGCAGTTTTTTGTAATAGTTTTCTATGACTTTAAGATCACACATCACTAGGGGATGAAAACCCTTGAATAGTGATGTAATTCACGATTCAAGGGTTTTTATTTTATTTACAGGTGTATATAAAATAAAACGTAAATATAAACTATAAGGTTATCATTATCTGTAACAGGCGTAACAAGAATCGAAAACTATTTTCGAAGCGATTTTCACTAAGGAGAAGCTATTCATCCTTACCATCATTAATTACACATTACTGTCATGCATTTTGTTCACAATATCATGGTGTTCCACATTCTTATGTACGTAACACTTTCAGGGCCTGGTGATGGCTGGTCTGGGTGACTTAAATCGGCCTGTTGAGACCTTATCTGTACCTCAGTCTGTGTCTCTCGCGGCTACTGGCATCATCTGGTCGCGTTACTCTCTTGTGATCATCCCGAAAAACTACAGCCTGTTTGCTGTCAATGTGTTTGTAGCTTGTACTAGCCTCTACCAAGTTAGCAGGGCTATTAAACATGAGCAAACTAAGAAAAAGGAAGCTAAAATATGATTTTGGATGATTAATGCCATCCCAACGAAAGAGTATCTCAATTTTGTAACCATTCTCTCTAGATTTCAATTAGAATTTTAAAACGGTTTAGGGCAGTCGTAACTATCCTGTAAAATCAATAGGTATAAGTAAAGATATATAGTTTTTAGGCGTAATCTCAGTGGAATAGATATATTTTTCTTTGGAAATCATTTGGTCTTGGAGCATGACTGAATAATTGAGAAGTTTAAAAAAAATGCATGCAACCATTGTGCATGAGTCGGTACAATCACAGATACCTATTATAAGTACTATGTATAGATTTATTTTCTTAGGTTTTTTAAATGTGTTCATTGTCTGCCGATAAAAAAAAGGAAAAAAGTTAAAAGTGGGTAGCCTGCAGTCATGCTATCATGGCTAAATCTAAATTATAGGCTTAGAAAAGTTAAGAAGTGGTATCCATCCACATTGTGATAATAAAGGGTTTATTGTTAAGTTTTATGACTTGTTATCAAATTGTTAGAGCTGGTTATCTAAACTGTCTCAGACAAGAGACAGATAAGACTTCTTAAATAAACATAATAGATAATATCAGCTTTAAAATGAAAAGTGTAGAATAAAAATATCTTCGAAAAACATTTGAAACGAGAAAAGCTAACTTAACTTTTATTAATAGTTTTTATTACAACATAAAATATTGCCAAATTCATTTTACAGTTGCATAGTAGGATATTTCCCTACCTTTCATGTGTGAAAGTTGCTGGCGACTTTCTACCTATTTTAAATTATTTGTAAAAGATTGATGTCTATTTTTGTAACACCTTTGGATGAAAAATATAGTTTCTTATTATTTATACTTCTCTATTGTCTTGTGTGACTGATGTCTCTTTTTGTAACACCTTTGGATGGAAAATATAGTTTCTGATTATTTATCACACCTGTTATTTATGTTTCTGTGTTGTCTTGTGATACCTACTTTATTTGCTAACAATTTCACGTTTTCATAACTATCTAACTTTAAAATGCAAGTTATGACTGGTTTTGGCAGGTTTTGGGCAGATCAACTGCAGATTGTTATTTTATTCACTTAAACCTGCAAACTATTTCAAGTAAGTTGAAAACACTAATGTCTAAAGGTAAGTACTTCCTCTGTCTATCTTATTTTGAAAAAATAGGGAGGTACTATCGGATGCTAATGTTCAAGATAACGTCAGTTTCTTCACGATGTTTGTTCTTTTACACTGTTTTAAGCATGTGGCAATGTACAAGGACTGTACCAATACCATTAAAATATTATTTGGTGGGTGCATGCTCGCTGGGATAAAAGTGGGCCATCAACAGACTTACTAACAAATGACACTACATTTGTTAGTAAGTCTGATGAAAGAACATAAACACTGAATGGATTTAATTTTTGTTTTTTTTTATAAGTGGGGAAATAATTCTTGGATTTATGCCGGACTCGTACTGGCTAAAAATACCACTGTGCTCCTTCATGACGCCTTCTCTGCCAAGATTACGGGTACGATTGCGCATTCTTCCGCGGATACCGTACCTTAACATATTGTAAAGTGGTTCAGAAAAGAGCCATTACAGGCGCTGTTATGATTTCCATAAGAACTTCGAAATGTTTGTTTCCGATTATCTTCTTACCGGCTGAATTTATTTGGACGAATTTTGACATAGAACCTACCTACATACCTAACATCGACCTGCATTAACAAATAGACTCTAAAAGCCATCTAAAAAAAGCTAATTTTCCATTTACAAAGCTCTGGCCCACACGTCCGTAGGCAATGTGCAAAACTCGAACACAGAAGGATTTTATGTTGCAGGGTCTCGTATTGGTATCTATTGATGAGTGGCGCAGACCACTCGAAAAGATATCCACGTCTCAATCAGCGACGCTCGCAGCGACCGGCCTCATCTGGACTCGGTACTGCTTGGTGATCAGACCAGTCAACTATGTTCTGTCCCTTTGTAACTTTACATTGGGACTGGCGAATGGCGTCCAGTGCTTTAGAGCGTATAGCTACCAGAAGGCTTTGCCGAATATTGCCTAGTTTTGTGCCAAATACAAAATACTTTGAGGAATGACATTGCATAATCTGAACTGCAATTTGTGTTGATTTTAATCAAAAATCGTGAGTGCTAGTGGACGGCACAGTTTGCATGGAAGGTAGATTTCCAATTTAATTAGAATGAAATAACCATAAATTGCTGTTCAGGATGGCAAGTCAGATGCAAGGCAAAGGAAGGCAATCTTCACCACACTGCAGCCAGTTGAAGTAAAAATAGATTCAAAAGTTCAATCCTTAGAAGGAAAGAGTTCACTCATTTTAATTATCAACCAATTTCAGTAAGTAGGCAGTTCTCAATTCGTATGTTTTTTGTGTGTATTTTACGCGATATCTTTGCCAATTGAAAACAGTTTTTTTTTTTTAATTTGTAGGGGTACTTCAAGGATGGCCCCATATAAATTTTATGAATATATCCACACCTAATGTTAAAAAAATGGGGCTTGGAATTTCATATTGGACTATTTATTAACTTCGTTATTTTAGGCCGGTTTTTATTTTTTCCTGAAAAAAAATATGCTTGTTTTACTGTCCATCTGGCCGCAGTGTGAAATCAGCACTTATTAAAATACTTTACTTAAAAGTAAGTATTTAAAAGCCTATATATGAAAAATCATTATTTGTCCTTTCTGGCTTTATAATTATTCACAAATTAGTCTTAATTGAAAATGTGCCAAAATTTGACTGTGAGTCGAAATTTCTTAATCTTGCCTTACATTCCAAAGAGGATTATATTTTACTTTATATTTATATGTAAATTGTGACTAACGAATTCTACAGTACCTACACACAACGTCTATTAACAGTATTCAATAGAATGATGCTAAATTCAGTACATTACTAATGCCATGTAATATTTTGCACGTATAATTTTAAGATCAGATCAAATAAACTAATTGATACTATAACATAACTGAATTTATGACACTAGCGAATTTATTGAAACTATCGAATTAATACAAAACAAAGAAAATTGGAATTTAGATAATTTAATGTACAATGTCGATTTAATAAATTATATTCTTCAATGGTTCACACTTTTAAAACCAAATAACTATTGTATAAAGTTTTATAGTTTGTAGATAACCTACTAAGATAAGTTTACTGATTAAACTTTGTAGATTTAGTGGAGAACCACATACTAATATTATTTGTCTGCATGAATAGTTGATTTTCTTAGCTTGTGTTTTAATAAATATATTGAATTGTTCTTGAATAACTTACCTATTGCTTGATTGATTATTCACTTTAATGTATTCGTAACGAAGTGTAACTTATTTTATTTTTTTAAGTGGACCATGTACGCTGTCTACATAGAACTTCAATTCGAGGCGCGTCCAAAAATCGATCCGAATATCGCTATCTCTTTTTGGCTGATGCAGACCTGCCCGTGCTTGCGCGATAGCAATATTAGCCGTTCAGAATTTGGTATACATTTGGTGGTATTCCGTAATACAACAAATTATGACTGAAAACTTGTTGTATTTTTCACAACGAATAGGTATTCTGTAACTAGACAATATAAGCTTTGAACCTAATTCTTTGAAACCAAACAATACGTAAGATATTGTTATTTTAATACGAAACAAATAAGACGAAAACCTGTCATGTATGACGTAAAAATATGCAAAATGCGATTCGTTTTCATTTCATTTTGGGTAATTATTTTGGAAAAATATATATAAATAAATACTATTCGAATACAAATATCATAATATGGTGGATATAAGCTCTAATAACAAATGATTTTGGTATAACGTTTGTATGGACAATTCATCCTGCTGGCATCTAAGTAGGAAACAATCAGAATCTAAATTATTATCTATAAACAAGTCTATTTTCATAAGTTCTTGGATTATCTAATCAATTTAGCTAATGTATTCGTAATGCAGTGTTCCTTTCTTTTAAAATTGACCATGTATGCGGTCCACTTACACTTAAACAGAATCTATATTATTACCATTTAATCCTCCACCATTTTTAGCAACCTGTCCATACTGATCGGCGCAAAATTCCTTCCAGCATCATCCGAATACATAATCACATTCCTTATAACATAGCATTGTTTATCGCCTATCTTATAAATAGGTCTTCCTTCCCTATTTTTACCGACTATCGGCACAAAAGTGATACCTTTTTCTACGCATCTTGATTCTAGTAACTCAGAGAAAGACTTCTGCTGCGTAGCGGAGGCTAAAGCATCGGCGATTCTAGAAGTTTCTTTTGAATCTATGGGTGTAAAGCGAGGCGGGGGTGGCGCTTCTACGGATTCTATGTCGGTGCTTCGATTCATCATATCTAAGGCTTTGCGGAATGCGTCGCGAACCGCTGGTTCTTTTAGGACATCTTCGGGAAACATTTTCTGTGAAAGAAAGGAAGTTCTTTAGTATAGGTAGACATGGCGTAAGCATTTTTGACTCCAAATAAAAATCAACTGGGTCTGTGATTCAGTGATGGGGTATAGTGATTAAAATTCAATTCTTAATTTTATCAATTAATATAAAAAATGGCGGACACTCAGAAAAAAATGTACGTTGCGTACGCGTTTCGTACAGCGACCGTCTCGTGAAAACATCACTGTATTGTATGTCCATGGAATGCCCAACCATGGAAAGCACACCCCTGGAAAGTACAGCCAGTATTACAAACCATTGATTTTAAATACTGGGCGTACATTCCTGGGCGTGCATTCCAGTATTAGTATTACTACAGCCAGTACAACCCTGGAAAGAACAGCCGTGGAATCCGAACCAATTTCATGCTCTGTTTTGCTCTGCCATAGTAATTTACGCTATTATTAATGTCAGTATTAGTAGTATATGTCAGTTTTTTAGAGAGATACTTACCGTTTGGTTTTATTTATTTCGAACCCAAATTTGTTGGGTAAAGTTCGGATAGCAATCCTCCTTTTCTGGGTGGTAATAAAAAATACCTAATAACCTAACCTATCCGAGACGGATTTGCCTAGGAAGGATTTTTCAGGCCAACATTAACTTATTGTTTGCATTACTTATCAATGGCAACTCTTGATTGAAAATACTTGCTCAGTGCAAACGAGGCTCGACCTCGTCATGCGACTACTTCGCATCGACCAATGAGGGCTCAAGGATATCACGAACTCTCGACCAATGAGCGTCGAGAATATTGGTTCGTAATACTGGGTGTACATTCCATGGAAGTACAATACGGTCTCCCAAACATTTTAGAGTAAAAATAATCGAAGCTTCAGCCTTACATGCATGCATGTAAGTTGAGTCATAAATGCATGCCTTGCATTGTTACTTTCACTATTTGAACAGATCGGGAGTTTATAGTTGCCGCCAACCCTATCAATCGAGTACCAAGCAAGACAAGTGATGCATGGGTTGACTGTACCTAAGCTAGCCAGCCTAGACAGAAAATATGTTTAACTAACTTATATGACTTCTTTTAAACCATGTATGTTTAATTACTCATTAATATGGTATATATGTTTATTTTTACGGAAGAACTTGAAAACGAGTTTATCGATTTTGATGAAATCGAAGTGGGGGTTTGAGACGGCTGATGAATAATCCCAAATTCCCGTTCTTGCTTTATTATAATTGTGTATTCTTCACTGGCCCCAGGAAACGGCGTAAATTCACAAAACAATTCATAAGTCGACAATTTTGAATGCATGTAATGATATTTCAAGGAGTTGAGCTGGTCAGGTTAGAAGGGGGATAATACACAATACACCCCAATGCGGGACGTCAGTGCAGACCTTAGTTCCCCCACTTAGAATTGGAATTAGAAACGTCCGTAAAGATTTCAATGAATAAACATCCATTGTCGTTAACTTTGAGCATACCTTGAACTCGGTATATGAATTGAGCACAGTGGCGTGAGCTGGGTTAGAGTTGAGCCAGGCCGCTAAGGCCGCTAGCCAGCGTGGTAGCAGCGCGCGGCTAGCTATGGCCGCTACAGTGGGGGCTCCCAGCAAGTCCAGCCAATCAACACACCATAACCAGGCAGCTGGAAACAAGAAAATTAAATTTACCATATTTTTTTAATTTTTTTGTTCGGAAGTCGGAAAATAATGGGTCACTACCAATTAGGACTAATAATCACTAGTCCAACTCAGCTTTCCCTAAAAGTCCACGCAAATTGGTGCGGTGGCGATGGCTTTCAGTACAATATGTTTGTACTGAACGCCTGATGGGTGTGGATCCATCGGTCTCTGTGGGACTCTACCTTTAGCAACTTCTTCCACCGCGCAATTTGCATGGGGTTTTTTTTTAACATCTACATGTGTATTATTCCTGTCCCATCACTAGGATTCCCTGTATCGTCGGTATCAGGAATAACCAGTACCACAACACCAAGATCCTGAACATAAATATTTACACAATTTTATACTTTTTTTTTTTGCGTTTCAATATTGTGTAATGGTAATGTCTGAAATAAAAACTCATGAATTGTATAAAAAGTACGCTCACTATTCTCTCCGCCAACCAGTTGTATCTCTGAATGGTGCAAGCAGTGCTCCAGTTTTGGCACGATATGGTGATGCAGCAGTGCAGTTAGGGTTCCGCCCCAGGCGCCCTGCCAGGCCTTCAGCACGCCGCGCGCGGAGCCGTCGGCGGGGTGCCACGCCGACAGGGCGCTTGCGAGACGCGACCGGATCAGGGGGTACACACCCGTCGATAGCGCTGAACCTGCAAATAAAATGTTAATAGCGTTATATTAGTTGTTAATAGCGGCTTGTACATCTATACTAATAATAAAGCTGAAGAGATATTTTTTTTTGTTTCAACACTCATCCTTGGTCAAATTTGATATAGGAACATTATAAATATATATATTCCATTAAAAATCATGCTACGAGCTAAGCAAAAGAAGTAATAGCGCGGTCTGGCGACACGAAGTGGTGGCTTGGACCGAGGGCAGCCGTGGCACAGCTAGTGTAAAATAAATTAATAGGACATTTATTTACTTACACTTAATCATACCTAGCCTAGGTACAATAGTCTAGCTAGGTGGCTTGTTATCATATAAAAAAATATCGGAACAGGGAGTATAGCTAGTCTATAGCGCTTACACTGCTAACTGGAAAAGGCTTGTTAAGATACATGTGGGCGCACCACAGGGAGCTTGGAAGCTAGGGCGTCAAGTTTCACTGCAGGCATCTAGCGACTCTTGAATTTGGATAGAAAGCCAGGCGGTAAGCTACTATACATGTGAGCCGTATAGGTAGACATATCGCTAGGTCAGATTCGAGGCGCCTATCTTGATGTCAGAAATCAGAATATTTATTTGCATTAATAAAGGTCAGCTAATACATGATGTTAAAATTTTATTAGGTCCTTACTACCATCCATATGGTGTGCAAATACAATATGAATTATAAAATGATAGAACTTATGCCCTAATGTTTTTATTAAAAATGTCAATAACTATTACCTACCATAAACAACTTAATCTAATACAATTCACTCCTAGTTATTGGTCATAATATAATTATTGCGTACTTTATGGTTCATCAACTGTCAAAAGCATGTATGTGATATGTGTGTTACCTGCAAGTTCATGCCACGGCAGCACCCAGCAATGTACGGGTTGCGTGTCGTGCGTCGGGTCCCAGTTCCTGACGGCTGCCAGCACGCGCGGCACTACGCATCGCGTGACCACCTCGCCCGCGACCCACGGCGGGCAGGCCTCGCTCCACGCGCGCACCGTGCGCAGCATCGGCTCGGGGACGCGCGGATTCCATACTCTGTGGATAACGACAGTTTATATTAGTCTTCGTATAATAGTTATTTATTGATAATAATAATTATAGGTCAAATAAAACAAAAATATTATAAAGTGCAATATACAAGGCCGTGTTGGCCTAGTGGGCGAAACCCCGACTTCTGATCCGGAGGTCGTGGGTTCGAACCCGGTCGTGCACCAATGGATTTTTCCACTTGAAAAATTTATGTGCGCATCAACACGTGCTCAAAACGGTGAAGGAAAACATCGTGAGGAAACCGGCATGCCCTAGAACCCATAATTCGAAGGCATGTGCCACCAGTTAGTGTTCCAATAAGCGGCGATGGGCTTGCAACCTGTCACGCGGAATGCTTACTACTTGCAAAACGCGGGCATGTACCAAATGTAATATTTGGACGTACCTCTGACTACTAAGTAGGGGTACTTGGTATCTTCAAAGATCTACTCTCACTGAGTATGTATCTGAGGATGTCAACCAAGGGGAAAACAGTCGAGAGCGTGTTTGTTTTGTTTTTTTTTTACAATATACAAAAATACCTACTTAAAAGTATGTAAAACTACTTTGTACACATCAAAAACTAAATTTTGTGCGGTTCTTTCCGTACCGCTTATTGGAAATCAGGTTTTGTAAATTGAATACAAACGAATATGATAAAGGATTTAACATATAAAATTATATTATCCTTTTAATAGCACTAGGTAGTTTTATACATCTGATATCTAGCACACAGCTGACAAAAACAAAAACTATAGATGGCGCTTCTATCATGTGTTTTAAATAAAACCTCTTTATTCAAATAAATATTACATTATGCTAATTAAATGAAATAAAACAACACCGCTACTCAATGTAAAGAGGAATTATTTGTTAATTACCAAAGTCTACAATCACTTTTTAGCTCTAATGTATGAATCCTACAAAATTAAGTAATCAGTCTCTCAGCTATAGGTATGTATTGTGAGTATGCTAATAATATATTATATAGAATATTTAGTTTTATAAATTCTAGAACCAAAAATTCGAAGGCATGTGCCAACAGTTAGTGTTCCAATAAGCGGCGATGGGCTTGCAACCTGTCATGTGGAATTATTATTTATCTGAGGATGTCCACAATAGGGAAGACAGTAATAGTGAGCTTGTTTTTTAAGATTTTTTTTATATGAAATATTATCTGTAACTTGCTAAGTTAGGTTAGGTATATGTAATTGTGTTTATCTAGGGAATAGTTTTCGTGGTATATTAATAATATAACTCTAGCATATAATTTATAACTTTTCTTGTTATTCATGCATGACCCTTGATGTACCTATTATTAAAAGAATTATTAAAATCGATTAATAACTGGCGAAGATATGATGTAACATAGATATGTCCTCCTTTTTTGAAGTATGGTTGAAAATAGTACTCACTCTGAAGCTGTGGTCAAATGTGATAGAAAGTGCTGCCACAACAGGCTAGAGTAGGCCTCCGGCGTGAGCAGCTGCCTCCATTTCAGGAAGGTGGGCAGGGGCTCCTCTGGCGCCTCCAGCGGCTGCCACGGCGCCAGCAGCGCGCTCAGCAGCGGACTGACAATGCTGCCTGCGATCTTGCCCAGACCGAACATCTCGTATTCCAGCGGGTATGACTCCTGCAAGCAATGAGTATTTATTGTTATTTTTTTGTATAACACTAAAATGGCAAACAGCAGGTAGAACATGGATAAGAGTCGCACAAGACCGAGACAAGTGGAAATGGTTGGAGGAGGCCTTAGCCAGTCTAGACTGTAACAATGCATAAACCAACTATATAATAGTTTATATAAACTATATAACCATATAAAACACAAACAGAAAAAACTCAAAAAAGATGATTAATAAAAAGTGGCAAACAAGCATACAATAGCCTTTTGGTGAGCTCATGGTACCTGCTTACTCGCTCGTTGAAGACCCTGAGACATAATGGTCAAGATTCTCATGTGCCTGTGATTTCACTGGTACCCTCTACTACCTATATACCTATATCATTTCTGTAAAACTATGCATGTCATGTAAATTTATAAATTTTCCTTTCCTTTTCTTCCTTACTACTGCTTAGCATGAAGACCCAAGACAATGGTTTTGTCTATCACCGAGAAGACAAAAAATATGTTGTCCCTCTCTTTTGTTTGATAGAATAGGTGACAGAAATAGTTTTTGTCTTCTCTTTCGTAGATATAACTTTGTCTTGGGTACTCATGCTAAACGGGCAGCTAAAATATTTTATTAAGGCTAGTTTCTGAAATTTATGTGCGCATTAACACGTGCTTAAAAATGGTGCGGAAACCAAAACTTCGAATGCATCGCTTACTGTTCCAATAAACAGAGATGAGCTTCCAACCTGTTAAAAGGAATGCGAACTACTAACACAGGCATTGACGGTTGATAAAGAAGAATGGAAGGAAAAAAGCTTGTCATGATTATGACTCAGATATCCCCCTCGCTTCGCTCGCTCGTATTTGTATTGTTGTCACCTGTAAGTCAGCCAGGACTTCGTAAGCCGTCTCCAGCGATATGTCGGGCCGGTTGAGCGCCTCAACGCGGCACAATATCGCCTGAACCTTGGCGATGATGCCGTCCTGCTCGCGCATGATCAGGTCGCACTCCTCTATCTCTCTCTCGAGCACCACGATCTCGTCCTCGGCGGCGTTCAGCTCACGCGCGTTCTGAATGATGTCCTGGAATATAGATTGTTACATGTTACCAGCGAAGAATACTGCACTTGTCCATAAATCAATTCCTGATTTACATAAAGCCAGACAGACGCACGCAACTTATCTGGCTTCGTGTAAACGAGGCAAATGAGAAAAATGTTTTCCTACCTCCAATTTTAATTCGATCTCGATGACTTTATGGTATGTTATTGACTTTAAGCATAATTTTATTACGTCAATCGCACATTAAAGTATCTGGCATACTGTTATGCGAGCTATAGCTAAGCACATTCCTACACTGCCTTTAGAAGGGACCTCCAACTGATCCACTGCTCGTAAAATTTTCATCCATTGGACGTCTGCACCGCCCGACCAATGAAGTCGTCGTGATCCATACCATTTAACAAAACACATTTAATGCCGTCATGCAGTAATGCTCGCATTGCTATGGTTCCAGTTAGAAGTGTATGGCTGTTGGGGAAATGGCAGGCTCAGAAGACTTTTTACCCTATTTCTCAGGGTAGGCAACGCGCGAGTGATACCACTGATGTTGTAAGCATCCATAGGTTACGGTATGTGGCAAAACAGTTAACATTGTCATGCTTATCTTAGAGTCTGCATCAATGCAAGACGCAGAAACGTTGCGTCGCGATCACTCATTCTGACTCTAGGAAGGAGTCAGTCAGTGCCTTCACCGATAGTACATGAACATTCGACGACTTCGGTGACGCGGTGGGCCAGTATCTGGCTGAGACGCAAGAGTGCGAGTGTTAGTGTGGGGTTAGGACTATGTATCTGTCCGTTGGGGTGTTTATTTATATTTAAGTATAATAGATACTGCCCACGGAAACGTTAGTGTAGAGTGCTATTATATAATTCATGTATAGTTTTTAACACATACCTGTTCGCAGCAGTCTAGCACGAGTGTGAGGTTGTGCACGAGCTCGGGCGCCGCGAAGTTCTCGCATTTCCGCCGCGGCTCGTGCTCGAAGCGCGGCGCGGCTGCGCGTAGCGCGTGGTACCCGCTCAGGACACGCTTCTCCTTTCCCGTCATATCGATCACGGGGACGCGAGATAGCTCAGAACTAGAAAGATATATTCATGGTTACTTCCTATTTATATGTCAACCTTACAAGACTGGGCCTTTGAACTATCGTGGGATCCCTCACTGGGCACTGCCCCTTAAACAAGCAGATTACCATTCGATTTACCGACAGCCCTGTCTAACTGAAGAAGAATCAGCTGCCCACGTAATCCTGCGGGCGTAGCAACTCAACGAGAACAAATCAACAACCTGAGAGTAACTTCGCGACGCCTGCGAAGATCCCAGGAAGTTTTTGTGCTTCTGGGCGGAGCCAGCTTTATTGGGGTCCAAGACTCGCTGCCGCCGGTGCTACCAGTGGAGTTCGTGGGGGTCATGAGTCTAAGTTAACCCAGTAATTTATCATTCGACACGCGCTTACTTTTATGAACCTCTTTGCTTTTACAACAAAAAAAGTTGGCTGTAGCCAACAGAGACTTTTTGGTTTAATGAGGTTCTGGCTTCTGAAATCACTTAATTTAACCGGCTCGCCTCGTTCTCTGGTAACTTTTGTAAGCTTTTTGTGCCCCTTTACTCCAAGAATATTAGGGCCATGAAGGAAGCATAGTTCGCTAAAAACCAGCTTGGCGTCTTTCGATAGTAAAACGAAAAACAGATAGCAATTCAATCCCTTCACTACATGGGTGGTGAGAGTCACAAGACTTCAAACGCACAGTGCAGGCAGTTCTGTCTATTTTTAAGGGTATAATGCCTTAGTTTTCTCAAGGTCAACCCTGCTGCTCGCAAGTTTTATTGTGTGAATTTAATTAAAATCTGTAATTTTTGTACAAAAAAACAATCAATATGTTATTTAAAGATAAGTGGGATTGTATAGATTGCACTGTAAATGAATCTTTGTACTGTATTATCGTGATTTAGCATTGCTGTATGCATATTGCAAATAAAGTTGAATCTAGTCCTGAATACCTGGCTAAAGTATGCATCGTAGGTTTACCCTCTTGTATAACATCTGCTGCCTCTTTGTAGAAGTAGCGTCCTTTGTGTGACTTCTTCCAGTTGTATGACTTTTCTTCAGTTCCCTTTTCTTGTTGCTCTTTCTCTTTAAGCCGTTTCTCCTCTTCTCTTTTCGCTTTTAGCTGAAAATACATTATCATTGTCAATTTGATTACAGCTTAAAGAAGGATCAAATATTAACAAAGCCATAATTGTTGTCTGATTCTTCTAGGCTTGAGGGGGCCAGTTAGGTGACAATTATGAGCCAAACAATTTTGTTAAGATTTATGTACCTACCTACCTTAATTTTAAACAAAGGTGAGAAACATTCTGTCTCTAATGCGTGTGTGATCTGTCTCAATATAATGCAATTTATTGCTAATGTTTTTGATTGCATGCAATAAATTGTATAATGTAATGAGCGCTTTACGTTAGATATGTCATGTAATATAAAACTTACAGCAGCCTTCTCAGGTCCGTAAGCGCCGATAGCGCCTCTTCCTTTCCTGACGGTAGCTTCAACTGGCGCCGAAATACCTTGCAGGTCCTTGCCGAGACCTTTGCCTGGTTGGTAACCCATCTGCAAAACAAAAACATCATCAAAACATGGTTATTTGGTTAATGTTAACTACACAACAGAATTCACAACATTTTTGTTGTGGAAACATGAACACATGCTTGCAACCTGTCACATGGAATGCTTACTACTTGCAAAATGCAGGCATGTACCAAATGTAATGTTTAGACATGCCTCTGACTACCCCCTACTTGGTATCCTCAAAGATCTACTCACTGAGTATGTATCTGAGGATGTACACCATGGGGAAGACAGTTGTGTGCATGTTTTTTTTTTTTCCTTATCCCAAAAATGAAGTCCCACCCAAGGTTGAATTTTGGGATATTATAAAAATATCATGAAAACATGAAGATTTCTTTCATTATAGATAAAAAAGAAATCATTATCCATTCTCAGGGTAGGGTATATCTCAGGGTAGGCAACATTCAAGTGATACCCCTGGTGTTGCAGGCAAACTAGGCCGGTCAAGTATGTCCGCTTTAATTGAGCACCAGTCGCATAACATAAGTGAGCACAGTTTTAAAATTTAGAGTTACACTAGTACTTAATCTATGGTGCGATGTGGGAGCATATCCCTACAGTATCCCTCTTACTAACAGATGGGCCATGTCCACTTTAATAGCAAAATAAAACTACTTTACCTGTAAAAGCAGCTTAGCTCCAATACCCTTAGTATGTTTTTCCCAGTTCCCAACATTGCCACCGAGGTTGGCTTGCCGCATTCCCTGTCCCTTTTTCCTGATGCCTGCAGTCTCCCTCTCGTCTGGTATGTTGGAATTATCATCTTCGTCTGAGCTGTCTGGAGCGAACTTGGGACGAGATGTGGAAGCTTCTGTTGATTCTAATTCTGTAAATGTAAGGTATGTTAAAATTGGACTGGTGTCATCTCAGGTAAATAACAAAAAACTTTTGAAGTGCCCCTTGTCTGTGCGTAGTTAAACACATACCTTTTTTTCCTTCTTTCTTTTTGCCTGCTTGCTGCACCCCACCCATCACAAAGCCAATGGGTGCCGAGTAGTCTTTGGGTTTGCGGGTCCTCTTGCGGATGTTGTCTTCATTATCCTCGTCATCACTATCCTTGGCCCACATACCTGAAATTAAACAAATACATCATTGCAAAATTTTAAATGTTTGTGTAACTTGGTTATCAAATCAGATGCCGATTCCCACGTAAATAGACCATGGTCTACGAAATGCTATGAACAACACCTGAATGTGTAGTAAATGAGTAGATGTAGTGCTAAATATGTAGTTATGGATTCATTACCGTAGATTTGATGCTCTTTCTTGTTTTTCCCTCGGGGCCTAGTGAAATTGAATTCATTGTCCAAATCATGATCGGTGATTTCGAAGCGAATAACCTCGTCATCAGACATCCTTAAAGTTGTTTATCACTGGAATGTTGTGCTTGTAGATCTTATTCAATAAGACTACCATTTATCGCTGATAATAATTTCACTTCTTTTAATAAATATTTTGTATCTATACCACAAACATGCAACCGAACCGAAAAGAAAAGAAACTTCAACTTCAACTATTGTTTTATGGCTATAGGAAGCTTGGCTTCCTGAGTTTGTGGTTTGTAAACTCAGCTTGGAGAAGATTAAAGGAATATTATGATTATAGAACCACGTTTAAGACGCTGCAGTCGGATTTCTCTGTTTTTAAACTGATTACTTGTAATTCCACTCGATTTCTGATAATGTTTCCTGTCTAGTTTTTTCTGGCAAGTATCAATTTTATTGCATGCTCTGCAGTCATTGTGTTATTGTGATACGCTAGCAGCATTTTACAACTGTGCAATGTTGAACGCCAAGCGAAATCGATGCTTCTTTCTATTCGTCAACTCGATTACTGACTCGACTAAGAAATAAAAGGTTAATATCAATCAACTTCAACAAGCAAATTGTCAAAATGCATTAATCAAACAAGTTGTCATTCTTGCAATGCAAATCTTTTGCATGCTCAACAATAGTTTTGTTGAATTTTTTCATTATTGCCCACAGTTTTTGAGTTAAACGACTATTTATAAAACTATAGAAGTGTTGTGAAGTCCATTTCAATAGTTTACAAGTGTCGTGAAAAGGCCACCTCGAAGTGGCGGTGTCTTATTTTTATTATTTTGCGTATCATGTAATTCTTGTGGTTTATTTTGTGGGCTCCCGTATCTATTTTCGAATCGAGAATCTTCAGTAATGTATGTATTTAAAATTCTACTCTTAGAGTTAATTCCTGGTAAAATTCAAAGGTTCAGTTATCAGTACCTCTTTCAGTGGTTTTTGTAGATGATTGTTACCTACAGAAACTCAAGGAAAATGTAATGTCAAGGTTCACAATCATTCTAGCCTGCATGATATCGATATGTTGCGTCGCTCCATAGCTGAACATACACCCTTCCTTGGTATTAAATTACAGAATGCTACCTACTATTGTGAAGAAAACATATAAATGTTTTTTCATTATTTTATCCGTGCGGAAGTGTTTACTGATTGTAAGTTTCCGACAAACCATACATATTAGCTTTTAGATAAGTCAGTTTAGTATTCATAAACTGTCACACTTTGATAACTCGGTAATGATTGTTCACATCACTACTCAGGTGATAAGTTTGATAAGGATAATATTACTATAATATTGAAAGGAAAAATTTAAACAAATATGTTTGGTTAGTAATTTGTGGATTGCCAACTTTTGTTTCATGTCTCGGGATGTTTTTTTTTATCCATCCTTTCCATAGGGGATATCCCAAGAATAAATAAATTATTTCACAAACCATTTTTTCAAACCCCTAATAAGATATTGCAAAAGTAATCAAAGGTAGAACTGCATTGATTTAAATATATATGTTACTGATCTATATTAAGTAATAGTAAGCAGTAACACAAATCTTATTTTATTGCAAATCTTGAAAAGTACCAACAATGAATGCACTTACCTAGTTTTCCAAATTTATCTAGATTGGCTACCTATGTTAAACTGTTGACTACCTACTATTGTTAAATAAGAAACAATGCAGACTCATAAATAGCATCATCTGTACAAACCTTAGCGGTTTTTAGGTGCTATTATTATTCAAAATTATTATTGTAATGCATTTTTTAATTCGTTAAATAAAAAAAAAAAAAAAAAATTATATGCAAGCGGAAACTAAGCTCATTAACTTATTATTAAATCTGAATTCCATATGCTGAATAATTATTTTCATCGAACATAAATGTTAGTGAATGTGTAAAATGTGACTGTGTGGTATTGAAAGACTTCCTGTTTTTAGTTTTATGTTTTCCTGCTCATATCAAATGCATCATCTTTTAGAAAAATATAAAACCTATTAATTTCATAAATAAATCTAGTAGGCAAATGGGAATAAGGTGTTTGTTTATATTGCTTTGCTTATTCCACCACTAACATTATAACTACTACCTTGTGTTAAGCAAACTTTACGATAGACTAATTTATAGTAGTCAGTTATGTGTATTTATTTCCTTTTAGATAGAACTAAATCATTGTTTATTCCGATATACAATCTATTGCGTAAAAATCTCGAAGCATTTTCTGTGACCTCATTTTGAACAAACTTTATATTTATAAGAGTCAATTTGTGATGTGTTTTTAAACTAAATCAAATCACTGGGTATTCTACCTATTTAAGATAGCTATGTAGATAGTTTAGGAACACTCTACTTTCAGAATTTTTATTACACTCTGTATATTCCAAATTTCTTCTAAGTAAATCTGTGTGAATCCAAATGTAGCAAGAATCCTATTTATTTCTTCTATACCTGGAAAATAGTAATACAACTTTCATTAAATATTGTACAACACCATTGTAACACAAATGTACTTGTATAAGCTATTGTGTTATTTTTATTCCCACACTTCTATAGGCTTGTTAGTTTTTTGTATAAAAGTGAGAGTTTTATAGAGAGAAAATCCTCCTATCTACACTTATATTTCTATCATATTGTCAAATACTTATTTAGTCAGACTATTTTCACAGTTAAGACTGGGTTATGTATTTATAATATCTGTGACTGGGTGAAAGTGCCTTTTATGATGGAGACAATCTTACCATGTGTGGCCATCATAGCAAAGTCAAATCAAATCAGCTTGTTCATAGCATAGTCAGTTATTGCTGCGGGTAAACATTTTCAGGTGCAGAAAGTTGAATCCTGATGAAAAAATCCTATTTCAAAATATCCCTTTAAAAATTTTCCTATTGCAGAATAATTCACTTTTAATTTCTTTGTAATTCAGAGTATGTAATGAAAAATTCCATAAGTTTCTACAAACTAACTGAGATAAAAACATGTTATTATTTAATCTAATTGTTTTAGATGTCCTCACCATAAGCCGCCACAATGAGCTGGCTCCGGAATACGTCCTTCTCGCTCGCACGCCAGCTGTCCCGCTCCCTCGACCCGCGACATGACTACGAGCCTCAAGCGTGCTATAGCTCGTTCTGCAAGCATTGGCAGCAGGCACATGACATCATCGCCAAGTCTCATGTAAAGATTTATATTACCACCACCTATTTAAGCTACCAAGCAGTAGTGCCTGGTTTTAAGGGAATGGGTGCCGATGAAATTACAGGCTTTATGAGACTTTCTACCTGTTATGCAACAAGCCCAAACCCAACGCTTGGAATAACGTTTTATGTTAAACAACTGAAGTAGGTGGCTTATGCCCAGCATTGGATTACTACAAGCTGCCAATGACGATGAACCTAGCTTCCTCAATTTCCTTCCAGCCGTCTCACCTCCACGACGACGTCCTAGGCGTGGTCAACCACCTAGAGCAGCTGACGACACTCCTGACCCTGGAGGCTCGCGCGAGGGAGCTCCACTCCGCCTCTAGCCCTGCCGAGTGCCTGGAGTACTTACTCAGTGAAAATCTACTGGACAAGCTATATGAATGGGCCATTTTAACTGGGAAGTGAGTATGCAACAACATTTAGAAACAAATCATAAACCTATAGTATAGAATAGATGATAAAAATCATCAATGGCCTGTATATGTCCACTTGAGATCAAAGTAAATTATCATACATAGTTTATATAGGCTTTAAGTAAGTAAAAAGTCATTTAGGTATGTGAGCCCTATAAGGGCGCTGCAACGTGAGTTCAATCAAGATATGTGTTACAAAAAAAACAAAATCAAATTAAATAACATTCAGTAGATTAATATGCAAAATAGTCGGTCAATAACATGTCAAAACAATTTAATATTGTAAGTAAATTAGTATATATTTATTGAATACGCAAGTAACATTTAGAATCGTCAATTGATGCTTGTGATTTCGGAGTCTGCTGAAGTCGGAGTACCGCCCACTAGGCCATCACGACACAGTAGCACCAAGTATTAGTTGAAAGTTATTGCTATCGAGTTGGTATATACATCGGTCATAGGTTACTGTTACGATTACGAGACGTGCCAGTTTCCTGGGTGAATCACTTCTATTACAAATTAATAGTAATCTTGAGCGATGTATTATTTTAATTTTAACCAGCTGATAAATTTTGGTGTTAGAAGTATATTTTTTTAGGAAAAAATAGAATATAACTTCAAATAAAGGGAAGTTGATGAACCAATATAAAACTTTACCCCTATTTTTACCATTATGGGTAGAATTGTAATATGGTAGTAAGTTACCCTTGAAGTATATGATTGAAAAAATAATCATTAAAATCGATTCACAAGTGGCGAAGATTTATCGCCTAGGTAACATACAGAAGAATTGTGAACCTCCTTTTTTGAAGTCGGTTAAAATTATCTGACTTGACTTGACTTGAATGAATTACATTTTAACTGTCCAATCAATACATTGCTGTGTCGGTAATTCAAAGTCAAAGTCAAAATTCATTTATTCATTCAAATCACAAGGATTAAATTGAAACGTCGGTATGTGAATAGGGTATTTTGTGTATATAGACCCCAATCGTGTTTTTTTTTACGATTACTAAACTAACTCTATTTGGTAGTAGTTAACGTATCAACAATACCCCAGGTGTTGCAAATTTAACCGTATTCCATACGACCGTACCTCGATAAAACATAGGATTTTTTTAGGCTTCATTTGAAAGGCACAATTTATAGGAACTTCAGCTCCACTTGTGCACCGGTTTTGTCGACTGACGGTAGAAAAAACAAAAGTTATTTCTGTTTCTCTCTTATGCCATACTGTGAGAGAAACAGAAGTATTGTCTTCTCTCCCGTAAATAAAACGGATGTATAAGTGCTATGTTACATGTGACTGTTCACATGTAACATATTTCCTCATAGAATATTAATAGTTAAGAGATCAAAGCACAGCATTGAACGTATACCGGCTGCTGACGACGATGATATAATAACGAACAATGACGCATTTCGACCAATATTTGCTTAGTAAATTAATTAAGTTCAATGCACGGTGTATGATTTATTAGCATTTTTATCGCCGTCTAGTATATAATCAGATGATCCGGTAGTGTTTGATAAGGCATTATTAATTTGCTACTGCGTGTGATATCTTTGTTCTATTTTGATCCTGTCCCTCTTTGAATCTGTTGAATAGTTCCCAAAGGAATTCGTCATTTTATTCAACACACTAAGGAACTTAAGCATGCCTACTTCTACGTCTGTAGCCACTCAAACAGAAGCGGTAGCTCGGTTCCGCTGGTGACTGAGTGCTAGCCTAAGTTTCGACACATCTCGAGAGTCGTGATCGCGACGCTCTCCCCCTGGCATCGCCTCTTGCACTGATACTTCTAGAATCTAGAAGTATCAGTGCAAGAGGCGAGGAATTTAGATAATGGCATGCCAGCTACAGCTGTGTGTGTATCATTATGACACAGAATATTAGGATCTGGCATACCTGCTTGCCAATGTGTTACTTGTTAGTGCGTGTTAGACATATTAGACTCTAGTATGATGCCGCTTGTATGCGTAACACGGCCTTAATGTGTTCACAGATACGAGAACGCAGTACGATTGGAACAGCTCAAACTCTTTGGAAATCTAGTCAGTCATTATAGTACACAGGTAACTATTAAGTCTATGAATTCCAAAATATTGGGCTACATTGGAAGATACGCCTTAGCCCGTAATTGTGTGTAAGCTAGCTTAAATTGTTAATCTTCTTTTGTCTTTTACATAGTCTAGTACCAACATAGATTATACTCAACTTAGAACCAAGAAGGTGTTCTTGGTAAAAAAAACTTGGTCTGTCTGCCACCCTGTTGATATACCCTAACACAGGGTTATAACAACTTTGTAACCTTAACAAGCAATATACGTATTGAGTATAATTTTCGGAAGTACTTTTTTTGCCCTGTGTAGTTCTAATCTCATATTGTGTTTTCAGGTCATCGCAGCAGAACCTTTCCTGAGACCTCTATTGAAACTACTTAGTAGCTTTCGCAATGAGCTCCCACCGCCTAATTTGGAAAGTAAGAATATTTTCCCTTCATTCTACCTATAGAATTTGGCTCGGAATGAGATATATTATAGATTGCAATGTCTATAATATTTTTGTTGTACAAGTCACTCAATGACCAACAAAAGCTTCATTGGTTTAGTTCATTTGTGATTTACCTGTCCCAATACATACTAGCTGTGCCACGGCCCCCGACCGATCCACGTCGCATCGCCGCCCGTCCTATGACTTATTTTGCTCGGCTCCTAAGCCTCGTAACGTGATGTTAAATAGCCTATAACCTTCCTCATGAATTTGGCTATAAAATGCCAAAAAATATTTTTCAAAATCAACGGGTAGGCCAGTGATTAGCGCGTTCATACAAAAAAAAACTCATCATTACACTAACACAAGTGAAAAATGTGACCCTTGCATGTTTTCCATTGTCTCGTTGATGAGCTTACGGTCATTAATACAAATGTCATAAACATGTGTCCGACAAGCGACCGTAGTAACTGTTATTTAATCAGTGGCTGAGCGACAGCAACTTAAACAAAGAAAACGTGTCGCCTGTCGCTGCTGCTTGTCGCCGCTGACAGACTTAAGCCTTTAAACATGAATTTATTGATGCAATTGTTAATTTCCAGGTCAATTAGTAACAGTGCTGAATCAAATATGCGTGGCGTTGATGCAAAACATGACATTCGTGGATCTCTTCTTCCTAACCACGCACGCACACAACGGATCACACTCTGAGTAAGAATCATTTTTTATATTTAATCGGCTACCATGTAATCACATGGTACCCCCGAACCCGCATATCCCGCGTCCCAGTCCGTCTGTAGTCCGAACCTGAGTGTTCAAGATTTTTCCCCGTTATATTTTTCTATCTAGACAGTTGAAAAGTAATAATTCTCACAAATAAAAAAAATAATAAATCTAGAGCTGAATCTAAAAATATAAATCGAACGTTAAAATAATTTCTAATATTATATTTGTTTTAGGTTCATCATCGTTAGGCTTTTACTGAGTTCTGTCCATCGAGAAGGTTCCTCCGGCGCGACTGCGCGAGACGCGTTGCTCTTATGCGCGACAATGTCACCGCGCAGCAAACAACTGCAGCAGTACATGCTAGCTGGCAACACCTGTCCCGTACTCGCCACTGGTGAGTTACCTTATTTATTTATATGTATTGCATAAATGGTCATACTGCCTGGGTCAAACCTCTTATGCGCGACAATTAAACCGCGCAGCAAACGACTGCCGCAGTATAGCTGGCAACATCTGCCCCGTACTCGCTACTCATTTCCATTTTTCCATAGACCGTAGCAGCGTGGCATCTGACGCTTAGTATCGTTTGACATAATGCTAAGGCCACATCTGCTTCTTATGCAATTAACTTAGTTTACGTGTCGCTCTTATTAGTGTTTAGAGTCAGAATGTTTTGAAATCACGACTGAACTTGTATAGAAAACATAAATCTGACTAATTTGACAGCACTACAATTGTTGTTATCTCTTTCTTTTGTTACTGTTAGTAAAAGAGAGCGATAGCTGACGATAAATTAAGTTTGGTTTGTGTATAGGAGAATCAACGTGTCTAGATTGTTATGGCGCCATCTGTTGAAGCATCGCTATGCTTCGTCGATCAGTCGAACACTGTTACCGATCATGACGTAGTTCATTAACATTTCGAGAGATGTCGCTGTAACTTATTCCCTGATTTGATTTCCTTCAGGTCTGAGTGGTCTCTACTCGCTTCTCCCGCGGACGCTCAACGACAAGATCTATCGCCTAACGCCAGATGATGTCAATCATGTCAATAAGCTGACTCTGTTCATTGACTCTTTGGAGTTCTGCAATGCTGTCGCACAGGTAAACCTGGTTGGTTATATATAAAGTTAACTTAATGTAAAGCCAACTTTTTGATAGTTTGGTATCACATTTGTCATAATTTTAAGTTTTTTACGGATCATGTTAATCGTAAATAGTATTTTAAGAAGTAGTCTATTTAAATACTGTTTGATTTCGAATAAAAAATATATTTTTTTGATTGCATTTTTCAGGTGGCCCACTCGTCGATTCGCAAGCACCTGCTAGACCTGCTTTACCAGGGGTTCTTAGTACCCGTGATGGGGCCTGCGCTACTCCAGGTATATATATGAACTTGGCAGGTTATGGGAGAGTGAGATGTGCCGTTTGAGTTTGAATTTCATGGAGATGGTGGGGAATTGCTTCGAAATTCATTTCGTCGGCTAGCTAACAACACCGCTTAAATCGAAATTTAGCGGTTTTGACATTTTTAATGCCCTTATATAGATCTTTTCACTGTGCTTCTGTTCATCAGTACAAACAGTGCATATTAACCAATCACAGGCAGTATTAAAAGACAAGTATGACCGCGTAAGCTTTTATGGTATTCAAACACCGCGTAAGTCCTCGATTCTCCATACATAAAAACTGTTAGCGATTTTAATTTTGTGGACTCGCGCGGAGTTGATTAAACAGTTTTTTTTTGGCTGTCCTAAAAGTTACGAAAATCAATTTACGCGGGTTGTTAGCTAGCCGACGATTTTAAGTCCCGTATTCCAGAAGTTAACTTAAGCTTGTATCGTGACTGAAGCATTATTTGTAATATTGAATTATTGCGCATTATAGAAATGTACCTTACCCGATGGGCCGATGTATTTTTTTTATACTAAGTACTAAATTGGCAAACATTCATACGGCCCACCTGTTGATAAGTGGTAAGCGTTGGTTTCATTCGCGCATTGCCGACCCTCAGACATAACAAGTGAAAAGTCTCATATACCTGTAATTTCACCTTCACCTATTTCTACCCCCAAGCAGATTACTGCTTGGGGGTAGAAATAGGTATGGTTGTCCCCGGATGAGATCTTTCATAAGGAGTCTAAAACAGAAATCATCTAAGAGGTAAATCTGTGGATCACGCCCTAGACCTATCATCATGGTATTCTGCAGAGGCCTAATGCTTAGCAGAAGACTTCAACTGTCGATGTTATTTTCAAGAAAAGCTAAAATAATAGCTTAATTTGGACATGAAACTAAGAAATATACAATCAATCAAGTATTCTGAAATACGGGTCTTGGACGTCAGTATAAAAGGGCGGAGAGTGACGTTGATGGGGCGTAATTATAGTTATATTATCACGCCGTCAATATTCCATCGTCATGTCCCGCTACGCTCGCAGTTAGACGAAGCCTATGTGTTTATATTTTTTTTAAATATAAACAAAGGAAAAATATAATTTTCACTAGAAATGGGATGTTAGCCATGATTTTTAGAGTTTTATTGCAAAACACCTCGTTCGCAGTAAAAGAGTGAGTAAGAGGGTAGATCGATTTGTCTACCTATAACATGCAAAGATTTCAGTTCCTCCCGTGATCATGGCGCATACAACTGTTCTGAAATATTAGGAAACAATCAAACTCAATAATCATGGTATAATAAATATCCCGTTTCTAGTAAAATCGTGTTTTTACCATAATAATTTCAAAGTTTTAAAATAAAACAAAATGACTAATTTAACGATGTATAATTATTGAACTAAATATTTTACTCAGTACTTCTTTTAGTATTTATTTAACGTATGTATTTTATAAACCTAATAAGTATTTATTTCAGTCTTGGCAGGTGAGAAACTAACAAATGGATAATCAGAAAGTATTATTTTATATTTTATCCACTTTGCACTTAAAACTACACTACCTTAATTCTTTTTACTTTTTCATTCTACTATATATGTATTTTCTTTGTTTTTATATTTTGTTTCGTATCTTTTGTGTGGTTTGGTGTGATTTTACTGTGTTATGTCCTTTCAACATCTTATTTTCTGCTTTCGTGTTGGTTAATTCTACTTCAAACAATATTAAGGGTTATAGTACGATTTAAAAAAAAAACCTTAATATTGTTTTAATTAAGTAACTGTTAAAATATCGTCAAATATCGGCAGTTAACGTGGCACTTTGCTCTCTCATTGTCACGTGAAAGACTATACTTACTCTGTTTCTCTTGCAAAGCGCCAAAGCAGTTGCCCAAAATTGGAAATGTTTTATAAAAACATTCATGGAATTATCATGTTATCGAAATCGTAATTTGAAAAGTTTGACCATGGAATCTTTCAAGTAAATAAAGACTAAAAATATGTCTACCATCTGTCATTTGAAGTTGAGATTTCAATAACAACGGTCATTTTAATGAGGAATGTTCTTTATGATCTGTGGTTGTTCAGTTTGACATTATAAAGATGGCTTCCCACGGTCTGTGACTTATCGGATTGCCCCGCTTGAACACAAAGGAGTCCGTAGAGGTGCGTCGGCGTCTGTGCGTTATCTCATCCGAGAAACCACAAACCGTGGGAAGCCACCTTAAGAAGCCTTTTCGTTTACAAAACTCTTTTAATCTTTTATTATACTCGCCATCCAACGGTTGTCTGGAGGAGATCGCGTCTAAGCGATAAGACCGTCCATTGTACTTTAATAAGAATACGATTTTTTGTTTTGTTGTTTATTGTGTACAGTAAAGTATTTTATTTCATTTCATTAATTCATTCAAATAGAGTCAAACTGAGTTACCACAGATAAAAAACAAAAGATCTTAATCTTATCAACGGTTGTTTCATCACGTCAAAGGCTTCCTTGCACGCACGGGTTTGGACAGCACGGGTATGGGATACTCGCCGAGCGGTTTAGTGACGGTCTGTTTATGCAAAAGAGTCTTAATTAAATTGGCAAACCATTTTAGATTGGCTTTTCATACTAACTCATGGGAAACTTCATGTGTTTTTGTGTGTTTTAACGTACATTGAATTAACATACATGTGGGACTCATTGCCTGAAACATCATGATGTATATGAAATTAATTTACAATTACCTTATTATTCCATGAATTTGTAATTAATTAGTCTTTCAATTAGTATTTTTAGAGAAACACAATTTTGCGGCTCAGCTACAAATGCGCTCCATTTTGAATTTTATACCATATTTATACATTTATAGAAACTTTAAATTCCAATGTGAAAAAATGCAATCCTACACTTCCTGTTGATCTATTGAAATTGCTTCTTATCATGTCAATTTCAGCCTCCATTCCCTGCAAATAATTCGAAATTCACGAGCTAACTAAAATCAATATACAACTTTGAATAATGCTCAAATCTATAAAACTCCTAATAATCAGAAATCCTTATTAACATGCTTACACCTAAGTTACATTTCACTTTTAAGAATCATCAACAGTACAATCAAAATTAAAATCGCCAAAATAACGTGTACGAATTCAACTAAACTAAACTAAGATTATGCACACATATTTTTATGAATCATCAAAATTATGATCGATTCGCCTTTTAAGTACTTTCAAATTTTACATAAACGTAAAAATAAAGTCAAAAAATTCAACTAAGCTATGAATAATACACTCCCTGGATACCTTATCCTTAGTACCTACCTAAAATGCTACTTTCAAAATTCGCCTTAATTTTTTTTACTTAAAAGTCGTCAAGATAACGTCGACAAATTCATCAGACAAAGTCGAGAAATTCTTTTTGCACGCCCAGAATGATTGGTAGAGAATGCTTTATATAAAAAACAAAGATGAGATTATGCACTCATACTATTTTTCATTCCTGTCTATAATCACAGAATAATTAATGAAACTAACGTAATTCCCAATTTCATGTGTAAAAATGTTTCCCATTGTAAAATTAATCATTATTTTCCCCTTGTAAAAATAATCAAAATAACTATCGTGATTCGCCAATGGAGACCTCGAAATTTTACTAAAAAGTCAGCAAAATTTCGTCAATAAATTCAATAATGTTAAGATAACACACCCTACTTTCATCCCTGTAAATCTAAGACAACCAAAAATCACATTTTGAAGACCTATAAATTGGACTAAATGTCACTGAACCGCGCTCCTGTCGTACAATGAAGCCTACTAACGTGCGAACAACCGTAGACGCGAGCGACGCCGTTGCAGAGTGGAGTCGCGGAGCAGGCGGCAGCCACGGCATACCTGGAGCTGCTGCTGCGCTGTGTCAGCGAGCGGGGACTTCTAAGGGCAATCCTACACTTCCTGTTGATCTATGAGTATGACGGCATCAAGGTCATTGACGTCATGCTGCGACGGTTGGAAGGAACATCACAGGTTAGTTGATATTGCTAGCAAAGCTCTTATTTTGCAGTCATATTCAAGAAAAAAGTACCAGGTGATCAGAATGTGGCAGGAGTTTGTAGAGCGGAGTAGACGGTACGAACTACTGAGGTCGGTCAGCGAACGGGGACTACTGAGGGCAATCCAGTACGAACGGCCAGATTATCACGGTAAATTGCGAGCGAAGTTAACCCCTTAATATTTTACATAGAAGTGTTGTGTATATATTATATCCTCGAAAGTAAAGCGAGCCACTAAGTTTTATTTGTTCCTATGCGTAAACTGAAGTGGCGAACGAAGTAAGCTCATACAGTTTTTCGTATATTTGTCTAATATTTGTCTCGGGCCTGGGTTATCTATGTATAATATGTATGTATGTAAAAAACAATATTTAAGTAGTATATCCATTGTGTAGTTCCCATAACACAAGCTCTGCGAACTTTGGGGCTAGATGATGCTGTGAAATGAAAATGTTTAAAAATTTATTTATCTTCAGTTGTCCATGGTGTCCCTCTCGCTGATGGAGACGCTGGTTAGTCTGAACTCGGAGGACGTGCTGGTCGAGCTCGCCTACAAGTACCTCCTCTCAGGCCAGCACCTTGCTGCCGCCCATCGACACAGGATCACCAGCCCTGAGCCCTATAGGAACGCGGCCGTTGCTTTTCTAGGTAAATATAAATACTTGGACTGGCCTGATTTTGACTGCCTACATGGTATTTGCTCACGTGCCAAATTCGAATGCGGCAAACATGTGAATGTGCCACACGAGGCATTTTTGACACGACTTCTTACATACCGCTTCTGACGATCCAGCCGATACATGTTTAATCATTACATAACACACACGAACACGACAAATCCGTCATAGCAGCGCGTGAGCGAAGTGAGCTCTTAAGATTCAACCTTTACCAATGCGCTCACAAAGTGTAAAGCGAAGAGAGCTCCTTAGATTCGATGTACCCTAAAATTTATGTAGTTTGCTTAGTCGTTCTTAACAGATAGTGGAGGTTAAGATTGTTCCGTCCATACCCACAACACAGTAACCTAGTGCGAGGTCAGGACTGTCTAAGCGAGCCGTAATGGACGAGGGCCTGCCGCGCCTAATCGATACGTAACTCAAAGTTATAAATCATTGTTTGTTTTTGCAGATCTAAGTCCGAAATGCTGCTCGAGACCCTTAGAAAAGACTCGCAGATGGGTGGAGGAGTTGGCGCTGAGCGGTAGAAGAGTATTGGATTACAGACAGCAAGATGAGAGACGGGTGAATGGCGTCCACGATGATATAGTTATGAGTCCTCTAGTCCACGATCTCAAGTTTTACTATGGGGTGAGTTAGATCATTGAAAGTCGTGACTGCAGACAAATAGACAGAAATTTCTAATTACATTTGTTAATACAGTTCTGAATGAAAAACATATGCATCTAAGATCGCTCTCAGAGTATTTTGATTTGTTAATACAGTTTTAAATTAAAAACATATATCCTAGATCGCTCCCAGAGTTCTGTTTGATTTTTTAAAGCAGTTCTTATTGCTTCATTTCAGAACCCCAACGAATCACTAATCGGTAACTACCACGCGTATTTATGCGACGCGCGCTTCGAGATCGTCTCCCGGACGATGGCATGCTCAAACTGGACCTACAAATACGACCAAATCACACTCAAACGCGAAACAAACAACAACAAAGAGACGAGAGATACAACGGAGAACGCGAAAGAGCAAGACAGCCTCATTTCTATCTGCACCAGCGAGTACGATACGCTGAAAACGAGCGATAGCTCCGAGAAGGAGCAACATAGTTTGACGTCTTTGACGGAAGTCGTCGAGAATGAGATTAAGAACGACGAAGCGAATCATGATAGTCTGATTTCGATAGGGGATAGCAGTGATTACGAGAGCTTTAAGAATTACGATGACGTTTTCGCGGAAGAGATGTTTAGGAAGAGGATTGGAAGAGTGGAAGAGGCGAGGGAATATGAAGAAGCGACGGTTAGGAGTTGGCGGGTTAGCGCCGAAACTATAATCGGTATGTATTTTTCTTGTGTACCCTAATATTATATAGAGGTAAAGTTAGTAATGGAAAAAAGCATAAAATACCCAGACCCGAGACAAACATTTGCAGATTATACAAACATTTGTCCTGAGGCGGGAATCGAACCCGCAACCTTCTGCGTCTCAGGCGGGCCTAGTTAAGTTATAAAAGTATGTAATTTGGAGGCTAAACGAATGGATGGAAAATGTTTATCTTCAATGTTTTAAGCACTTTTCCTACAAGCTTATAAATAAGCTTATGCTCGATATTATTTTGTTCTAGGACCACTGATAAGTAGTCTTCTGAGAAAGACTGCCCTGCTCCTCGAATCAGAAATCACCGTAAATTCCCGAATCACCAGCATCATTTCGAAACTTGCCTCTCTGCCTACTCCTCTGCTGACGACGTTGCTATTGTGTCCTGGATATGTTCTGCAGCCAAACGTGCCTTCATTATTTCAGGTAATTATTAAAAACCTTGATACTAAATAGCTAAAATTTGTTCATTTAAAAAAAACAAAAACTATCGTGAATCATTAATATTTTAAAACGAGAATTACGTCGAATCGTACCATCTGTGAAGAGTCTCGGAGTGAGTAGAAACTGCACTATGGGAACTACTTCACTGATATTCTACTTATATATATATTTTTTAAATACATACATATAACAAATAGATGGAAAACACCCAGGCAGAAATATTTGCAAATTATACAAACATTTGTCAAACTTCTGCGTCCGAAGCCGGCCTCCTCACACTGTGCCATAGAGGTCGCCAGAAAGTATAGATCATTTTAAACAGTTCTCATAAAAACGTGTCGACCAAATCTATGCTCTAATCTCGATTCAGTTTAGGATCCGCTTTATTTTACCTTAGTGTTTGATGAGTTTATTTCTAATCTCGATTCAGTTCTCATAACAAACATAAGTAAATAGATAAATAGCTAATCTTGATTGCACATAATAGTATTATAATAGGTTGGGGAAAAAGTTTCTTCGCATTTTTTAAGAAAATTCAAAACATTTTTTAATATAGTTTATTTACATTTAACTAAAGTATGTAGGTACCATTTTGTTCGATAACTTTTTGCCATTTTGTAGGCAGGGACATGATCCCATTGCTATAAAAACTTTGGGGCTTCTGTTCAAAATACCGCGACAAGTGGTTTTGGCAGTCCTCTCGTGATGTTAACCTGACACTGCCTAAAGAATTCTGAAGAGACCGAAACAGGTGGAAATCTGAAGGTGCAAGGTCAGGACTATACGGCGGATGCATTAACACATCCCAGCCAAACTCTCTTAATTTTTGCTGAGTGGCTAAAGATGTGTGAGGTCTAGCGTTATCATGATGAAAAACCACACCCCTTCTGTTGATTAACTCCGGCCGCTTTCTCTCAACTTCTTGTTTTAATCTCATCAGTTGTTCGCAGTAGAGTTCAGAATCGATGGTCCTGCCTGGTGGTAACAGCTCATAATGAATAATGCCCTTCCAATCCCACCACACACACAGCATCACCTTGTTGCGAGTTAACCCGGGTTTCGCCACAGTCTGTGAAGCCTGACCGGCCTTTGACCACGACCTTTTTCGCACGTTCTTGTCGTACGTGATCCACTTTTCATCACCAGTTATCAGCTTCTTCAAAAATGGTTCGGTTTCATTACGTCGTAATAAAGAATCACAAATGAGAACACGGTTCATTAGGTTTCTTTCAGTGAGCTCGTGAGGTACCCAAATATCGAGCTTTTTTGTGTACCCAGTTTTTTTCAAATGCGCCAAAACTGTTTTGTGGTCAATTCCCAGTTCTTCAGCTACGTCGTAACTACTGATATGCCGATCTTGCTCCACTTTTTCAAAAATGGCATCCATTTTATCCGTAATAGGGCGACCAGAGCGACGTGCATCTTTGACATCAAAATTTCCGGATTGAAAACGCTTAAACCAAATTTGTGCTACTCTCACAGACACTGCACTAGGTCCATAAACATCGCAAATTTTTTTCGCGGCTTGCGTTGCATTTTTACCTTTTTTGTAGTAAAATTTTAAAATGTATCGAATTTCTTCATTAGATTCACTCATCTTGACAGTACGAAAAACAAATAAAAATCACACATTTTCCTAATTTGAATTTGGAATTATCTTCTTTAAAATTTAAACTTTTAATGATACCAAAACCAGCCAGATACAAATAGTATAGCCAAAGAGATTTTATTACAAGTTCATACATACAATAATGCGAAAAGACTTTTTCCCCAACCTAATATAAAGGTGAACTTAATGCTATAAAGCATTCTCTTCCAGATAACCTTTGTGTATTGTGGAAAAGAAGTGTCGGTCAGGTGTTTTATGATGTAAGCGTGTGGAGAAAATTCAAAACATCGACTTACATTTGGGATTTGTTTTTTTGTGCATTGAATGTGTGTGTGGGTTGTACATTTATTGGTTGAATTATGTTTAAGTAATATTTTATTATTATTAGGCCTAGTGTTTGATGTGTTTATTTTCGTCAGGTACTTAGCAAGCTGAAAGAGGAAGTGGACGAGCTGACGGACCAGATAGACAACTCTGCTGAGCTGGTCGACAAGGCCAGAGTGTTTCTGATGCAGCGGGAACTGACGCTGCTGAATGCGCGCGCGCCTACTAACGATGATAGTAAGATACAAACAAACACGCTCACCACTGTATTCCCCATGATCGACATCCAGATACATACTTGACATCAAGTATGTAATTATTATGTATCGGAGACATACATAAATATGTATCTGAGGTGCGTCGAGTTTTGAGGATACCAAGTATCCATTATTCCAAATATATATTATCCCAAATGACATCCATCCAAAGGTTGTCTGGAAGAGATCGCTTCTTTATAAGTCCGCCTATTGTACCTTCTTAATAATAAGATTTTGTTTACTATGTTATTTGTTTAAGATGTACAATAAAGTATTTTCATTCATTCATTCACTCAATATATGGCCGCGTTTTTGCAACTAGTTTTAGTGTTAGTAGTCCACGTGAAGGAAAACAGCGTGAGGAAACCGACATACTACTTATATACTTTTTTTTTTAAATACACACATTTTATACATAGAAAACACCCAGACCCGAGACAAACATGCTTATCATACAAACATTGGCCCGCAGCGGGATACGAACTCGCAACTTTCTGCGTCTCAGGAGGGCCTTCACCCGCTGCGCCACACAGTTCGTTAAGGCATTATAAGTATTTAACTATAAGGGCGCATTAAATTTCGATCCGCAGGTCAGGCGCATAGTCGGGGTTTAATGCAAGGCGATGATTCACCGTTCAGACGGATTGAACCGAAGCGGCGAAGCATATCCACGAGCTTGTCCAACATGTTCCATAGAAGACTATCTTGTAAGTATACATAAATAACCAAGGTAAAACCAAGTTTTACCTTGACAAATTTGCGTTAGCGTGAAAGGAAAACTAAGCGTGGGGTATTTGTCTAGACACCACGGACTATGTATGTACAGACACATACATAGTCCTATATGTGACATTTGACGGATTTCTTATACAAAAGTTACAAAGTTGAGTGTAAGAGAATCGCAAAATCCCCTACTAAGTATGAATGTTTGTATTTATGTTTCTTAAATTATTATTAAATGAATAGCTTTCGTTGAAGTTTGGAATAACCATATAGTTCGTGACCTAGAATAACACATCTGGGTACCACGCAGGTGAAGCCGTGCGCTGAAGCTAGTGTCAAATGAATCAATCAGCTCAGTTTAGATCGAGACAATCTCGCTTCCGAGTTGACCCCCTTCGTTCTTTGTATCACTGTCCTTTCAAAGTCACCTTCGTTAAGATTAAAAAAACAAATTTTGACCTTTATAAAAAAAAAAAATAAGGTTCATCATCTATCCAAGAATAGGACATTGGGCAAGGAATATCGATGGGGTGTTTAATCCACTAGCACCTAAGTGGATGGTGTAAGTGGATTATTTAGTAAGTCTGATCATGCGCAATTGCATTCCCCCATCGGAAAAGACGTAAGGGACAAAAAGCAAACACTTGTAAGCAGAAATGAACATAAATGCCCCACGAACCTTCCTGATCCATCAAGACAGTCGGTTAAAAGGTGTTAGCTTAGCATATGCTACATAGGTAGGCTACCTACTTAGCGCTAGCATTCTACTGACCCAAAGCTTAACCTCCTGAGTGTCCAGTAATATCAGTTCGTTTATTGTTTCAGCATCTCCTTCCCAGGCCAACTACAGCACAAACCACTCACCCAGTCCGCAGAAGCGGCCCATCTTCACACAGGACAGCTACTGGAGCCAGTCGATAACTCTCCGCTCGATACTGAACGCTGTCCTACTCGACGAGTGGCTGAAGGAACTGGCGGCGCTTTGCGAAGAGCACGCGCTCAGACTGTCGGCGGACTGTTACGAGGATGACAGCTATATCAGGACAGTGGCCTTATGACTGGGAGATTCACGCCCTGGGCGATTGCGTGTTGTGCAGGCTGGTCAGAAAGTGTGATTCTGTGGGCTGAATAGGACAGAATCTTGGAGGAAACAAGCTGAAGCTACTAATTCATTGTCAAAACGGTCAACGACGTCCTGAGACGCGCGGGCTGAGACCCAAGAGGTGCTGGTTCGTTTCCCGCTGCGAGACACATATTGGCACGTTCTGTAGATATTTGTTCTGGGTCTGGGTGTTGTGGTACTATGGTACTCGTAGTTCCTGATACCCATGATACAGGGAATCCTATCCTAGTGTAAGGTCAGGCAGTCATTTGACAGTTGGATTAAGAAAAAAATACTAATGAATCACTGGAATATTGCCATTTGACGCAAAATATGCCACTAACCTGTAGCGTAAATTAAAAGTTGGACATAAATGGGACTCTAGAGAAATCTAGAGGAAAATCGGCCGAGGCGATGCATATTGTTGTGTTAAAAGGTTGAAAAAAAAAACTAATATAGTTTTTTAATTTAAATGTTTTGAAAGTAAATCTTAATAGTGTTGATAATTTATTGTGAGAAGTTCGGCTTGTTTCCTCCGAGTATGACAAAAATAAAATTATAAGTGATGCGTTTTAAAAACATATTGACAAAGCCTTACCCATCCAAGGATTTACGCTCATGATTGGACAGGGAATTAAATTTCCGTCCACTTTGCCTTACCCGACTAGGATGTGGCGTAAAGTATGTTGAATTTTACAACTCGTATAAAATTATACAATTATAATTACGGTAAGACTTAAAAACTTGTAAATACAGTAATTATGACAAAGTGTGACGTTCGATTTTGTTTCATAAATCGATGAATTAAAGTTATTTGTTATTTTCGTGGATGTGTTATCATTATCACGTTCTACGGCAAATGTTACTCTGTTGTGACACTGCCATTCAATCATCTATCAAGTGTACACTGACAGTGTGAATTACAGGTTGCAACAGACAGAATTGTACTTCAGAGGTTTACTGCCTCAAGCGTCAAAATACAAATTTGGTAGTTTTGCGTTAAACAACACGTCTGATGACGTCCGACCAAGGCGACCATCACACCATCACCACACGAATGTCAACCGAACTAAACGCACTGGCTTTCTCAACGATATCTGACGATGAACCGACGGCGTTCAGGGGCCTAAGCATCGAGTCTTGTTACGATATGGTTAGGCCCCTGAATACAGTGCAGGAGAGGCATAAAATGCGTGGAGTGAAAACTTCAACGCCATTTTGGGCCGGTAAACCAATCTTTATTTAACATTAGTTACAGAGATGTAACACCTCATTCCGTATTACATTGTCTGATTTTGTGATGTTGTTAACCTCTCAACGAAACCTATGAAAGGAGCTTTTTTACTCACAGTTAAAGATCAATTCCTCAGGACGTGTTCGCATTTATTTTGTCGTAAAAAAACATTAACTTCTATTAATCTTAGTGTAAATATCACTTGAGGTCTTATGCCATGTTAATATTCGTGGATTTAATGTCGTGTACCATTGTGTATTTCTTTGTATAATTATAGCTTGATGTTATATTATTCTATAGAACAAGAATGAGTTCTATTTATACTTTTAAACGGTCTAGACCCCAGATATTACTACGAACATAGGTTTATTTTATACCATAGGCATGTGTTAAGAAATTATTTTTGGAAATTTCCACTTTAAGGAAACTCCCCTTTCACTATTATGTGAGGGTGAACTTTGTATGAAAGCGTTGTTCTTTGAAGTTAGAAACATGAAATTTTGAATTACAGCTACTAACTAATCATAAATAAATAATGACTTCTTTCAGGGTTTTTGGATTCTCACATTTTAAGGGGTGGGATTGGGGTTTAAAGTTTGAAATAATGGTTGTATCGTTTTTTTTTTAAAGTTTCCACGCGTGCTTAGTCTTGGCAACAGCTAGTAGAATAATATAACGCTATGTTATTTGAGAACAAATATTTTAAAAGGTGGAGTTAGTACTGTATACCTCTGAAGTACGTAGAAATGGCATAAAGATGTAGAAAGGTTTTCAAATGTCTTTAATCGTAGAACAAATGTATGAACAATGTTTGTATCAAAATAGCGACGTAAATAGGAACAATTACACTACTGTTCACGTGTAGCAGTATTTTATCGAAATCAAAAACTAAAGTCAATGATACAACGAGTGCGTCAAAATTATGTACATTTATTTTAATATAGTTTTAAATAAGCTTAGCATCACATTACTTAACTTTTAAGTACCTAACTTTAGTATTTAATTAGTGAAAATTGTATTTTTTAAACGCGATTGCCATCAAAGAACTATTGAACTGTGATTTTCGGGATGTTTAAGAGTTTGCTAAATTGTAATTATTGACAAACTTGTTTCACATTTTCGAAACATTTTTTTTAACTTCTGAAATTTTCTATTTAATACATCACTTTATTGCTTGAACAACGTTTTAATTCATTAATATTAATTATATTTAATGATACATTTTTATTATTTGAATTTGCACTAACAATTTTCATGTTTTTGTGTTTGACTTGCAATTTTGATATGTTTGTTATTTTCGTAAAACGATTATTTCTGTGTTGTTGTTTTTAATGATTAGTTTGCATCGTATTTTACTAATGATTTATTATAAATTCTATTTCTATATTATATTTCCTATTATATTTTCTTTGTATTTTGTAATTTTTAGATGCATTTCTTAGAAATTCATGAATGACTAAGCAAAATAGAATGTACCTATAAATATTTCCGATAAGTGTGTAACTACCCTAATAGCTCAAGATTACTTTTGGATAACGTCCATTTCCGTCCGAAAAGGAAATGTAATGATTTTATTTAAACGTTTTTGTGATATTGCGCAATAACTATGTAATAAAAGACAATTTTAAAATTTTATATATATTTTAATATTTTTGTGACTAAGCTAGTGGCTCAAAATTGTAAACACCAACACATTATTTTATACATTAGTCTGTCTATGGATTGATTTGTCCGTTATGGCGTATAGGTACAGTGACTAGATATCAGCAAAATGACATAGTCAAGTCACCCAAAGTTCGTATTGAAATCTGACATTGACATTATTAACCAATAATCTGATTTGTTTTACATATATCGATTTGTTAACAAAAATAACTTTTAACACTAAAGAAAAATAACTTTAACCGCTCGCTTGCTTTTGCGCCAAACCAAAACGACTCAAATACATGCGCGCAAAACTTGACACATCGATAAGTTGTCCCTGTTTTAATAACGCGCGCAACTCGATGCCACTTAGTGATAAAATACAATTTATGACCGTCTTAAATGGAGCATTTCAAAACCAATAACTGTTTTTAAAAGGGAAAACCCTAACGAATCTATTGTAAGAATTAGCTCAATGAACCATTTAATAAAATATTAAAGAATCAGCGCTGAAAGTTAACACTTACAATATTTTCGCACCCGACTTAGTAAAATAGCTTTATTTCATTATTTTGAGTGATGAGGTATAGATTTTTTTATTTAATAAAATACTTTAATCTATAATTGACCTAATTAATCATAAATATAAATGAAGTAGTAAGAAAAAAATCCCAGAAACATTTTTTTAAAATTGGTAAATAGTTCTTGTTCGGCGCATTACGCCGCAAAACGGTGCTCGTTATTGAAACTAGATTAACACTATATCATGAGAGTGTAGACTAAAAATAATAACATGCACAGAAAGACTAGTTCAATAGCTATAATATCATATATAAGGTTTTACCATTTCTTTGAAATTCGTATCACTATTGTATGAAAAAGGAAATGTGACTACATTTAATTGAAAAAAAACATGCTATTTTCAAAAGCAGAATTCAGACACTTAGACTTAACTTTTTGGGTAAAAGTTAAAACAATAGAATAAAAATATATATAAAGTATTTAAAAATAGGAAACAATTTGTTGTAATGTTATTTTTCTATGTACATTAAAACAAAATAGAATTTTATTTTGCGCGTACTTTGACCTTGAACCAGTCAAAAGATGCAAGATGGCCGCCGATAAGGCTTGCTTTACACTATTTTGATAATAATAAATCCAGATCTATTTCTTATAAAATATACCTAGGTAATCGAATTTTTAAATATGTACATTAAACCTAATTAGTAGTTAATAAAGTAGTAAGATGAAAAGTTTAATTTAAAATATTTTGTAGATTGAGTGATAAAAATAACTATTTACCTAATCGATTACCTAGTTTCCTTAGCATTTTATATATAAGGGTGAACAAAAAAAACAGCAGAATTCTTTTAATTTATTTTAATAAAGTCAGTGTTTTTAACAAAATATACATAGGTATTGGTCCTGTAAAAATAAGCCGTTTGGGAGCCAAACTCTGCCCGCCACTCTCCTTTCCCTGACCTTTTTCCTTTGGGCACCTATAAAAAATATACTCAAAATTAAAGATAAACCTACCTACCTAAAAATCTTATAAAATATACATAATAAAAACTGGAAATCAATTGGAGTAATTTATGAATATACCAATAATTATTAGATTGGGGAAAAAATATCATCTGCCAAACAAAAATATAGTTAGTTTCACCTATAGACAAAACGATTTTCTAGTTCGTTTAAAAAATACCCAAAAAAAAAAAATAGTTTACCGTAGTAATTATTTTGTTGTACTTGCTGAAAAATCGATCTACGTAGTTACTTTTTAATTTGAAACTAAGAAGTACCAAAACCAAAAGTGTAATATAGCCTTATCCACCCAAAAACGCGAATTGCTCTTGGGTCCTACTGTTACCAACGAAACGGAAACGATTCTTGAAGTAGATGTGCGTCTGAATCCAACTGTTTTGTCCTAATCTCAACATTTATCTGCAAATTTATGTTTAAAACCAATAACTAATAGATAAAACTAAATTATTTTATATGCATAATTCGCAGAATGCTTATTTATCACAGGAAATAGTCGACAAGAAACGGCCTACTGTTACCATAACCACACCACATCGAAATAAATTAAAAATTAAGAACAGTTTGTAACAAAAACGGTTAAAAATATTACTGTATCCAAGTAGAACCTGAAATTAGCATTCTTTTGATATCTAAAACACAATAATACCATGAAAATTGAATACTTACGTGATATTTAAAAAAACGAATCACTTTCACTGCTCACAGAAACAGACAGACGGCGTGTACTGATCAAAACAACGAATGTTTTGACATTATTTTGTTCCAAGTGGTTGCTACATTGACTTGCTTGACGTTTCCAACATTATAAACATGTAATAAAACAAGTGAAAAACCACCTAGGTATAGTAGAAATAGAGTAAAAAATATAAAATGTATAAAATGCCTTTGGGTTCCATAGGACCCAAGAGCAACTTAATGAATAAAATATTGGGTCCTACAGCACCCAGGAGCAATTTAGCGTCAAAAATCTTGGGTTCTGTAGCACCCAGAAACAAGCGAGCGGCTAAGGTAGTTTATTCGATATGGCAAAAAAAACATCACGAATATTTACTTATTTTTGTTTAATTTCGTTGTTTTAAAGGTATAAAAAATAACAACGATACTGGCATTACCTTTTGTAAATCATTATATCAGAGTCTTCATGCCATGAGTGATTTCAAGATCAGCGGAGATATTCAAAAATCAATTCCCTGTTCACAGGAAAACTAGTCTGTATTTATGTATTCCCGAATTATTGTACTTACCTAATACTTGCCAGTTTTGTAACTTGCCTTAAATAATTCTACAGTAGCAACTCGACAATGCGTCTGTGCAATTCTCGTTTAAGACTCGGAAATTATATTATTCGGTCTTAAGGTATTTTGCAAGCTCTATTTTCTCAAGATCCAAACTAATTTAATATTATTATCACTGAATATTCTTAATGTTCTGTGAAAGTTCTGTTTAAGTTAAGAAAGCGTACCAGATGGAACTGATGGTCATAGCCAAATCCAAAACATAGTTTTTTTTTTATAATAGGTTGGGGAAAAAGTTTCTTCGCATTTTTTAAGAAAATTCAAAACATTTTTTAATATAGTTTATTTACATTTAACTAAAGTATGTAGGTACCATTTTGTTCGATAACTTTTTGCCATTTTGTAGGCAGGGACATGATCCCATTGCTATAAAAACTTTGGGGCTTCTGTTCAAAATACCGCGACAAGTGGTTTTGGCAGTCCTCTCGTGATGTTAACCTGACACTGCCTAAAGAATTCTGAAGAGACCGAAACAGGTGGAAATCTGAAGGTGCAAGGTCAGGACTATACGGCGGATGCATTAACACATCCCAGCCAAACTCTCTTAATTTTTGCTGAGTGGCTAAAGATGTGTGAGGTCTAGCGTTATCATGATGAAAAACCACACCCCTTCTGTTGATTAACTCCGGCCGCTTTCTCTCAACTTCTTGTTTTAATCTCATCAGTTGTTCGCAGTAGAGTTCAGAATCGATGGTCCTGCCTGGTGGTAACAGCTCATAATGAATAATGCCCTTCCAATCCCACCACACACACAGCATCACCTTGTTGCGAGTTAACCCGGGTTTCGCCACAGTCTGTGAAGCCTGACCGGCCTTTGACCACGACCTTTTTCGCACGTTCTTGTCGTACGTGATCCACTTTTCATCACCAGTTATCAGCTTCTTCAAAAATGGTTCGGTTTCATTACGTCGTAATAAAGAATCACAAATGAGAACACGGTTCATTAGGTTTCTTTCAGTGAGCTCGTGAGGTACCCAAATATCGAGCTTTTTTGTGTACCCAGTTTTTTTCAAATGCGCCAAAACTGTTTTGTGGTCAATTCCCAGTTCTTCAGCTACGTCGTAACTACTGATATGCCGATCTTGCTCCACTTTTTCAAAAATGGCATCCATTTTATCCGTAATAGGGCGACCAGAGCGACGTGCATCTTTGACATCAAAATTTCCGGATTGAAAACGCTTAAACCAAATTTGTGCTACTCTCACAGACACTGCACTAGGTCCATAAACATCGCAAATTTTTTTCGCGGCTTGCGTTGCATTTTTACCTTTTTTGTAGTAAAATTTTAAAATGTATCGAATTTCTTCATTAGATTCACTCATCTTGACAGTACGAAAAACAAATAAAAATCACACATTTTCCTAATTTGAATTTGGAATTATCTTCTTTAAAATTTAAACTTTTAATGATACCAAAACCAGCCAGATACAAATAGTATAGCCAAAGAGATTTTATTACAAGTTCATACATACAATAATGCGAAAAGACTTTTTCCCCAACCTAATATAACACATCATTTAACTATGGACTCAATTTGCGAAAGTTATTTATTTAGCCGATAAACATTTTATAAAAGGTATTAAGCGTAGACACGCTTTATAAGATTATTAGATGAAAACAATAGTTTCCGAAGATTGACGAAGATTGCTGACGTTCATAAAAGAGTTACTTTTACCTGTAGGTACGTACCTGCCTACTATCCGAATTCAGGATTTGTGAAGTAGCACAATAATCCATAGATTGTAGATGATTTACACCTAGGTACTTTGATTGGATTTTAATAAAATAATGAAATAAATTGTTTGTTTTTTAATTTAATTAAATACCCATACTATTCGTTTTAGCGGTAATCCTACTACTAGGATATCCATGGTATTATTATACCATGGATATCCTATAAATAATATATTTATTTATCTTTAGGGTCATGCTATTTCCAAAACTAGGGTTTCTTATATTTTGCGTTTTAAGCATGAAAGAGGCAAGACATTTAACAAACTTTGCTATATCCCTCATTAAAATCGAACCATACTAAAAGAAGATAAGTCGTGTTTTGTCCCTTACGCTACGTGATACTTCTGGTATCGAATACTCAATGATGAAAACCATTTCTAACACTGGTTACATACTCACACCTCACCCTTGCTCAGTAACAGGAATATACACAACCAGAGGCAGTGATGATTAAGTGTGGCTCGGTACTTGGATACGACGTACGATCGGTGTCATCGCAGCCTACCTTCGATTGCTTCTAACCTCGACAGAATTCGATTGAAAGTAATGCAGATCGAACGAGTAAAGATTCGTAACAGACGTGTTTTCGGGGTTATTAGATTTAAACATTTAAGGGGAAAGTTTGTATGGGAGTATCGGTTAACTCTGCTCCACGCGTGCAAAGCCACAGGCAACGGCTAGTCATTGTACAATAGATTAATCACAAAATGGTTGGACATGTAGGTACACAGAGATAGTCCTGAAGCTGAGCAGCGGAACGTTCTAAGAGCTGCCTGCTGCAGAACCGGGCCGTCGAAGAACAGCAGAAAAAAGCAAGCAATATTCAGATAACAAGTACTCTATTCATTTACTACTTACTTCCCACGGCTCCGCCCACATGCTACATGGATAAAAAGTAGCCGAAGAAAAGTAGCTCTTACCGTTTAGGCAGCGTTCGTAATAAACGCATTCGCAAAAACCGGGTTTTCGTCGACTTACGTTGCAAAATTGGTCTTCACGAAAAGTCCTTTTAACGTCGTAATACGTTTAGGCCGCCCGTTTTATTTTAGAAGATTTGGTGATTTATATATTATTGTTATTTATTAATTGAAATTCAATTCAGTAGCCGATTTCAGTTGTCCTTTTCCAGTGAGTTAAACGGTAAAAAGAGACACAGAGTTGAACGAGACGAAAAGTAAATTCAGCAGCATTCACACCGTTAATGTGAGTCACGATCTCCCCAATACTCAATATTGACCTCTGTGGCGTAGTGGGCGAAGGCCCGTCTAAGACGCAGAAAGTTGCGGGTTCGATTCCCGCCGCAGGACAAATGTTTGTGTCTGCGAATTTTTGTCACGGGTCTGGGTGTTTTCTATCTAAGATGTGATATATTTACAACAAGCTCTGCTTACTTAGGGGCTATATGATGATGTGTGAAAAATGTCCAGCATTATTATTATGATTACTTATATCTACTAGAGCTGTTCCAACAATTATGTAGACATTTTTTTATAGTATTATCGTGAAATTGTTCTAATAGTTCCGAAAATAAAATAAGATTCACACAGCATCGTCTAGCCCCAAACTAAGCAGAGCTTGTACTATGGGAACTACATGACTGATACAATTATATACATAGATATCACCCAAACCCGAGCAAATTTTAGCAGATCATAGGTAGGTACAAACATTTTGCACGTTCATAGCTTCCTAGTCACAGACTACTAGTATGCTAACGCATATCCTAGTCTGTGGTCACATTGTACGTGGTATAGTTTTCAGATTTTAACAATATTTTTGGCGTTTATTTTTCATTTCATGTCACGTAACGGATGTTCGATATACCATAGATTAAATATTTTACAAATGAGCCTTGACGTCTAGGTGACGTTATGTCGTAATTATTTTTTGTTTTCTCTATGTAGTATTTATAGGTAAACTATATAAGCTTCTCTCGCACTCTTTTACACCATCCGAGGTTCAACCGTTGCGTGGTTCATATAAATCAAGCATAATAAAATGGTGTTGGTTACAAAAGATACAATTTTCATTATAAGGAAGAAAATAATGTTATCTATAATTGATAATTTATTTACATGACAGACCAAAATGATGAATAAGACTATCAACTATAAACACTTAAAAGTAGGAAAACGTTAGCGTAGGCATGTACCTACCTACCTAACCACATAATTATTTATAATATTTTATGAGTAAGGAAAAGGTTTTATAATAAGACTGGATATGTACGAGTTTAGCGTTAAATGACATCCTCGACATGTTCAAGCTAAAATTGTCAGTAAATTGTCATAGATCGAGAATTTCGGCTTGAGTAAAAAAAAAAAAATTTTTCAATGTCGTCTCGTGGGGCAATATGTTTGAGAGAAATTCATTTCTAAAACAGAGTACTTGTATTGCAATAAGGTACATGTACGATTTGCAATTTTGCAAATTCTTAGAAACTTCATTCGCTAAGGCCATAAAGGTTCTGTTGAGAACCTTCATGGTCTAATCGTTCCCACAAGAAGTTCCTGCAATACCATAGCGTTGTTTAGGTTCTAAATCAATTATCAATAATGAAGGACAAACTCAAAGGCCCTCAAAACCACATAAGCCATTTAGAAACAGACTCATCGATCCGGGAATCCAAGAAGACATTGAAACCCGTTAGTCGGATTTCGTACGACAAGCCAACGCCTTTGGACTTCGATGCTTTCATTCCCTGGGTGTGTCTGGAGTGGCAGTCACCAGAGACTGTTGTAGTCACGAGAGTGATTCAAGGCTAGTTCCACAAATATACCTAATAAGTCTATGGCCATGACTTAATTTGCCAGATAGTAGATGGCCCAAAGTCCGACTTTACGTAGATACCTAATGATGGGTAGTTATTGGCCTTTGTGCTAACCGAGTACCTTAGCTGATGAGAGCAAAATTTAACAAACCATGCATCTCACTATTCGGACTACCATCTGAGATAGCGTAACTTTTTGACAAAAACCTAGTTCACAGAATAGACGGACGCAATAACACCGCTCCTAGGGTGGGAGTTACAAAGCCGTCGCACGAATTTCGATAAATAAAATCACAGGGGTAGAAGAGGTGGACTCCCCCATTCCAACTGTACCACTCTCAAAGTTAAGAATTAAATAGTTTCCGAAAATTTAAGAATATTATTGCGACTATACCACGTACTTTACTATTCTCCTGCTAACCTTCAAAGGTACTTCCTCATGAGCATCGTCCGCGACCACGCGCGACGCTCGAAATTACGTTTTAAGTACTTACTGAAAAATTTAAATACTAACAAAATTTGAATGAGGCATATATGTACCCCTAATTTCCACAAAGAAGAAGAAATAGGGTTAAATTAGGTTTAACGTTCGCATTGATAAATAAATAATAAATAATGCTGGACATTTTTCACACAGCATCATCTAGATCCAAACTAAGCAGAGCTTGTATTATGGGAACTACATGACTTATATACTTTTTTTTGTAAATACTTACATACATATTATACATAGACCCAGACCCGCGCAGCGGGCCTTCGCCCACTGCGCCACAGAGGTCGTCAATGATGCACCAATGTGCATCAATGCGCACGCTGCGTTTAGGCTCGTGCTTGTGTTTTTATGTTCCTACTTCTGGAGGAGTTCACCCTTTCCACCTTTTTCTTCTTTTTTTATCTATATCCGAGCGACGGCCTTCTGAATCCCAACACTGCTCCTATCTACGACCCGCGACATTGACCGTCCCCTACCCATCTTGCTACTTAAGGGCAGGCTGATAAGGTGTCCGTGCCCCCCTTATAAGGCAGTTAAAACTCCTTCTCGACTTACATGTGGCACGATATATTTTTACAGATGAATACTTAAAGCAAGAAAACAGAAGATCCTCTTCCTCCCGCTCCAAAACTACAAAAAGCCTCAAACTAAGGCACGAAGAATCTAGCACCGAACCGAAAAAGAGCGCGGACCCATCTGCCCCATCGGCTACTGATTTCATGACCTGTGATTCTGACAGTGCCGTGCCTGTCAAAGCTTACTACGATAACAAAGGACACCTTATCGAAATTGCAATCATAGGCTGTCCTATTGAAATACACAGGAAAGTGATCCAAGCGTTCAGTCTCTGCTTACCTTTTCATTCTCTACTTACAAAATTGACAATTCGAAAGGGTGGGGTCAACACTTCTCTTATACACGAAATCGGTAAAATGCTCCCACATTCAAATCTAACAGACGTTTGCCTTGATGATTGCGGTCTTACTGAAGGGAATTACGAGACCCTTTTAGATCAAACTTCCCAACTAAAATATCTGTCTTTAAACAGATGCGGCATTAAAAACTCTGTGTGCAAGAACATTGCTGCCAAGATCGATTTTGGATCTTCTGGTTCCTCCCTCCTCGTCTTAGAACTGGGTTCGAATCTGATTTCGGACACAGGAGCTAAAGCTATAGCAGAAAGTCTGAGACGAAATCGTCGCTTGCTCCACTTAAATTTATCAGGGAATAAGATTACTGACGATGGAGCAGCTTCAATGCTAGTCCATTTGATGGAATTCAAGTTAACTTGGGACGAAATAGTCGACGCCAGACAACGAAAATTAAAATACACGGAAAAGAAACTGGAGGTATACGCAAGCTGTTATGAAGAAGTATTGAAACAACAAAGAGCAGAAATGTTATCCAGGAGCAGTATTACTAGAAGGTCTTTCAAAATCAAGAATTTAAAGGGTTTGAAAAAAGATAAAAATAAAGAATCTAGGAAGAATCCATCCGTTTTTGTCGAACAGAAATCGGCTGTGGAGGTAGCGATAGTTATGACCATGGATATAGTGGGGAAATTCACTGATCCTTATGACGAAAATAGTGTTGAGAAAAAAGATGATTGTTCTCATTCGAAAGGTAATATGGTATTGTGCTCCTTGAACTTGGCCTACAACAATTTGAGCTTCATATCAATTCAAAAGATTTACGAGGTCTTAAAGTATCAAAGTATGATGGACAAGCCTTCTGGAGCAACGGGGTTAATGAGAGTTGTTTATTATGGAAATGAACTTCCATATCATTGCGTGGAATACGACAGAATTGAAATGTTTTTGAAGAAGGTGGTCAATGACAATGCTCCCGCCGAAAGTAAAGAGATAAGAGATAAGAAGCGAACTATTTCAGCCCCAGCTTCTAAAAGATCTTTGAAGATATAATTAGTTTTACTAACTATTCAACGTTCAGGTTGGTAAATGAATAAATCTAGGTTCTTAATTGTTTAGTTTGTAATGGAAAAGTAAACCTTACCTACTTTTAAGTTAGTAATTATATTATACTTTAAGAAGAACCTTACCTTTTAAGTTAGTTGATTATGGTAGAACCTACTATAAAGTTGTAAGTAAGTGCTAAGTTTTAGTTATCTAGAGCAATAAGTTCTTGAAAGTTCGACGATAGATTACTTAACGGTTAATGTTTGTTTTAATAAAGTACATATTTTAAGTTTTCCTAGTCTGGAGTAAGTACTGAATAAATAGTTATTATTATTCTTTTTCTTTATCGATATATTTTTTTTTATATATTCTATAAAAAAAATATAATATTATTTTATTATTATTATTATTATTTTCGTATATTAGGTAAGGCGCTTAAATGAAACAGTGGTTAACCACTGTAGGAAAAAGGTGGCGTTATGCACTGTAATAAAGCTGTTTTATTCTAATCGTCCTGATTGAACTTTGAGTAGCGTTTCTGAAAATAGCAAAAATGCTCTATTTTTTAACGTAGTGGTTATTTCCTCTATGTTTTTTGCTATGGCAATAAAATATTTTTGTCATACTTTTTAAAATTTTGTTTTATTTTGACATATTTATCCATAGTTCGTAATAGTTCGTTTGCTACGTTTAGCAAATATATTTTGTACGTTAGGTACATGTTAGCTTTCATAGTAAGTCTGTGTAAACGTAGTGTTTATTTACCCTATGAGTTTGTGTGGTCTGTGATAAGCATCTCTAGTAAGTCTGTTACCTACATACCAGATGTATTTTTTTAGAATTTGAATTTTATATCCATTTAATTTGCTATTATTTATATTTTTATAATGGATGATGTAAAACTAAAGCCACATAAGTCCCAATCCATGAAGTCCGTTCGATCGGTTCGATCGGTTCGATCGTTAAAATCTGCGTTTGACTATAATATTCCTGATGAGAAGCCTTTGGACTTAGATGAGTTTATATCATTGGCATGCAAGAAATTTAACTGTCCCTGTAAGATTCATGTGAAAAAGGACGTTCAAGTTGGTAAGAGATGTTGGTTTTTCCATTAGATAGGCATTTGCGTAAAATAATATATATTGTTGAATCTATATGATGTAAATTCATTTTTAGATGAATACGCCAAAATAATAAAGCAAGAAAGCGCCGTCAAATACAAAAGAATAAGTTTAGCTGCACCCTATGCAAAGTTAGCCGCTTCACCAGATTCTGAGAAGGAAACAGAAGAAACAGCCTCTAGAATGAGCGTAGATGCAGATTCCATAACCATAACTGCTTTTTACGATAGCTTGAACAGAGTGGCAGAAATATTGATACAGAAAATAAAGGTGCCTAGAATATTGATACAAATCCTTGGCATAATTATACCTCGGTATCTGCAGCTCACAAAGATGGTTATAAAAAAATGTCGCATTAATGCTTACACGATATACGAAATAAGCAAGTTCCTATCACTAACTACGATCACTGAAATTTGCCTCGATGATTCAACGATACCTGAGGCAAACTACGCCTTGTTACTAGAGAAGCAATCAAAACTGACAAGCCTATCTCTTTGTAGATGCAATATAAACGACGAAGTCTGCGAGCAAATAGCATCTAAACTACATTTTTTGGAACCCGCAGAAGCTACACTATCAACTCTAAATCTATCGTCCAACCACATAACGGATAAAGGAGCAAAACATTTAGGAGAAGCTCTTAGAACTAATAGAAATTTGCGGTATTTGAACTTAGCCGATAATCGGATAGGTGATGAAGGCGCTAACCACATTTTCCACGCACTAATAGATTTTCCTCTGACTTATGACGAAACTATGAGCAAACGGCGTAGGTATATGGAGTATCTGAGGGCAAGACAGGCACTTTACTTAAAGTTTTTGACACAATGCGACTCTAAATCACTAGATGATTTCAGCATGATGAGTAAAAAATCGGCTAAAAAACCTACACCAATATCCTTGAAGAATAAACTCAGGAAAGATAAGAAGTACAGTGTGACTACCGATGATTTTAATCACGTCAGAGCTGAAATGATGGCCGGTGAACTGATCGGTCCTTTTACAGATCCCTATTTATCTACTTTTACCAAATTCGTCGATGGCTATTCTCATTGTGTTGGAAACATGGTGCTTTGTTACTTAAATCTTAGCTATAACAGTCTGTCTTACGTGAGTTTAAAGAAACTGCAGACGGTTTTGTTCTACCAAAGCGTCAAAAAACAGTCGACTCAGACCGGCTTAATGAAAGTGTTGGTTGAGGGTAATCCATTACCTATCTCCTGTAGCGAGATGGAACGCATAAGCGAGATGTTGCATAGAAACGTTGTCAATTTCAGCGCGAAATACGTAACGAACAAACTTAGAGGTCGCGCTAGAATCTCTGTCATACCTGAAAGGAAATAAAACTGCTTCTGCTCATACAATGATTTTATTCAATAAATGTGTATATACGTACAGTGCTATAACTAACTATTAACTAAAGCATAAATACATCTAAAATAATTTTCTTCCGAACCTAAATACAAAAAAAACTAGTGATTATGGTAACTCTCTTGAAAAATTGGACATGCATAGTGATTAATTAATAAAAAGCAAAAATTAATGTACGTAAGTCATAAAATCATCACAAATTAAATAAAAAGAGTAACTACCTACAACAATAGTCACTAAAAATAAAATAGACAGCACCAACGTTTTCGTTCGTCTACAACATGCTTCTCATTGTAGATCAGTATCTGGTTCCAAACAAAATTTTGGCAAATTATTCTAAAATACTGTTCTAACTAAAATTACCTCGTTATCACACGTTTTCTTCCAGTTTTCTCAACCAAAAACCTGGAAACTAGTGTTGGGAATCCATTTCTAATACTGGCGGCGTTGCCTAAGATCTTTTTAAAACGAAACTCTTTAGTTTCTAGGTGGAAGATACTCTCTGTTAGGTTGCTGTGGTCTTCCATTCCCCCTAGAAGGGAAACTGGGTCCATTGGGTTTTCCTGACGGATAACCTTGATTTTGGGTACCCTGGCTTCCAGGGTAACTCGATCCAGATCCATCATAACCCGAATTGGGCCTTGTGCCTGGATAGCTGGTCGAGGGACTTGAGTTTCCAGGGTAAGATGTGCCTTGAGGTGAACTACTGGGGTACGGCGTCGAAGGTCCGGAGCTTGGATAGCTAGATTGTCCTTGAGAGCTGGGGTATGCAATACTTCCGGAGAAGGGCAGCCCGCCACTTGATGGATAAGGAGTTGAGCTTCCCGGATAGTTTGAAGGTCCTGAGCCTGGGTAAGATGACTGACCTTGAGCTCCTGGACTTCCTGGGTAGTTGGAAGATGGGCTCTGAGTTCCAGAGCCAGGGTATCCTGGGCCACCCTGTCCGCCACTTCCAGGGTAAGAAGGTCCTCGTGGGCCTTGATTGTAATCTCCGAAGCTTGACAAGTCGCCTTGGTTGGACACGCTATTAGAGGCATCGTAGATAGCAGCATTTATCCTGTAAAGTTCAGGAGCCGCGCTACAGTCGAACTGATTCCACCACACGCAGACAAAGTCTTGCTGAGAGAAGACGGTTCCGTTCGGGCAAAGGAAGTCATAGGTCTTGTTATTGGCGCAGACGTGGAACACCTGGCAACGAGTTTCTACATCTGCATAGTAACCTGGGTACTGTTGAGCATCACATTTAAACCCTGTCTGAGGTATCTCAGTCAGAATTGGGTAATCGATATCAGGTGTTCCAGGAATAGCCGAATAGTCACCGCCTTCGTATGCTCCGGAGTCGTCACTGCCGAATCCGGAACTACTCGGTCCAAACCCTTGACCGGGGTAGTTCTGTCCAGATGATCCAGGGAATCCGCCAGATAGAGGCACGCGTCCAGCACCTCCTTGCCCAGGGCCACCTTGTCCGGGATAAGAAGATCCAGATTGCCCGGGGTAGTTGCCAGACGGGCCATTAGGACCTTGGCCAGGGTATGGTTGTTCCTGCCCTGGATACCCTGATCCTGATTGTCCTCTCGTCCCACTCGTGCCAGGATAGCCCGAGTTTGGTCCACTTGGGTAGTCTGTAGGTCCTGATGGGTATCTTGGGGTGGAACTGGGATATCCTGGGGTAGACCCAGCCGAGTAATCGTCACTCTGTGGCCGGAGAGGGTAGGGGGTGGTGGATGGATACCCACCAGGTCCGGAAGGTCCGGACGGCCCTGAAGGGTAGCCAGACCCGGGCCGATTTGAGGAAGGTCCCTGTCCGGGGCCAGACGGGTACCCGGACGTAGGTCCTTGCTGCTGCCCTTGACTGAATGGTTTCCCTGGTTTGCTATAATCGTATCCGCTTTGGGCGACGGCCAGAGTCAGTAACACTGAAAAAGAAAATTGGATGTAAATAATTATTAATTAAATAACTACCACTCACATTACTTGGTGGAGAAAGCTCATCCACAAAATAGTCTATCTTAAGTGCGAGTGTTGAATTGACCATGGACAAATAACCACTTAAAGTTGCATTATGTAGGTATCTTCATTGACCTTGAAGATTAAATCTCCTTAGCTCATCTGACCGACCTTTCGTGTACTACTCTACATACCCAGAATCGTTGCGAAACAACGGATGCAATACAATTCTACAATTCGCAGAAACAGCGAAACAAGCCAAATTGAATGAGATCCCACAATAAAACCTATTCAGTGATGGATCTTCCACGATCAGATAGTCCGTTTAGTTTCCTCATTACCTATGTTTCGAAAGTGTCTCAAAGGCTGATCCCACGTGATCGAAAGGACGCATTTATGTGTTAAACAGATTGTTTTATATACACATATCGTACATTTAAAAAGTAAAGCTTTTATTACAATTGTAAAACGTCTATTGGGCTTTGAACGTGTACATAAATGATAGTAAAAAGTGGAATTACGCTATTTTGAGTATGTAGGGAATTAGAACCCATTTTCGTGTGAATCTACTATATATATAAAAATAAAAAACAAAATAAATAAACTAAAACAGGCAAATACAAGAATATTCTTGCAAATTTTTTAAACACCCGACGTATTTTCAATCAATCCAACAACCTATTACGTCAAACGCATGTACGAGCTCCTTACGACACGAGTGAAAATGACTTGACTTTATCAAACAATTATGGGGGTTCCACGATAATATTAGTGACCCTTGACCGAGTTAGACGCCGATACCAGTAAGCCGGTAGACAGGCATCACATGTTTTCTACGTGATCTAAACTGTTTCGGTGTGGTCCCACGCGATGTCATCTTGCCTATTGTGCCCGGGGTGTGATGTGGAGCAAAACGTTTGGTCACTTAAGACTTTGGCTAATTGTATACGTAACATCTACCTAATCTACGAGGTATAATCTACAGATGACCTCTATATTGTGCTGATGGAAGTATCTACCTAAGGCTGCAGGGAACTGATCCATGATTTTGTAGTTTTTAATTCTGTGAATGAGAACGCACACTGAATGCGGTAGTGCGGTTCTATAAATTGACAGTTCTGTTATACGAGGTTCGCATAAAGCAGTAACGCTACACACTTCATTAAAACTTCAACGTATTAACCTAGAAAATACTTCAACGCGCTCTTTTTCGTAATTTAAGTATTTTGTTTACAAATTTTCCGTATTATGATTTTTTTATCATTCAAAATCATTCATTCATAATCATATTTATTAATAATATATGCTAAGTAGGTACACCTTATAAACCTATAGTAGTTTGTCTAAGGTGCATTTAAGTTATATAGATAGGTTAGTGTAATTTCCGCAATGCCAATAAACATAGAATTAAAGAAAAACACGACTCGTGAATTTCTTTACGCTTTTTTATATTGAAATCGGTCTATCCGTTAGGTGAGGTATGTCACAGACATATATAGACATACACATACAGATTCACAAAGTTGTTGCGTCGGAGATTAAAAACGCATAAAACGTAGAATTCATTAAAATTTATTTGAAATTAAAAGAGTTATAGTTTCACATATTTCTCCAATCATACACGCTCACGACAGTCTTCCCCATGGTGGACTTCCTCAGATACATACTCAGTGAGTAGATAACTACCCCCAAGTAGGGGATAGTCAGAGGCACGTCCAAACTTTACATTTGGTACATGCCCGCGTTTTGCAAGTAGTAAGCATTCCACGTGACAGGTTGCAAGCCCATCGCCGCTTATTGGAACACTACCTGTTGGCACATGCCTTCGAATTTTTGGTTCTAGAGCATACCGATTTCCTCACGATGTTTTCCTTCACCGTTTTGAGCACGTGTTAATGCGCACATAAATTTTTCGAGTGGAAAAATCCATTGGTGCACGGCCGGGTTTGAACCCACAACATCTGGATCAGAGGTCGGGGTATCACCCACTAGGCCAACACGGCTATCTCCAATCATATTGACATGAAAATGTTTAGCTAACATAAGATATCGAATATCAATTTAATTTAATTATAATGTTAAATGACAAAGTCTGATTAATTTAATTTATGTCGTATTTTCAAATTAGATTAATAGTTAAATACTATTACGAAATTGACACTAAAAAAGTTCTTTCAACTAATTTTATGTGATTTTTTATCTAATTATAATCACAGACCAGTTCTTTAACTGGTTTGTGTTAAAATGTAGATAAATCAATGTCTTTTGGAATTTTCTCCACATGATTTTTTTTTTTAATTTGATTTATAGATACATATTGTCTTCCTTAAATCTAAGGTCTTGCGTGCTGACTTTTGTGGTGTTCAACCGTATTTTTTTTGGTACCATTACCATGGTATCGTTTGATTGGTGTACGTATACTACGACCTCTAGGCTTCTTGAAGAAGGACATATCGCAAATTGCCTCCGGTAGTAAGTAGTTGAGACCAACCACACGCAAACGTAATTTCGTTAAGAACCTGAGAACTGATGCGCCCTGTTTTGCAATGTTCAGAGTATGAACAGTCTTAAAAGAGCTTTACGACTCGTGGGTTCAAAAACAGCTACGCATCCAGAGACCATGACGTGATAACCGTACCTACCTTCGATCAAAGTCCTTAGGTATCACGTACCTATGTAGATACTATGTACACATGTAAACTTCATGTAATTTTCGTACAGTCCGTTCCATCCAAACGTCTGGTAGAAAACTACTTAGAAAAAAGAATACCCTTTGTACAATAAAGTAAAAGTTTTAATATGGCAGTTACGAAAACAGGGAACAGTAAGTAAACAGATCAATAGCTATCTTCATGAAGGTTCTTTTGATGCTTTTGACGCGGATTTCAACATGATGTAAGTATCCCTACTAGTAAGTATTTAATTATCATCATTAATCTGTAAAATTCCAGTGCCATGTGATGGTCTTGAGCTACCTCCATCAACGAACTTCCTGCAATGTCTGCAATAAACCTTGACAGCTTCTAAGTTCACCTGTAACTAGACGTTACAAGTTTCTATAAAAAAAGGGCCACTAATGTTTAAATCTCCTTTAGATTTTATATTTTAGTGTAGATGCTCAATAGTTTGTTGTTTTACGGCTAGAGTGAAGCTATATTCGGTCAGCTATGTTGTATAGTTACTTTTGGATCTCGGGTCATTTATGCAATATGCGATTAGACTACTACTGTTTAAGATTACATTTTATAACTAGTTTTTACAGTAGCGGCGAGCCAAGTGATCTAAATGCAGATTCACACAGTCATTAGGCTAATGTTTTTATTGAATAACAAAAACAACAGTAGGTCATTTCCTTAGGAACAATTAGAAACACGTAAGTTCTAAATTTCGCGCTTTTGAAATTTAGACCGACTTTAAAAATATATACTAATATATATTTTTTACTGGTTTATTTCGTCAATGTAATTTAAATTCAAATTCTTTATTTATTAAATGTAACATAACGGATGAACTTACATCTAAAGATATAATACATATTTGAAAAAACATCATGCCAATTTTATTTATGTTTTCCAATTTAAATAAAATTTTGGGATTTCCACGTACCTATCTCAATCTTTTTAAATATTACTTGTCTGGTTCTATTTGTAACTACATTTTTGTATGATTTGTCATAGTGCTAGACAAACATCATCCATATAAAAATGACCCTGATATCACTTTCCTGAATGGAGGTCAAAAGATAAATTGAATATTTTTTAAGAATCTTGGTCGCTTTTTCAGCAAAATCTGCCTCTTTCGAGATAGTTTCAATATCCTGTAGATTTTTTTTAACCTGTACAGTAATTTCATCACTTTTATTTAAAAATCTTTGTTCTTGTCGAACAAAGATAGTATCGAATCTCTATCATCAACCATTATCATTACCACAGTCAACGACGCCTCAGTATTGCGAATGGCTCCCATTATCGCTATAACGGTCCTTTAACCAAAGTGTTCCCTGTTAAGGTTGGAAAATCATAGCAATTCATAAAATTGCAACATCTCTGACAGGCATAACGTTTTATTTTTTATAAGATTTTATGATGATAACACGCATTGTAGCGAGATTTGAACGCTAAATCACAGTTATTATAATACTTAGCTTAAGTATAAATAAATAATTCTGGATATATTTCACACAGCCCCAAAGTAAGCAGAGCTTGTGTTATGGGAACTACATGACTGATATACTACTTATATACGTTTTTTTTGTAAATACATACATATAATACATAGAAAACACCCAAATACCGAGACAAATAATTGCATATGCAAACATTTGTCCCGCGGCGGGAATCGAACCTGCAACTTACGGTAACTTTATTGATAGTTTTTATAAAAGAATTGGAATATTTCGAGTAATCGTGTAGTATAAATAAAACATGCTCATAACTGGACATCTTAGATCCGTACTCAGTGCGCAGATCTATGAAGAAAACAAGTAGTCAGAGACATGTCCAAACCCTGTAATTAACATATGCCCGCGTTTTGAATAATAGGTTGCAAGCTCATTGCTGCATAGTGGAACACTAATCGATGACTTTTTGTTTCTAGGCCTTTTTTTCTTGTTTTGTATGATGTTTTCCTTCACGCTTAAGGGTGAAGATAAAACATCATTTTTCTAAAAATTCTATTAGGGTTCAAACCTACTATCTTCCGATCGGAAGTCGGGATACAGATTACTAGACCAACATGGCTCTAAGGTGTTTCTAGCGAGGTGCTGCAAACCTAACGAGGTGATGGAGCCCCATTTTCTCAATCATCACATGATTCATATAGGTCACAAAGTCCTGCATCGTCCTGTAAATGTAGTTTCGAATCGCCCTGAATACCGCTTTCTAGAGAGTACCCCCAACTCGGGAAGTGTTCCATTTATGAAATGTACCACCGCAAGCTTGCTTCTGACCCGGCGCGGGCGCATCAATCGTGGTTAGCCGTCACGATTGGAAAATAGAACAATGAAACTAGGAAGCTTCCTTTTAAATGAAAACTTTGCTCTACATTTACAGAGCTTTGGCCTTTATTAACAGGATGGTAGAGACGACTTTGACGTGTCGTGCAGAGATGGAACTAATTTAGCTCGGTTTGTGACACCGTTTCTTCAGCTATTGGGTGAGAGATTGCAAAATGGTACCTAAGGCATTTTGAAAGACCGAGTTGGATCTTCTTGGACTAAGTATGACTTAAGGGGCTGGATACGCTATACATATTTGTTTAGCAATTTCGTTATAATAGTATGTGGCGGTAAAAGTATGGTTATATACATCATTATTGCTTAGAATCCTGTTGTTTCCAAAATACGATTTTTCTTTTTTTTTCGATAGATATGTCAAATAATTGCAATGCCCCTAAAAATAGCACTTGTGTCAAAAAAAACTGTTATTGCCCAACTTTTATCGATTAAATATAGAAAATATTGCATTTGAAATTCGTTGGTGCGGCTTCATTTTGATGGTCTAATTCGGCAGCTGTCTGCCTCTTAATGCTTTATTAATGTATCCCTAACATTAGGCCAGGAACACACAGCGGCAACAATAAGGCGCCTTCAGCTATTACTTAGATAGGTGCCTTATCCTTAGACATTTCTGATTCTAGTGAAATTCTGTCAGTCCAGAATTGCAACTTTATTGGCTGGATATTAAATATAAAAATTTAATACGGCGAATAGATAATTAGCCGTGTTTTTTTTAATTCTTACTGTCCAGTTTTAAGTCAGCAGTTGTAGTATCGTGCAAGAATCCATTCATTAAGCAATAAGAATCCATAAATAGTACTCAATATTAAGCTTTAGTATGAACTAAAGCTAGTTTTAGTTCAAACTACCTACTTAATCACTTCCAAAATGTTTTTTTTTTATTAAATGTCTAGCGTTGTTTGAAAAATACCAAAATTATATAACGATTATCCAATTGCCTCAAACAGCGTTGGCTTGTGAAACCGACTAAAGTTCTTGAGCGTTGCGTTAAGTAGTTTTTGTTATATCTTCATACCGACAATAGGAATTAGTGGGAGCTTAAAATAATAAGAGCCACGAAGCTTTTAGTTCCACCAATTTATTTTACACGCTCAAGTTTATTTACCTCTTATTAGACTCATCAGCTAATTGCTCTATGTCGAAATTACTTAGCCATGTGTTTCAATTGTTTTTCGATGATTTGTTATTTAAATAATTTAAATTGGTCACGATTTGAACAAAATGATCTATAATAGATCATTAGAAAATTCTTTAATGTAATTTGTATTGTAAATATTTAATGAGTTACGCTGATTGGTAGAGACGAGACTGGTGCATAATTGCACAATATTGCCTTCTATTTATGAGGTAGGTACTCATTATGATGTGGTATTTGTTATCTTCCTTTGTCTCGACAAATGTATATAAGCCTAGACCTTCTCTTCTACGGAATAGAGGTATGTGATTAAAACTCGTGAATTGGTATTCACGAGTTTTGGTGGTATTCGTCAATTTATGTTATCCAAACGCACTGTGGGACAGCGGTGACTAAACAGGGATACTTAACAAATAGTTTTGGAAGATTCCGCCCGTGCATGCGTTCAAGGCAAATGGGTATAGCCTGAGCCTTTCCGTGACACATAAACTACTGCTGCAGATGCAACGAAACTGAACCAAAAAGTTCGGACGTATATTTTTTAGTCGTTTTTGATCTATTAATTAATTTGTTGACTTTACTCTGTAACCACAGAATCCTTAACTGAAGTTGCCAAAAAATATATTGAGATTTAAGCGATATTGCTAGTATACAAGTTAATTTTGACAACATTAGAAAACTCCGACGTCTATTTCCATATCGATTTCACCCACTAGTTACTTGTTACAATACAATATCTTAAAACTATCCTGGAACACAATATATAATTTGAGATAAATGGTAATAGAAAAGCACACAGATACGTTTACAAACAACCTCTTGTTTGTCAAACACAAAATGTGTGTTCTATTGGCGTTGCATGGTGGAAAAAATAATAAATGAATAAACTCATTCATGGGATTATTACGTCACGGGTAAAAAGTAACAGAATGGGATTATCATAACCGATATATAACCACGTTTTTCTTCTTTTCCTGAAAGTAATAACCTGTGGCGCAGTGGGCGAAAGACAAATGTTTGTATGATCTGCAAATATTTGTCTCGGGTCTGGCTGTTTTCTATATATTATATTATGTATGTATTAACAAATAAAAAAAAAGTATATAGGTAAGTAGTATATCAGTCATGTAGTTCCCATAATACAAGATTGCTTAATTTGAGGCTATGTGTGAAAAATGACCCGCTTTAAAAAAAAGTGACATCGCCAAACTTATTTAATAATAATAATAATGCTGGACATTTTCACACAGTATCGCCTAGCCCCAAAGTTAGCAGAGCTTGTGTTGTGGGAACTGCTTGACTGATATACGACCTATATATATATTTTAAATACATACATATTATATAGAGAACACAATTGAAGAGTTGGTTTTTACTATGTTTCTTTAAAGACCTTGTAAGATAACATACGCGTGCGTTCACAACAAAGATGGATGAAAGATCTTATTATAATGATAGATTCGTAATAACAGTGAAATTGGTCAGAACTCAGAAGGCAATCTGTCATTTTGTATAATGAGTGCTTATGTGCGCATACGCATCAGAAAGGTCGAATACGTGAGCTACGTGTGTTGAAACTTGTCAGATCTTCCGTGTTATTAGTATGGGGTCAAATAACTTGGCCATTTTATTAGCACTACTTTTAAAACACACATCCAATTTGAACATTGTATGGAGTACGCCCGCACTATTGAATAATATATTATCTGTGAACGGAAAAGGAACGTCACTTTTGGCAGGCAGTTGACTTTTGGATCCGTATGTTTCGAGGTGGTAAATAAACGTTTTATAGGTAGGTATACATATTACAACATATTTTATTTATACAAACATTGGGGCGGTGTACCTACCGCCCACCAATGCGGTAGAGGAGATCATGATTTGACACGAACATAATTAAAAATATGGGTCGTGTTGGTATCCAATATATTCCCTTAGTCAATTTACGGAAAGATCCACAACACTCCAGACATAGACAAGCGTCTAAAGCGCTTTAAGCGGTTGTACGTTTGTTTGCTTGTTACCATTTATCTTATAATTTAATTATTCTTATCGGATTTGCTGTCGATTTGTATGTCATCAAGGATGGTTCTTAGGGTTTATCGCCTAGGTATAACAAGTCACAAAGGTGCACTGCAATCAATGATGTAAATACTTAGGGTTTTCAAATACCGATCCACCAAAGATCCACTATAATCGCGAAATAATCTAAATAGAATCTAATAGAAACAATAGAATCGCGCCAGATAACGAGATGCCATGTGATAACCTTCATTTATTTTACATTCTCATCTCCGCTCCGTATATATTATGTGGAGTATTTTGTGTATGTAAAATTGAAATTTTCATTAGAATACTCACTGCAAAACGTTGACGAACGCAGCATGGTGTTGGTGCTGCTAAAATACTATCAAGATCTGAAACAAATATAACAAAACACTGTAAGGTACGTAAACGAGTAAGAATAGATTCAATGCGTGAATGGGTATATGAAACTATTGTCAATAGGTAGTTCCTATTTTGTATTGCCCATAGATAACAAACAAAGACACACTAACCTATTCAACTAGGTAACAAGAACCTATACCTACCTAGGTAATTATTGCTCTTAGCCCACAAAAGGTCTATTCAATACAATCGTACCTCGTAGTTTGCCTACAAAAATTGAACGAATTCTATTGAATTACACAGTGGCGCAGTGGGCGAAGGTCCGTCAGAAACGTAGAAGGTTGCGTGTTCGACTCCTACCGCGGGATAAATGTTTGTATGATCTGCAAATATTTTGTCTCGGGTCTGGGTGTTTTCTATGTATAACATGAAGGTATTTACAAAACAAATGTATATAAGTAGTATTTCAGTCATGTAGTTTGTCTATTCCCACCTGTTCTGTCGGCAGAACTACTGGGAATGTTTCCATAACACAAGTTGGTTGGCACTGCTTAATTTGGAGCTAGATGATGCTGTGTAAAAATGTCCAGCATTATTATTATTAACTTACTAAACAAATCTATAAAATTAGGTATATTCTAGATTCGGTCCTAGTACTTACCTATCTGTAGTTTAAAAAACACGTTCACAACTATTATGCCCTTCCTGGACATCCTCAGATCTACACTCAAGTGAATTGCTAAGTAATTGTTTGGTATTGACATTACTTTTATTTATACTTAGTTTTCTACCACAATACGCGGCACATCTGAATGACAGATAAATAATACCTTACCTAGGCAGACAGACCCCAAAATCAGTACGTAGACCCATGAGATTACCAAGCAGTCAGAAGCGAACATTATGTTTGGCATGTACCCACGTCATGCATAATAGTTGCACGGGTTGCAAGCCCATAGCAGATTATTGGAACACTACCGATGGTACACTCTGTCGAAGTTTTAGTTCTACGGCATGCCTACTAGGATTTTCTCACAATGTTTACCTTAACCGTTTTGAGCACGTGTTAAGAAACAAGATAAGTACATTCTGTTTAGGGAGGTATGAAATGGCGTGACCAGGGCATCACTGCGATGCTTGGGGCGTTAGCAATGGATTTCCTATTACAAATAATACCTACTGACCAAGGTACTATTACCTACCTACTTAGATAAGTTATTTAACATTTGCATAGGTGACATGCAGTGAAGGCATTGTTTTTTAAATAAATTCATAGAGTTTTGCTGGAATACTAACGAATAATTTTTGAATACGTAAAAAGTATTTAGGTGTTTGGAGCTCAATTTTTAACCCGGGACGACAGGGGTCATCATATAAGTTTGCTCTAAGAGGTTGTTTGTCTGTCTGTTTTCTACGAAATGGCTTATGCGTTTTTTTGCAATTTGTGTCTTAAAGGGTGGTTCTTAAATAGGTTTAACGCTACATGTTACTTGGGGGCTCTGCAATCAATGATGATAACACTTAGGGGATTTTAAAATTCTGTAAAAATAATTTGTTTTTAACCTTTGGTCACCACATTTGTTCTTTCCAGCTGCGATGCTTTCAACAGTGTCATAAATTCACAATTAAAGTAGAACGGACACAAACAAAAAATGAACCGGTGATATTGATAATAAAGTAATGGTCAGGAAAGAAAGCGGAATTTCGATTAAGCTGAATAAAACAAAAATAAGAATGCGATGATTTTTTAAACCACATAAGTGATAAAAAACGGTGAATAAATTATAATTAAAAAAACAGTAATAAAGCGCGAAGGAGAGCCTATAACTTTTTGATACTGTTCATACCAGTGTTATGAACAGCTAGGTCTCCAAGGCGGCGTGCAAAAAGTGGATGAGAATAGCCAAAAACCGGGCTCAGGAGCGTGTATTGGGAGAGGCCAATGTCCGGCAGTGGACTGAGCTGATGATGATAGTATCAGTGTTGCGAGATTCAGATCTGGTTCGCGTTCTAAAGAACGCGAATCAGATTTGACCAGCTTTAGCTGGTCTATGATGTCTCCGAAGTTTCGGAACGAGATTATAAGAGTTGTGATTAAATCGCCTATTGTTCTAGCTGAGCGGTGGTTAAATACCGTTATTTTGGACAAAATGTTTAGTTATCTCTATGATTTATCGGTCGAAACTTAAATCTTGAATTCAATGGTTTTTGAGAAAGTTGATTTTTATTAGATAAAGAGAATCAGGTGGAATGAGGCAGAATGGGCAAGCTGAAATGTAGCTGCTGAAGTGTTCTCAAGTGGCGATTACGGGAGTGAATAGTGAAAGACGGCCTCCGATAGACCAATGACAGTTAGTTGTGACGGTCGCAGAAATTCGGTGGATTGAGGAATAACAATAAAATAATAGATTGTTCAACAGGGGACTAAAACGAGATATTTCGAGCGACAGCTAGGCAGACTATAGAATCGAGTATGGAATGGTTTTAGTCCCGAGTTAAACACTCTACTTTGCACTTATATTGCGGGAAAATAAAATAAGCTATACAGTATTACATGAATTCTAGAGATATCGCGACAATACCAAATTTATAAAAAATCTTGTTGACAAAAGCACTATGCGTTAGTGTTACAGACAACGATGGGCTATAAACGCTAGTGCAGCAGTATAGGTCGCTTTCAGATCCATTTTCAAGATAAAAAAAAACTATATATTTTTCTATTAAATTATTTCGAAAATGGAACATCGAAAGCCAGTTTCTTTAAAAAGGATCATATTAATTTTGGTTAATTGATACACTTTAGTCTAGCGGACTAAAGTGCTATGAAGTGTTTTTTTTTTTTTAACTTATTTTTGTGCAATAATGGAATGTCAACAATGTAGGTTAGGCCTATAAAATATATTTGTTTTAGTTTTAGCGGCGGATCTCAAAAAAGGCATAGCGTGTTTCTTGGTGACCCTAGATTTTTTAGCACAGATTTGTAAGTAAGTATAAGATGCATATATAGGTAAAAGATGCTTTTAGGAACATTCGTCATGGCATTTTATAGGCTCTCCTGACTATTTATACCATCTGGTTGGTTGACTATGTTCAAATTAAAAACCTTATTTTTCCACCAGTACCAACAAAATTCACAACCCATTGAACAAAATAGGCAAAAATACCAAATAGCTAGCCACCAAGATTGCCACGATTGTTCATACTGCAACAAAAAGCTAGCATTGTCAAGAGAGGTGCGGAAAAACTATCGTTGTAATGTGAAAAGTTCTTAGATTTATAATATACTACTGAGTGCGAATGAGTAAAAAATATTTTATTTCCTATATTATGATTTTCAGCATTATGATTTTTTTAAAGGGATTCCGTAGGTTTCAGGGTGCCGACGGGGCCCTATTAGTCTCTAATCCTACGTTGTCCTGCCTGTCTGTATTTCACAGGGCTGTATCTTTTTAACAGTAGCCAGCTGAAATACATAGAATTATTGTAGGTTTTATGACAGCATCAGCATTCGCGAGTAATTCCACCAAAATGAATATCTAACCATTTTCAAAAAAGAGGAAGATACTCAATTTGGTTGTACTTTTTTTAAGAAAACAATAAAATGCAATACTTGGATTTATGCCACATTAAAAAATTTCTGATGTTATTCTTCTATTTTTTTTTCATTATTAATTTATGTCAGCGCGTCCTTGTTCATATTCGTAGTCTTTTAATTCATTGGTGCACTTACTCACTAACTTGTTACTCTGCGGAAAAATATTAGTCACCGACATTGTCTCTTGAAGCTTGAAAAGTGTTTTTTTAGTTGTTCGGAAATTCTATTATGTATGAATAAGCTAGGGTTACCACGGTCAAATAATATATGGTTATGTATCTGTACCTGGTAAATAAGACATGTATAAGGAGCTAACAAAAGCCCATTTCGAGTTTCAGGTCAGCCACATTTTCCTATATACTTTACCATCCTATTTTAGGGGTAAAAATTCCACTATTTTAGATTTTTTCTTTCAATTCAATTATTGTTTCAAGCTATTTATTACTATAAATAAGTATTTACTATATATGTATAACCAAAAATAGATACCTATAGAAATTTTATGAGACGAAACTTGCAATCAAACTTTTGGGCGGGCGGGACTCTTAGGCAGTCCGTTTGACTGACGTACGACCATTTAAAGTTAGGTAATTATTTTTAATATTTTAAATGGTATTTTGTCATTCCTGTAGACATTATTATTTAAGTTTAAAATTTAAACGAAAATTTTACATTATGGTTACTACATAGGTATTTATTTTTGTAAAAATAATACAGATTGATTTGTTATATCCTGCTCTCATTCCTCACATAATCTGAATGTTATCCAAAATTCACTTTTATTAATATGAGTAAACTCACCGTGAACGTACGATGCGCTTGCTCAGCGGCGCGAACTGCAGTGCTATCAGAGAGCGCTTCGTTTTATGAACACGCATGTAACCACCACCAGCCATAGGGTGGTAAGCTAGTGTGGTGCTAGGGATTCGCAAACATTTTGCAAATCAAAGCAGGTCATATTGGTTTGCTTTACGAGCGTTTTTGAAGGCTGTTCTTTTGTTGTACTGCTTGTAATATTATTGAAAGCATTTTTTTAATGATTACCAAAATATACCAACCAGGCCCAACAGGTGTTTGCCAAAACATTTACATATATTATTTTCTAAATAAGGTGTTCAAACAATTTTTACCTTATATTCTTCACAGTTTTTCCTACTTTTTATGCTTGGAGTCTTCCGAAGATGCATAAGCCAAATAAATTAAAAGTAAAGTATGGGCATTACTATAATTTTATTTTTTTTGGACAAAGGCTCTATGACGACTTCTGTGGCGCAATGGGCGAAGGCCCGCCTGAGACGCAGAAGGTTGCGGGTTGCGATACCCGCCGCGGGACAAATGTTTGTATAATTTGTAAATATTTGTCTCGGGTCTGGGTACTTTCTATGTATAATATGTATGTATTTACAAAAATAAAGTAAGTATATAAGTATTATATCAGTTATGTAGTCGTAATTCCGAAAGTACAAGCTATGCTATGGTCTAGATGACGTTGTGTGAAAAAATGTCCCGCATTATTTATTTATTTATATTTTTCTATAAATAATATTATCTTCTCGAAAATGTGCATAATGTATGAATCTACATTGTTTCTTAATTAGTCGGTGGTTTTTGAATATTTAGCAACATACAGCTTTGTTATTGAGCTTACCTCAATAACAAAGCTTTTGTACAAAGCCCAAAGCTTACATTGTTAAATATTGGTTAAAACCGAATTTCACAAGCTCATAATCAAATTCAGATACATCTACACTTTAGTGTGACCCAAAAATGTATAGTACCTGACGCAAAAAACTAAGATCCTACCAATGTCAACTTAAACAAAGAAACACGCTCAAGACTAATTATTCCCATGGTAGACAATGGATATCCTGTACGTAGATCCTTCTAGCCCAGAGTCAACGTTGACATCGTACTAGAGAATTTCGGATCAACTGCTATTGACCATTTGGAATCATTGGGCATTTGGGATCTGCCACAATTGGTTTTGCTACTAAATCGTTCGACATTGATTTAATGAAACTCGCTATGTCAGTGTCTCTGAATTTCCGTTATCATATCTTTAAATCCTAGATGCACTGATATCAAATGATAATCAAAATACTTACTTACTATCATTAGATACGTCGGCTTTCTACTCTGTCATTCGAATGCATGGATAGGAATCGATTCGCAATCGCACGGAATGCCGTATCGATAATTTGCAGATTCACCGGTGAAATTGTACGGTGCTTTTAGAAGTATGTACCTATTTGGTAATTCTGCGTTCAGCTCTTTAATCGTTTGTTTTCGTCGTTACATATTGTTTCCTATGGACTTATTTCACCTTAATTCCATTTCCTATAATAGATAGATAGAAAAATAAATTATTAAAAATTCAAAGGCAACCGATTGAACCGATTTAGATGAAATTCGGAGTAGGCACTTATAGACTATTTTCTAGAATACCACATAGGCTATTTTTTGTATCCAGTTACCTCTCGAGCGAAGCCGTGGACAAAACTATCATTATTTCAATATCGGCAGGTTCAAGTATTTTTTTACTTTCATACTTTAACCAATTATTGAGAAGATAAATGATTTGCAGCAAAATCAGATGAAATCAATTATTAATCGTAATGAAATTGGCAAACATACAATTGGCAACATTTAACATGTCAAATTGAAGTAACCTAATTTGATACAGAACTAGCCGATGCCCGCGGTTTTCCACGGGCTTTTTTTAATACCTGTGTTGGCTGTGCGTTGATCTATCAGTCAGTAACGGAACAGTTTTATTTAATTAGATCGTACATAGGTACCCATTTAAATACTGCGTTCATTATGATGTTACTTACCGTAAATTACTGTGTAATTTGCTTACTTATTTAAAAGTATTTCACATAGTTATTTGACTAATATAATGAAAAAGTTATTTATTATATTTTTAAGTAGGTATATTATGTATTTAGATATAATAGTATGTTATAATTAGTTATATTATCAGAATTTATCTGTCGGTGTACACATACCTTACCTTTATTTTTCACCTGTCCTTAACCTCAAAGGTTTGCTGGAAGAAAACTCTTATTAGGGTTAAGCTCGTCTTTGTACATGTCCTATATGTAAGTTTTTTTTTATCTGTATTTTCTGTGTGTACAATAAAGAATAAAGAAAAAGAAAACTTCAAATGTATCGTTTTTAATAATGACCTTTCAATTAATTGGAAAGTGAAACAAGAGGTCAATTTAGTACCTAGTAAATTGACCTCTTGTTTTACTTTCCAATTCGAAGTTCTTATAACGTTATATGTTTTTTATACACACAGAGATAAGCGAATAAAGAACAAAAAACTTACATACCTACAGAATATGTACAAAGTAGAGCTAACAAGAGTTTAAAGACCAGGTTAAATTGACGCGGTGGCGCATGGCGGTGGCGATCATTGACAACCACTTAGCAACATTTTTTCCCTTGATCGGCATCGCGTTAGTTCGACCGAGCTTTAAGAGTATAGAGATAAGTTCGTTTTAATATTTTTTTGGAAGAAAAAAAAAGAGTTAATCTAATTATGTATCTTACATTTCACCTTCATCTCTCGACCTGGTACATCCAGATCTAGCTAATGAGCAGTTTTAACTGGATCGCGGTCACGTCTCGTTAGGCAAGAACTTAGCCAATTCTGAAATAGACTTTCGCAATCTCATAGCAAATTCTTGGGGGATTCAAGTATTTTCGCAAATGTGGATCTAGACTTAGAATCCAAATGATGTTTTACCTAAAAATTAGGATCATTTGAACCACCTCCCACCCCTCTCCAACTCTCCGATAAGTAGACATTGACTCTTAAGTCCTTGCAAATGAGGATTCGACATTTTTGAAATCACTATGAGCTGGTGGTAAGTTCTTTCATCAGAGGTCCAACACGATGTGAGGGCCTATCATAACACCACGTTAATTTAAAATAACACACATCAATTTCATATGTGCAATACGAAAATAACGGCTGTTAGAACAAAGCGAGTGTTATAGCACTATTTGGTCATAATTACGTAGGTACCTATGTACTTACCTAATGATCAGTAGATCTGCGTGCGTTCAGAAGGTCAGGTTTGGACGGCTCATGGGCAGCATGCTGGAGTTATGGGTCAAAGTGTCAACAGATACTCATATAGCTCGCAAAATTGACAATTGCTAGAGAATAAAGAACTGCATGATACAGTTTAGGAAAGCCTACCTGTGTCATGCAGTACTTTATTCCGTTCTTTATTATTTATACCTTGTATACCGTAGATGTCGTGATTGCCCGATTCAAAATATTCATTAGGTCAACTGATCCCGCGGGATAAGTTCGAGCGGCCTCAGTTGACTAACGAGCCGTGAAAGTTACGTCATTCGGTAGATGGGTAAGACGTTCTTCGTGGCGTATTGGAAACAGCCTTAGTTCAGCTATAGATTTTTTCAGACTGATAATGATGTAATCTTTTGCGTTGCATTTTTAACACGATTAGATCTTGGATAAGACTGTACGCCTTGCGTCCAAGTAGCTAAACTTCAAGTTTTTTTGTAAAAAATAAACAACCAACAAACACATACATAGACAGACATTCTACGATTCCCTGTGTTGGAGGACTATCTGTGAACTATTTTTCTTTTTACTATTTTTCTTTTTACTAGGATTAAAACTTTATTTATACCATAACAATGTTCCATTGCAACCAATAGATACTTATTTTTGAGTGACAATATAACAAACTCACGTTTTTGTGTTTTCGGTAGGTAATACTGTGAGTTATTGAATACATATAATAGCCAATTAATGACAAAATGTTAGGATTATAGTGGAAGGAGTTCTTTGTTCCAAACAAAGCTTGAGGACTTACCAACCACTTCTCCATATACCTGTAAGGCATAACTACCTTTTCATACAGTAAACACATTTCGGATGATGATGATTGCTTGATAAATTTTGTAACTTTTTGTAAAGTAATAAAGTCCTGATGGTAGATTGCAGGTTCTCAACAACAAAATAACACGTAACGTTGTTTTGTATGTATAATAACGCATGACCTCGGTAACGCGGCGGAGCAGTGCAAGATCGATTCCCGCTGGTGGACAAATGGTCGGGGTGTTGTGGACCATGATACTCGTAGTTCTTGATACCCACGACAAAGGAAATCCTAGGGGGGTTAGGACTATGTATAAAATACGTTCCTAGACAAATATATTTAAAAATCATACAAGTTCATTGTATGAAGTCTACATTACGTGGTCTGCTGTAGGTAGTATGAAGATAGAAATATAATGATGACTAAGCGCACTAAAATACTAAAGTACTACTTTACTAAAACACTAAAGTAATCCACATAGTGGATTTACCACATAGATAGTCATAACTAATTCGTTAATAATCGCTAAAGGGCTACAGGCCTGTCTCGACGTCATCTTGCCGTCAGCAATATGATTTAATTTTGACCTATGAGTTATATAGAAAAGCGTGATTCACACACTTGCATAAACATGAAACATTAGCCAATAATAGAGGGTTCTGTTCTTTAGCAGTTGTGGTTAGACTGGATGGTGTCAGATGCAACTACTTAGATATTTAATGAGCCCGTGTATAATCTTGTTTTAATTTCAGAAATCTACACGAACATCCGTTTTCTGGTTAAAATAATGCTGGGTTCATAGTATTTCCTCAAATTCTTAATCAATATCATCATATTGATTATAAATTTCGAACGGTCTTGAGCAACCTACAGCCGCCGATTTCTCGCTATCCTCAAGACTGTCATCGGTCCAACGGGTTCGACACTGCTTCCTCTGGTTCGTCACGTAAAATACACTTAGGAACTCTAATATTCAGTCAAATTTACGTAAGTTTTAATTAAAAAATAAAACTTTATTTTAAACAATTTAATTTTAAATAAAATGGCCCTACAATAGCAGCGCGTTGAAATCTATTGTATGGAAAATGAAGGTGCGAACAAAAGACGTAAACGTAGTTATCTTATAGGTAGGTTCCTATATATGTATATTATACTTATTTTACCAAGTATTCTATCATATATTTCTTACGTATCTATAGTATAATTTAACAACTCATAAAACCGATTTAGATTAACATGTAGTCAAATCTTGAGAAACGAAATCTACACCGATTTCGATAACATTTTCACGGGAACGCTTCGCGGTATAATCTCATGAATCAAGTAACCAACAATTACAGAATAATTACAAGTCTTCGGTACTCGTACCTACATACTCGTAGCCCTATCTTTTTCAAGGAAATAAAAATATAAGACGCATTGAGAGCAGTGTGGAGTGAATGAAGATGTAGTAACGAGAGTTTAGATGGTTTGGGCATATATAATAGTCCATCCATTGATGAAAGAACATTAACAAAACAAGTATACAAGGCGAGCGTGAATAGGATAGTTGGAAGAGGAAGGCCTAGGCTAACGTACTCTGACCAAATGTATGAAGAATTTGATGAGGATGAACGAAGCGAAAGAAGTATGCCAGGATCGTAGCAAGTAGAAATCCTTGGTCTCTGCCTACCCCTCCGGGAAACAGGCGTGACTATGCGTATGTATGTTGATTAAGGAGCAGATTGCATAAACAACATATCTTTCTATGTCGTATGTGCAGTAACACTACACACATCATTCGCAGAAGGCTTGTTCCATTTTATTGACATTGATCGAACCAGCCATTTCGACAAATTCAGAACAAAATGCACATTTCGCCACCACTAATTAAATCATAATAATTTTATTGCCTGACACAATAATACAATAGGTCGATATCGCCGATAGAATCAGCTTTTTGCAGTTTAATCCAATCCTGAGAAGTGGATTCAATAGTCAATGCCAGTTGAATGTGTCACTTTATATTAGTTATGTCGATGAAATTAACATACAGGTTTACATATACATACATTATGCATATTTACATATTTTCCTGAGAGTAAGAGTGAGCCTTAAAAAGATCCAAAATCCAGGTTTGGATTTTGCGTCACAAAGTAAATTCTATTTGCTTGTAGATACGTAATACAGAGGCAGTCTTAAGTTGAAACATGTCGATTATTATTTTTATTGTGTGTTAAACATGTTCTTACATATATAAAACAATGATTAATAATTTACTTATGTAAAATAGGTTTATTCTTCTGATTGTTAGGGTTATGCTATAGGATTTTCGTGGAGCGGTCAGCAAATTATAGAAACTAACTATCTATCAAACTAGCTATCATTACAATGTTGAAGTTCACCTAAGATAGGTAAAGGAAGTCCCACATTAAAATCGCATTATATGAGACTGACTTATGTAATTTATCAATTTATGGAAAGGCATCTGCAAAAATTATATTAGTAGATGCAGGGTTCCCAAAACACAGTTGACGACATCGTTGGCGTGGTGCGCGAGTTGCCGGCTGAAACATAAGACGTGCGGGTTCATAATTTGGTTATGGCCCCATATATGACTCCCTGTGTGATAACTTGGAAACTTACTTGCTTATAGTTTTTTGAAAATACAAAGGTACAAAAATATTAGGGAGTAATGATAAGGATATATCGGTAGGGCAAAAATTGTGATTCCGTTATAAGAAATATCAAATATCAAGAACAAAACATCGTAACATCCCTAAAGAAATTATAATGCAATAATTAAGTAGCCTTTCACGTGATTTGTCGTTATTCAGTCGCAGAAATGATTAAAAACAGTTAAAATGTCAATTCTGATAGCTTTGTTTTTGCAGACGATGAACTCTTTGAAAAGCAGACTCTACAACTACAGCTATAAGGGTGTAAGGTTAATCACAGCAAGTCAATTATATATCGCAGGTCAGAAGCATTGTTATATTGTTCGTACTTATTAATAAGACGACTACTAACTAATCTCAAGTAAATATCTAATTTACTGGAGATTAGGGAAGTAGGGTCATAGTGAAAGGAATTAAGTATATCCGATTGGATAGCCTAGTTCAGTGTTAAAACTCTACCTTCTGGTTTATTGTGTGATTATATTTATCTACTACCTACCACCGCCGCGACCGCGCAGTTGGTTATTTCTGAATAAACTCTTATCATAAGTTTATGGCGTTTATTCTTTATTGTACACACAAATAATTAACACATATTTATATAGTAGTATATTGCTAATTACACTCTACTACATAATGATAAGCAATTTATAGGTGATTCTGATTTTGAAAAGCTAAGTTTCTTATAAAAGACTTCAACGCGTTTATCAAAATTCGAATTTTTCAAAAAAAAAATTGAAAAATTCGAATCTAATTTACTGGTATCACTCTCACAAACAGTTTTAGGAAATAATCTGTGAGAGTGATTTTCACAAGAGATCAATCATAACATGAAGACAGGTACCAATAGGCACATGGATATGTTACCAGTCGGCTAAAGGCCGCCGCACATTGACAACTCGCAACAGCCCACAAACTAACCAACTGCGACAAAGGCGACTGTGACAGCCGTTTGTACATACCCGCAACATAAGGAACCCATATATGCGTTTATTATAAGTGGTTGTTTTTTTGTATGCTTGCCTGTTATAATTTTATCTCCAAAACGGGTTATCTGATTGAAATGTGGTTTAATCGATTAATGTAACTTCAAGGATGGTTCTTAGATAGGTTTCAAGTCACTACGGGGCGCTGCAAGATGCGATGAAAACACAGGAGTTTTAACATTTTGCATTAAATTCCTTGTTCACTGTGTTTTTGATCGAAACGCCACCGTCAACGTCACCAATACAATAAATATTATAATAAATGTTTAATACTTATAAATAATATACATTTATTCTAGTAGGTACAAGTAGGTACATAAAAAAATACAGATGAAACAGCTATCTAAAAACCGTTGCAAACGATCTATAGATGGGTCAATATATAGATATAAAATTAATTAACAAACAGCCTGTTACCTAATATAAAAATCCTGGGTACTTGCGTCGCGGGTAATATTTAGCTAGCGGCTGTCATTTGACTCAGTGCTCACTTGAAGCTGTCATGAGTGGTCCGTGTGCAGCAGCCCTAATAAGTAAAACGTTTTTAAACCTCACGTGAAGACTTTTGACCTCCAACGCAATCAGTTAAAAGCATTGCACGGTTTAAACAATAATAGGAATTAAAAGTGTACCTAATTGATTGGTGCAAAGTAGGTTTGTTCATCTTAATCAGCTGAAATAAATTTTACTGCTAGACACTTTTGGCGATGGGAGTCCCAAAATATGCCTCGGTGAATAATATTTAGCCGCTTATCTCCCGCGGTTATAGTCATTTTTATAATCAATAATTGAAGAAAAAACAAACAGACTAAGAATTATTAACAACTAGCTTCTGCCCGCGGCTTCGCCCGCATGGTACGAGTATGTTGATAAAAGTAGTGTATGATCGTCTCCAGGCTTTAGTTAGCCGTGAAACATATAGGTATAGATATTTCCGATATAATTTTACTGACTTAATTGAAACTTATCGTTATAGGACAAATCACACAATATCATCATAAATCGAAGACTATGTGTTATTCTGATATATAAGAAAAATCCGTTTAGTAGTTTTTGCGTGAAAGAGTAACAAACATCCATCCATCCATCCTCAAAAACTTTCGCGTTTATAGGATGACTGCGCCTTTCATACTGATCGTGAAAGTTTTGATAGGACTAGTATAGGATAGGACTAGGGTACCTACAATTTTAAATAGGAAGCAAGTACCTGGTACCCCGTCGATTTCTCAACATTTTTTAGCTTATTGAACTCTTAACCTTTTATCAGATGAAAGATATAATTAGGTATATAGGCACTTAACGAACAATAGAAGGCAAATCATTAGCTAACGCTTGCGACTTCAAAGATGTCAAGATGGGACTCTTTGCCCTGTAATTAGACTACTGAAGGGTTTTGTATATTTTATTTTGGGAAAACTGATAAAAGAGTATAGGTAATCATTAAAAACCTTTTATTAAAAATGGAGACAGAACTTTCTTATCTTAGAGATACGAGCTGATCGCAATAAATAACAGCTCGTTAGCAAAGATTAGAGGTGACATGCAATGATAAACCACATACTTACCTACTCAGCCTTAATCGTGGAATTCAACTATTTATTTTAAAACGTACAGACAGAAAACCTACTGAAAATATGAATATGTGTGTATAATCTCGATTATAATTTTACTTAAAATAGAATAGAAGGTAAAAAAAAAACTATTTTAAAGTAGGTCCTAGAAACGCTTATGACTGATAATGAGCCATCTATAGATCGTTTGCAACGGTCTTTAGATAGCTAGCGGTTTCATCTTATTTTTGTATATATTAGTTGTATGAATAAATGTATACGACTTATTTTACTTAGATGCGATATCAACTACAATTTAAGATTTTACTGATTTATAATATTCCAAAAGGCCATCAAAATTTCAAAAATTATTTCTGAAACTGAGCCGTACTAACATAATCAACTGTGTAGGAATAGTAAGTCACTTCTGTAGAGTACCTACCTAAACTCAGTGGAACCCGTGCGTACGTAACATTAGAGTAATCTAGACAAGCCTCTTTAGTGTTTTGATGAGGCGTTATCCGTCAATAAAATGTATTGATGCCACCTCTGATTGCAAGGCCCTTTTCACGCTTGGTGACAAAGACTACCAGTGACATGACAAATTAAGCACAACCGTTATGTAGGTATAGACACTATGGAAATAATACATGTTTCAGGTCATCTGCCAAGAGAACTAAGTGCCACCCGCCGGTGAGATGACACAGATTGCGAAACCATAGCGACACGAACTCATAGCTTACCTCGAATAATAACTGAGCTTCGATCCTCGAGTCCTTCACTGTACACTTGTGCTTAAAAGTGACATAGATGTTTACTAGAAAATCTTTAAAATATTTTAAGCAGCCTGATGTATCTACGACGTGGTTTTTGAAAGTGTGGTGTGAGCTAGGTACGTAGGTCCTAAATAAGCCCTATTTACGAGCGGACCATACGTGCAATGCTTCACTTTTAAAGTTAGTGGTGCGGATTCCTCTTTTTTCTCCTCCGTGACGTGACGAGACTAACCGAAGTAAGTCTTGTAAAGAGTGTGTAGGTAATGAGGACTGTTTGAAGATTACCTACTTTAGTATTTGTTAGGTTTGCTTTAGTTCTAACAACAATATTATAGGGCTTTGCCCGCGTGGTACATACTTAAAAAGTAGCCTATGTATTTTCTTAAGTCACGAACTATTATTATACTTGTTTAGCATTTCATTTAAATCGGTTTAACCGTGTTGGTTTGGTCGTTTGGTTTAATAGAAACAATCATCCAAACTTTTGCATTTATATAAAAACCGATTCGTTGCAGCGCCCATTTTTGAAAACTTTTCGCCATGGCTATGAACAAATTTTCTATGACACGACTGGCGCGTCAAGCACCATAGAAGTTGATGGCACGCCTGTTGTGCTATCAGCCATGTATATTAAAACACATGTTTTTTTTTTCCTTTTCACTGGTTTAGTCTACTTGACTTAAGTTTACTTGACATCAAACTACGGTAGTGTATGGCACGATACGTTATTTTAATTGATTTTTAAAAGGGAAACACCTAAATTATACGTGTTTTCTCTGAAATGGAAAGTAACTGACTTTACATTTTCAGATGTTTCTAAACTATTGTGATGTTGTTTAATTTTTTTCGTGTTTTTAAGGAATAGGTAAATAAAATCGTTTCTGGAAACATTTTATTCGACTTATATATTTCATGATAGTTTTGTTCTAGGTAGACCCTTTAATACTTTATTTGAGGGTGTTACAATCGATTCAAAAATGACACGCCTATCGTGTCATACGCCATACGTTAAAAAACAACTCAATGCAACTTATAAAGGTTGTCAACCCATGCAATTTATGAATTCACCCAACATCCAGAAACTAACACAGCATGATCACAGCTGATCTTCAGGCTTGATCTACGTCGAAAATCATGATAGTTTTGTTCTAGGCAGACCCTTCTAAAAGTTAATTTGAGGGAGTTACAATTGATTTAAAAATGACACGCCTCTAGTGTCATAAGCCACAAGTAAAAAAATCTATGACACGCCTGTCGTGCCATGCGCAACGAATCGGAAACGAGTCAAGACAAAGTTGCACTCGGACCAAGGTAGCTGGTGCTGCTTCAATTTTAAGCATTTATGAACTATCGTAACTTATTCGTTTACAGAATTTATCTTTTGTCGTCGGTTGTACGTGACGTGCAACGCTGTTGTGTCATCTTCAGTGCAGGCGCATTATTAGCGTACGATTGATGCTACAGTTCACTTGTACATTAGTAACAACTACGTATTCATTGTAAAATCACCTTTTATCTTCTGCTTTGTGGATTTGTAATATACCTACTATGTTATTGTCTACTTGGCTATACTTTTATTGTAGTTATTGCTTGTTAGATAAAGGTTTTTATATCACTCTAGAAATCTACACCACTTTATATATTTTTCAAAATAATCCAACACGTCCAACCTACCTTGCCTATTACATACGGCTGGTGACTAATTCAATATTTTTCGGGTCATTACCCTTAGGGACTCCAAAGAAAATGGACTACGGGTCTTCGTGCAAACAAGGAAAATCAAAATAAAAACATAATTTGGGGCTAGGAGGTATCATTTGAATTTAGAGACGAAGGTCTCAAATGTCATGAATTCTTCATTGTTCTTATACTTACCAAATCATAGTGTAATTTCTTCTAAATTGGTTTGTTAATAAAAAAACTGTGTTCTCAGTAGATAAAAATTTAATCATTGAATCCAATCTAGATTCTTGTATCTAATAACAAATAAAATATACAATTACTCATATGATTATGACTTTAGTATACATGATTGAAACTGACTTACAATACAATTAAACTTTCGTATTAACGAGAATAACTTGCTTTTAAATGTAACCTAAGGAAGCCAAATTACAACCTTAAAACATTCCGGTAGTCAAATTAGTTAAGTGTTAAATAAGGTAAAAATAATATAAAGATATTGATATCTAAATTATTCTACGTTATGGTAAGGCATTTCTAAAACTAGGAATATCTGAAGTATTTTTAACTTCTACATTGATAAGTGTTTTAAACTACCTAGTCAATACAAACAAAGTCATACATTTTATCCAACGTTCAGTCATTCGTCTTTCCTATCTAAATACACCAATCTCTTCAAATTCATGACATATCACTACCAAGCTCGTATATTTCGAGATTCCTAATCGTATAATTTAGCACCACTACGCATACTCGTAAGGCAATTGCATTGGTGGGAAATTTAAAACAAATAAAAAAAACTATACAGAAAGTAAACCCATAATTTCGGTCTTTAGGGATAATAGCTCTATATCAATGTCTTATTGAATAAACCATACTTGAAATTGAGCTTGAGTCAGGGTGAATTCAACAAACAACTTTAACTAAGATTGCAAAATCAGAGAAAAATGATGTTCTACATATGACAAAAATAACTAAAGATGATCCATTATATTTATTACATGTTGCTACTGCAGGAGTTAACATCTTCAGAACTATATAAAGGCAGTGAAACTAAAATTTTCTAAAAATGATCTACCTTCACCGCCACCGTGTTTAAAGTGGTAGTGGTAGGAAGATGTATCTGATCCCAATCAGTGCTCAAATGTGCTTCCGTATCAGTTGCCTTGATTGTGAGGCCTAGTGATGGGACCGCGTTGGCGCAATGCGGCAGACGCAGCGTCACAGGCCTTAGAAATACTAGACCTTGGGGTCCGCACATCACTAGTGGAGACAGCATCGCTTCACCTGTTGTTAAAGGAAGTGTTAAAACTACTGGTAATGGCGATGGAAAAGCTTTGGTGAATATAAATTAAGCAGTTGTACGTATCGAAAAGATCCATAATGATTTTACGTTTACTACTACCAATATAAAAGTTGAAGATACGTCTAACAACCATAAAGGTATGTAGGTATGTATGACACCAATGCTTTTCCTTGTCAATAGTGTGAAATATAAAACAGTGCAACAGGGTGTAGTAGATCTCAAGATGATTAAAATAGTAGTGGGGAAGTTTTAAACAGACAAGGAATTGAACACACAAACACAAATCGCAACATACGTTAATGCAATCGTTAAGCAAACAAGCAAACTAAATACAACGCAGACCAAGCATTATGCTATGCAGACAACAATACAGCCAACAGAGAAAACAATAACAGACAATTCTCTAACCAACTTTAAACTAGAACCCGATAAAATTTGAATTTATTATAAGGATACAAAAGTTGTGCACAAAACAAAAACCTGACGATGCACATTATGTACAGTGCCCAAAATCAAATTGAAACATACTATCCAACGATCTGATGGAGGTAGCAGAATTGTTGACGTCTCCTCTCTTCTACTTCTAAGTACGAGTGTATTGTGTTGTAGAAACTGCGCAAATATAAATGGAATAATGTATAAATGTTAAGGTTAGTTACATCAATGACGCTTGTGATATTTGTATGTGACGTGTTAGTGATCATGCGGAAAATGCGTAAAGTGCATGTTATAAATCTATGATTTTAACTGTTTTGTATCCGAATATGGTAATATTGTATTTTTAAGGGTACTTAAAAATACTGCATACAGCACGAGAGAGAGCTCATGCAACGCAAAACATGCTGTATACAACAACTACACAGGTGCTAGGTCTATTGAAACATATTTCAAACGTGCCAATTTCCCAGTCCTTGTAATTCCCAAAAATCATTTTCCGATCCATTCTCGTAACATTAAAGGCCAATTAGTATGTGCAGTCTAGTTCTACATAACGCGTGCTTCGTTATACAAGCATTACCGTTGTTTGTATCGATCGGGGGTCCGCCAACGCGCTGACTCAGCCTCGGATCTGACACCGTAAAGTAGATCTTTTGTTTGATTCCTGGAGCAATTGCCTTAGGAGGTATAATAAGGGATACACCCCACTGTCTATCTTCCAACACGCCTCCTTCGCTATCGAATATTCCCCAAGTCGTATGCGGACCGTCTGGCTCAACCGTGTCCGTTTTGTTATCGCTAGCAGAAGACTCTGCTGATACAGCTTGCAAGACAGTATTCTGATTGTTGATTATAGTGCTTTCATTCTGACTGGAAGTCATGCTTTGAGAATTATCTTGGCTTGTTTCGCTCTTTTCCAATATCTGTTCGCAGAATGTCACGGTTCGATTAGGCTTCAAAGATTTGTCTTGTAGGTCTTGTGATGCGTAGGGAGTACTTTGTGGTTTGTTCTCGAAGTTCATGCTACATTCGGATGCGTAGTGAGTCTCCATAGATGTTGTGGATTCGTAAGGAATAGGGGCAGTAGTAGCTTTCAATGCATTAGAGATGTGTTCGGCTTTGCCGTGTAATCTTGGCGCAAAGATAGGTTCACCTTTCAGTACGCTACATTCCATGTTCAGTGATTGCTCTTTCTCAGCATCTGTTTTAGAATCAGTTAATCTTAGTTTAGAGAAATCAATCTCTTGGAATGTTTCAGTTTCTTTGCCAGATCGTGCCTCTGCTTTTGTCTGATACATGGGTTCTCTTCGAGATAAATGGTTAGCGTCACTCAGTTCATATGGGCTACTCCGAGCACTGCTACTATCCTGTAGCTCTCCGCTAGTAGTACTACCACCTGTTGGTTCAAGTGGTAGTACTTCCTTAGTTTCTTGCTGCGATTCATAGATCACACTCTCTTTCAATTCTCTTTTGGATACGTAAAGAGGCTCCCTTATTTTAGATGAGTCACTTTCATTTATCTCCTTTCGAGTCTGATATATCATATCTTTCTTAGCTTGGTTTCTCTGTTTTATTATTTCTAGTTTCTCTTCCAATCGAATACTGTAACTTGACTCCTTGCTAGCCAAGAAAGCTGCTTTCTGAGATAGAATTTCTTGCTTCGATACGTAAGTGCATTCAGCAGAAGCTGGTCGTATGTCATTTCTAGCATCCACGTCTCGCCGACTACCATATTGATCTGAACAACTCGATTGGACTTCAGAACGTGTAGCGTATGGGGATTCAGTTTGTCTAAGTCTATTCATCATTTCGGTTCTAGTTGCATAGGGAGGCTCACTCATACATTTGCTCAAAGGCGAGACTCTACCAGGGTAGTTGACTGGCGTTTGCAGTCTTCTGTCAGGCCTTATAGCGTAAGGGTTTTCAGTCCACGAGGTGCTTGGTGGAGGATCATATGTTCTTTTGCCGTATATAGGTTCTTTAGGAAGGTCCATTCTCTGTTTTAACATTTCTTCCTTCGTATTATAGGGAGATTCAGAAAATCTTTGACGCAACATTTCTTCTTTAGTTGTGTATGAACCGTCAGGAGTCATTCTTGGTCGTAGAATCTGTTCTTTGCTTGAATATGGTGACTCACTGTACAGCGAGTCTGATTTGTTCATAATTTCCTGTTTGTTTGTGTATGGGCTTTCCAATGCCATTTCTTTTCTGGTTGCATAGGGATTCTCCCTAACACATTCAGATCGTGTTGCGTATGGATTTTCTTTGACGCATTCAGATCTTGTGGCATATGGGCTTTCTCTTATGCTGTCTGACCTTGATCCGTACGGACTTTCTCGCACGCATTCAGATCTTGAGGCGTATGGACTTTCTCGTACACATTCAGACCTGGTAGCGTACGGGTTTTCTCTGAAACATTCAGCGCGTGTGGCATAAGGGGGCTCCATGATCGGCATTGGAAGAGTTTGATTGTTTCCGTAAGGATTCTCGTAACTCTGATTAGACATTTCAGATCTACTCGCGTAGGGGTTTTCGCTCGAGGTATCATAAAATGAGGTATAGGTCCTTCGTGGCTTAGGTATAGGATCGTAAACTAGTTGATCTTTGCTTTGGTACACCGGTTCTGGAGGTAGAGGTTGGGTAGGATGGAATGGTTCGTGCTTAGTTTGCTGCTGTCTTTGGTAGATAGGATCTATTTTGGTAATCATGTTAAAGCTGTTTGTCTGTCCGTAAACGCCTCGCCTGTTGTATTCTATGAGTGAATTCTGTCTACGCAACAGGGGGGTAACTTTCGGTTCGGTTTCGAAATCGCACATGGAGTTCTGTCTCCTAAGGTTCTTGAATACGGGTTTTGCGTCGTAGTCCCTGACCGTGCAGATAGAGCCGCTTTCGTCGCAGAACGAGCTCTGTCGTTTGAGTATCGGTTTCAGTACAGGCTTTTCGCAGGAAGAGTTGCTTCGCTGCAACATTTGATTCCTGATCTGAGTGTTTCGTATGTGCGTGTTCATATCGCTGAGGTCTGATTTCTCTCGCCTCAGCATCGGCATCTGTCTCTGTTGCAAGTCACTTTCGCAGAGTGACTTCTGCCGAGACACCTTCTGGGAGTTTTTAGTTTTCGATCGGAATAGATCGAGTACTGCGTTTTTAATGAAGGACGGCTTTTTCGACAATTTCTTTTTAGTTTTTGGCGAGAATGTTTCCTCCCGCTCCACGCTCGAGTTTATGACATCGGATGAACTGCGGAAACCCACAACCAAACACCCTCTTAGTTGGGCACTCAATGAGATAACAAGCCAGATTCTTGAACGTCAAAAACAGTTGAAAGAATCTAGCTTGTGAATGAATATGGCAATTTTCAAGTGGTGAATTTTGCGATTCTGTGCAAAAGCATATTGAAATATTTGTCACAGAGGGAAGATACTAAAATATATTCTATAAATTCAAACAGATCAAATAAATAAATACACTACAAAATCTACTGTGTTAAAGATTCGTACACTAAAATACAAAAATACTAAAGTGGAAGTTTCTAAAGTACAGTGTACGACTATTACGGGAAGAGACTAACAACATAATCCAATATGCTTTCACTAAACAAGTTGCACTAAAATGCAGACACGCACTGCCAATTTATTCCAATCTAAACTAAATGTTATTACAATTTACAGACTTACGCCCCGAAAGATATGTTACATAATATATTTTTAATCCACATACAAAACCATAGCAATACTGTGGCCCGGCAAGACGTTGTTAGTCGTATGTGAAGCGATCAGTGTTTGCATGTTAGAGCAAATTGTACAGGGGCTGATATAGACAAAGTATTTAGACATTAAGGAATTTTGAAATTGAAACATGCTTTGAGGAAGATTCTCTTTGTAAAAAATATGGGACTTAACAGAGAGACTTCGATCTATAGGAACTTAATGAGTAAATGGAATGATTGTGTTGTGAATGTGCCTTACCTCAAGTTGTGCATATGTTGTGGTTTTCTATACAGTTCGAAGGCGGAGCCGCGTTGCTCTCTGCTGCCGGCTAAATCTGAAAAATTACCGTCTTCTAAGATTATAAAATGAACTTTAGCTTATTAGCTATCTTGTTATAATTGTCACTTAAACTATATTATGACTTATTGTAGTACATAGTACCTACCGAGCCAGTGTTCATTCATTTATTTATTTATTACTAGCCTGTCCCCGCCCGCGTGGTACCCGGATAAAAATTAACGTTGTTATTCTGATGTATTAGCTATATTCCTGTACAGTTTCATCAAAATCCGTTCAGTAGTTTTTTCGTGACAAACATCCATACTCACAAAGTTTCGCGTTTATAATAGTAGTAGTACTCTAGGCACTTTTAAAGTACTAATAGGGTTAGAGTGCGCAATATTTTTGTAAAATAAATATACAGAACATCGATCCAGGTTTAACAGTAGGAAATGGTGCATAGATAAAACTTATCTGATTCACGCTGCGGGACAAATATTTACATGTTCTGCAGATATTTATTCCGGTTCCGTGTATTGTGGTACCATAATACTTGTAGTTCCTGATACCCACGACACAGTTAACCCCAGTATGGCGTGATAATTATGTATTTGACTTGGATGTTTATAAAAAAATATGAAAAGCAGACTTTCGACTTGACTAAAAATTTACATTAGACTTGACTTTAGACATAGTTTAGACTTGACTTTAGACATAAGTTTAGAATTAACTTTTTCAAATTAAATAGATGCTTACCTAGGTGTGGGTTGTGTGGGAGGTGTATGGCGCGGTGGTGGGACGGCGGGCCGGAATAAGGTGGGGATTGAGGCGGCATCTGCCCACTGTACATGTTGGGCTGAAAATAACAGTAAAAACAGGATAAAACAAGTACATAGGCAAACTTAATGCTAATTAGAATGCATTTTGAAGGGCATTGGTGCCAGTTAAATAACAGACGCATGAAATTTTTCACCTGCTATGTCTCAGGGTCGGAGGTGATACCTCTGGTGTTGCAAGCGTTCATAGGTTACGGTAACCGCTAAACAGGTAGCCCGTATGCTTGTTTGCCACTTTAGTAGTTAAAACATGTTTTTTTAATTGCTAGCAACGAGCCTATAATATGTTTTTGTGATATACTTTATCGCATGTTGAAAGAGTTTTCAGTGTTAAACGAATGATTCGTAGACCGATCAATCGGGCTACAAGCTGCCAAGAAATTCTAGTTTTTGAGGCCCGCGAGAAAAACGATATTTTTGAGTCTAATAAAAAGTACTGATAACATGTTGAACTACAAAAAGTTCGCAGTACCAAAGATTCTTGTTCCCCCTTAAAATCTTCGTTCCGATCGGGCCACAAGCAGCAAAGAAATCGATCTTCAGAGTCTTGACAATCTCTGGCCGCTCTATCAATCCGACCAACGTGGTATGCGTATAAAAAAATATCATTATATTATGTTTGCTGGAGCTGGTATGCTCTAGTTCAATTACCTGTTGATAGTTATTCTGTGGGTGTGACCGATGGGACGGCGGGTGGGACGGTTGGGAAAGCGAGTGTTGGTGGGAATACTGCGGCGTTTGCGGGAATCCACCTCGAGCAGGAGATTGCATCATGTTGGGCGCTGGTGGTGGGGGCTCCATACTCTGTAGGACAATAATACATGATTTATATAAATCTAGACTACATACTTACGACCTCTTTCCGAGATCGGACCACTTTTATTAACTCGATTAACTTGATGTCTATTTGACCCCACACCACACCAAATTAGCCTGTTTCTCGTTTCATTTTATTTTATGCTATCTGTTTATTTATTATTATTTAAAACTTGTGTGTACATATATATATATATATATATATATAAATAAATACGGGTTATTCCCGTTGTCCCCCCTATTTTCGGCCCCATCAGTGAATGTTTCTCCCACATGATCGGAATTTCCTTCATTATAAAAAAAAACGTCATTCGGCTCTTTTCGGTACGCAATTATTCTTGGAGTGCTAACGAGGTTTTTTTAAATGCACACTAATATAGATTAGTGGTTTTTGGTACATGAAATGTATTATTTATCTGGCATAAGTGTTTAATTATCATTGTCTAACTGTACAAACTGCTAACTTTTAATATTAATAAAACTTCTATTTTTGAATGAATTTGAAATGTCTTAGCAAATACTATACAAATCTCGGCCAAAATAGCAATGAACGGGCTCGTTTAGTAAAAAAGATCTGGACTGTCACGTTGTACTTTTAAAAACACTACGGAAGGACTCGGCTTCGCCTTCTAATATTACTTTTTTTTATTGCAGGCGTTAAACAGAAACCACTTTCTGTTTGTGTCCATCTCTGTTTATTTGTCTAGACCCCCTGGACAGTAATGAACTAATGTTTACTTACTCAGTTGGAGCAAGTTCCGTTCCGCTCTTAACTTTTTGATATCTCATTAATCTGACATTTTATAATGGGCTCACATAAACAGAGGTTTTTTTTATTTTACAATGACATCTTTATTTGCCATCATCTTTATTCGAGTTCTTTGGCATGGATCGGAGAATAAACAGAGGTTACGTTTTACCAAGTTTTTAAGTATGTAAATAATTATTTTAGATTGTTTGCTGACCCCGTTCCTCGGATGGTGGTTGTCAGGCGGTCGGTAGTGCTTCGGTTTGGGCGGCGGGACGGGCTTGTATGGAGGAACGGGCGCGCCGCCTCGCCCCGTGTAGTCCGCTTGGGAGGCAGAGTTGGTGCGGGCACTGCTAGACATACAAAATAATGTTATAGCATTAAAACTATCGTAATTTGGTATGATTTTTAGGATATTATTACGACAATAATACGTACTTTTTACACGACCGTCGAGCCATAGTCGCAGACGATGCTCATGAGGAAGAACCTCTAAACGGGTCAACGAAACGTCAGCAGGAGAATAGTAAAGTATATAGTAGTAATAATATCCTAAAATAAAATATTTTTTATGAGATAAGTAGCCACAAATTGTGATGGGAGTCAGCATAAAGCGCCGCAGACCTGGTGAAGGTAAGTAGCGCGCTTATCTTCCGTCATCTCTTAATATCAGTAGTAGATAGCTTTGATATAAAACAAAGAGTTTCTTAACTAGATACTTATACAAGCTTAAAGAAAAATTGTAAATCTTGTACACAGTTGTATGAATAAATGTATATGAAAGAATACCAAAGGTTAGCTAAAAGAAAATGCTAGTTACATCAACCTAACTACTAGTTGATCTTGTGCAATATAGGATTCTCTGTCTATCTACAATTGTCTTCTCGATACATACAATGTTCATACTATTTTGTTAAAATTACTGTTTATTATTAAATTGTAACGATGTATGTATAAGAATCATTGCCTTGTGTGGAAGAGCAACGACGCCCTGCCGTCATACAGTGAAAACTAGTTCGGAGGGTAGTCACTTGACTGTGCATTGCATACCTTCTTGTTACAAATATACCTACTACTAACACCTTGATACCTTACAATAAATAGATCATTTTGCAAGTGTATACCTACTATACTTTTCCTAATCATAAGGTATAATAATAACGCGAACTTACTATAAGTAGTATATTGTTAGATAGATGGTAAGTTTGTCAACAAAATCTTTTTTTTCTGAATAAATATTTACTTTACTTTACTTTACCTGTATTTAGCGTGTTCGTTGGTAGGTACGTTGGGTAGAGAGGGTCCGCGCGCGTGCATGGGAGCGGCTCCATTACCGTTGATATTTGGTCGCCCGTTCTGTTGCTGCGGGCTGCGGTAATTCTCTGCCGATCTGACACAAATATAGCAAAACTATTAGGTAAAACTTAAGCAAGCAAATGCATTGCAAGCAGTAATGATGGCATTGCTGTGTGGGTCGGCTACGCGCAAGCGTCTATAATGCTGGACATTTTTCACACAGCATCATTTAGCCCCAACTAAGCAGAGTTTGTATTATGGGAACTGCATGAATGATATACTACTTATATCCTTTTTTTGTAAATACTTACATATACAAAGAAAACACCCATATCCGAGACAAATATTTACAGATTACAGAGAAAAAAAAAATCTTTTTCAACATAGGACAAGCATTCCATCCGTACATCGTCAGTATACCAACCATTTGCACAAACGTTTCGGTCTCACCTTTATAATGAGAACGTCGGAGGAATGAAATGAACTACCGTCGTCTGTCTTCCTTGAAAAATATAATCCTGGGTCTCCTCATGGCAAGAGTCAATCTGATTCTGACCTTCGTGCTCCATCGTCGGCCATCTCATCAGTTACAAATAGCAGGCTTTACAAAAACCCCAAGACAACCATTTTGTGCATCGAAAGATAATAAAAAACAATACTATAGATTCCTTTCTAACAAACGAAAAAAAGATAGAAATATTTTTTGACTTCTCTTCCGTCGACAAAACCTTTGTCTCGGGTGGTCATGCTAGGACAAAGGTCAATTTAAGAATATTTAAGGACAGAGGAAGACTGAAGGTAACGCAAGTGACGGAAAAGTTAAGGAGTAATATTGGCATTAGAACTGGGAATGTCATGAATAGGGACGAATGCCTTATCAAGAGACGGAAGACAGAAGTTTTCCACTTCACGTTATTTGGTCGGTTTTTATTTTTCCTGAGAAAAAATATATTTATGAGTAAAATAGTTATTATAAATACCTGTAGTTACTCTCCGGACTTCTGTTGTAATCTAGTGAGTTGTGTTCGTGCGAGTTGGAGTTCCTCTGAGGACTTTGCGCTGACATTGCTGAGGGATTCGGAGGTGGCGGGGGTTCCATTTTACTGTAACAAAAGTTCGTAAAAACACTTTGATTTTGCAATATGGTCCTTGTGATTGAATAAAAGCAAACTAAAGCAAAGTTTTTTACAAAAAAATACTGATAAATGACTATAATTGGAACCCGGGGTTAGTCATAAGATGTCATCGGTCCACCAGGTGGGAAGCCTTGTCAGTTTTGCGAGCTAAATGGCCTGCCCATTGCCACTTCTTCCGAAATCTAAGAGGTAATGGATTTTCACTCTCTCAAACGATTTTTTTTGGTGATACTTTCATGCATAAACGTAACCTTACGTATGATGATATAAATTGGCGTTAATGCCAATTTATATCATCATACTTTACTTACATAGAAGGTGGAGCTACTTTGAGGTCGTCAGGCGCATTAGGAGGCAGTCGACACGAGCCCATGGCTGACCCGTTGTTGGACGCGCCGCTATATTCATACGGCGATGTGCCGTCGTACGAGTTCTGCTGAGGACAAATTAATGTTGAATTACAAGAAAAATCTAATAATAATGCTGAATTCAGTACATTTAGTATGACATTTTCCAATTTCAACTTGACTTTGGACTCGACTTTATACTTGACACTCGAAATTCGAATTTACTTATGTCTTACTTTATACATGGCTTTACTTTAGGCTTGACTTTATAGTTGTATACTTGAATTTGGACTGGACTTTATACTTGACACTTTAAGTTAGACTTTACTTATGACTTACTTCAGACATGACTTAAGACTTTATTTCAGACATATCAGACATTTCCTACACTAGGATGCTTTGTGAAGTACGAGTACAGTAATCGTTGCGGAAAGTCGGTGGGTGGAGCAGGCTCTCTGGGGGAGGCATAGTCCGGCTAATGATAATGCGGTTGAAAAGTTGACCTTGGGATTTTAAAGGAGTACTTACCGCGTTAGGGTGTCGGTGTCTATCTAAAGAGCCTTGACTCTGTGATGGTTGAATGACCATACTGGTAGGACGTCCGGTGTAAGTGGCGGTTTCGTCGGGGGACTCTTTGGGAGGGCCAAATAAACGCTCTTGGGCGCTTGGCCGGTTGTTTGTCTGAAGGAAAAAACGTCACGTCTTCAAATAAAGTATTAACAACCTATTAAGGTTTATAAAAGCTAAAATATCCTGATGTTGAAGTTTACAGGCCAACTGAAGGATAGTATAGGCCGTCCGAAGGCCTATCACTCCCGTGAAGACCGTGCTAAACGTTGCCTAGAACCAAGAAGATCCCGTGGCATAGCAGGTGACTTTTTACAAAAAAAAATGGTCTTTATTTCTGTAATAGGTTTTTATAATTTTCATTAGGGTTGGGACCTTCATTTAATAAGAAAATACTTGTGGTAGAAGGCCCCGCTCTTCTAATATCTAAGAGTATAGTTACAGATATTATGTTGGTTCTTTTTTATGCTATTTTCTAGAAAGATTTAAATAGGTGTGTGCGGTCAAGGTTACTTTTTTGTGAAAAATAGGTGTAATAAAACTGTAGGTATGTGTTCTCCCGAATTCTTCAAACGATGACGTATTTTTTGTGTCTGTACGATTTATATGAAATTTACATGGAGATTTGGGGACCAAAAAAATATTCCTATATATACGCTACGAGCGGTTCAGGGCACGGAATAGTTGTAACTTACCAATGGATTATGTCTCAGGTTATTCGGCGGTCGGCCGGGAGGGGGCGCTGGTAGCAGCACGCCGCCCGCCGGTCGCGTCACGGGACCTCCTCTGGGTGGTAACTCCGGCACTGTTCATAATACAACAACAATCAAAACGCTGAATACAGACAGGGAAAAATTATATTCTATCAAATATACTATACTGTACCACTAACAACAACAGTTCGTGCTTTTGTAAAAGGAATAAGGGAAGCAACTTCACTTTCCAATTTGTGTCAACTCATTTTATTCACTTCTATATTATCAAAAGTTTTTAATCTGTTTCCACTACTCTATAGGTTTTATAGATGATTTGTAGCAATCCATTTCTCAGTCTAAGAAAAATCTTCTCACGCATATTAACTTTTCCAGAGTGTTAAACTGGATGTAAAGATTTTCTTACACGGTAGATAGACGGGAAATTGACAGAAAGATTTTGATTAAAAAAAAACTGCTACAAAAACTTAAATAAAAGCTAGTTACCGTATAGTATCGCTAGTTAACTGATACTCAGTTGAGTCCAAGTCCCGTAACACTAAGAAGCAATTTATTTTGTCAACTATGAAATTATCAAAATTTCAAGAATGTGTGCACTCTTTCTTGAATATTCAGCGCAGTTAACATGTTTGCACAGTGAATGCTAAATTTAAACTAAGTCGGATTATGAACCCACATAAAGACCTATAGAATGCAAATTTTGGGACGATGACCTGAATGGGGCATTCGCTAAAATCTACCTGCTTTAGTTTGGCCATTGTGCAGCTTTTATTTTTATTTTTTAATCTTGAAGTTGTTTTACCTGTTCCTTACAGCGATAAGTACATACAGCGGTAAGTATGTTATTGCTATAGGCTATATTTTGGTTTTAGATCATACGAAGCGGTTTTCTTGGTAGCGTGTTTATCATCATATTAATGGCAGAAATATTTTAGTTTGACAGTATCTGGGCCCATAACCTAATTAATTTTACCTGTTCCGTATAAAGGTGAGAGTGGCGGTGAGTGCGTCATGTTGTTGCCATGGTAAGGCGGTGCCTCTGAATTGGGGCCCATAATGTGGTTGCCTGGAGCGCTGTGGCCGTTCATAGGAGCGCCTGCTCCATTGGTGTTCGCTGAGAAACCGTATTTACTGTCACCGTAGCCACCCTGCTGTTAGGAGGAGAAAACCTTCGTAGTAAACATTTTGATCGCTATTGAAGCTTTGGTATTTAGTGCCAGGTCTTCAGGATTTTATTTTGAAGCTGGCATATGTAACGATACAAATTAATACCCATATGGTACAAAGACTACATACCACTGAATTTATAAAAGGATAAAACAAAGCAGTATCATGACGTGCATTACATTTATCGTCGAGACATTTAAAGAAGAAAAATATCGAGACAGTAGTAAGCGTAAAATTTTACAAACCGTGTAAGGCGGCGGGACCGCATCAGTCATGTGATTCAGATCGTCATCGCGATCCATGTTATCCTGAGTGGTGGCTATCGAGGGGTCCGATGAGGACTTCACCAGCCGCGGCGCAGGTGGCGGACTCACTTCCAAGTCACTCTCGGGACTAGACGCGTAGGACAGTCTATTCTCGGTGCTCGACGACATTGAGAATAGGAAGTCATCGGACAACGGCTCTGGCCTCTGTTTTCCATCATTGGTAAATTCCAGCCATTTTGAAAGTGTCAGCCGTTTTGTATGTGTCCGCCATTTTAAAATTGTCGGCCATTTTGTAGAGCAGCGGCGTCCAGGAGGGTAGGTTATGGAATGGGGTGACAAGACAAATGAATGATTGCACAGAACACGTTACAGAAACTAAAAACTTTTAGCGTCTGTGAATGATTAATGTTGGGGTACACACTTGGATGTCAACATTCCGTTTTAGCAAGTAAATCAATTTAGTTTTTAATAATGTTGAATGTTAGCATCCGCTCAATAGTGAGTGGTATTTTGTGAATTCAAATATACACACGTGGGTAATAAATCTTTGACAAAACAAAATTGAACAAAAAAAAACTTAGACATAATATTCATGCACTTAAAGCGAAAACGTTTAAAGCAACGAAAGCAGCCAATATACATACAAAAGTTAAATAGTGAAATTGTGCCTATCCTAGCTTAGGAAATATTTGGTAACTTTGTTAATTTCTACAATAAATTCTAGACATACCCTAAATGCTGTTCAGAGATGGGTTTACTCATAGTCGGTTGGACATCCCTTTCGGCTTCAGATTGTTCTGATTTTTCGATTTTATCGAGTTCTTCGAATTTAAGGGTAGGCAAAGATAAGTTACGAATCTTATTCAAAGAACGTTCAGTCACAGTTGGTAAAGTCCGAACTTCGCTATACCTCACTGGATCAATCTTAACGCTACATTTGCAATTAGGGATTCTACAAATCGGACGCAAAGGCTTCTCTAGTTGTTTCAAGAATGGTTTAGGAAACTCTTTCTGCAGCCTTACCTTCCATTCAGGGACTTCGTTCGTCTTTCTGATATCGTTGTCGTTTATAAAGAATGATGCTGGTTTGTATTGGTCAGACATAGGGACCACTGAGGACGGCCTTTGTACTTTCACGATGGGTGACCTGCATGAAGATTCCATGACACTGTACGGTCGGAAAGATTGAGTTTGGAATCCTTTTGGAAAAACTGGCTGTAATTGTGTATTCAAATCGGCTTTGGATTTCAATTTCCGTTCATAATACATCTGTCTTTCCTCATAGGGATTGATAGCAAGGGTATGTCTATTTTTGTTAGGAATTCCGTAGTTATTAGGCATGCAAGGGGTTAGTGTTTCAGAGTAGTAATAGGGAACTACGTGATTCCTGTTAGCATCATACAAATGATCTGGTTTAGCCTGTGGGTTAGATGGTAGCATGACTTGTGGCGAACTCAGAGGACGGGACTGATAGAGGGGGATAGGGTAGGATATGGGGTAAAAGGCGGGGTAGGGGGAAGATGGAATAGGGAAGTATATATCCGACACCATTTCAACGTGCTATACCAAGACAGAACAGAAACGGCCTTTGTTAATAATAATGTTCACGTTTTAAGAAATGTGAATACTTCGATTGAGACTGAAGAAATTACTAACGTAGCGGCCATATTCACGAAGCTTTATTTAGCTAGTGTCTTCTCTATTTGACAAGTGACAGGCGAGAGAGAGAGAGAGAAAATAGCTAAACAAGTTTCGTTAATACAGCTGCAAATCAAAACTGTGTTCACATTTCTAAGCATGAAGTACAGAGATACAGAAAATAGCACATAATTTACCAAATGCAATTCACCAATTTGCTTTTACCAAGCAACCCTCTTGAAGCATGATGCGTTTACTGTAGAGGAATGTTAACATAGAAATGACACTAAAAGACACCTTCAATACAAAAAGCGTTTCAAATGAGAATAGAAACGTCCATACGCCATTTTAACTTTACCGCCATTACGAATGTAACCAAGAAACATAGTTTTACGATCGTATTTCCTAAAGTCCAATGATTGGATGTATTCTGATGAAGGTATTTGAGAATATCTTATTAAGGTGTTGTCAGATGCAAGCTCAATCCTCCCAAATCTGTCCCCTATAGTAAAATGGATATACGGATGATTGGTTCACAAATGACAAAGATAACGCGTATCAAAAAAAACAGACGAATTAAGAACCTCCTCCTTTGTTCAGAAGTTTTGTCCTTTTTTAAGGTTGAAAATAATTAACTTTTCTGCTAGTACTGTTCTTTATGAACTAAAAGCTGTGCCACGACCGCCCTCGACCCCCTGGCGCACCGCGTCACGTCGCCCTACCGCGCTATTATTTATTTTTACCGGTGCCTTAGGGGGTCGTAGCGTAATGTTAAATATATAACGTTCCTGAAGAATCGGGCTATCAAATTCAAATCATATTTTTTCAAATCTGACTGGTAGTTCCAGAGATTAGAGGGTTCAAACAAAACTCTATTAGCTTTATTAGCAGTATAGAAGATATAGATTTATAATACGTATGACCATCTTATTCTCATTTGAAAGGCTACAAAAAACCGGCAACCAAATTCTTAAATATAAGTATTTGTATTATTTTAAAAAGTTATTTAAGTATATTACTATGACTATACCACGTACTTTACTCTTCTCCTGTTGACGTTTCCGCGACCTCGCGTCGTCGTGAGATGTAAAATACGTGGTATAGTCGTAATAATATCCTAAAATGATACCAAACCACGATATTTTAAATGCTGTTAAAAGTCATACCTTGGTCTCAGAGACCCACAGCTGTTGCTGCTGAGTTCTCTGTATGAGGTCTAGGAGTTTGTTGAACCAGGTGCCTTGGTTAGCTTCGCTGAGTGTGATTGTGTGCGTGAACACGTGCCCCCAAACGCGTTCCATATGCTGGCACTGCTCGAGGATTTTCTTCGATGACTTGTGGGCGGATCTATGAAAAAATCAACACTTTAAATTCAAATTCTTTATTCTCTAAATGTAACATAACGTATAAATCAAATCGTAACGATTTGATTCGTTGAATCTTAAGATTTCAATCATATTTATATACGCTAAAATTTTAAAACAATAATACCTTTACATAAAACTAAAATAAATTAAATTTAACACTTATTATCTGCACAAAGACTATACAAAAGAAAAAGACATTGATACCACTCGATTTTGTATTGATTTGATTTTGATTATGAATAAATAATATTTTTTTTGGTAAATTGGATTGAGCTTTTTTTTAATTAATTAACATTTACTTTTTTCAAGATTATAAATTATTCGAAGAACTTATAAACTACATGATTTCATTCATATATACACGGTGTAAAAACACCAAGCCGAAAGCCACATTCTATACATTATTGGGATATTTACTGGAGATTTTGAAGGTCAGTCTAATTTTTTTTTAATTCTTCACTGGAATTATTTCCAAGTATTATCAAACTTTCTTCCAAACAAACATAATAAAAAAAAATCTTAACAAATTAAGCATTTTACATGTGTGTGCGTTACAAGAAACAACGTTTTTTATGCCTAAAATTAAAAGTCACTCTTTAATATGAACAGTACGCGTAGATTTGCTGGTGATCGGTCTTTTTACACCTGTATAACTTATGGACAACTAGTCATTATACTCGTAACTATGCAATCTATCTACGAGCGGTCTTCTGTCAATTGAAACTTACTTAGGCAGTCCAGCTCGCAGCTGCTTAATGATCTGCTTATTATCCGCCTTCATGAATATCACGATCGGATATAACTGTGCATAGTTCAACCGATCCACGGCGTTAGGCGTGATGTCCAACAGAGCGTGCTTTCCGCGCTCCATTATCGAACGGATGCTGGATAGGCGGATGATGCCGCTCGATTTGGCCTTGCTGTCTTCTAATGAGCTGTCCATTTCTGTGGGAGAAAACATTAGTTAATGAAAAACATTATTTGAGTTTGATGTGAAAGATTTTTTTATCTAAACAAGTACCGGATCAAACAAATAATTCACGAGATGTTCTTTATTGTACACAGAATATACAGTAAAAAAATACATATAGGACATGTAGAAAGGCGATCTAAACCCTAACAAGATATGTTACTCCTACTACTATTATAAACGCGAAAGTTTGTGAAAATGGATGTTTTTTACTCACGTAAAAACTACTGAACGGATTTTGATGAAACTTTACAGTAATATAGCTTATACATCAGAATAACACATAGGCTACTTTGATCCGGAAACCACGCGGGCGAAACCCTGCGCAGAAGCTAGTATTTCATATTTATTTATTGCTGTCATGTATAGTATAGGTGTTAAAACAATACATATGATAATAGGTAGGTACATGAACCCCGTTAGGGCGCTGCAGTTCGATTGTGTAGGTTGTTAAGTAACTCTTTTTAAGCTGTGATTAAGCTTGAAACATAATTTAAGTAGAATATTAATTTGCCGTTAGTTTAAAGAAATCTTAAAAAGTCACTTACTAAAACTTTTAAGCGGTATCAACCGCCTAAAACAATTGCATTACCTAATAAGCCAAATCAAACTAGGACGTGCATTACAAGCCATTGCAAGTGTCTTGAGACCGTTAAATAACTAATCGCACATTCAAAATGGCTATAAGAAACAAAACATAGCACTCATATTAAAAGGTTTATCATCAAAACTTGGTGATTTGTTAGTCAAAGTAAATACTTCAGATTGACTTTGACTTTAATCAAAATTGGTTACTTAAAGTCAAATTCAAAAGGTTTTTATTTTTCTAAATCATTCATATGGATCATGTAGAAACGTCAACTTATAAACGACTTGAATTACGCCTATTCCACACGCGCGACCAAGCCCAGATAGAACAATAAAAAAAAACATTTTTTTTTTATACAGGTGTCAGTCAAACAATGGTTCATTCATACAGAAAGAGCACTAATTAGTCTCTGGCGGGTTAAGTCGGTCGCGGCCTCCAACAATATGAATATACGTAGTGGCTGGCTGGGAGAGGCATGCATTGATCGTGCGGTCTTACTTGGTGATGCGAATTTGTCCGGGTGGTCTGTGAGCAGTCTCTGGCGGGCTAAGTCGGCCGCGGCGCCCAGCACTATGAGCGGACGCACGAAACCGCCCGCCTTCAGCACAACGCGCTCGTACGCGGGGAACTTGCTGATGCTGTCTGACAGAACCACCTCGTCCCAATGCTCCTGCCGAATTAAAAACAAACACACATCAGTATTTTTAGGATATTATAATATTATAAAGGGCCTTTGTCCTACTGATAATAATAAAAATATAATTACGACTATACTTTACTATTCTCCTGGTGACGTTTCGTCAAAAATGAAAAAATGTATTGCTTGGGGTCAAAATAGGTCCCTATTTTCAGCTTGAACACCCTAAGTCAGTCACATACATAGTCCTGGGGTCAACACAAATACGTCACGCATAGTTTTCCTTTGTCAAGGTAAAACTTGACAGCAGTCACGTGACATTTCCATAGCGAATGTCATTTCCATACAATTAAATCTTTCCGCAGGCGTTAATGCCAACAGAAAGTGGTATTTGTCTAGACACCCCAAACTAGGTGTGTCGTAGGCATCAGAAACTACAAGTACCGTGGTACCACAACACCCATACCCGGAAAAAAATTAAATATCTGCAGAACATGCAAACATTTTTCCACTTCAGGAATCGAGCCCGCACCTCTTGCATTGAGATGCAAGGCGCGTAGTCGGTTGAGACCGACTACTCGCCCGCTTAAATAGCGGGTTAGTAGCCGATTATCATATTATTTTTATTTCCTTTATATATGTTACCTTGCCAAGACTCTTGCTCCGTCGATGCGTGGATCGGCGTCGCCTGAAAAAGTTGTGCTTTCCATCGTTCCCCGACATTTCCTTCTTGGTGGCATTGAATTGGGCCGTGGCCAGCTCTTCAGCGCGAGCTTTGTTGGGGATCTGACCTTTTTGGACCTCTTGGTTGTTGCGACCTGCAGGTGAATAAAGTTAAGTCAATGTTTATTTAGACCAAAACAACACAACAAAACTACTTTTAGAATAGATCGTTATTTTTGGCCATTTAAAGTGCGTCCATAAACAGCGATAAAGATCGCTGTTCTGCATCATAGACTATTTAAAAGTCTAAAATATTAATCGACCTTTGATAGGGGCGGCAATTTTTTAAATACAAAAATTGTATGGCTCTACCACTCTTTTAGGGCATAGTAGAGCAGTAGTGGTATAGTGGGAAGAGTCCCGACTATCGGTTCGAACGTGGTGGTTTCGAATCCCGTCGTGCACCAATACATTTTCCCATGCGATAAGTGTGAACACTCACGCAAACTATTGACAACCATTTTGACAACCCCTTTGATCGCCACAGCCACCGCCACTACGTTAGTTTGCCTTATATCCTTCAGAGGACGAACATTTGCTTACCTATCCTAAAAACCTGCCAGGCTCCAACAGTTCCGTTGTGCAAGGTATCGACCACATGGAAGACGTCTCCGCAGCGGAACGACATCTCTCCATCCGTCGGTTCATTGTAGTGGAAGTGCGTCTTTATGTGGAAAGAATCACCCGCTGCAAAAAAGAAATAAAAAAAAATCTATCAAGTAAGCGATGACAAAGTCAATAGGTTTTTATTCATTGACGCATGATACCTGTGATTGGACTAGATCAAGAAGGCAAGTCAAATGTATGTGTATGACATTTGCCCTGCACACGAATTGAACCCGTACATCTTGTACTCAGCCGGCTATTTGCCCGCACCGCTACCGAGGTCTTATTACATTCAGAAGTCTTCCGTAGCCTAACCTCTAGCCTTCCTAGCCTCTTACTCTTAAGTAAGTCTGCCTAGCCTGTTACGGTATATGTAACTCACGCATTTGTCCACTGGCGACAGCATTATATTCGTCGGGAGAGTGTTGCACTATGAGATCGATGCGCTCTTGAAGACTCAGCAGGTAAAGGACAGCTTCCTCTCGCGTCACACCTTTCATTTCCATTTCGTTCACCTGCAAAAATTTTGTACAATGTTTGTTAGAAGATTGGTAAATAGCATTACAAGTAGATAAGAAAGAAATTAAAAAAAAAACTCTCACGACTATATTCCCCATGTTGGTCACCCTCAAATATATATTCAGTTCGTAAATCTTTAAGGATACCCTTAGGGGGTAATCAGAGGCACGTCCAAACATTACATTTGGCAAATGCCCGCGTTTTGTATGTAATTAGTAGTCCACGTGACAGGTTCAAGCCCATCGCCGCTTATTGGAACACCAACTAATGGCACATGCCTTCGAATATTTGGCTCTAGGATATGCCGGTTTCCTCACGATTTTTTTCAACAGCAGCATAATTGTTTTCAAGTGAAAAATCCATTGATGCACGTTTTCGGACCCATGACCTCTGGATCGGAAGTCAGTGAACCACCACTAAGCCAACATGCTCATACAAGTAAACATATAATGATATCCAAGAATGATACTTCACCTTGAGGATCTTATCAGCGGGTTGAAGGCCTTGAAGAGCTGCGGGACTAGCGGGCTGTACTCCTGACACGAAGACTCCAGAGTGATTGCCCCCGCAAAGACGGAGGCCCACCGACCCCTCCTTTTGAAAACTGATTAGTCTTGGCTCGGTTCTATGAAAAAAAAAACATACTTTAAAAAAAACTGATTATATTGTCATATTTACATGACATAGTAAGATAGTATTATGTTTTGTTATTTCCGTTTCCCATGTCGCCAAAAGACTAATCTAAGGAAAATATGGGAATTGAGACAACTCCAAATTTTCGAAACAGGGCAATAGCAATGAATAAAGCACATTAGAATTTTATTTAAAAAAATATAAAATCGGCAGTTTTATGATAAGAAAAGATATTGCAGCGCCTTTAGCGATAAAACCCATTATAGAACCAACCTTTTAAATTAATTACCCCCTGTATGTCGTGTTATACAACTGTTTTAAAATGTTTATATAACTTATAAAGATTTTTATATTACTTATAAAGAAGGCTTGCGCATTTATAATATTAGTAAGACACCTCATTCAACTTACGGTGGTTTCCTCTGATTAGCCATTCCCTCTTCTTCGTAAAGCTGCCTTCTACTGCTGTAGTAGTCTGAAAACGGAAAATTTAAAATCAATTAAAAATATAGAAAACTAAACGTCTACTATGATTATCGAAAGGTAGTAGAAATCTACTACATTAGTACTTTATTTAAGATAAAATATGATTTATGTACAATATTTTCTATCAGTCCTGTTGGTCCTCTCGACTCTTGGAATTTTTGGTCACAGGGCATGCCATATGTGATATTTTCTCGTGATATAATAATTGACCGAATGAGTGAACTCTATTATTTAATTTCATAAACTTTTGAATTAATTTGAACAGCAAATTACGTCTTTCATTAAATTGAATGATTTTAGTTTATGACTGGTTGCAGAGTGAAAGCAGCATAAGATCTGTGTTTTTAAAATGCTGCAAGTTTTTTTTTTATTCTTGTAACCTGTCTCTTGCAATTCTAATTACTTTGAAAAACGTGGGCATGTGCCAAATATAATATTTGGACGTGCCTCTGACAACCCCTTACCTCAATATTCTGTTTGAGTAATGACTCATTATATTAAATTATATATGAATAAATTAATTTTTTTTTTTTTTTTTTTTTTTACTATTTATACATTTATTCATACAACTATGTACAAGTAGGTATATACAAAAAATACAGATGAAACAGCTAGCTATCTAAAGACCGTTGCAAACGATCTATAGATAGCTCAACTGATCCAGATCACTACCAGGCGGAAGCGTTCCCATTGACGGGATTACAGTCGTGAGCGTGTTTGTTTTTGTTTTGTAAAATTGTTCGTCATGGAATTGTTTGCGGACCTAAGTTTATTTTTATACAACTAAAATGGCAAACAAGCTTACGGCCCATCTGTTCATAAGCGGTTACCGTAACCTATGCGCGTAGCAACACCAGAGATATCACTCGCGCGTTGCCTTAACATAAAAAAACAATATGATTATCCTATCACCTTCGATACCTTCATTCCTCGGCGGCGGTGGTCTGGGCGGCTGTTCCTGGTCCGAAGGCCCTCTCCTCATCTCGCCGGGGCCTCCCCGGACGGGGCCCGCCACGTACAAGTTCTGCCCGCTGCTGGAGTAACCTGACGATACCGCTTCTGATGTCGGGTAGGTGACTGTTTGTGGGGTTGTCGCTTCTGCAAATGATACATACTAAGTATCAAGTCTTGATGGCATCCATAGGCACTCGTCTAAGCATGTAGCAACTCTAGTATCGTTTCATATTATATATATAGCAGCATTCTGAACACCAAATGGAAGAGATCGCTTTTAAGCGATAAGACCGCCCATTGTACTTTTGTCTTTATGTGTTATTGTTTATATCATATTTTCATTCATTCATTTATTAATTCATTAATTCATTTAAATATTGATCTGGGGGATACCTCCTCAGATCACCATTACGATAACCAAACCAAACAAAGATAATTTTGGTGGTCACCATGACCATGTCACCGGTCACTACATTAGGATCCAGCATTAGCTCGATCCATGGCATCCATGGATACAATGCCAGAGTAGTGCTAGTTACTCCCGCTGGATCGAAATGTGCATGACATATGTTGATGTCATCCTAATAACCCCTTATGTGGACCAGTGTTGAAGGTCCTTCACTAATAACTCCCTTGTGGTCGGGGATACCACAAGGGAGTTATCAGTGGAACATTGCTGCCATCACTATTTTAAAGAATTAAGCTTGTGGTCAGCTTAGAAGGGGGGCAATGCACAAAACGCGATACAATTCCCCCATTTAAAATAAGAAATGGAACAGTGTCTTTTTAGAAAATTTCCTCTTCAAAACTTTGAAATTCTATAGTGACATCTATCACGAGGATTGAAGGAACCACTCATGTGACTTACCTAAGCTGTTATAATTATTCTGGTAATTCCCATTCGTGACCGTTTCTTCTCTAATCAGCTCTCTAGTCACCACCAGGCTCAGCCTGTCCTTGCAAGACTCCACCAGTTTCCTGGCTTCCTTCAGGGTCATTGCATCAGAGACTGGCGTGTTGTTTATCTTGGTGACGACATCTCCTTCACAAAGACCCTGCCCGCCTTGGTTGAATTGTTCACGAGCTCGCATCGTTAGCTCTTTGACGTATATCTTACATCCTAGGACTAGGCCGAAGTCTGGAAGGAAAACATATAATTATTTGAGAAATCGGATGTATTGAGTATCTGATATCGCGGTGCCCTTTATATGCTTGGGCAACCATGATTTGAGCATTTTGAAGATATATCATCTGATTGGATAACAAGATCCTACATTCTCTGTTGGCCGATCAAGGAAGCGGACAAAAATTCGGGACTACGTGTAGGTACCAAAAGGAACCGTAGACCATAAGTTCGTATTCAATTACAGATTGGGGTATGTTTGTTTTAAAATAGTTTTACAAAGCGTGAATCAGTAAAGCCCTCAATTATGTGGAGTCCTTAAGTAATTAAACACAGCCAGATGTTCTTCTGGCTAGGTATACTTAGAGAGACTCTTCATCAACAACATCCAGTGGTGGCCATAGAACTCTCCCGAAAGTACCATCACCACTTCCATAATTCCATCCGCCGACTTCCCGGTACTTTTAAGATGTCATCGTCTTACCTTCCTTCTTCCCATTCCTCGTAAGTGACAATTTGATGGTGGTAGCAGCAGTGGGGGGTGGCGCCGGGGCCCGCCTCCTCACCACCAAGGATACTGTAGCACCGGAGTCCCGAAGAACTTGAACTGCGCGCGCGTATTCCACATTCTCCAGTAGTACACCATTCACAGATACTATTCTGTCATTCACTCTGTAAGGGATAACATACCTTGATATATACCAATTATAAAATTGCTATCACACGGTTAGTTATACGACTATGAAAATTAATTTTACGGTAATATAGGTAATAAGGTTATGGTGTGAATATAAGCTATAAGGTATTCATGGCATCACCCCTTTTCAAAATTTCGAAAACGCTGATCCGTTTTCAGTTTGTAAAATCAGGGTTTCAGGTCACCAATGATCATATCACAAACTGTGTGTGTAGCAAAACACATATAAAATTTATTATTCATAGGAACTCTTGTTATTTAGCCTTAGTTTTCGTTTTCTTCTTCATTTAATCTTGCTATAACATTCGTCTAATTCTCTGTAATTCATATTTGTGAAGAACACGATAATAGGTTACTCACTTTGTTTATTTATAGGGACACTAAGTACAACAACAATATTAAACAACTTATGAGTCCGGGGTGAGTCTCTGTGACCCTGCAACACAGGCTCTTTGAAACCTACATAGTGTAGGGAACAGTGCTCCTTAAGGCACATCCAATTATTAAGTTAAGTTATCATACTTGTATTACTGGAATAGTACCAAACTGTATTTTTTTTTAAATAAACTTTATCTTTATATAAACCAGTGTGTCAGTAAAAGGCGAACAATAGAGACGACGTTATCAGCGAGCAAAGCGAACTACTTGTTGTTCGCTTGTTGTTCGGCGAGGGACTAATATTTTTTTGTAACTCAATCGATAATAAGCACGCTTTTGTGTGCCTGCTAGTCGAAGTTACAAGCAAGTGAAGCAAGCCGCATTTACGAGGGCATTTCTTAGATTCCGTAATCACCATTGTCTTGGACTCTGCCACTTACTGTAGTTTGTCCTCAGCCGGTCCACCTCGCAGAACATCAGAGACCGCTATAGAAGGGTCTCCACTCGCGAAATGAGGGTTGTCTCTCCCTCCAGATACGGCAATCCCGAAGCCATACCCTTGAACCCTGTTGAGCCGCACTCGATGGGTCTCCCATCCTGCACTGCGTTCTGCTGTCTGTAAAGAAGGATACTATATTTTAGAGAGAGATGCGAGTATTAACTTTAATTCGCAGACAGACAGACAGACAGACAGACATATAATTTATTTGCCACCACAATACACACAATATAAATTAACAATTTTGAAATGAAAATTAAATAAGTATATAATCATCACACAATGAAAACATAGGAACGATACGTTGAAAAAGGAATTAACATTTTCACGCAACTACGCAAGTATAGACCCAGATAAACGTCGTACAGTTTTAATCGTGGCATTAATTGAGATATATTGGCCCTGAAGAGGGCTATAAGATCGATGGTGAAAGAACCAGTATGGAGAAAGGCTTTGTTCATGAGCTCTATCATAAGTTTTATAACATAAAAACTTTGGTTGGTGTTGTTCGATCGGTCTTTCGAGTTTTCTTTGATAATATTTTAAATCCTGTTGTATCTATCATAATGTTGTATCAATCATATTAATTTGGTTATATGAATTATAAAACCAAAATGTAAATGAGTACCGGACCTACTATGAACTTAGTTCTGACTTGTTAAATATACATAGTTACACACAGGATTCGTTAATAACTGATCTGCCAGTGTTCCGACCATGACCTGAAGGGTGACTAGTAGAAACTGTTATAAATAGACAGGTAGGTAAGTAATAACTTTGCAGAATTTATGCGCGCATACTCGTAACCCAGATCATGAATCCTGCGCTTGTCTTATGCATTCAAAAGACAATATTAAATGTCCAAGAATTCTAAAAAACCGTGCTATGGTTTTTCCCGTTACCGGTTTTACGTGCTAACTCATAACATTATACCTACTTTTATTGAAGTTGTTGCTACTACAAGGTGCGTGGACATCAACACGAATGTTCTGTTGTTTTCTAGCTATCTACAGAAAATACAAAAGATTTTGTATATTCATGTACGACGATGCCGGAATCGTAAATAAATCTTATTGGAAAACCTATCTTGTAACCAAACCACGCCAATGACTGTTTTCTATCGATGTATTGAAAGTCGCTGACATTAGCATAGCCACCATTTGGTGCTTGTATGTTAAATACACACTGTATTTCACGTGATAAGAATTTTAATCATCTTTACAATAGATTTTTATAAAACCTACTTTAGTTTGGAAACAATAAAGAACAAATGCCGTCTGTAAGCTAAGGTGAATAGGTACTCAAATAAGCGTGTGATGAAAAAATTACAGTCTGGCCAACGTACAATGCTATGATGAACTGCTATACATAGACCCTCGGACATAAGTCTACAAAAAACTATATCAGGTTTGAAAGAAAATAAAAAGAACATAGTGGAATCAATTTCCAGATAAAAGGACGATTTTCGACCATGCACAGTTTTTAAACAGTTTTTGTACAAAACAAAAAAGGTGATAACTATTTGTGGTACCTAAGTATTATTTCTATAATCCATGTTTTTCCGATTACTTGTTAACCTATCAGCTCCGGATATAAAATCAGCAATAGCCACTCTTGATTGCGTGAGAACGGCTGCCCTTTTATTTATTAAATTGCCGAGTCTACGTGGTTTGCAATAGTTTAGCACTTAGGCATTTACAATTTATGTCCATCCTATATGATCTGTGTGATTGGTTTTTAAGAATTAAAACATGACAAGGTACCTAACTAAGAAATATCTTACACGAATTTATTCAAGATACAACGGAGACGTCAATTGACCTTGAAATACTTTAACAGCAACAAGTCCTAACATGTTTAAAAAGGAATAACTGGATAGTCTCACATCTTGCACAATATATATTGTTGGACAAATGCCTCTTGAGTCTTGCAAGGGTGAAAGGGGAGCTATACTCGTAGGCACCATAGAAATAACACAAGCGAAAGCACCAAAGATTGTGATTACCGGTACCAATCTTGTTTGATTTTTCCTTGAAGTTACCTCCACTAAAATAAGGAGTATAACTAAAGTTTGAGGCCATAGTGTGTTTGTCTGTGGCCTCGTAGCTCCGATATCGATGCGGTTTTTGTTATGAAAGCTGGTGTTTGCGAGATGGTTCTTAACTATGTTTAGTGGAATTGCAGCCGTTTCCAGGATCATCAGCTCTAAATTAAAAAAAAAAAAGGATTCGGTGCATTGTGTCTGCTAGAAACTATGGTTTGAGCTAACCAGGATTAAGGGTACCTATTAATAAGTACCCTAGTAGTTCTAGTGTCAATACACTAGAACTTACATTTAAACCACAATTATACTATAGGCAAGGCACCTAGAGATTCCAGGGTCTATACAGATCCAACAAGTGCTCCGATTTCAATGCTGTTTTTTGTTTTTGCAAAATTAACTTTTATCTTTTACGTACAAGCAACTATATATTGATATTTGTTAGAGTATAGCTTACAACATTAAGTACTATTAATGTTGTAAGCTATACTCTAACAAATATCAATATATAGTTGCTTGTACGTAAAAGATAAAAGTTAATTTTGAAACCTCTCATAGCAGTCCGCACTTATTTTTGCTCGTAAACCCTAGATTCCGTAGTGAGATAAAACAGACGACAAGTGAATTCTCAGATCGATCAGTTTATAAATAGTTGCCCATATTTGTACAATATCTAGCCAGGCAGTATTGAGCAACATAGGTCAAAGTACCATGGAGGCTACGCCCTGTAAGTGGCGCCTACGCAAATCTAAACCATGTTTATGCAATACGAAACGAACCGATATGGTGATGAATATAGAAACGACTTGATAAAGTTATCACATTCTGATGCAAGATATCAGAACCACAGAACATTCACGGCAAATTACAACATAAAGGTCTTTATGTACTAAGACTATGTGAAGCCCGATTGCACTAAGCTAGACAAAGACTCTATGGAAAAATATCAGTAAGAGACACCTAAGTCTATTAGGTACCTATGCTTAGTGCAAGTTTGCAGCATGCAATTTATTGTAAAGGCGAAAGCAAACCATTTCGGTGTATGGTTTGCGTTTTTCATGCGTTTTTAAATTGGATGCGGTAGATTGCATAATGTAAAGAGGCTTTTAGGCATGTCTAAGCAGATTTGCCACCTGTCCCAATTCTCGACCTTTTTGTCCCGATTTTTTATATCACGCGACGATCGGTCAATTTCCTCAGATTCCATAAAAGCAGAATTGCTCATTTCGCTCTAAATGGATATGTCTTGTTCAAAGTTATAAAATAAATATAAAAATGATGCGGAATTAATGAAAACGAAATGAATGACCCGCAGGCAAAAATAAGAAATATGTAGAGAAAACTATTAAATAAATAAAATTCAATACCTACATAAAAAAAACAACCGTTTTTATATTTTTTTCTGATTATCTCTGATGACTGAATGTCCCAATTTTTTTTCCTAAACGCTGTGTCTAGTGTCAGATTTTTATAAATAAAATGACAGCAAAGACTCGCCTTGGGCTCGTATTTTAAATGCACACATAGTATAAGTGTGAGTAGTGCATACCTACCCGAGGAAGGTGAATGTTGATGCAAAACCTCAAATAGTCAATACCAAGCTGTTACTACACAGAAGCGTTTATGTTCGCGATTTGTTTACAAACTCACTTCACTGTGTCGCCGTTTTCGCAAGTAATTCTGCTTCCTCAGTTACTCGGCATCAACAGCCTTACCTAGCATAGAAGCCCACAGCTGGACATAAAAACAGTAAAAGTTCTTGATTGCCATTTAAGAACCATTGTTCCCCAACACGTCAGTTGCTCAATGCAGAGTTGCAGATACACCACCCAGAAAGTATTAGGCATGGTAGATTTTGATGCTAAAATAATTGGACAAAATAGAGACAAAGTCTGTAGAGCTCAAAGTATGTATCTACAAATTTTTGAGTTTTGTTAGTGTAGGTACTTCTATAAAAATAAAGATATTATAAAAGAACAAGCCCCGACTAATTGACTGATTGGCTGACTGAGAGATCAACGCAGAGCCTTAACCGAAGTTCTGAAGTTCTATTTTGGAGGGTAGGTTCCATTTAGTTTAAGGAAGGTGACACTAAGAAAGGTTTTTTTTTCAATTCATCTACTAATGGGTCCAAAAAGGGGGTCAACGAATCAACAAAATATTTACGTAATACGAAATAAGCGCAAACGAATAGCGGGTGGATCAGCTAGTAAATTAAGGGTTACTCGCAAAACAAAATCGTATGTTCATATTTTTTCCGAGAATACCAAACCACTGGTTTTCAGAGATACTTTAGGGAGCTAATAACTCAATACAAATAATCTTTGCCAAAACTAAGATCCCGCACTACTGCATTAGGTAATCAACTTGTTCATAATAGCTGATATTGTATTTCTTTCAAACGCTATTCTGTAGAGATAATACGGAAGTATCTACTAATGACCTTATGAATCTTCTTCTGTAAGAAGTTACCTCGGGCTATAAAACTCAAATTAATGTATAAGTACCTAGGTGACATCCGCGAAATAACAATCCTGATGAAATCAAAATCATAACAGACCTATTAAAATTGCTATAAAATTATAAGTAGGATCTTTTCAGTATAGAGAAGTTTAAGTAATCTCATGGAAAATTAGAGAAAATACAAATTGTAATTGTAAGTGCTCATTCATTACATTTCTTTTTAAAATTTCGCGCAAATATTCTTGTAGACCTACAAAACAAACTTTCTGTCATGCATGAGCAAACCTAAAATTAGCTAGAGTTCTAAGGTTTTATTTAATTTTGACAAACCTGTAATTTCTCAAATCCAAAGTTATCCAGTTTCATATTGTTGTTCATAGACAGACACCAATACATTATTATTTTTCATTCAGTAAGCAGAGACACATTTCTTTTAAAGATTCTTAAAAATCACTTTAAAATTTATCTTATTTTGAATCAGAATCAAAAAACTTGATGAAGCATATAAAACATTGTTCTCAGTCTTCGCGGTTAGGAATACACACTTTTTAAAAATAAACACAAGCGCAAAGGTTGTATCGTAGGCGTCGCGTCCAACGATGACGCGGCCGTGCGCCTTATGAGATTGAACAACCAACCTTGCCTCCAGCCCAAACTCTATACTTTGACAGTTCTAAATACAATACGGAGATCAATGTGTGCATCGTTAGGCGGTTTTAGACTGGCTGGAATGGTGTAGGTACTGTTATGCAAATATACACGTAATTTAGCCGATGGTTACGTTACGTTTACGCACGCGAAACCACAGAACGAATTATTGACCAAACACCACAACGCAATAAAAGTACGGCCATTTATGCGACATATTTTAATACTCGCAAATAAATCAAAACCTATAGGATACTTCCCGTTGACCAAGAATCATGAAATTTGGCAAGGAGCAAAGTATAGCACAAGTAAAGGAAAAAGTCCATTATTTTTTCTAAAATTCAAACCTTAATTTGCCGTTAGAGAAGTCCCGTTATCAAGACAAATCCAATGATACCTAATACATCAACATCCATCAAGCCTTTTAGGCTATAGCGAGAGCCAAACGAACAGACATACATGCATACACTCGTAAACCATTACCCTCCTTCCCTTGGGCAGTCGGGTAAATTTGCCCTGAAGACGCCCAAGTCTCTGGCTAAGCTATTGCAGGAGGGCATTCTTTGAACTGTTTTCTTGCCTACCTATTTTTATAGGCTTATTAAGTATCTAACTACGAAAGTAAAGCTCTTACCACTTTAAAATAGTTTCTTTTCTTACGCTTGATGGCAGCGCTATGTTATTTTAGGTTCGATTATAATAAGCACAGGAAAGTTAGATAAGCGTCACCAACCCATTTTGAGGTTTAAAGATCAGTTGGTGTTGGGTGACGCTGACTGTAACTACAGCATTCAATTTGTTCTCATTTATATTTGTCACCATCGCGAGTAGTTACATTTTGTAATTCATAAAGCTCATGTTCACAGTAAACGCTAGGTATGCGGCCACATCATTATTCACCATGCAACTTTATGAGTGAACTTCGACGTAATTAACTGGCTTGTATTGCGAGGCGTCACGGATGCATTTCGAATAGAATTCACGCGATTCAACAATTGCTTAGTTTATGGACAGTGGCCATTCTATAATCCGTTACAAAGTCAAGTTCTCTACATGGCTGCTATCAATGTAGGTAGATCCTATTTACAATAATGAAGATCTGATAAACACCTATTGTGATGACCAGTGATCGGAATTAGGTGAGCTAATTTACCTAAAGTTCAAAGAACAGAGTCAAAAAAAATGGAGACTTCCTTACCATTAACATTTTTTTCCGGGAAATCTTTCCCGGAAATTGGGAATTTGTTCCAAGTTTTAGGATATCAGTTAAGTACATTTAATATTAATGTTATTCATACAGAAAACTAACTGAATTAATTTTCCTTTTTAACAAACTTCAATAAGATTTATTTTGTTATTAACTCAGGTAAAAAACTGGATTCGCCTATGTTTTCGTTTCCCAGAATAGCCAAATCATGCTGTCCCTTTAAGTGTTTGTAGCAATACACTGCAAACCAGTGATAAACAACAACAACAAACGCTAAGAAAGGGACAGCATGCTTTGGCTATTCTGGGAAACGAATCATTGTTTAAGTAAACAATGACAAAAGGGTTGAAGGGTGAGGGTGTTTTGCATCCAAACGGCGTCATAACTTGTATGCGTGCGTGCATCACTTCTATAGTTACCTCGGCAGCGTGTGTATCTTAGACTCGTGAATATTTTATTAACCTGTTTTCGTATCGTTTATTGGATCTGCTTCACATAACTACCTTGGCTTGAATTTACGGACTGCGATTTATTGCAACCATATCACTACTTGTACCTATCTACCTTGGCTTGAATTTACGGACTACGATTTACTGCAACCAGAAATTTACTGCGCTTTACGGCAATCAAATTACTTGGTAAGTCTTTGATTTGTACTACACTTTTAAAACATTCTAAATATTAGACTGCTTTTGATAAATTTACCAAATTCAAACAATTTTATGCAACTATTTATTTATGGAATTTTATTCAGTGTTTTATATTTGAGAGGATTGGTAACAGAAACAGTCAAATCCATTTTTCACTTTTTTTCACTACCGGACGAAAACTGTTTTTACATTGTGGCAGCCCCATTGACCACCAATTTTTGGCGGGTAATTTAAATGAGATAAAGACGAAGCACTACGCAATAATAACTCTATGCCCCATACATTTAAAGTCTTAAATTCTCAATTTTCTGATGGATTTGGCCGACTTTGATAGTGAAGACAGGATTTGACTGATATTGATAGTTACCGATTCTGGATTTGACCAATTTTGAATGTAACTCATAGGATTTGACTCTTTTTGAAACTGTCGTTCGTGTAAGGCCAGGGGTGGTCAAACGCTAACTTATAACTAAAATTTTGTATAATGGGATCCAGTAAAATATTAATAAGTATAAGTAAAATATTTTGTTTTGTATTTTTTATTCAAAAAAATCAATGTATAAGTAACATGTAGATACCTAGTCAAATCTGAGGGACTGGAGAGTAGCTTTTCAAAATACACACACCTACTACTAAATCATCAAATGAGGCGCTTCTTCAAGCGTTTCTCACGTTTCTTCATCTTCTTCGAGCATAGTAGACAATGTTCATTTGTTTTTTATTAGTTCTAGTGCCCGTCTTAGGCCGACGTCTGTTTATAGTAGATGCTTTCGAATGTTTTATAATGAAATTATCTTGAGCAGTTTTAGTTTGCGTCCTATAAAAAGCGGCGTGAAATCGTATAATATCGTCCTTAGATAGTGATGTGCATCTATAAGCTTAAGAATAATGTTCGCATGGAATTTTGATTTTTGGCGGAGCTTTTGGTGAATATCTGAAATAAAAATATAGGAGAAAATAATTAATTATCTCTTGGCACAAAATAAAACCTATTCTCAACGGAGCTTATTCTCATTTTCAGCAAAAAAATTCCATGTCATTTCTGGGAAAGTTTACAATGTAAAACTGTTGAGTACCGCTGCTTTACAAATAATATTATTGTGGAGACGAGTTGAAGCAAAGAGTTAACTTACCGAGAAACTTTTTTCTGGTTGCTCTTCCATCTAGATTTTTGCTGAATGCGCTTCCTGGATAAATTAGGAGCAGTTTCCACTATTTCCGCGACACTTTCAGCCATTATTTAATTTTTTTTTCATTAAAAACCGGGATAATACCTACAAACAAACATCTCAACAATGCAACTCACGTAAAACAAAATGGTCGACGACTCCATACTAAACCCTTGAATTTGATTGGTTGTCATGGATTTGCCTAATTTTGATTATCAAGTGACCTCGATCTGACCGTATTTGATGCCAAACCTGCATTTTGTGGCGGATTTTCATACACTTAACATGGATTTAACCTCTTTTGAAAAGAAGGAAACTACTAAGTTCAATGTTATTTTAGTTGCTGCACATACAGTTTGAAAAATTCGTTTTTTGGATCTGACCAGTTTTGATACCAATCGTCTCATTTGAGTTCGTGCACAAATGTTGGAGCTACTGGCAATTCTATCATCAAACTATATTTTACGCGAAGACGTCCCTGGAAAAGTGTAGAAACTATATATTTGTCTCATTGTTTTCAGTAATTTTTCTGCCTCAACGCAACTAGCAAATAAATGGCGACCAAACCTACCGACGGGATTGTACAGTCGTGGATTAGAGATCACCCCGAATTGTACCACGACCCCGCTAGCAACACGATATTTTGTTCTAAATGTGAGAATTCTATTGTATGCAAAAAAAGCAATATACAGAGGCATATTGACGGACCAAAACATCAAGGTACTGCTAGGCAAGTGAACAAAGAATTTTATTTAGATTTAATACAATTTCTTATATGGTGTAACATACCCTGGTCACGAGTAAATCGACCAGAGTTTAAAACTTTTTTAATGAAATATATGTGTTGTAAATGTACAAATGTTAAAAGGATTCCCGATGAATCGTTATTGAGAAAGGTTTATTTAGACATAGTTTTTAAAAAAAAAATTGCATCAATCCATGACCATATTCTTAATCAGAAACTTTGGATATCTCTAGATGAAACTACCGACTATTTAGGTCGTTATATTGTAAATTTTCTTGTAAAACCTTTAAATCTCGCAACAAACAAACCATTTTTAATAGCTTGCAAAATGTTAGAAAAAGTAAATGGAGAGACAATAGCTCATTTTGTGATTGGATGCCTAGAAAATATGTGGGGTGACTCGTATGAAGACAAAGTAGGAGATGTTTTAGTTTTATGTTCTGATAGCGTAGCATATATGTTAAAAGCAGGAAGAATGTTAAAGAACTCCTTGCCAAATATGATACATGTTACCTGTTTAGCACACGCTCTTAACCGCGTTGCAGAAAAAATACGGACACAATATGCGGATGTGGATACTTTAATTTCAAATGTAAAAAAAATATTTTTAAAAGCTCCTAATAGAGTAAAATTGTTAAGGGAAAAATTTCCGAGCCTGCCATTGCCACCTGAACCTGTCATAACAAGGTGGGGTACATGGCTAGAAGCAGCTTCGTATTATGCTGAATATTACGAAGAAATAAAAACTATTGTAAGACTTCTAAGAAGTTCTGATTCTTTGTCTATCAGGCATGCTAAAACTGTCCTAGGAAAAGAAAGTTTAAAAACTGATTTAGATTACATTGACGAATATTTTAAAATAATTCAAATTTCATTAAAAAAATTGCAAAAGTCTAACTTATTGTTGACGGAAACTTTCCATATTTTTGATGAAGCAAGAATTGTTCTAAGCTGGTGTTCTTCTGAACCAGTAAAACAAAAATTAGAAAACGTTATGGACAGAAATCCCGATCTAGATGCATTAAGAGACATTTGTGAAAATATAGATAAAGGATTAGATAATGAAAATGAATTATTGTCATTCTATAAATATGTACCTGTAACTTCAGTTGATGTTGAAAGGTCCTTCTCTACGTATAAATGGATTTTAAGTACAAAAAGAAATCGTTTGAAAATAGATAATATGGAAAAACTCCTAATGATTTTCTTTAATTCTCCGGACGAAGATATTTCTTTATACTCCGTCCATGATGAAAACGTTAGCGATTCAGATTAAGGGACAAATTCAACATCAATGGAAATAATGTTTAGAGTTCCGACTGTGTATCTTAGGTAGGACTGGTTACTTTCTTAATTATTGATTTTGAGTTCCATTATCTGTACAAAATGAATAAATGGTACAAAAACTATAAAATGGCTTTTTTATTCCCTTGCTTAAAAAAATGTTTTTATTACTATAGCTATTTACTAAAGCTGGTTTATAAATCACATTAGCTTCCGCGCTTACTTACATCGTTCATTTTATTTGTTGAAAACAATAAAAATCGTGCTTACCGTTTTTTACAACAATCGAATTCGTTTCCTCTTCTTGTTATCAATAATAAGAAGAGGAAATTAATTCGATTGTTATTTTACTGTATTAATTTTAGATGGACCTAAGTAATTTCTCGAAACCCGGGAAAATTTTCCCGGAAAAATATTTAGTCGCAAGGCGTCTCCACTTAGTCTCTGTTATTTTTCGAACTTTAGGTATTTTAGCTCACCTAATTCCGATCACTGGTGATGACAGATAGCAGATGTCATAAGTATTTACTGAATACCTACCAAGTAAAATCTAAAGGATTAAGGCTTAACAGGATCCATTTCTATTCATCTAAGACTAAAGTATGGAACTAACAACCAACCACATAACCTATAGATAACACAAAATCAGGCTTATTAATGACAATAAAACTTATTAACAATCTGCCCGAAATCTGAAAATATGTTTAGAACAAAACTAAAGAAATGGCTCTTGAGATTATTTTCTGGTGAATAAACATATCCTATTCTATTCAATGCACAGAATGGAGCCAGTACTCATTTGTTCTGTTACAATGAGACATGAGTTTGAATGATTTGATAAGGTAAATAAAATAATGATAGTCAGATTTCATACTAGTTTATTAGCAAAGTTTAAAAAAACCATTGTTAATCATGTACTATATCAAAATTAGTTAATAAACATATCCAAGCAATGAGGATAAATTAGTGCCCTTAAAATCAATCATTTCATCCATATTTGCCTTTATCTTCTCAACTATTAAGTGTTTGTTAAATTTTATTTCATTGGCAAATTCTTGTTTTACATCCCTTACTTTTTGTATGACTTCGTTCCGATAGGTTAACTCTAGAGCTGAGTTTTGTAAAATTGTTCTCAACTCTTGAAGACTATCAGGTAATTCTATGCGTTGATGATAATACTCAATTTGTAAGTCATTGTCTTGGATTGTTTGTGACTGATATCGTGTTTTTTTAGGGCAAATATGATCAGCGGGCCCTGTTTCTACAGCTAGTTCTTTTCCATCATCATCAAACACTATTTTCTTGTTCAAAGTACACTGGCATTCAGTTTTTTCGTCATCAGTTGTGTTTCTCGTGTTTTTTCTGCGTCTCTTCTGTTCAGGCTCCGACAAGTCCAATAAATGGCCATACTTTCTCTCAATCTTTCTAATCACAGATTTGCAGTTTTTGTACACAGTTCTAAGTTCTTCTAAGTCTTCAGCGCTGATTTGTTTGCTACTGCTATCATTTTCTGATGTATATGATGAAGGATATATTTCCATTGACTTTTTCTTAGTTCTAACTTTTTCATCAGATTCGTTTCCCGACAATTTTCGCAACTTCTTAGATTTTCTCGATGGTAGGTCGTTTTCATTTGTGCTCTCGTAGTCCTGGCCAAGGTTGTTTGAAATAACGTATGAATTGGGTTCGAAAAGTGGTTTCTTTATTACTGGTGGAAATTCAAGTAATCTGCTCTCGTCGTGAATAACCATGATCATAATTTGGCACACTTCGCCACAACACAAGTGTTACGAATTACGAATGATTTTAATAGATTATGTACAGTAAATTCGAGAAAACTAATCATTATCTATTGAATTATAGAAATGAATTCTCTTTTTGATTGTAGAAATAACAAAGCAAATTATAATCACCACGCTGTGAAATCAAATCAATAGAATGGATTTGACACTTGACAGTGACAGTCAAATATAAAGCACGTTTAAAACTGACGTGGCGTCGTCAGTCGGAACTCGATCGAGACGTTGCGTTGCCTATCGAAACGAGTTTAACCACTAGTGATGTAGAAAATCGACTAAAATACAGAATCGACATTTCAATATAACGAGCGATTATTCCAAACTAGAGGGAACTCTCTACATAGTAAATAAATAAGCTGGACATTTTGCACACAGCAGAAAAAGCAGTTTTTGTATTAATACTTGATAATATGAGGCAGGAATTCATACATTCAACATTGAAAAATTGATGTGAATTGATTCTTCTACAAAAGAGGGATTTACAATAGAAAGGTACGCCTTCAAATACGAAGGCCGTCCAAAGCACTATTTAATTTATGCTATGAACTAATTCGTTCAATATTGCATTTATTTAGGCATTTCACAAGCTAGTTTTTTTTATCTCAATGACAAGCCTGATGAGAGCCAGAACAGAAAATCTCTGATCCAGGAGTGTAAAACAGAATAAATAAAAGTAAAATAACTTGTAAGCTATTTTCATAGTTAGTTATCTTTATTTTTCCTTTTTTTCTTCTTTTTAGGCACATGAATCACTTCATCAATAAGTTCTTCAACATTTTTGTTTTTTCTTTTTTTCTTTTTAGGCTCCTCAAGTGGTTCAATTTTGTGTTTATTCTTTTTTGATTTTTTCTTTTTAATTGGTTCAATTTCTTCAACATTTTCTTCAGGTGAAACTTCCAGCTCATTGCCTAGGCTTGCATTTTCATAATTAACATACACCTCTTTGTCCTTTATGGATTTTTTGTTTTTCTTACATTTCTTTTTACCTGACTGCGGAGGGTTATCGATCGGTTCATTAGCTTTGACTGGACTGCTTTCTACAACCTTATCTTCACTTTTGTTGTTGTAAAAAGAAAATCCTTGAAAAGCTACCTCTCTTTGTTCCTCTGTATTCAATTCCCCATTATCTTCAAATTCTGTTCCAGCAAACCCTTTGAAGCTGCAGTCTGCTTTATCATTATCACAGTTGTTGGTGAAGGACACTTTTTTCCCTTTCAAAGAAGCCAATTTACTATTGAAATAGTCTTCCATACTCCCTTTCTCTGTAAATACTACTTCGGTACTTTTTAAATCATTGACTTTCAATATCTCAGGAGTATTGTCCTTCTTTTTCAGTGTCTTTTTACCGAATATGTTAGCTAGATCTTTTTCGCTGTAGCGAGTTAAGTCTTTCCCTCGTGTGTACTTGTGGTAGTGGACACGAGCTTTGCTTTTCTTTGATTTCACTTCTAGAGACACACCACTGTGTAGCTTTTCTTCTTTAACAACACCTAAAAGAAATAAGAATTGATAAATGTATTGAAAGTAAGAATTTTTAAGTAGTCTATCTATGTGTTATTTACAGGCATGAACAACGTTACGGAGTTGATGAGCAACAAACATTTAGAAATAATGTTTGTTGCTCATAAACTCTACTCATAAACATACTTTTGCACTCATGATAAATTACTAGGTACTGGACCTACCAGTACCTAGTAATTTATCATGTTTTTATCACAATGTTTACAACTTGAATGTAACATTATAGGTTAAGACTTACCATTCGATAAATTCGCCAGCAGCGAGTTGAAATCGTCCTCGTGTTTGGTCCACTGGTCGTTCCGGTCTTCGAAACCTAGCCCTCTGTCATCGTTTTTGTATTTGGCAACTACATGTTCCACAATACCGTTCTCATGAGCACCAAGGCCTTTGCCAGAACTCCATCCCATTTTTTCCAACATACGCTGACCGAACTTGGTATTGTCATTACTCCACGCGTTGTTTTTCGCACGTAGATTTATTACTTTTTGCTTTCGACGAGGCTCCGCTAACATAGCCATTTTTACGAAATAAAACTAAAACGAATCGTATTTTGCCATAACCACGTGTTAGTTGAGCAACAATTTCTACCAACAAACATCAAGCAAGGCAAGTCAGTCAACCAACTCAACAAGTACAACAACTGACAGTCAAGTCAAACCATTTATGGAGCCGTGACTGATGCAAATGAAGTGCCATCTAGTCACAATTTGTCCAATACGAAGTGAAGTGCGCTTCGCATGCCCGAAGCAAGCAGCTGTGATTGGTTATCGGTATTGTGATGGTGGTAGCATTGATACAATGACGCTTTGTTTGTTCGCAAGGTTACCCAAACATATTTTAAGCTTAGTTAGTTTTATGGAGAGGATAGTCGTTTTTTTCTTGACGTTTTAACGAAAGATTCAAGATTTAAAAATGTTGGAATTATTCAAATTATAGTTTGTTATACCCAACCCACATGGGTTGGGTATAACAAACTATAATTTGCTATTCCTATTAACTCTGTGACCCATACTAACATACTGACAGTGTGTTCAAGATGAAACTTACCACAGTGGCCCAGCCACCTTAGTGCCAAATGCTTATACAATACCAATAGCTAACCTTAATGTCCATCTTGTAGATTAGGTAGGTAAGTAAGGTATTCACATAGGTTAGTACTTTGTAAGGTAACAAAGTTACAAACGACAAGATTGGGTGTTATTATCTTTAGAGATAGCCAAAAGATGTGCGAAATATTATTCGCTTACTAACTAAGACACTATTTTTTGTTTGTTCAATGTTCGCCCCGCAGAGTTTTGCCCCCAAATTCCACGTTCGCCCCATATTATATTCCTTGTCTGCCCCGAAAATATTGTTTTTCTTTATTTTTGCTAATGTAACGCTTTGGTATAGACGCATCGCTCGGCTGATGTTTATGTACATAGTTTACCTAGCTGTTGCAATTTGAATCATAAAAGGGTTGGTACCTTTAAAAATTGGTTGGTTAACCATAACAGTTTGTAAAAATTTCATCAATCTCGCTCGGAGCACACCATAGGACGTTGATGTTACATCACAATTTCAATAGACTCGTGATTGGCGATTGTCGAGAAAAATCAATAGTGTGCCATCGGCCGTATCGAGGGATTTATCAGTGTCGTGATGGGAATCTATTTATGCCTAGTTAAGTTGATATCCTATTTATGTCGATAGGTACCTAGTTATCTATAATTCCCATGAATACTATAGTTTACCCTCCACCTTCTGTTCGCGTAGGTTCTACACTCTACATACTCTACAACAATATAACCATTATCCACGATTTACTCTCAGACCATAATTTTTAATCCGTGACGTTTTGACCAAAGCAAGCAGGTTATTTCCATAAGATTATTCCCGTAAATTCATCTGAACTCAAAAGTCAGAAAGCTTACACCTCTGTAGATAATTGAAATACCTACCAACCTAACGTTGCTTTCAACATGAAAAATGTAAAAATACGATCTATTTTCTATCTGATTTACGACAGAAACTTAAAATGAAAAATCTTATCCATCAATTGAATTAATTTGCCGCAATCAATTAGATGAAAGTTTTGTTTGAATATTCATGAATTAATCGAAAAGTTATGAGAAATGTGATGTTTTGCAGTCGGTTGATTTATAAAGCTTCATATATTTGACTGGCATATTTTTAGTGGTAACCTATTTTTAGTGGTAACCTAGCTAGAAGAAGATAAAAAGTTTATTGCCTAAGTAGGTACTTACTCACATTTTCAACCCATCACTGGATATTCACTCCATGTTTTGGTCGTAAACAATAAAACGTTTGAATTGAAAATTATAATCCCATAGTCTTGTCATGTCTGTCAGTCTGCCTGAGTAAACGTAGTGTTGTTATTTCATTTGTGCCTGAGCGTCGCTACGTTGTTCTTCTGTTTGTGTGTCATGCATGCCCCACAAATTGTACCCTCAGTTTTCAACATTGCTTTGCGACAACATAGAGAAAATATAAAAATGAAATTGTAACAAACTTCTGAACAAGCTTGAGCGTCTTCCAAACTTCTTTCTCCATCTAACAGATACACTACATAGTATCCAACTTCATCACCTCTCTCTCTCACTCTCTGGTGGCGCTGGCGTAAAGTTTTGCTTCAAGAAAACTCTTTTTAGGGTTAAGCTCGCCTTTGTACAAACCTTACCTTAACTCCGTGTACAATATAGAGTAGGTATGTGGAAGAGAGACCCACCCTTCTAACTTTTAAACCTTGTGAATACATGCGTACTTTCCTCTGCAGTGATCTACATAGGACGTACCTTGCCCTTAAGAATAGCTCTACGTAAAAATATTCAATTAAACCAGGTGCACGTTCGACCGGTTCCAAGGAAAGTGAGTCTGAATCCAATTTTTAGGTTGAATCATAAAAAAGATGATGGAGACGGACCGGGTGGCCACCGTCGTCAACCCTATTTATCGGCTACCAGGATGAGACAAAAATACGAAATAAGATTAGGTTGCCTGGTCGCTACATTTTTCCCCGAGATCCAAGGCCCTTTTGTAGTTTATTTGTCTGTTATCATTTTTCTCCAAACGGCTCAACCTATTGTAATGAAACCGTTTTGTATGTCTTCAAGAAATGTTCTTAGATAATTTAACGCATATAGACGCTGCAATACTTGACGGAATCATGTCGCCGGGGGGTCGTCTAACTTTTTCGTGACTGTAACTAATCTAGCTGTACCTAGACAGCAAACAGTTTTTATACCTGAGAACCTTTATGTCTTCTTTCAACACACGACTCCTGGTACTCGACGCGTAGGCTTGACGACGGTCGGCTCCGGATCTAAGATTATAAGATTCTATTTTTATTGTGCAATCTGAACTTGAAAGCTGATCGAAGTTCTTTGGCAAGGGACCTATAACATTGAAACCGGTGCGAATAAAACCACCAAGTTTGTAATGCATGTATTATTGTAAATCCGTCTTAGTTAAAAAAAACATGCTCACGACTGTATTCCCCATGATGGACATCCTCAGATGTCCATCATGACTCAGTGCGTAGATGTTTGAGGATACCAAGTAATGGGTAGTCAGAGGAACGTCCGAACATTACATTTGGACTCGCGTTTTGCAAGTACTAAGCATTCCACGTTGCAAGACCCTCGCGCCGCTTATTGTAACATTAACTAATTTTGGGTTTTTTTTCCATGATGTTTTCCTTCACCTTTCTTAGTTTTATACGAGCTCTTGCAATGGAGACGAATTGCAAAAGCCTCTACTTAAGCAAGACCTGCATAACCACGATCACTTGGTCAAGAATGCCTAACCAAGAAGAAGATCCTAAATAGTTCAGTTTTAGTTTAGTTGTTTTTAATTTGAGAAACTAATACAGAACCTAATTCCCTTAGGTCATCATGGCACTCTTTACAGGAGGCCTAAGTCCAGCCTGCTTAGCATGAAGACCCTAGACAACGGTTTTTCTACCGCCCCCGAGAAGAAAAAAAATATTTTGTCCCTCTCTTTTGTTTCACAGAATAGGCGACAGAAATAGATTTTGTTTTCTCTTTCGTACTCATGCTACAGGGGACTTCTACAATCTGTTGATGATAATGATGATATGCAAATGTTTGGACAATCTTCTTCTTCGTGGGGTCGATGGTTGCCACGTCTAAATTTTCTGCGATAAGCTTAGGGTTAAATAGTGGCATGAGACGATTGAGAATTTGTCGTTCTAATAGCTTGTATGTGTGGCATGTGGCCTACAAGGACCACCGATGTTAGGACATGACCTCTGTGACGCAGTGGGCGAAAGCCCGCCAGATATTGGCGGGCTTTCGACGCAAAGATTGCTTCAATTCTCGTCGCAGGACAAGACAAATTTTTGTATCATCTGCAAATATTTGTCTCGAGTTTTCTATGTATGATTTTACAAAAAAAAGTATATATTAGTCATGTAGTTCCTATAATACAAGCACTGTTTAGTTTGGGGCTGTGTGAAAAAAATACCAGCATTATTATTTATACTTACAAGAATATAATCTAAGTTAGCACCATTTAAGTACTATCCACCCAAAGTTATCCAATCCTAAACCATTAGATGGCAACAGTGAAACCTAGCCATAACTACAAACCAGTTGTTTTCCATAGGCTTCCAGTTATCGTAGAAGTGGCAACTGACATCTCAAAGAAAGCCGAGGCATTCCTAAACGAGCGTCATTACATTACGGAGTCTTTAGACGCAAGCTAATGATTAAACTTACGTACTCTCTGGCTGTAATTGGTTCAAAGAGAACTTAATTTGATGGAAGAGATCTCTTAGTATTCTCAGATACACATCACAATGGTACAACCTCAGAACAGAGAAGTATCGCTCCCTGTCGGGGGTAAAACATATGTAGTAGTCTAGTAAAACGTCTGTCTCGGCAACTTTGTTAAAAAGGCTTTTTTTTAAACTACTTCAATGCTATCTAGCGAAGTTATGTGCAATTTATAATTTTTAATCTGTGTAATTTATATCATCCTTGCCATGAACAAACTAGTCTCTTTTACAAAAGCCATAATCAAGAAGTGAAGTGAAGTGAAACTAAAGTACCAAAAATGAAAGTAAAAATACGACAATTCTTCCTTAGAAAAACTTCAAAATTGAAAGTGGACAGTAGACTGACTCAATATTATATCGAAAGTTGGTTGTGAAATAATGCCCTAATCTATGTTTCAGAAGTGATATTAATAGCTTTACCTATAATGTAATTTGATGTTCACAGTTTAATTAAACCGATCGATACATTTTATATTAATTGAATCGAATTTCTATTCCGCTGGTGAAATGGAATGCGCAGTTATTGCCATGAGCAAAGATGTTTATGGTCAGTCAGTGAAAACGCGCGAAAACTGACTTGCTCGCTCGCCCGCCACTTCGCGTGATTACAAAGTTGCGGTAAATTGAGTGCTTGCTAATTTAATTTCTTGGCTTGGGATTGGCTTTGTACATTGTGCTATTATACTAACTGTGACAGAATCTAGGTTATTTATTTCTTACTTGTTTAAAATGTATTCCGTTTTAAGGAAATGCCAGGGAACAGAGTGTGGTAAACGGGACTAGGAAAAAAGACAAAGAAACATTCGATGTAAACATACCTAAAAGGACATTCCATGCTAAAATTTAGTTATTTTTTGTTACTTATGTCATTTTAAAGGGTATTTATCTTGCCCACGGTTTCGCCAGCATAGGTACTGCAGGCTTAACTATATATAAAAAAGTAGCATAAAGTAGGTATGTAACGAATTATAGGTACTATAATTCGTTACATACATACTTATTCCACATTTAAATCGGTTCAGCCGTTACGAAGATATAAGTTTTTATAGCAACAAACATTTAACATCCGTCCATACTTCTGCATTTATAATAATAAATGCTTGTATTCGGACAAATGTTTGTATAATCTGCAAATATTTGTCTCGGGTCTGAGTGTTTTCTATGTATAATAGGTATGTATGTATTTATTAAAAAATTATATATATCAGCCATAGTTTCCCTAACACAAGCTCTGCTTACTTTGGGGCTAGATGATGCCATGTGAAAAATTACAAACTTTACAAAATAGTCAACAAAACTGAGCATTTATATTATATTTGTATGTATATATTATGAATTATTTTTAGTTTTATGTTATTTTATTTAACTATTTATTTAAATAGAAGGATGAAGGCGACGGGCAATGCCGTGCAATGCCCTTACCCTATTTATGAAGTTAGGAACTGCGTGATATGAACAAAGGGGTAAGTGGTAGGTAGTATCATCGTTTTGCATTCAGCAGCTATTTTGAGATTAGACGGGAAGTATTGCAGACGACCTATATGAGTAACTTGTAGAGCTGAATGGGCATATTACATAGCTACCTAGATCATCACATATTAATGATTACACTACAGAGAATGACAGCAAGAGAAAGACGTACATTAGACTTAAAGAGTGCGAGTCAAGCATGGCAACAAAACAGAGTGAAATAAGTATTTATGCAATAAGTAGGTAATTCAAATTCTTTATTTAGAAACCATAGACTAGCGCGATTTGATAGTTTTTGGAGTGAGGAATTACCACCTTATTTTTAGATTTATTTATTACCCGTAGCTTTCCATGCTATAGCTGATTGATCACCTTTGGATGGACTCACCACTAAGTAGAACATTCATAGTTAAAAGAATACATATTATTTATTGTAATTATAACTATATATTCTTCATTATATAACACCACCATCTTCTACGTTACGTACGTAGATAGCCAGAATATTGGCTTTAACTCCTAAAGAATAGAATGTTCATGGCAGGCACTTAAATGTCGGGAAAAATAAAAACATTAAAACTGTTTTTTTTTAAGTAATCTGTTTTGGGAGTAATATGCGAAAAAGTGCGTATTTTTCACGATTTGTAAGCGTGGACGTCGTAAGCGCCACACGGCGCATGATGTTATAAACTTTAATGAATTAAGTTGCGTTTGAAATTTTCGTTGCTACATTTTGATGCGCTAATCTAGCCTAGGCTGTCTAGACAAATACCTCACGCTTAGTTTTCCTTTCGCGCTAACACAAAATTGTCAAGACAAAACTTGCAGCAGGCACGTAACATTTCAACAGGCAATGTAATGTCAATACAATAAGATCTTTATGGCAGGCGTTAACGCCAACAGAAAGTTGTATTTGTCTAGATTCCCTGGGAAACATAAGATAAAAATTTGCCCTTTTAACACAGAGAAAGTCACACTCACAGCCTATCGAAAAGCTCATTAAAACTTATACTTATGCTCAAAACTCTAAAGTAGTTTAATTAGTGAAGAGAATAAACTGAAAACAAGTAAAAAAAACTCTGATTTTATTAAATAGTAATTAACCTAGGGACAAAGGCATGATTCAATCGACCACTGTATGAATCGCTGGGCAGTCAGGCATTCCACAGTAAAACCAGGGTATAATGCACCGAACCACGCTGACTCATGAAAAGGTTTAAGCGTTATAAGTTTATAGTAGGTACCCGTTTTGTATTCGTTTTCTATGGCTTTAAGATCACACATCACTAGGGGATGCAAACTCTTGAATAGTGATGTAATTCACGATTCAAGGGTTTTTATTTTATTTACAGGCTTTATAAAATAAAACGTAAACGTGAACTATAATGCTATCATTATCTGTGATCAATTATAATAAATGTACATAAAATGTACTGATATATTAAGAAAAAGTGAGGTTTGGATGGTTGTAAAAATATACTTTTACTTCAATTTTGAATTTTGATGATATTGATGATTTCAATTACTTATTTAAGTGTTTATTATTTATATTAGAAAGCGATAACTTTATGGGCCTTTCTAAATATTTAATCAAATTAGTGGTGAGTCTTAGTCAAAATAAAAAACAAAATAAAATTAAGTAGGTAACCCATACGTAATTTAATAAAGAGATGTTCATAATAAAATTATCTATCCCGTCTTCCATTCGAAGGTCGTGCGTTCGAACCCGGTTATGCACCAATGAATTTTTCAATTTATGTCTTTTTACTTATTCCAAGCGTTTATATTATGATGTTTTTTTTAGTAAAAACGGGTCTCGAAGTTCCCGGAAAAACGGTGAGTCTTGTTCTCGGTCTCGAGACTCAGAAATCCGTCGGAGTAAAAAAAAATAACATTCGTCAGACACATACATAATCCTGACCCCACATAGCTAGGATTCCCTGTGTCGTGGGTATCAGCCACTACGCGTACATGCAAAACATGCAAAAATTGGGAATCGAACCCGTGCCTCTTGCGTCGCAGCTGATTACTCGCTCGCTAAGCCACCGTGGTCGTCGTCGTACGAGTGCGTAAAGTAACTAAATAGTCCTTATTTTACACACATGTAGCTTGTATATTTTTGAGAAACAAGCCGGTAATATTGAAGAAAATGGTAAATGATCAAAAAGGTCCGCGGGAACCGGGCTGTTCGCGAATTTTTCAACGGTCTTTAGATAGCTGTTTCATCTGTATTTTTTGTAAGTATATAGGTAGGTACCTACTCGTAGGTACATAAGTAGTTGTATAAATAAATTTATAATTTGCAAGAAAATTTATCTTTGGTTTAAGGAAGTTAACGGTGTAGCAGGCCGAACGAGAGGGCTCTAGGTCGAGAAAGAACCCAAAAATAAATAATTAACGAGAACCACTTTACCGTCGACTTATGCGAATAGGCGCAAAACAGGTTTTTCGTTTTGGCGTAGTAACTATTGATTGATCTGTGGTTTTGGCGGGATCGATGACGTCACTAACATGTGCTTTGTGCCTCTGATTTTGGACAAAAAACGTCTTTCATACTGGAGATCCATTCTATTTTACGGTCTCTTATTATTGAACGTTCTTTGTTAATTATTGTAAGCAAACAGGTGATATCATATACTTAGAATTAGGTAGAACACTTGTTTTTTTTATATACCTACCTACATAATAGGTGTATTGGATAAAATCCAAGAACGGTGTAAAAATCGCCTTTAACAGCGCGTTTCAGGAGCGGGCGCGTCGGCTTTACGGTGTCTTCAGACGTACGACGCCACAACCACACCACAGCCACACGACAGCGACAAGTAACTGTTAAGTAGATATCTATCAGAAGTTTGTTTGAAAAAGTGAGAATAGTTCACACGAACCACACAGCGATCGCTTCAAGCGACTATCGCCAACGTGTGGACGGAACCGACCACAACGCAGGTAGCTTATCATTCAGTTCAGCTATCTGCAGCTGGAAAAACGCAACTACGAGTAGGTAGGTACATCCTGATTTGTGGTCACGACAACGCAACTACAGACAGCTGCGAGACTATTCAACTAGGTACCACTGCCCGTGTAATTTTTGCAGTGCTGTAGTGGTGTGATCCTTTAAACTAAAAAATAGTCAATGTATCGTCCGACTGCATCGCTGCTGTAAGTCGCCGTACACCTAAATACTACACCCTTTGCAGGTTAACATTAATCTCGTTAACAATGCTGAAGACTTCATAAGACCCGGGAAATATTTTAATTGAGTTAGATTACAATGGCAATGCAATAATTATGAACAACAAAATGTAGAGTTTCATTTGTCTGTTGGAAGACTTTCTCATCAATGGTTAAAGACACCAAAGTGAAAAGTCATGTTACCTAATGCATGCATAGGTAGGTTCTTACTAAGGCATGTTTTAGTGACAGATTCCTTCTAAAGTTCGAAAAACTTAGGAGTGTCTACTGACTTTTTCATAGAAGTCTGTTACTAAGACATGCCTGAGTCTTTGCTTAATGAAAGTGCAGACCAGGCATACCATTATTCAGGTAGGTAGACTAGTAGATAATTACCTACTTAGAAATGCACAAATTAATTTTTGAAAAATTACAGTAATTTCGATTGTTTATCTTCTGTCGTAAACTACCTTTAGACTTAGACACGAGTTGACTACATTGTTATAAAATTAAAAGAAAGTTTATTGACGTAAACCATAAAATGGCCTAGCCTTGTAGGAGGCTCTTCAAAACTTGCATGAACAAGATCGAGACCAAAATAGAATTCGCCGTGCAAACTGCACAATGAAGAAGTGGAGACATCTGTAGAGTAACCCGTAAAATCATCAGGGAACTCATGGAACGATATTCTAGCTAGTAGGTACCTAGGAACCTACCTTTGTTTTTGTTTACCTATTAACTACCTAGGTTTTTTCTAATAGTAAGAAGTTTACTCTTCTAAGAGTTTAGTAGAGTGAATTTGTTGCGAGACATTTGAGAAACATCTTACCTACCTAGAATTTGTAATTCCTGTACGCAATTATTTGATATTCGACTCTATCGAGAGACTAGTACCTAGCAATATAGATACCTACTTATCCACAAAGTTTGAGCTTGTTACAGAGTTAACTGTGAGTAGGTAGGTACCTACCTACCTAGGTACTCCAAACTTGTTTAAATTCAAGATATTGTAGGTACCTACGACTACGTTTATTTAGAAGCAATTGTACAACTAAAATTATATATATGATATGTTCTTGACAGAACTGAGTAGATTTATGTTGGTAGATATTGATAGTTAAAAAAATAGGATAAATAAAAGTTATAGGTCAATCTATGAACAACAAAAGATACTTCAAGCATCAAAATGTATCGAAATTATGGAGTCATTGCACTACACTACATCATAGGTAGCCAATGCAACGGCAAACGTGTTTTGCTTGCCCCATCGATATCTACTCAGAGCGAGCGGCGGCTTACCTGAGAATCACTCCGGACATGGTTCAAATTATTCACCACTAATCCGTTGTCAGATGCTAATGTATCCATTGCTCTGCACACATTACACACCCAGATTTTGTCAAGCACTGCACATTTCACAACACTAAACTTTCGACCGCACTGGAGTTTCTAAATAAAAACGCATCTAGCGCAAATAGTTGAACACCGCCTGCACCATAAGGCTTCACTGGCTTACTTTAAACAAACTAGTTACACCACCGCCTTGAATCAATAAACCGCAGTAATGACATTACGTTGCAAACTAAAGTTCGTACAGGATCAGTCGGCAAAAGTTTTGTAAAGTCTGGCCGCTCGTGAGGACGCCAGGCGGCGAAAAGTTAACCGTGCGTGATTTCTGGACACTCTCAAAACCGAATGGTCCTAAAGGCTATCAATCTTTGCATACCAGAGTGGTGTGGTGAAATAGAGGCTCGACTTTTTGTGTGCCTTGCCGCACGAGTGAAAGAGACGACGCTCGAGCCAGGTATCCGTCTCGAAGTGAACGAACAGTATCTACAGGTTTTGCTCTCCCACTACAAGGAGGCACGGCGCGGACTCGAGAGCCTCGGTGCTGAGCTTGAAAGTTTAGTTTGAAAACACAACAAGAAACAACTAGACGTCGAATTACCACATAGTCCACTCAACTGTGAACATAGTAAACAATTCGCATGCTATTTCCCATGCAAACATTTAACCGGTATGTTTGGCACTATCGGTCGATTTGATAACGAAAGTACCACGTGTAGTTATCGCATCGGTAAATAAACTTTCAAATATTCATACAATTATATTATTTGATAGATGGATAGATTTCCTTCAAAATTCAATGATCGAATCGATTGGGGCATCGATTAATGAAACCGGTCCCCACCCAATGCATCTCTGGTGAAGGCCACTGAGTTAACCTCTACATGGGACACTCCTGCGCAGGGACCCACGCACACAATGGAGTCTGTATCAATAGATACACGGAACCACAATGAATAGACCCGCCAGAGTGACGCACTCTGTTGTGAACAGGGATTATGCTTACCTGGTCTTTGTGTTCCTATGTAATTGGCTTTTTTTCGATGCTATTTCTATGCTGTGCCCTGCCTCATGGACAGGTGTGGTCATTCGTTTCTATCATTCGTATTTTTAGCCACGAAACGAAAATGAATCATAACCAGAAAAGTTTTTGCAAAAGCCTTTAACGGCTATCTAAGATCCATGGCCTTGACATTTGCCTATAATGACAACGAACCGTAGTGAACCCTACAAAGCTTTTCACCAAACTTGTTCTTTCATCACCAGTGACTGGGCCATTCAGGGCAGCTTGCTTAGAACAGAGCCAGGGGCATATGACGAACGAACAATAGTAGTAATGAACGAAAGTAGATGGTCAACCTAATCATAGAAGTTGCTCTTTGATGTTGACAATCTTGACCTACGATCATGATTCAGGGGCGCTCGTAATTTAGTTTTGTGGCAACTTATTTCAGCAATTGTATAAATTAAAGAGATGCACCTAAGTATAAAATTGCAGAAAGATATTGGCATAAAACTGGCCCGTTTACGAACGCCTAAGTATAGCTTTACTGACTGTAGATAATAGTAATTTAAACATTGACCTCCTTTCATTGTTAGTATGTAACTTAAGGCAAAACGTCAACAAAGTCATTTAGGCAGCAAAATGTCATGAATAAACAGGAATTTTTGTTGGTCGTTACAGCATCAGCTTTGATCTCATGTATTGGAACTGTTTTGGAAGGAATTAGCCGAAAACGGCGGTGGCCATGATGGTAAATATCATGCATAATTAAATTATCTGAATAATTAGCTTTGCAGATTCCCAATATTGTTTACAAAAGCAATGCTTCACTTACTCAATAATTTTACAAAACCTGGTTACGTACGCTACGCACTTTAGAGTACCATTTTAGTACTAATTACTACTAGTATAAAACAAAACTGTAATATTAATTTAATCATTATGTTTCTTTATGTTGCAGACTCCTAACGTCAAACACCCAATGGCCACCTCAAAACCAGACATGAATATCTAGACAACAACTACACATCTTCTAGTCATATCTTCTCAACCATATCAAGATGCATAAAGCTTGTAAGCCAGTCCATCTCTGGCTGAAATCCGGCAGAAAACATATCGCGTACTTGATCAAGGAACGCCAGGACGTTAGTCCTCGTTCATTGGACGTGAGAAAACGTTCTGATATGCATCAACTGTTTCTTATAACCCTTGGGTGTGCTTTAGCAACCTCGTATACATTCGGGCTCTTCAGTCCGCCAAGAGATCTGACAAACGTCAAAAGACCACCAGGAACTTGTGATCCTCCACCGAAGAGGAAATGCCCAAGGTCACCTCCGCCGCCACCATGTCCTCCAGAAAAAGGCTCTCCACCTTCGAAACCTTGTAAATCTGCTTAGGTTATTCTAAAATAAATAGATGAAGCTGATTATTTGTCCTTTTACCTTTGATTTGTGGGTAGAACAGAACTGCTAGGCTAGTATTTATATTTGGATTAGTTTGTGTTATATCAATATTCCGAAGATAGCAAAAGAGTTTTGGTTTTTTAGATGGGATAGTTATAAAGGTTGTTCCATTTCTATTCAAACTTTTCCTTTATTCTTGACCATCTAGATATTAAAATCCTGTTATCAGTTCTTAAGAAAGTCATTTTGCATAGTTTATATTTTGTAATATATTTGGCATGGGGCAAGTTGTAAAAGCAGCAGTAGTTTCAGTGACCGTTGTCGCTGTTTATCATTGTTATATGACGCAGCATAGCAGAAAAAGTATTAATTAGATAAGTTTAGGGAAATAAAACCACTTGCAGTAATTGTAGATCACAAGACAACAGGAAAGCCAGGAAGCAACCATTCATCTGAGTCCGGGCTATTGATTGCATATTTCATGGTATGAACATAAACATAATATTTATAGTACAGAAGAAACTCAAACTCTTGATAGAGTTGTAGGGTAATAAAATTGTCTTTGACCATTTGAAAATGTCAGTTTGACTGAAATGGCAAATTTTGAAAAGATCACAAAAAACACATATTCCTCTATTTTATAACAAGTGTTCTAATGTTATTTTAGGCTAATTGTTATGGCTTTATCCAGAGAAGCAAAGGTTTGAAATGGATAGAAGGGAACAGCTGAAATTCGTTTTTATGGTAATGTCGATGACCTCATGTGTGGCGTATTCGTATGGAATAATAAAACTACCTACATTTTCGATGTTCCGGCGGAACCAACCAAGGGGCACAGAAGAAAAGCCGAAAGACCACAGAAACGATGGGGGCACAGTGTCGAGAACGGTAACAAAAATGGACCACATAGTCACAGACAGAGTTGACTTGCTAAGGAACAGTGAATGAGCTCGTTCAATATAAATTATTGGGATTATTATAAGCGACTTTCTGGGAACGTGCCCGGTAGAACGTCTTTACATGTCTTTACCGTTCTGCTGAAGAAACTTTACTTAATATTAGTTGGGGATTGTGTATGTTTTTTTTAATTTTATTAAAATTGTATTGGTTTATAGCTTAGCTTCTCATTTCAGTAGTAGATTCATTCACATCTTTAGATATAGGCAGGTAATCTGTGAGTTAATTCTTTAAGAGCCTGTACATAGTACCTTTAAAATAATTATATACTAGGTAGGTAGTACCTACTTTATGTGCCGACCTGAGTAATATTTAGGAACATTCGTTATAAGGGCCGTTTAAAAATATACCGTACCAGTCATCTGCAGGTAATTAATACTGGCGTCATGAGTTTACGCCCACAATTTGATAAAGCTTTCAGCTTTTTGTATTTAACACTATGTTACAAAGTAATTGATCCTGTTATTTCATTAAGGTAAGTGGAGTATGGATACATATCTCTATCGTGTAATAAAAAGCTTAGAAAGGCATTTTGATAAAATACACCTTGGAATTATGTCGGAAAGAAATCTTCGTATTTTTACAGGACCTTGGCGAAGGACCGTTTAAGAATATTAATTGGATGGGTGACCGTTAGTGGCATCAGCAACTGAGTGCTAGAATTGTCTGAGATATTGGTGGGGCATCTGAGTGGTTAATTATCGGTCTTGAATATTTACTGAGAGGGCATCTGGCGATAAAACTCCGACACAAGAACTTTTTAGCACTACGCGGTCAAATAAAAAAAACTCTGTCAGAGAGTTTTGCCAAGACAAACTTTTTACATAGTTTCGTATTCTTCTGTCAAGACACAAACATAAACCTTTCAAAATATCAAAAAATGCAAAAAACCTTGCAATTCAAAAACCGGGAAAAACATTGAGAAAAAAATAAAAACCTAACTATGGATGCTAGAAAACTTTTACTCGATGTGGCAGTATTCACCGTGTCATTTTATACCTCTTACCATCTTATGTCTCGTTTCATTTTGAACCGGCGTAAGAAGGAACAAATGGCTAACAAGAGCTTTGGAAAATAATGTTTTGTAAAGTAAGATGTAATTTCTCTATTTGTACGTTCAACATTACCATGGTTCCTTCTCATCTCGCGTTAGCATATCTACTTTTGAGGCATGTAAAAGGACCGTGAAAGGATTCTTTGCAACTTACAGAGACTCTTTGCATGCACTTGTATTCTGTGACATTTATCTCTGTTCCTGGGTCTGATCACGCTTGACCCATGCATGGTATCCTCAAAATATCCTACGAATAGTATCAAGTGTTTGGTTTAATGTATGTTATTTCTCAATATCGTGGCGTTTTTTTTAATGTATGGAGAACACGAGAGACATTCCCACAAATCACTTGGATATTCAATCAACTCACCCTTTTGCGTCGTTTCCTTCCAGGGAAAGTGTTCAGCGGCTGAGGAGGTGGTATGTGGTAGAAGTAAGGCGGGGTGTACATTTCTTCCATGGATGCGATGGGCGTCGCCCTAGACGGCATCGGCACCATGGACCGCACAGTCCCATACAAACTCCTGTTTCTTCCTTGGTTCCCATACATATTGATCATTGCACTCACTGCCACTAAAATACTCTAGAGTGAGTAGACCTTATTTTAAAATAAAAAATAAGCCACTGATTGTGAAGTTTGATGACGAGGGTTTCTAATAGTGAATATTTAGTTCAAAATATTCTGATTAGGACCTCGTTTACACGCGCGTGCGTTGTCACTGATTGAAATGCCTCCTCAATGTGTACTGGGGAGATTCATGTGCATAAAGCCGACCATACACATGCCTGTAGCTGGCATGCTACTTGCACATTCGTGCTACTTGCATATCGTGTATCAAGACCGATAAAAGTATGCCCAGTACCTGAGATGCCAGCAGATCGCAAGGCGTTTGTATTTTCAGTGCCAGTAGCCGCAAGGGGTTTCAGGGGGGTGGAAGAACAAACTACATAGGTACTTACTAACAGTAGATAAGTACTTAATCGTAGGGCAGCACTGGTTCACAGAACCAGTGCACAAGTTCACAACTTTGCAAGCAAGTGTGTATTTCATCGGCATAATGATGCCAGTAAATGTCATGTTTCGTTTCACTAGCATGCTTACTGGCATTTGTATTTGTAGCCATTAAATACAATTATCATAGTTTATCAGTTTTTTCCAATAAGGTAGTTGGAGCGAGACGTATCGACATAGCTATGTGTATGTACTTTGGAAATGAGAGAAAAAGATGCGCGCACGCATGCTGTTACGCTTGGACGAATTTAAAAAGTTATCTTTTGTATTTAAAAGATGTTTACGTGACAGATGATGCTGCTTCATTGTTTGCGAAGAATGTTAATTTTTCTAATAGTTATTTGTTTGCAAGCCTGCTAATAATTCGTTTTCTATGGTATTTTTTGTTTTAACGACAAAAATAAACAGGGAAGCACTAAGTTTAGCCGAAGACATAAGTGTTTCTTACTGATACTTTTACACAATTTGTCACTAAATAAAATACATATACAATGAACGGGAATTATTAAAATATTTTTTAGTTGAGTAGGGGCATGAATAGGGTCAATAAATTATTTTTTCGGAAAATTCGTAACCCCGATATCTATGCGATTCCTCATTATCATCGACCTATCGCAGTCCACTGCTGGGATAGGTGTCTCCCATGGCGCGCCACTAAGCCCGGTCTTCGGCTCTCCCCCACCAGCCTGCGCCAATTGTCGCTTCATGCCTGACCAACTTTATTCTGTAACTAGCTACTGCCTATTTGAAGTTGGATGAACAATTTCGGAGATTAACCCCTACACACAAACTCACAAACATTACCTCTTTAATGTACAGATTAACCGAATCATCGTTGCTGGCTCGTAGTGAGGATGGAAACTGACCTCCGAGATACAGTTTTTACACTAGTTCGGAGGATGGTGCTTTTAGGAAATGGTTGTCTAGAAGAAATCGCTGATAAGACCGTTAATTGTAGGACAATTGTAGATTTGTAAAGGTTTAGGTTGTTAATTTACTGTTTTATTGTACCTTGAAGGTACAATTATAATAAATTCTGGTAGATATACAGTTTGAGAACACTTACCTCCCGTGCTAGTTTAAAACTGTGTTACGGCAAGGTAGTGGATTCTCGCCCCATATAATATATACGAGTTCTATTATGTTGATCTTAAAACAGAACTGAGCAAGACTCATTGTGTGAGTAATTGTGTTGAGGCTCGGTTACTGGACGTAAACAAGTTAAAGCAGGTGCACATGTTAATTTAAGTCCTCGATAAAATTAATTATTAATTATATCTATATAGAGGGCGGCGTCTTACACTGCCTAGGCGCGGTCTCCACTCAAGAAGTCGATTCTTCGGCAGAAATGCCGGCCCACAGTCACTTGGTCCTACTTGAACAATGGTTTTTTCTTTGCTATGCAAGAACGAGCGCGGTGTGGTCCCTTGAAAGAATTACCAGAATATATAACAATAGTTTTTCCAAAAATATTAAATACGACTTGCGAACTTGTCAATTAATACATTTGAGTCGGTCGTGTAGCCAGCTGGGACGCATTCGATTCCAGTAAAAAAAAAAACGTCATTTTTCACACAGCATCATTTAGCCCCAAACTAAATACTATATACTTTTGTTTTGTGAACATTGAAAACATACATATAAAATACCCAAACACGAGAAAAATATTTGCAGATCATACAAACATTGGTCCCGCGGCGGGAATTGAACCCGCAACCTTCTGCGTCTTAGGCGGGTTTTCGCCCACTGCGCCACAGAGGTCGTCCTAGCGGTAGCGTTACAAATGGATGTTTGTTCTTGGTTTGGGTATAATATTGTGGTGCACGTTCCTGATACCCACGACCCAATGAATCCTTGGGTCAGTCAGAACTAAGTATTTGACTGTTGGGTGGTTAATGTGGTTATTTATATATCTCATGTAGATTTGAAGCTTCTCTTGTTTCCGAAGTATTTTTTTAGTTGCAACTAAAATTTGTTGTATTACTGGTATTTCCTTGTTCGTCTTGCATTACGTTAGTGACCAGCTTGAGGCGTGCTGGGGTTCGAAAAGAGACTTGTGGTCACTTTTCGTTGGTAAAGAGCCCGTGTGGTGAAAAGATTCAGTGCGCCTCAGAGGAGGTTCCTTTTAATTATCTATGGTTAAAAACTAATTTACCAAAAATCTTAAATTTAATCTTTAACTTATCAAAATGTAGGCTACTTTTTGACCTCTTCAAAATGATTGAAGTCAGAACTAAATTACTACAAACTAAATATAAACAAAATATATATGTTACTCTACCTACAACTCCTTCAAAAGTTTTTAAACGGCGAAGAAAAACATCATAAGAAAACCGGCATACCTACTCTAGAAACAACTGCGATTTGTGTACTGAGTACAGTTTTGAGGATGTGTATCATGGGGAATATAGTCGTGAGCGTGTTTGTTTTTGTTTAAGGGGATGGAAAATGATATCTGTAAAACGTGAGCTTGTTTCAAATACATATAATGTTTGGACGCCTCTGACTACATTCTTCTTGGTATACAGTACATCTTGGTACACAGATCTGCGTACAGATTATGTATCATCATCACATGAGTATTGCATTTAATTGATAGACTGTTTTTTTTATTTTTTTTAATATTTAATACTTGAACTCTTCCAAGCAGCAGACTAATCATAGCTTAGTACAAAGCAAAACATTACAGTTTTTGCGATTCATTCGTGGAACAAAGCATTTCATTTCATTTTCAGTTCTGTCTCTGCCCTGAGGGAAATTAAAATTTAAAACTACGTCTGCGCTACTGAATGCACGCATTTTACAGTGGTAAAGATTGTTCGTCATTTGTGGATAGTTTGTCTTCTGTTATAATAATAACTATGCTTACCCAGCTTCGCTTGTGGTTAAAAAGAGACTGAAATCCATCATCAAATCGATACGAATTCCATAAAAAATAAAAAATAAATTCGCCCAACAGACACTTATCCACACTAGACCCTAGGATTCTCTGTGACGTAGTTTTCAAGAAATATGAGTACCGTTGGTACAACAACACCAAACTCGGAACAAATACATGCGGAACATGCAAATATTTGTACCGTAGCGGTAATCGAACCCGCTCCTTTTGCGTGGCAGACAGCTACTCGCCCGCCACACCATCGCAGTCATCATATGGAGGGCCAAAGTAGTTAATTATTAAAGGGTGTATTAATGAAAGGTATAAGAAACTGTTGCGATACACAAAGTGATGCCACTGATTTTCAGATTTTTCATACATTTATTTATTTGATTTAATTGCATAACTTCACATTTGACCTTTGTCATTTTGACTTTGGGCTAATTCAGGTATACAATATAATTTTCTAAACGCTCCTATAGCGCCATCTCTATAAATGGTCATGAAACAAAACACCGCTCTTTCATTGATGGAAAATGCTCTACGAGCATTCTACGAGTTGCTACAGATTACAACGATTGCACTTACTGGCGCTACAAAATACAACCATGTGCCGCTAGGTGGCGTTCAACAGCAACTTCCGACTGAATCATAGATTTTGGATGACATACAAAGTATAAAAAGTTCTCTGTGACATTTAATCTATGATGAAATAAAAGCGTCAAATTCAAAATTGAATGTCTTGAAATTAAAAGTGTCAAAATGGCGGATACCGAGAAAATAACAGCTAAATTTTTAAAATGCAAATAGCTCCGTCTGTCCCACCAGATTTCAGACAATAGCATTTTTCGATTCATACAAAATTATGTCGGTAGGCAGTTTCGCGAAGGCCCTATTCGGTTTTATATTAGACGGAGTTCAATGTTCTTCTCTCTCGGGGAAGGACAACGGGTTCGGAAACAGCTACATCTGGGCAGGGTCTTTGGAGTCAGGGTTGCAGATAGCTTCCAATCACAATAAACCAATGATGTTGATCATCCACAAGTCTTGGTGTTCGGCCTGCAAGAATCTGAAGCCGAAGTTTGCCGAATCTTCGGACATACAAAACCTCAGCAAGCACTTCGTTATGGTAAATCTGGTGGATGAGGAGGAACCACATGGTATTGCGTTTTCACCTGATGGGAACTATATACCCCGGTAAGCTAGTTTAAAGATAGTTCGGCCGTGTTCATTTGAGACCTTTCAGCAGACCGTTATGTCTCAGGGTCGATCAGGATCGCGAGTGACACCTCTGGTGTTGCAAGCGTCCATAGGATACGGTAACCGCTCACCTACACGGTGCAGACGGGATCCATGTTGACCTAATAAAATGTTTTAGAATCCTATTTCTATCACCGAGCGGCTTTGTGGACCATGACGTGTACAACGAAGAAGGCTCCAGTCAACACAAGTACTTCTACAGCAGGCCAGACCAGATAGCACGCTCAATGAAGAAAGTACTCAGAAAGTACAAGGTGGAGCAATTTGATGTATGAAGACACGCACGTAATGACTTTGTGTTTACTACTTTTCGTTTGTAGTTTTAGAGATATGGGGGACGTAATTTGAAGGCAAGCCTTACATACCAGCCCCACTTCTCAGTGAGAAAGTGGGGTTGGTATGTGTAAGAGCGTTTTTGCAAGAGCGCTCACGACACTTTTATCGGTCCCGCCAACCAACTCACAATACATTACAAACGACGTGTTCCGCTGGCTTTTCATGGGCGGCGATTTCCTGAAACGACAATGCAGCGTTTTCGAACGGTGAAGGTTTCGAATCATGAGGAAGCCGGTATGTCTTAGGTCCAAAAGACATTGAATCCTTTACCCCACATTGGTACAATTACCATTGGGGTCTATGCCCTTTAATACCTCGACCCCGGTCAGATCACTGACCTAACGCATTGTGACAAAGAAAAAATCGGTCACACGACGAAGAAAACCGCAGCGTTCACCGAACGAAAGTGTTATATCGTGTGACCAGAGCGGTGCGGAGCATCGGTCGTCAGTAAGTTTAAATGATTTCGTACAGTGGTTATGACGTCATCAAAAAAGTAGTCGCAACACAGCGGCTATAACGACATCGCCGAAAAGTCGTATGCAAACCGGGTGTAATGCAGGTGGTCGTGCAAAAAGGCCTAAGCGTAAACATAAATATTGAGTGACGAGAGAATTTACGCGTAAATGTGAAAAGTGAAGGAAGCGATCTTTAAATTTGTAGCGTGTGAGAAGACAGAACAACTTTTGCATTTTTTTCGTGATATTCTTGTCATATACTCGTAATGTTACTGGTTACTCTTGCCCTACCAATCTAAAACTTCGCAGTCTTTACATTATATGTTTTAAAAATCGCCTAGACACATCCCTATAATTCGTACCTACAAAAGCAACAAATTGAGCGAAAACTTTCCGGATTTCCGCGACCATTTGGGCGTAAAAGCAGCGATTTGCCTCGAATGATAAATGACATAAAATTGCTGTCCAAGTTGAGGAATTGACTTGAGTTTTTTCTTTCAGGACGATTAGTTTGGATCGCCTGGAAATCAAGAGCTTTGTTTATACAACTGCCGGACTGAAATGAATTTAATAAAATCTCTGAAATGCAATTTATTTTCATTCGAAATACCCTAAACAATATTAAAACCAACTTTGAACTTTCCATTGATAGGTCAACATGATAGGGTACAATTTCAATTCCATAACAAAAATTTCTCAATGAGAAAACAAGGGCAAGTACTCACGTCCTCGACGACTGGCTCGACGTACATTTCTAGCGTGTTGTTCAGCGGCGGTAGCGGCATTGGTAGCGGCGACGCTGCGGCCGACGACCGCCTGGAGACGCTATTGCAGGAACATTGCGACACGGACCGACGGGAGCGGGGAGATTCTCTGGGAACAACAAAATTATTCACATTCATAACGTGGTAGACAACCAACAACCGCTGGGGATGAAAAGGTCGACCAGGAATAGGACGACGCGAGACGCAGTGAAAAAAAAACCTCGTTGGACTCATAACATCTTTAAGGTTTTAGAATATTATTACGTGTATACAAACTTAATTAATATTCTCCTGCTGACGTTTATAGTAAAAGAGAATAGTAAAGTACGTATAGTCGTAATAATATTCTAAAATGATACAAAACCACGACAATTTCAATTTTTAAGGCTGCGATAAGTCAGTGGTAGTCCAAGATCGTCCGTCATGGCATTCTTTAGGACGCACTTTGTCTAGCAGTAGACTTCTATTGATGATTCTGATGATGATGAAAGCAGTCGTTGGCTTTCCACGTGCAAGCATAGGTTGCAAGTCCATCGCCAGTTTATTTCCCTTATTGTTTCAACTAACCGATATCACATGCCTTCGAACTTTTGATACTAGGGCATGCTAGTTTTCTCACGATATTCACCTTCATTGTTGAGTTCGTGTTACACATAACAGGCTCGAACCCACGAACTTCGGATCCGAAGTCCACTAGACAATCACGGTTCTGGCACACAGGATCGACATTATTTACCTTCTGCTTCTCCGACACGCATGACGCGTCGAGGTCCGTTCACACAAACAAGATCTGCATCTCACGGGCACGAAGTAGCCAAGTTGAGGCAATGGAGCCGGTTCTAAAGAGTCACTCGAATCACTCCACTCCGGCTGACTGAAAGGCCCCGTATCCAGGACCGACGGCATTTTGAAAAAGATTTCACTACACTAATTCTTCCTTTTTCAAATTGTTCTCAGCCAGTGACACTACTTTTTTCTAGTCGATATTTTTTCTGCCAGTTTGTAGAGCGTGCATAATTTTAATTTTGCCCATAAAAACTTCATTTGTTTTGTTTTTATTATCACTCATTTTCTTAACGCCTTTAATTTTATCGTTTTGTCGCACTTTACAGCCGGTGGTCTTTACTGTTCAAGGTTATAAAGATTTGTAAATACTATTTTCTCTAGAAAATCACAATATGTGTCTAGACGCGAAGTGTTTCTGTTGATAAATAACCTCATTTCTAACGATTAGGTAGATAGCGTACGGGTGCGTCTACCGGCAATTAGAAACGAATTTTCTTTGATAAGACGATAAGATTATTTTTCTAGAATAAGGCAGGGTTATTGATAATTTATCGTTTCTTTTACAGGGCTGATTAATATTATTAATATTCTTATTACGAAATTAGGTTAACGCGCACCTAGACCTACCCTTATTACAGCACAAGTAGGAGTTAATAACACGTTACTTCTACAAATATGTGCCTTAAAGGTAGTTGGATTGTTATGTTTATCAAAATAGAAGATTTAAATTTATAATGTATTAGAGGGATGCCTGTGACTTCGTGCATGCAGTTTTTCTATCCAAACTTCATTTTCCAGCTGTACTCTCTATCTAGGCTCTAAATGATACAGCGGGAAAATCGATCTTTAGAGTCTAGTAATAGATTTTCGGAAGTTCCTTTCTCAGTGCTCATCGTAACTCAGCAAAAGGAACTATGGAAAGAAGGAGGAAGGCAAGACTCAGGAACTAACATTTCTTCAAAAGTAAAATCTTAATGATAATCTTCTACGAACGTTTTCTTATAGCTAGCTGCCCTTACTGCCCCTTCTCAAAAAAACCACCTGTATTTAGTAAGATAGCGCCATATTAGGTAACTTTTTTCATCTAAAACTATATAAAACAAACTAATAAAATAACTATCTAAGTACCTATTTCTGTCATTTCCAAACCTATAGAGAGCTCGTAAAACCTTTGTTCTATTTTCATCCCTCTCCAATACCTAAGAAACCCCTATTGTTTTTGTATCAAACGAAATCCCTAACGGTTCTATCAAAGAAATGATCCTTACCAACTTCAGCTGGGACGTGAGAGAATGCACATTCCAAGTGTTTTTTGGAGCTTTGAGAAGCTTTAGAAATATTTAGGGTTGCCTGTCGATAATCTTTTTGTGTATGTTTTTATTTACTAATTTAATTTTAAGGCCTTTTGTTTCATCTAAATTATTTTATCAAATTTCACGAATAGTTAAAAACTATTGCTACTTTAAAGAGGAACGGTTAGACATACTTTGGTGTGGCAAGATATTGGCAAGATGATTTGATAGGTTACTTTGGGCACCTTTGGGTCAAACATTCCGGATGTGAAACAGAGTCGATTGAGTCTTACTTATATATCATTTTTTTAATTAATTTAAAGATTAAAATATATACAATGCGACACCTTTTTTTCCACCTTATTCTTTTTAGTCTGTATTTTTAGTACCTACTGTTATTGTACTAAGCAAAAATAACTAGATGTCTAGAGTATAAAGTGAAATATTTGAAGCGTGTTGGCGAATTTCAGGCAAGGTCATCTTATATTTAAAACTCCTACCCTATATTCGGTAGCCGGATAAAGACGATATATCGCGAGCTTTCAGTTCGTGGCGAACTACCAGATAACACTAATAGAATTGGAGTTAATATGTTCAGGTCTGTGGGATCACCGACTCTTATTTATTTAAGTACCTACTTAAATAATATACCTACTTATTTATTTAAGTAGGTACTTAAATAAATAAGAGTCGGTGATCCCACAGACCTGAACAACAAATTATGTATATCTTCCAAGGAGGTTCAGCAACTGTGTGGTAACCCTAATTGCGGATAAATTTTCGAGCTCGTGACTCACAAAAGTACCGCCTCATAATGTAATTATGATTGAACATATTTTTTTTTGTTTGTTTGTTGGTTAATAGTGTCTATGCCAGTAGTTACTTAGTAGACATGGTTTTCTATAACCAAGGAGTTGCGGAGAGATTGTGTGTACATGTGTGTGCATGCAACTAAGCTTGTTAACAAATATGTTGCAACAAAACTGTATTATTCTCTAAAGTTATTTGAAAGTTGGCCTCCTGTTTATAGTCGTCCCCGTGAGATGATGAATAAGGTATGTAGGTAGGTAAGTTTTTTCCGTAAATAAACACAGTTGTGGGACTACGCAAGCTGAAAATAATAATGCTGGACATTTTTCACACAGCATCATCTAACCCCAAACTAAGCAGAGCTTGTATTATGAGGACTACATGATTAATATACTACTACATACTTTTTTTTTGTAAATACTAAGATGTTAGACATAGAACAATAATAACAAACGCAGTTGAGTAAGTATCACGTTTCTTTCCGATCCCAGTAAGCCTGCACAAAACATTCAATTTCTGTCTTGAGTGTCAGAGTCAACAATCAAAGAAATTCTTTGTTCTAGAACAGTGCCACAGTAAATAGAATGCCAGTACATTGAATGCACTGACCCATTTCTCAGACTCATCTGCAATTCAATTCAATTCTATGAATGAACTGTCGTCAAGTTAAATTGCTTGGCATTGCCCTCGTGAACTGTCGGAATAACGACCAAAGACATTTTTTCTTAGACATTAGGTGCGCATGGCGTAGAGACGTCACAGTCACGTGCTAGATTTTTTTTTTATATATAATAAATAAATAATGTTGGTCATTTTTTACACATCATCTAGCCCCAAACTAAGCAGAGCTTGTATTATGGTAACTACATGACTGATATATTACTTATATACCTAGGTATTTAACATATTATTTTACTTATATATTACTACTAGCTTCTGCCCGCGGCTTCGCCCGCGTGGTATGTTGATAAAAGTAGCGCATGACCGTTTCTATGCTTCAAACGATTTATTTATTAAATTTGATCACAAACGGCTCAGCGGATCGACCGTGAAACAAACGTTTCACGGATACAAACACCACAGATAGATATTTCCCATATAAATTTGCTTACTTAATTGAAACTTAACGTCATATTATGGCCAAATCACACAATATAATAATAAATAATAGACTATGTCAATTCTGATGTATTAGCTATATTCCTGTAAAATTTCATCAAAATCCGTTCAGTAGTTTTTGCGGGAAGGAATAACAAACATACATCCATCCATCCACCCATAATAACTTCGCGTTTATTATATCACTTAAGATACTTATGACTGCGCGATTGATATTTTATACTGATCGCGAAAGTTTTGATAGGATAAGTAGTTGTAGTATTTAGTGTTTTGATCAAGACAATATTAAGGTTTATTTTTACCATGTTGTGAGTAAATCGAACTAGGTAATAAAAAACAATCCTAACTTTATCACCTGAATTGTAATATTGCACACAACCCAAGGGTTATTTTGAAAAATAAATAAAAAGATGTATTTCATACTTTACATTAAAGTTTATTCTTACACCAACTTTTGAGTGAATCAAACCAGGGAATATTTTTTTCCATATAAATTTCAGAAATTTATTTATTGCAAACACTCTAGGGGTAAAATTAAAAATTCGTAATTTATTATTTACTTTATAGTTTATTTAAACCGAGTTTTGAATGAACCGAACCAAGGAATATATTTTCCATAGAAATTTTACCACCCTGTTTAAATCTGCAAATATCTGTCTCGGGTTTGGGTGTTTTCTATGTATAATATCTATGTATTTACAAAAAAGTATGTATGTAGTCAGTCATGTAGTTCCCATAATACAGGCTCTGCTTATAGTTTGAGGCTTGATGATGATGTGTGAAAAAATGTCCAGCATTATTTATTTATTATTATTTATATCAACGTTACCTCCTTCACATCTCCTATCATTACCAGGACTCTAGTTATCTGCAAATACAATATTTTAAGAAAGAAGACTTATTTTCGTTCCCATAAGGTCTACTCGTATGTACCTAGTATTAGTCTTATTTTATTACACTCAATGTTATCCTCACCTTTACCGTATATTCTTACTCATAGAACACTTCAATAAATTAATTATTTCCAGAGCCTCGCAGTTCTGAGACAGAATAACTAATTAAGACACCGGTTGTCCTTTTCTGTCTGTAAATAATTGAGTTAGTTTAAGAGCAGTTCTAATTTAAGCTTCCTAGCTTTCCATCTTGGTATACTTTTCTATCTTCTGTATTATATAATAAAATAAAATAAATAATGCTCGACATTTTTCACACAGCATCATCTAGCCCCAAACTAAGCAAAGCTTATATTATGGGTACTGGGTACTATATGACTGATATATTAATTATATACTTTTTTTTGTAAACACATACACATTGTACATAGAAAATACTCAGACCCGAATCAAATATTTGTAGATAATACAAACATCTGCCTGCGGCGGGAATAGAACCTGCAACAAATAATCAAATAATCGTTGACAGACTATCAGCGCACAGACTATTTTTGCGGTTTTAGTCTTAGGTTAAGATTATGCTGGGATTTCAGATATTCCAGATATCTTGACTAGATTTGTACTTAAGCATACCAAGGGTTTACGGTGTTATAAGATAGGAATTTTATAAATTCCACCCTTAAAGAGTGTAGGGAAAAGATATGATTTGTAAGGTAAAAACCCTAAGGTCACGGACTCTAGTTTTAAACCTAAGCCCTAAGACTTGAAATTTATCAAGCACTAAGCAAGGTTTTTTCAAAATTCCATCCCTGAAGGTCGTAACGGGATGACAAACCCAATGCGGACAAAGTCGCTGGCGTTTCACTAGTTTAGAACAGACACAGATAGATAGAAAGTCCTAAATAGTTATTTTTAGTAGTATGACATCATCCACGACAAAACCGTGAACAAGGCATCAATCTGTTTAGTAAAACAAGTCGACACACAATGCCTGTCTATTTGTTATATACATTTGTATGCAGGAGAGATCGCAGTGAGTCTGGACAACAGTGTGGCGACAGACGACAAAATGGACATTTAGTAATAGTGAAAAGAAACGAGCATTTTGTATTGTGACTTAGGATTGACTGATGAGTGACGCTCTGCTAGAGGCCTAGGCGAGGTCTAGATAAATAAATCTTACCAAGCTAATTTTAGTAACGTCTAGGCGTTATTTAAACGTACTTGCATACTAGCGTTGGACCTGGTACCTATGACTGCCAACTTGCGGTAAACGCGGAATCAACTTTTTCAAAAATTTAAATGAGAAAATACGAATATTATCTCTTTATTTTTATTATAGTATTTTTACGTTCGATGTTAGAAGTTTCCAAACATCTTAGCTCATATTAAATCCTAAGATTCTCGCCAAAAATCCCTAATCCCAAGCATACTCGTTTTCAACCAACTGGATATGATCTTCGAGATATTACAAGGTCTTATACGTTATCCTAGTATGTTATGTTGGTATCATAATTGTAGATAAAGCCGTGTTGGCCTAGTGGGAGATACCCCGACTTCTGATCCGAAGGTCGTGGGTTCGAACCCGGTCGTGCACCAATGGATTTTTCCACTCGAAAAATTTATGTGCGCATTAACACGTGCTCAAAACGGTGAAGGTAAATCGTGAGGAAACCGGCATGCCCTAGAACCAAAAATTCGAAGGCATATGCCAACAGTTAGTGTTCCAATAAGCGGCGATGGGCTTGCAACCTGTCACGTGGAATGCTTACTACTTGCAAAACGCGGGCATGTACCAAAATGTTATGTTTGGACCTGCCTCTGACTACCCCCTACTTGATATCCTCAAAGATCTACTCACCGAATATGTATCTGAGGATATCCACCATGGGGAAGACAGTGGTGAGCGTGTTTGTTTTGTTTTTTTGTTTTTGTATTCCGACAAGTTTTGATAGAAGCTTAGTTAGTGGCTTAACGTAAGCTGTGCTTTGACTCTAGTTCCAATTAGTTCAGTTTCAATCCCGCAATTATGCACTCTTACTTTGATATCCTACCTTACCCTTTCACTGAAGCCGAGGCTCAAAATTCATAAACCTAGTCCCAACGCGTGCGGTCCCTAAGCAACAAACAAAACCGTCCTTCCTAGAATTTAGTAGAATCATTATTTATTCTGAGGCAGAATGCACTGCATTGCCATGTGTGGTAGAATGCACAGCGTGGGCGTTGCTCAAATAGAGTTTGCGTTGTACTATCAGACAGACAGAGTAGAATATTGGGGTGCATTTTGAATCTCTACTGCTTGCTTATAGAAAACGAACTTACTACGGAATGGTCCTAGTTAGTATCTCTATGGAGATATATAACTACGTACTCCGCTAGGTACACTTGTTTTTTTTATAAATTTCAAGGTAAACAGGCATATGGTCCATCAAATGTCGGCTCAAATTGACATCTGCAACGCCAGACGCATTGCAAAGGACCTCTATGCTCGTCGAATTAAATGATGCGTTGCCGAATGTTTTATGTGCAAGTCACCTATTGGGTATTTGAAAAATATCGTCTGTGGCGGACAGGAAGTTGAGCTTACAGACAAACAGTGGCGTTTATCAAAGTTAATCTTTGAATATAGATTAAACAGAAAGCGCGTCGCGAGTGACACCATAGGTATTCTAATTTGGACTTCTTGATAAAGTCAGTTTGCGCATGTATCGAAATACATTTCTAACATTGAAGTAAAACTCCGCTGATCTTATCCTTTTAATATCCGTATCGTGTAATTTTATAAGTATTTTAAGTTTCCCAATTTTTTTATTAAAAATAAAAAACTTTGCTAAATAAAAAAAAAATAAGTATGGCAGCGCGGGAGTTTTGCGGTATGTTTTAGCGTCACTTCACCTCGTACAGTTTGTTTCTGTGGTTATGGCACTTTTGGTTGATCTATTATTTTAAGCGCAAAATGAGTGGGATCTTAATTATCTACTTCGTATCACCAAAATCGATTTTAAAGTGAGTAAGTTAGGTATTGATCGAATAATTGAGCATAACCTTTTGATGAATCACAACCTACCTATACTAAACATTACCTTTTGGTATAATTACTTGGAAGATTACTCTGTCGACTATACAGAGATGATGATGTCATTATGTAAGGTTATGGATAATCTTCCAATTATTGGACATCGTGATCTGATAATCATTTTATGATTATGCCGTAAAAGTAACGGGATTTTGGTTTCAGAAGATGGTTTTTGATAATCTAAGCAAGTAATATTTTATGGAATGTAATCGATATTACTGGGATTAATTGAATTAGAACGAACTCCGTGGTTTGGAGAGTAATGAGCTGATACGCATGTGTAGTTTCGATTCCCGCTTCGGGACAAAGGTTTGTATGATAGTCGTTAGGAAATAATTGTTCCAGGTACTTGTAGTTTACAAATAAAACCTACATACCTTTCTATGGGGTAAATATCCAAGGATGAATAGAAACAAATAAGTGAAAGTCCTCCAATAAGTTCCCCACTAGTTTATTTTTACCTGTACCTTAAAATTCTCTCCATTTTACTTAGGACCTATTTGGTAATCTTCAGTAGTATGAACACAGGTCAGGTACACACTTGACTTAAGGCGCATGGTAGGGCTGATTGGTCATATTTGGAAGAATTATTCTCTGAGTAGTAGAGTATAAATGTTTGGAAAACAATAGGTGCATGTATTGTATTTATGGAATTTTTAGCTATAAATAATTATATGGAAAAACGCTTTTTATCAGAAAATTGGATTTTAAACAGTGCAACAGGATAACAGTGCTTGGTATGATCATAGCTCCGATGTGCTAATCTAGCTCAGGGTATCATCTTAATAATCTGTTAAACTTGGTCGGTGCTGGCAATCTGTTAAAAGACTTAATGTCGAAGGCAAGTTGAAAAGGTTGAATTTGTCTTCAATATCCCAGGTAGTCCGCATTTCTCGGGCTTAGAATCATCTTAATAATACCAAAATCTGTTTGCTAAAAAAATAGCATAATTGGTCGCTACAATCGAATCCAAAATAACAGCACATATTTTTTGCCGACTACCAAAGTTTCTAATGCTGATTGATGACATGAATCCAAAAAGATACATTGTGTACATGATCATTGCATCTCGATGTAAACCTCATTAATGCAATACAACTCTTAAATCATTCTCTTACAACTGAAACTGGATTGTGAGGTATTGGCGCCGATTCTCTAGTACACTAACTAACTTAATGTAACTGTCGCTCTCTTTGACTGATAGTACACGCAAGAAAGAAATGGTAAGAATTTTACTCCTTTCCGAATCAGTTTTACAAGAAAACTAAATTAAAAAGAGTTTTCTTCGTGTTTATATGTGGTATGTTTTCAAAATCACGACTAAACTGATTTGTAAAACTTAAATCTGGTTAATCTAGCACTCAAATTGTTGCTATTTCTTTTTTGGTACTGTCAGTAAAATAAAATTTAGTTTAGTTGGTTTGCAAGAGAATCATCGCCATTGTGTCAAAGATCATTTGAACACAGCTGCCATAATCAGATAATTTAGTTCTTAGCACGTTGTTTCACAGTCGGAATTGGATTGCGACGTTAAAATAGCTTTGAGTTGGTACAAGTATGAATCACCGTGCATTGACTCGCTTCAGTGGCACACTTCGCTTATTTCTTGAGACTCCTGAACCAGACTGGAGTTTACAATCATTGCGTGTAGGATCTTAAAATACTTGAGAGGGGTCGGGTTGGGAATTAAATGTTCTTATTTTTCTTTGGAAACCCTCCAGAAATATAGCAAAGAGTAAACCTACAAACACAAGTTTTTTTACAATATTATAAAATGCCTGACTTTTTTTCTTTTACAATATTATAAAATGCCTGGCTTTTTCTTGGGGGATAGCAGCAGTAAATGTAGTAACTGGCGATGAAACCAACCGCATAAAAATTGGTTAAGTCGTTTTGGAGAAAAGTGGTTACAAACAAACAAACAAAATTGTATAGCAAAAAATATGTTTTTTTTTATATTCGATTTCAATATTTTGATACTATCCCAAAAATATCAACCTCGGAGGGACTCGAACCTACGACCTCCCACTTGTATTTTTTGTCATTTTTTTAATGGGATCGCACAGGATTTTTATGATATACTAATTTTAAAAATAAATCACAGTCAAAATTCATTTATTCATTAAAATCTCAAGGATCACTTTGAATAGCTACCTACGAGTAAAGTTTGTCATTCAGCTTTATTAATGACAACTATTTTACCTTGAGTCTGATCCATGAGACAATATCATCGAGACATAAACTAATTGTGTCATACATACGTAAAGTAAGCATTTTATGATCCTGTAAAGTTTTTGTTAGCCTTTCCTCAAGTAGTTAAGTGGGTATATTTATCTTAACAGTACCTACCTACTATGAATAGTTCCGTTGATTATTATATTAATGATAAATTTTCATGACAAGTTGTTTGAAATAGCTAAAATAATAGATAGCAACAGAAAAACAGGAATCGGAAACCGACATGGACGGGAAAGAAGGCACTGTTTTTAGGGTGCCGAAGTCATATGGTGAAAACGGAACCTTTATAGTTTCGTCATATCCATCTGTCTGTCATCTCCCCTTAGTAACAGGCATGGTTTCTTACAGCAAAAATGAGAAAAAAAAATTCTAAGAGTTTTTTTGCAAACACCAAAGAATATGGGTATGAGTCTGATAACTATGAGTGATATAGGCAACTTCGGGGCTCTAAGATGACATGTCTCGACACGTCTTGGGCATTTTATTTCACCTTCCAACCTTCAAGGCCTCAAACCACAGATAACATACTAGTAGCAACACACTTATTAAAGTTGCGCCGAGTACCCGAGTACCTACTCTACCTACGTACGTCTACACGGATCATTACGTTTTTTGTCTAAGCACGTGATTTAACCTAGAACGGTATCTGGTTACCTTTGAAATCGTCCTTTATTTGCCTGTCACCTATTATGAAGGGTTATCGTCTATTTTGGGGGACAAAGTGGCTACCGCGTGTGGAGAATTTTTATTCACGTCTCGCTGTAGGTTATGATTTATAGCGCTAATTGGCCATTTAATCACGCCCACCCAGAATATATCAATTAAGTTTGTCTAGATTTTTGTTATCGGTAGGACCACTCTTCACAACAAAAAGAAAAAAAAACTCAAGTCTAATAAATTTCCTGAAAACCGTTCCATGGATGATTTAGAGATGAGGTATTCATCACCAGTTCACGCCGATGACATCAACATACGGGGAAATTGTATTTATAGTTTTCGTTCAAGAACGTTTTTTTAATTCCTTTATCCCACTATTTATAACAACAAAATATTTTTTTGGCGGCAAAAAAAAATAGCGAGACCGATATGAATTATTTGGATTATCATGGGCGAAAAATCAATCTAGCTATGTCCTATAGCTGGAAAAAATCTTTAACGGAAGACGTTTATTCGGTCAGTAGTGTCTCCGAAAAAAAAATATAAAAGCACACTTTAACGCATAATGTTTCAGGGATGTGTCCAATACAGTTTCCGTTCTTTTACTAATCTTCAACACAGGTGCACATATACAGGGTGTAATCGTTAAGTGTGCACAGGCGATTATTCCGTAACTATTGCAGATATCAAAAAACTTTAAACTGATATCGAAAGTACTTTACCTAATGAGTAAAATGACATTAATAACTTTTTAAAAATAAAACGAGAAATATCCAAAAAAAATACATTAATCACTCCCATACATTTAGTATGAGATAGTAGAAAGGTTTTAGTTTCCTTATTTTAAGTGGAATAGTACCTACTCATTTTACCCTTGTCATTTTATAATTATGTACGATATGAAGGTATTAATGAATTTCAAGTAGATACACGTGTAGATTAATTATCTTACCACTTCAAATTTATAATAAACCTTGTTTCAATATTGTATTGATTTGAACTAGCTGAAAAGCAACATACTAAATAAAAACAAAAAGAAAGATACTCTTTGGTGTTCGTTCTAAATTCAAATTCTTTATCGCGGGTTCTCGTTCCCGCCAATTTATTGTATTTTTCAATTTGCGTTAATAATCGTGATTGTTGCATTTATTGATTGAAAAATGGCATATTCCAATACAGAAAAGAGGGACATGTTAAAAATGTACTACAAACATGATTGTAACAATAGGGCGGCCATTATCGCCTACAGAAGAGAGTACCCAGATAGAGAAGTTCCTTCTGGTACGTATTTACGTAAGTTGGATAACAATTTGATAAATTATGGATCTTTTAACAGAAAAAAAGGTTCGAGAACAAGAGCTCCGGAATTTGATAATGACTTAGATAACAATATTATTATCCACAAGAATCAACGCGTTCAGTGGCCCGATCATTTCCAGTGTCCCACAATTATGTACACAAGTTATTAAAAAAACACAACTTCAAAGCATTTAAGATAAAACCTACTCAAACGCTGCACAATGATGATCCTGCTCGTCGGCTGGTCTATTGCAATTGGCGAGTCAATAATTATGTCAATGTAAGGTCAATTTTATGGACCGATGAAAGTAATGTTTCAAACTGCGGCATTTACAATAGAAAAAACTCGCATTATTGGTCAATTGACAATCCTCGTTTAACTACTGAAGTTAGAGCTCAGGTGCGATTCTCAATTAATGTGTGGTGTGGTATTCTTGGAGATCGGATCATTGGGCCATATTTTTACAGTGGAACCTTAAATGGACAGATATATTTCTCCTTTGTACAAAACGATATGCCAAGTCTCTTAGAACCAATTCCAGACGATGAAAGAAGGTCGATAATTTTTCAACAAGATGGAGCACCTGCACATAATACAAATGTTGTAATGAATTTCTTACGAAACAATTATAATGGCTTAATAGCCAATAATAGTGCAACCCCTTGGCCTGCCAGATCCCCGGATCTCACGCCTTGTGATTTCTTCCTATGGGGATTTGTCAAAGACCACGTGTACGCTGAGAGAGTACACAGCCTAGAAGAGTTACAGAATCGTGTACGTCGTGCAATTGCTTTAATAACTCCGCAAATGTTAAGGAAAGTTCATTTAGAAACTGTAAATAGAGCTCGTCATTGTATTGCACAAGGAGGACGTCACTTCGAACATATGCTTTGAACACAAAATTTTGTACTTACTAAGAAATAAAATGTATGGGAGTGATTAATGTAATTTTTTTGGATATTTCTCGTTTTATTTTTAAAAAGTTATTAATGTCATTTTACTCATTAGGTAAAGTACTTTCGATATCAGTTTAAAGTTTTTTGATATCTGCAATAGTTACGGAATAATCGCCTGTGCACACTTAACGATTACACCCTGTATAGGCTAACCTACCCTTTATTGCGCGTTGTCTGACTTTTCTTTTCCATAGTAGGACAGCGGAAACTAGCATTCCTTATGACATTTTGACATACGTCAAATGTCAGCCACCATGGAAAAATTTTGCGGAAGGCATTCAGCAATTTTTTTATATTATATTGCACGTGTGGTAAAGTATTTTGTTTCCTATAGTTTTAAAGGATTATTTATAATTTACTTTATGTCTAACGTAATTGCAGAAGCATTAATCTTTATTGATTTTTTATATAATTCAACTAATTTAAAATTACATGCCGTTGACAAAATATCAGAGAACCCGCATGGTGCATCCACTTCATAAATCTTCCCAATTGATTTCACTTGCGTTCTGGTGTTTATCTTTATGTTCATCTGTTCTGAATGCTAATAAAAATAAATGTTTATGGAAGGACATTTTGAGTTGTGACTTCGATTATTGAACCTACAAATACTTGATTTTCAAAATAGTATGTAAGTAAGTACCTAAATTACAAGTTTGACAATGAGCTCTGCACTGGGTCTAGCTTGTATCGCGGAAGCCCAGATTGAGTATGAGAAAAATAGATTAAACAGAGATTTTAAATGAATGAATTATAAAAAAATAACAATGGGCGGTCTTATCGCTTAGAAGCGATGTATTTCAGACAACCTTTGGATGGAGAAGATTTAATGAGATTGTAATAATGGCTGGGGATACGAAGCAAATATTTAAAATACTAATAAAACAAAACATCCTGAGTAACATCGAAAATTTAAGGTAATTCAGGCAATAGATTATCAGATCTGTGAGGATGTGTGTATGTGTGTGTGTGAGTGAGTGTGTGTCTGATGTGTGTTTTTGTATTAATATATATATTGTTATAAGATAGCAACCATTATAGACTCTGTTTCATTATAGTCAGTGTAATCAGCCATTTTCTATCTGATCCGTCTTACCAGTTGTTCTTAGGAATTAAAAAAGGCGTTTTATCAATCAATGAAAGAACAATAATAAATAGGTCACATTACACGACACGAAAGGCCTATTTCTTCACAGACGGCTACACCCACGTTACAGTTCTATTCCTGTAACTGTCGTCTGCCTCTTGACGATTTACGAATGGTGTGTACTGTCCCTAACATAGTTACTTTGACGTATGAGCATTGTAAATATCGTGCTTTATACATACCCACAGCAAACGGAACTTTATCAATGTTAACGAAAAGTAAAAAAAAAACTGACTACTAAATCTAAACTGAAAGTTTGATTGCATATTTTGGAAAGAGCCTCTTATTAACAGTTGCTAATAAGTAACTTTGATTTGATATAAACTAATACGACATTAAATTAGGTATCTGTATACTTTATATATACTTCTATTACTACTTATTTTATTATACCAAATAATTTTCATTTAAATAATATAAAGTAGGTAGAATAGGTATAACCTTTAGGTAGGTAGAATAGGTACTCCTTATAAACTTGCAACTACTGTTTGTCCTTATTTGATTATATGTATCGTGTTTTTCTTTATTTGCAAAAATAAATAATATTCTATTCTATTCTATAAAATACTCTAGATTAGAGGCGCAAGACAAGTACAATTGCTTAAAGTTATTAAAAAAAATAACTTAGATTGGTAGGTAGTTATTTACAAATAAATCTGGTAAGTTATGAGGCAGAGTAATCGGTGTAAAGTCTCAACGAAGCTCTGAATTCCTCGTGAGTTTTTCAACGTTAGTGGATACTAACTAAACTAAATTGATTTCACTAAGTTCCACGAGTTTCCCTTCATTGACAGATTTACTATTATTGGCCCTTCAGACAAGTTACCACTGTTCTAACGAATTAATAACTCTTCTCCCAAGAAAGTCAGATGTTTACATGATATTTCAATTTTACGAGCATTTCCGCGTTGTTCTGACCGTTGACATTTCATTTTGAGAATGAAAGTGGCTGTCGTTTTTCGGATTCGTTTTGGAAGTGATGAGTTTTGTATAGGTTCTATTTTCACTTATGAAACGCGTAGTTCGTTTTCGTTGCAAAAGTTTCATAAAAGTAGAGTTAGCTTTTTTTTGTAACTAAGTAAAGAAAACTAATTTTAAATATACATAACAACACAAGCCGAATGTTTAATTTATAATTTTATAAAAATTACTAATTATGTAGGTGTCTATAACATAGACCTACAACATTTCTCTTTTGTACAGAATATATCTTTATTTAAAAATATATATGATTAGATTATCAACAAATCAATTTAGCCGATTTTTAACGGTAAAACGATTTACAAGATAATCGATCATACGTTATGCACTGTTTTGTAGACTCACTTCTTTAATTGCTCTGGGCAGCATCATTATAATACCTTATAGTTGCGTTTACAAGATTGCGTAGTGGCCATTCGACAAATTGACATGCGTTGTAAACACGCCTACTCAGTGGCCATTTCTCAACAACCGTAATAATACGCATTATATGAGTCGAGTGTCGTGTAAAGAAGAGCAGTGAAAATATAAACCTAAATTAAACCTAAGTTTGTCTTAATAACTTAGAAATTTTATGTTTTTCCTATAATACATTATTTTACGAAACTTACCAAAGCTCGTTTACTTTAAGAAAACACTTTGACTTAACTAAAGCTAAGCTTAATTTAATGTGTTTATACATTTAAGGTTCATACTATTTATTTTCAATGTCATTTATTTCAGAGTATCGTTCAAAAAGTATTTATGGGCAAAGAAAAAAATTGGCATTGCATTTTGCCTTCGTTAGTCAGTCATTAGCGAATTCCGGTAGCGAGTGTTTTCATCTGACGCTTCTCGCCCAGGTCATTGCATTGTGTTTTTGTTTATAAATAAACTTTACAACTCTTTTCGATATTAAAAAATATTTGATTTATTCTAATTTATAATTTAGGTAACATTTAATGCCTCGTCTGCAACATTTGGCTTCGTTTCAAATAGGTTTCAATATACAATTAAGTAAGATTTTTTAGAACAGTATTCGTTATTGAGATGAAGATTTTAATAATTCAGAGCTAAATATTACTTCGATTCACTGCCAGTATTTATTACACTTTCGGTTTCGAGTTCGTATTGGATTCTAAACAACGATTCTGCACTTAGTAATGCATCGACTAAATTCAATTGATTCGCATTTCGTATCACTACAACACTATGGTTCTAAAGTTTATTTTCTTTTTCGGAAGGTTTGAATTTCGAACAGCAGTCAGCGTGACTTGACTGCCGCGTCGCACCGCGTGGATCGACTGGGCACTTTCGGCCGTTTGCCAAAGAATCCTCTCCTGAAAAAGATATTTATGTTGATATGACTATTTACCATCTGGGAATTTTTAATTAAAATAATAAACGATCACGGTCCATAAGGTGGCGTGTTCTTGGCCGCTGGAGAAATTTACTACGTTTTTGATGGTGTTTGGACTTTTGAGTTTAATGCAGTCATATTTATTATTATATGCTGTGCACTATGGCGGTAATTCGGTAGTATTTAACTAAGTAACTAAAATCTTTATGAATTGTCGTATAATAGATCGATCGCTATATAAATCTTGAAATATTCCTGTTCAGTCAAATCAAAGTTGGTTTGTAGATTTTTTTTCTGATTGATTCTTATTCAATATTCGGTTGGAATATTAAACGTTCCCTAATGAAACCTAGCACGTAATGTTTAAAACTTTCTGTGTTTGTGTTTATTTGTTTATTATTTTGTCACCTCGGGTGTTTTGTTGGAGTTTTTTTTATATCTAATTTAAGAAAACTCTACATAGCTCTTCCAACTGACCATAGAGTAAAAGTAGCTGTACCTTAAAGTTTTACCTGTTAAAGAAAATGCCTTGCCTTGGAAGTTATTAAATAACTAGTTACTCGCTAATAAGGTTTACCTAACCAACTTTCTAAATTAACTATTGTTTATGTAAACATGCGTGTTACGCTGGTACGTATGTGCTATCTACTGTTGGTATTTTCAATTAGGTAAAGCTAACAACTTCATAAGAGAGATTTAAAAGGGTCTTGTGGCCTAGTGGAGTCCAATATCGTTGGTTGGGGGTCAAAATTCAATCATTTATAGCTGAGATATTTGAAGCATGAATGTGATGTTGTAAACGTCACTGAAAGTCACCCATCCAAGTTGTAATGTGCTGTTCAAGAAAGTGATAAAGCTGGCTCAAAATCACATTCACCATCAAGCAGTTTCATCTGCAGGCTTATTAAGTATTTTCCAGAAAACGCTAGCTATCTGACTTTCCTGATTTAAATTGGGCCAGTACGGAGCTTGCAGACTGCCCTACTTATGAACTGACATAGAACTAATATCGCAGAATTGGCATCGCAGCGAATATTATGGCAGGATTGACTTTTCTGGTACTAAAGCCCTGGTCTGAATGAAAGCAGACAATAACTAGAAGACAATACCCAGTGTAAGACAAATGCGAAATGAGAAAATCCGTTGAAGAACTAAAGTCATCGACAAGTTCTCAGAAGTACCAGGATAGGGTTGGATATGCCGTGCTTTTAAATTAAAATGCTGTCAAATCTATGGATGGCTAACTTAGGTTCCCAATGCCCGCCACTCAGCCCGACTGCGCAAAGCAAAAGAGCCTTATTCATTTTCTACAAGCCACTGCGCCTAGCCGTTTCTAAAATTGGTTTAATTTGCGAATAACTGCAAATATGCATGGAGCTAGTAGCGCGGGTGCCCTAAAGCTATTAAATATTTCTTAGTACCCCATGTATCCGCTAGAGGCACTGCATACGTTTTGATACATTATTCTAATTACGAGCTACGCTATTAATTCGCTTTCTGTGACTAGACCTTAAGGGCCACGATCAAATGAACTGTGGAGTGGCGAGCGGTTTACATTATTTTTGCATTTGCTTTTATATAATGCCTGATGGTTTCACGGACTGTAAATTTAGTTCAGTAGTGCTTTATTTTATCGTTTGTTTGTTTTAGATAATTATTCTTAATTGTACTCGTGCACAAATAAACATACCACATATAACATGACCAAACGGCAGAATGATATGACATGTACAAAGGGCTTCTTTATCCTGAAAAGAGTTTACACACCTATGATAGCCTCGTAGGTAAAATAGGAATTATAAACTCTTTTCGGGGTAAAAGAGGTAGGTTTGTATATAAATTGTTTAATTTCTACGTTCGTAGCTGAACACCTTAGTTATATTTATGCCCACCTGCACTACCAAATCCTAAGCTTTAACAATCAAAGATTTAGAAATGGTTTTAATAAATAAATACAACGTCTAGCACTCATATCATAAAAGTCAAATACGATTTTTTGTTATTTGTCTGACTGATCGAGACCAAATCGAGACTTGGTTGTGAAATAATAAGACAGTTTTGTACCAGAATTGGGCCCATTTTGTGACGATAAACCTTATCTAACCATCTACCATCCTAGAAGTTATACAAGACTATTGCAAAAACGGCATTTTAATCGAATAGGCCGTTCCGGAGATACAATCAAACAAACAAACAAACTCTTACGGAAAACGCAAACGCTTATTACGCGTTTACCGTAAAAGTGAGTTTGCATCCTGACGATGTCGTCGCATATAAAAATTAAGTCTTTAATGCCTGTTATTTCAATGGAGTGAATTCTCCGCAGTGCAAACAGTCAATGCATTTAGTGTATCAGATGGTGTATGTTTAGGAGCCGTGAACCCCTCAGCTCCTGCCGGGACCGGAAGTGCCGTGGTTACGTTAATATCCTCCATACAGACCGCTGTGTAAACGTACCTACTAACTTGTACAGACGTTTATACAGTGCCTTAGCCAGTTCAAAACTCGATAGATGTGTGAAATCGCATACCGCGTTTACATATGCGTCATTCGCGTACGAATGTTGAGGGACTACGTAGGACTAATCTGTGGCGGAATACCCATACATATTCCGCCAAACGCGAATGACGCATAATTACGAGTATGTAGACACAGTTTAAGACTTTGATATGTTTGTACAAATCTAGAGGAGCGCCTCGCGACTTCGTCCCACTTCGCTGCTGCAACTTGTAGGGGTTGGATTTCTCTACACACTCAAAAGAATATACCCTTTAAATTTCAAGGTTTAGACAAATACCTCACGCCCAGTTTTGTTTTCACGCTAATTTGTCAACGATTAACTTGGCAGTAGTCACGTGACATTTCAACAGCGAATGCCATTTCCATTTCAATCTTTCCGCAGGCGTTAACGCCAACAGTAAGTGGTATTTGTCTAGTAGCAGTAGTCACTTTTTGTTAGCGTTAACGCCTGCCTGTATAATTATGGCCTGCCCACTACGACTTGCTGTTTCTAAAAGCTATGTCGGTGACTTTCATAAGCTTATGTATGTACTTAGATATTTGTAAGTAAGTTTATACAACAACTATCGTGTTTCAGAATGCACTACGACTTGCTGTTTCTAAAAGCTATGTCAGTGACTTTCATAGGCTTATGTTCGTACTTAGATATTTTGTTAAGTAGGTTTATACAACAACTATCGTGTTTCAGAATGCACGTGCGGTTTACCAAAGCTTCTAATGGAATAGAACAAAGGGCTTGGTAAATCATAGCTCAACGAGGGTGAACTCAATAGACAGAGCGGTTTTATTATAAACTAGAGCTCTACATTTTAAGGGAAATAATAAAGTAAATAAATAAACAACCAACAGACACATACTTGGATTCTCTCTGTCGTGAAGAACTACGAGACCCAGATCGAGACAAATATCTGCAGGACATGCAAACATTTGTCCCACAGCGGAAATCGAATCCGCACCTCTTGAGTCGCAGCTAGCTACTCTCCCGCCGCGCCACTACGGTCGTCGAGTAATTAATCATAAACATTCTTATAGTGATAAAATATTTATCTAAAAACTAATGCTTCAGCAGTTATCGTCGTATAAACAAACATAAATAGAAAGATACATACAGACGCCGGATTGTCCAAGTAGTTAAGAGATTTTCTCGCTCCGCTCGCTCGATCTAAACCGTGTCCGAGTGCATTAAAGGTATAATAGAAAACTAATTTAGTGGTTTTCCTCAACAAAACGAACAATACAAGCGGAAATTGGAAAGGTTAGCAGTGTTACAAATGTAACAATTAATTTATACCACGGACAGAGCGCCATTGTTTTCATGGTGTATTATAATGTCTGTAACATGGTGTTATAACATCAATGTATGTAAGAGACAGACTGACAGACAATACGAACAGTGTTGTGAAGGAAACGACTTTGTAACAGAAATTACGGTTCGAATTATGTTGAATTTTGTATGTGGCTTTCAGATGTTCAAAAAGACGTGACTTTTCACAGTCACAGCTAATGTCATTTCCATCTTTCCGCAGGCGTTAACGCTAACAGAAAGCGGTATTTGTCTAGACACCCAAGGGTATCGCTCGTTTGCCGACCGTGAGATTAACGGGTGCAAAGTCTTCAACCCCCCCGGACCTAATGCAATCTAATGCTACTCGCTAAAATTGGTATGCTGCTTCTAGAGCTCAAGATTAAAAAGTTAGATGGGGGAGTTTCACATCTGTACCATATCTTGATACGCTTTAATTAAACAGAACAAGTGTGACACATGGACGGACAGACAAACAGTCAGACAGACAGACGGTCATGACAAAGTTTTGATATTGTTATAAGGGTTTCTTTTTCGGCATTTTATTGAATATGAGCGTTAATTGTAAGATGCATTATCATTGTTTTAATAAAACATTAATATTTTTTTATTTAATGCGAAATTATGGATGTTTCGTTGGTAATAAACGTCGTAACTGCTGAACAAGTTTGGATGTAATTTGGAATAGGTATGGTTTGCTATCTGGCTTTTTATCCGGGCACCAAAACGGCTGAAGCCGTCAACAGAATCTAGTGTACATTTTGTACCTAAATGTTTGAGCAGAAACATTTTCATCCATTTCCAGAGCACAATATCTACGTTGAGGGTTAGAATTCCAATATATCTTCGATATGCGTTTATTGTTTGATTTCGCGGTTGACTGAAAGGTTCTTTCGTTCGGTTGCGGCTTCTTCGTTATTGGTGAGTATTGAACGCTCGAGGTGTGAGCCAGAATGGGCTGCGATTGCGTTTTTAAAGAAAAAAAAAATATACTTACTTAACGTACTGGATAACTAAGGAACGGCTTGATCCATTTTTTTAAACAGACAGCAATTCTCAGGATTTACAATTAAGTGTGCGACCAAAAAAAGACAAACGTTTTGATCTTTTTGCATAAGTGGACGTGTTGAGAAAATCAATCTTCTCAATACGTCCACTTACCATACAAAAACATTCGAAATATTAGTCGTTTTCCGTTCGGATCATTTGTTGCAAATCCGCTCTCAGGATATGAGATTTTGGTGACGAATACTCTATCTAGCTGGAAGAAAACCCTTCGAGGGAACAATCTAGAATGGTTTACTAAGAATCTACCTATTACAACATGTAACAAAGCAAAAACCAAGAAAGTCAAACTCGCTTTAAAAAATTTAAAAGCTACAAAATTAGCGAAACGTTAGATAAATAAGGAGTAGTTTCAATTCTGTACGTTACCTGTGTAAATTATGGTTCATAACCATGTTTTCTTTGGCACTATCCGGGCTGTAACCTGAAACAAAAGACATTAACTGACACATTTTTCATTTCAAAAGATAGGTTTATATCATGCTTTTCATCGAGTCTAATATGAAAATACAAGCGACCGATTATATGATGTTAGATAGATTGCAATTGGAGAGATAATGCTTTTGCGATAAATTGCATAGTGTAAAAAACTGTAGATGAGTACCCAAGACAGCGATTTATTTGTCTACGGACGAGAAGACTAAAACTATATCTGTCGTCTATTTCGTCAAACAAAAGAGAGGGACGAAATATTTTTTTTATTTTTACTCGGTCAACAAACCCGTTGTCTTGAGTGATCAATCTCAAGACAACGGGTTTGTTGTACCTACCTATAGACCTCGCTTAGCATGATCACTGATCATGCTAAGCGAGGTCTATAGGTAGGTAGGTACATACATACACTGTAGGTTTGCAAGGAGTAACAACATTATTACAGGATGTCATATAAACAGCGGACGAGTCGTTTTTATCGCTCTATGTGGATAACCGCAGGAAGGATGCTAAAGCTTTTTATTTTTTACAAAAATGTCGTCCGAATTCTCCTTACAAAGTAGAGCACATTTTATACACCCATAACAATATGATTGTGAATGAACTTTTGTTTTTATTAAATCTTATAACGTATGCCGTAATAAAACGCCAATACTTATGTTCTAAAGTTTCAATAATAAAATAATCGTTACATTCGTTTGTACAAACAAGGGTTCCGTATCCAACTATACCTACACAGGCCCTGATCTTTTCAGCCATAATAACTGTAGCCAGTTAATTTTTTCGAAGAATACGTGTTAAGTTAGAGTACCTTATACCAATTATTTTAAACAACATAATTTGTAACTACAAAAAAATAAAATAAATTTTGATAGATATATAAATAGAAAAAGTAATATAGAATTGCAGAACTAAACACAGGCGAACTTAATGCTAGATATCATTCACTTCCTGCTAACCTTTGTGTAATATGGAAAACAGTCTTAAGGTAGTGCATGAATAACAAGAAAAGTTACAAGTTATATGCTAATGTTAATTATGTAACGTGTTTATTATATGTTTTTTGTTTAAGCACTATGTTTTTATTGGTTTTAAACGGTCCCTTGCCTTGCACTTAGCTGGTTTCATTTACGGCATTTCACGCTGTTGATTGACTTCGCCACAAAACGCCATAAATTCGCACCATTAAAATTCGTTTGTTTCCCAATACATGCCCAATAAGTAAGCTGAACGTGAATTGAACTGAACTGCTTGTGAATTCAATAACGGGTATTATTGAATTCACAAGCATTCGAAATCGCACCATTCAATCATTTGTATTTACAAAAAGATTAATAATTTTAAATTACCCAATAAACTGGTTCTTTTTAACTTTTGTTAAAAATACTGCATTTGATCTGCTTAGGCTAATTTTTACCTTTGTTTAAAACAGGTAAAAATTAGTGAATTTGAAAACTCCTATTTTTTTTTCAATCTTGTGTCATCGTGGTTACCCTGCGTGGCATTATTATAGGCACCTAAAAATCAAATGCTTTGTTGCCTTATCAGACCGCCGCATTTGGCATTCGCCCGTATTCAATTGAAACGATCTGGCAACATTGCTTTCGTGGCATGTTGACAAGGCCATACAACATTTCGATTTTAATAGGTAGCAAATTGCTGCCGTGTCGATAGGTACGGTCAACGACAAAAGTAGATTAACAATTTGAGTTTTTAGATTTTATTTTTCTTTGTGTTTGACATTCGTTAAGGGTCCAGACGGATCTTCGTATACAGTTAGTATACGAAGATCCGTCTGTCAACTGAGGCCGCTCGAACTTATCCCGCGGGATCAGTTAACCTTATGATTATTTTGCATCGGGCAACTGATCCCATTGATAGCCCAATATTTCGAAACGGGTTCCAGAAATATTTATAGTAATAAAAATCTAAACTATTAATCTACTTTTGTCGCTGACTCTACCTAGTTCAAAGTCAATCGGTGTTAATTTTATAACACTACTACGATAATACTGAATATATGTCTTAGAATTTAATTATTTATGTAAAGAGTGCATTTAGTATTTTGTCGATCTCGATAGTGCGTCGGTCGAGTAGCCGGCAGCGACGGAAAAGGTGCGGCTTCGATTCCCGTTGCGAGACAAATGTTTGCATGTGTCTCAGATATTTGTTCCGGGTCAGGGTGTCCTGGTAGTTCCTGATTCCGCACCGGGAATCTAAGTCTGTGGGGGTCAGGACTGGGTATGTGTCTATTGGGTGTTTATTGATAATTTAGTAGATTTTATCATGAGAAATAAAAACTGCAGTTAAAATCAATATAGATAGAAAGATAGAAAACTTTATTCCACACCTTATACTTCAGCTTAGAGTACCTACAATTTTGTACAATTCAGCGTTCTCTCATCATGATTACAAACAAACTACTCATTCTAATACAAACTATGCAAATCAAATACTACCAAGTTTCTTCGAATGTAACTTGAAATTAAAGGTACAATGTCAATTAAATCAATGTCGTATTCAAGTGGCGGGCTGGAGGGAATTGTGGTAAGCAAACCAATTGTACTACGCGCCGCAAACTCACTGCGTACTCGATTAGTATGCAAGCAAAAATGTTTATATATAGCTAGTGAGTAAAGAGTGAGACGAAAACGCTTACGTGTGAACCAAACGTGAGAAATTAGAAGCGCATTGATGTATTTAACAAAAAATTCTAAAGTTAACCTAACCTGTTCCTTATTGAGTGATAGCTTTTCGTGATTTTCGTAATTTAGTAAATAAGTATGTACCTTTTTATTGTATCAATAAAATATATATACTTATAACAATATGTAATGAATAAAAATTGTTTATGAAACAAGATCGCGTTCCTGTACTTTATACTGAAAGTTCTGACGTACCTAATACGTAGGTATTAGAATAAAACAATAAGTTCAGTGTGAATAACTTCTTCTGGAGCTTAGTAATTAAACCACTGTGAACGAGTATTTCTGGTAAGTATATTGGTTCTCAGTCGAATTAATAAGGAATTACTGTACGAATAATTCGTCGTTAGGCAAATGTTTGGTAATTTATTTAATTAAATTTTATGCAAAACTATAAACACAAAAAAAAAAAAAAAATTGCAAATCCTCCTTATTTATTTTCTGATGCGGAATTTCCGACGAATTTTCTGTCAGAGCGGCCAGAATGCCGCCTTCCAACATAAGTAAACAAACTCGAATCCATAAAAATGAATTCTAGTTATGTTTACTCAAAAAAATGTACTCCTATATTGCCTGTGATTGTGAGTTCTATTTCCATGGTAAAGATTTCTCATCTCCAGTTTCTTGAAATGTGATCGAAGGCGGATGGGATTAGATCATCAATGCTTGCATTGTTGTTGCATTTACCTACGTGCTTGTTTACCTTCTGCATGTCAGTATTACTATCTACTACACCTATTTTTTACACGTCGATGATTATAAAACGATTTTTGCAAATTGTCATACAACTTTAGACCTAGTACGGTCCACAAATGAATGTCCGAATCTATCAACTGCAAAAATTTTTTTATACCGCATTTCCACTAACACTTTTGAATTCGCTTTGGCACTCGTCGAAATGTTTTTGTACAAGTGAAAACGCGAACTACCATTCACACAATCGCAGTCTTCAGTAAGTCTCGCGAGTCGCGATTACGAAGTAGCCAACATTCGCCATTCGTGTAAACGCGGCATCAAAATCATCAACGTGTACAAAAATAAGTTAAAATAAATAAGTGACTGGTCTAAAAGTGGCATACCTCATTTGAACAGTGTTTTAGGCCCATTATTTCTTATTAGATCTGTAAAACAATCGGTTCCAGGAGACAAAAGATTATTTGAGACTATATTTTCTTTCTTTGCTGCTGATTCCCAAGATTTGTCGAAATTAGAAAGCTCGGAAAGCACTTTTGAACGGAGCTATTCTCGTTTCCGTCCAGCCTCTTCTATCTTTGCAGTTTTTACAAACTCTCAAACGTTACCTCTTTATAAAATAATAGGTAGATTGTCAGCCAAACAATTCGTATGAAGCCTTTAAAACAATAAACATTTTTACATTAACTTCACGCTACAAGTCCCTAAGTAGTCCAAGTCTTAAAACCTATATATTTAGGTTAAACCCCACATAAGCCACAAAACAAGATACTCTTCACTCAATGCGACTTAACATAACTTTCGAGGAAAACTAAATCACCACAGACTACATACAAGTGCTAAAGTAACTTACTTATTATGAATTATTATTGTTTGCCTTATTGTACATGTACGTCCAATTTACTTTGAGTTTTTTCTGTTACATTACAGTCCTTATTGTGAGACCGTAACGTCCATAATAAAAGTTTTATTCGTTTGAATTAATTAAGGGTTTTCACGTACACAACTGGAAACAGTTTAACAAAAAACAAAACAAACAAACACGCTCAAGACTGTATTTACTATGATGGACATAATCAGATACATACTCAGTGCATAGATCTTTGAAGTTACCAAGTAAGGGGTAGTCAGAGGCGTTCAAACCTTACATTTGGCACATACTCAGGTTTTGCAAGTTAGCAATCATGAATCAAAACAACATGAAAATCTCTCATGCAACTGTTGGCTAAAAATGTAGATAGCTATTAATTTTAACATCAGGCTGAAGAAGTCTATTGCTAGACCTTTGTCTGTGTCTTTGAAAAGGCCACAATAAATCCTCTTCTCTCTACGATGTCTTTGGGTATAAAGGGTCCTATACCCAAAGACTAAGAGTGTAAACGATTGGGTGGGTGCTCTCAAGCACTTAACTTCATCATTAATTAAATAAATATATAAACACCCAACAGAAACAAATAGTCCTGACCCCGCACTAGGATTCCCTGTGTCGTGGGGTTTAAGAACTACGTGTACCGTGGCACTAGACCCGAAACAAATACATATCTGCAGAACACGCAAATATGTCTCGCAGCGGTAACCGATTTCTTAAAACATAAACTCTCTGTCGCATAAATAAAATAAATAATGCTGGACATTTTCACACAGCATCATCTAGCCCCAAACTAAGCAGAGCTTGTATTATGGGACATTACTGATATGCAACTTACATTTTTTTTGTAAATACATAAATATTATACATAGATAACACCCAGACCCGAGACAAATATTTGCAGATCATACAAGCATTTGTACCGCGTCGGGAACCTGCAACCTTCTGCTTCTCAGGAGAGCCTTCGCCTACTGACAAGACTAGACTATGTGACTTGCCCTTTAAAATTTTATCACAAATAAAAACCTTAAAGTTTACCATTCTTTGGATCGTTTTTTCGACAACCCTAGAAGTAGTAAGTGTGTCTGTTTGTTTACACTGCGGCTTGTTAGCTCGTGGTGCGGTTCAACGAACTCTTTAAGGTGCGTTTCCCGTTTTTCATTTCTCTGCAATGTAATGAGTTCCCTTTGCCCTTTAAGGCACTACTTTAAGGTCCTTTTAGGATTGTAGATCCTATTATCTTTATCTAGACTAGCCATTCACAGAGAATCTGGACTGGGGGACTAGTAAACATAACTTATATTCTAAGTAAGTGATGAAATCTGATCTTTCAACCTGCTACCGCTACCTACTTATAAATAAATAATAAATAAATAATGCTGGACATTTTCACACAGCATCATCTAGCCCCAAAGTAAGCAGAGCTTGTGTTATGAGAACTTAATGACTGATATACTACTTATATACTCTTTTTTTTGTAAATACATACATATTATACATAGAAACACCCAGATCCCGAGACAAATATTTGCAGATGCAAACATTTGTCCCGCGGCGGGAATCGAACCCGCAACCTTCTGCGTCTCAGGCGGGCCTTCGCCCACTGCGCCACAGAGGTCGTCAAAAAGTGATTGTTTTTCGTTGTTTTCATAACTTAATAAACAAATGCCTATCGTATCAATCAAGATATTTGTTCGAATTACCGAATTTAATTATTCTTTATACCTAAGACACAGAGTTTTTAGAGTAGTAGAGTTGTGAAAAGCTCGTCCGGGGAAGTACTACCACCATACATATTTCTGCCTATTTCAAGGGTGCCAGTGAAATTACAGGCACATAAGACTTTTCATCCGTTATGTCTCAGGGTCGGCGATGCGCGAGTGATACCTCTGGTGTTGCAAGCGTCCATAGTTTAAGGTAACCGCTTACCAACAGGTGGGCCGAATGCTTGGTGCCAGTTTAGTTGTATAAAAAAAAGAAATCCTACTGTGGGGTCAGGACTATGTATGTGTATGTTGAATGTTTAATTAATTAATTTATTATCATTATTACTTTTCTCGGAAACAGTTAATCCATGTGTATTTTATAGGCGCACCAGGGAACAGGCGAGTGATGTCGCACGGTGTGGAAAGAAAGACCCAGCAGTGGGAGAGTATATGTTTATGAAAACATAATTTTCTAGTCTAGTATTTGTGTGTCCTCCTTTTTAAGGTTCCGTATCTGAAATAATGCTAACGGGACCCTATTAACTACTAGTTAGCTAGTGGCGACATCTAGTTCTATCTAAAACTTAGTGTTACATGTTTCGGAACCTCTAGTGAGCGAAACCGGTGCACTTGGACGGTTTATAATCTTTTTACCTGTACCTACCGGAAGTTATCAAGAGCTTGTTGGCTTGTATATGCGACCCTGATAGGAACTCTTTCATATTAAGTAGCTATCGATCACTCAACCTCCCATAACGATATTCAATGTGTGAGAAATAATAAACAAAAATCTCTTCACACTTTGCTCAAAACAAAATCATTACTGATGCTTTTAATAAATGTACTTTAAAATAATGATGACTTTAATGACTATAATGATACTTTGATCCTGCAGACTACGTTTACCTTAGTGCAAAATGTACAGCGCTCTTTACATTATGCAATTTATTGCCGGGAGCGATTTTTCTAATTAGAGTGTGATATTCTTTACATCATGCAATTTGTCGCATACATTTTCATTTCAGATTGCACGCGATAAATCGCACAATGTAAAGAGCGCTTACGTTTTATGACCACTGTTTGCATGAATAAACCTATCCAATAAGTTGAAAGCATATCCATAAAGGGTCATTCTCACTCAATGTAAATATTTTACCCTCCCAATCCCACTAAAAGGTGTAAAAAAGGCAATCATACAAGGGTGTCGTATCGTACAAACATTAGCCAATAACCGTACCTATATAGCTCAATAGTTCCTACGCTACGATACCAACTCGTAAAAGTGAGGTTTTGTTACACTAACTGATTTGTTGAATCCAACTGGATAGCCTCGATAGAGCTAGGAATTGTAATATCGCCAACCTTTTGAGTTCTCTTCCTGTGGTCGGTGACTTGAACCCTGTTTTCTACCTGTATATATTACTGCAGGTAGAAATCAGCTAGTAATGTTAAGTAGATAGTCATTCAATCTACACACAAACGATATGTGGCGAAGTGGGGGAAGGCCCGCCTGAGTCGCAGAAGGTTGCGGGTTCGATTCCCGCCGCGGGACAAATGTTTGCATCTGCAAATATTTGTTTCGGGATCAGGGTGTTTTCTATGTATAATATGTATGTATAAAAAAAAAAGTATATAAGTAGTTTAACAGTCATGTAGTTCCCATAACACAAGCTCTGCTTACTTTGGGCTAGATGATGCTTAGTGAAAAATGTCTAGCATTATTTGAAGATGTTGTTTTTATCAAATCTAAACTAAAATTTATAGAATTAATAAGGAACATAATATCGTCATAGAATTAACCAGTTGGTAACGTGCCTAGAATGCTGGCGGAATTGCCACGTTGAATGGGAATACTTATTTGTTTAAAACCAGTAGGTTGTTCGGTCGGTCAATTTAATCAGACTAATTTGCTAGAAAAAAATATTTGATACAATGAGGACAACTTTCAATGTCCCCAAACTTTCGGCATCAAGTTTAAAATTGTAATAGTTGGAATCTTATGTATGTCCCTAAAGACTTGACATTGAATATTTTGGTGTCAGTCCCTCTCTCTCATACGTACCAATTTGAACCAACACATACTTTTCTCAACTTGCATACAAAGTAGGATCCAACAAATTGGATAGCGTAAGGCCCTAGTAAATATGAGATCTACATAACTTAGTAAATATTACTATGTAGTCAAAGAACCACAGGTCCAATCCATCAGCCGCGCCTGCACCAATAAAAACGTCACCTCCCATGACGGGCCCAGCTATAAGTTTGATGTATTTCCGTTCACGACTTTACAGTGCTACCATATTTTATGAACCTGACTGTGCATTGAAAATAAGAATTATAAGTCTCTGCCTACGGCTTCACCAGCCTACCCGTACCTGAAAAGTAAAACAATTATATGTTTTAGGGATTACGCCCGCACTATTGTAAGGTTTTCGTATATATTATCTGTGAACGGAAAAGGAACGTCACTAGAACGACGCCGTCTCCTCGTTCTAGCTTCCTTTTGGTCGGCAGTTGATTCCTTGTATCCAAGACGACATGATGTGTGAATAAACGCTTTTATACTTACTACAATGTGTTATAATGCCGTTATGGAGAATCTTAATAACAAAAATTGGTACTTTCGCATTTAGAATATTACTAGCCTTCGCCCATAGCTTTTCCCATGTGGTAACCAAAAAAAATGTTCTATGTGTTCGAAAACATTGCGCTCTTTTTTTTGCGCGAAACAACACATTAGTACGAGACAGGACTCAAACCTATGCCTTATGGATCGTCAAATCGGTGACTGTTGCCACTACACTAGTATAATTTTGTAACTACAGAATCTTATGATTGGTTAAAATTATAAAATACATCACCCTGCCCAACACTTATTGAGATTTATTGCAATGACATCGTTGTAGACTTTTAAAACCATTTACGTGCCCAAAACTACTACCAGAAACTAATCAGTTTAATAACAGGCTAGGGGCATACTCATAGGATCACTCGTCAGTTCTCAAAAGAACCTGCATTGTTATATATTTTCCCAGGTTCCCGATCCCACGATACATGAACTTCGTAGTAAATATATTAAAAGCACAAAAACTCTTTCAATCGTATTGTATGATGGTTATATATACGCTGATCATAATCATGCCAACGGCCAAAAGAGTTCTTTCTATCAACTAGAAAAACAAATACAGTTATGATGATAGATAGTCTACAACTTCTCCAGAAACTAATGGTTTGTTTAACGCTGCGGGACATATGTTGTTCAGCAGAGAATTGTTACTGGTCTAGGTGTTGTGTTACCGTGATACTCGTACAGATATGCATGAGATAGTCCAGACAGCAGGAAGAACATGTACGTGAGTCGCACGAAACCGAGACAAGTGGAAAGACAAGAGGATTGCCGACCGGCATCCGGTGGGTAAACAGATCTAAACAGTATCAAACAACGCGTAAACAAACTATATAAAAACAGCCAACAAAAAACCGAAAAATGTCTTTACATATAAAATAAATAAAAGAAAGGGACAATAGGATTTTTTTCATTCAAATCACAATGATCATATAGAAAGGACAACTTATAAACTACATTAAATTAAACATTTTGAGTGAATTTACATCGATTCATTCGCGCTTTCGGAGTAGCGATCTCTACCAGACAATCTTTGAAATGGATGACAGTACATACCTTTTGACATTTCGCTAATTCAATTAGCACAATTAACTTGGCAGTGACCTTTTCGTGGCAATCAGCTTCGTTGAACTCATTTAGAACGTTGTTCCACGTGATTGTTTAGTTTAGGAGCTTGCCAAACGGACAACTTTTTGCACAGCGATAAATAATTGACGAGATGGAGATTACTGGATGATGCTACTATTATTTAGTATAAATAGTATAGTCCGCTTTGCGTGTCTTAAGACAGACCACGCTAAAAACACACCACAAAATTACGCCAGACTTTGGTCGCGAGTGGATAGTTTACTGCAGCTGCAGAATTTGCGTTGTCGCGACCACCAATTGCAATATGCACCCTGTGGGAGATCTGCGTCTAGCAGTGGGCATCTACAGGCTGGTGATTATTTAAAACCAAAGTGTCCGAAAGACCACCGAATTCACAGATGTCTAGGGGCCCATTACAAGTGTGTCAAGGGGCCCAAAACGCCCATTTTGCCAAATAACAATTTGTCACTTTTAGTTTGTAAGAAATGTGAATCTACTATGAAATATACTGTAGATGTAAGAAAATTAGGCACGCTCTAATCATCATCATTGTCTACGTCCTCAAAAGGCAATACGTGAATGAGTTGTGTGCAAAGGAAATTCTAAAAATTGTTGCACAACTGTTTTGACCCTTGAAATATTCCTTACAAAATGTCAAAAGAGGGCGGGGCAGCTTTTTGTTCTATATTATGAAGTAACTCATTACTAAACTGTGCAGATACGATCGTGAGATCATCGAAACTGAGGTTTGTTACGGTAAGGTAGATATTACACGCTACGCTTCAATACCTAGGAAACATATTGTGTACTAGATAAATGTTGAGGCATTAGACAATTTGATAAAATATTATCATTAGCCGAAACCTAAACGGGAGTGCGTTTCGGTCAGTTTGGAAAAAGTTTCTAGCAGCAAAAATATTACGCAAAAGTGAGTCAGAGAGTTGATAATTGTCGATAACGAACAAAGAGTGTTTGTTTTAGAAGTTTGCTGAGGCGAATCGATAAGAGGTCACACATTAGCTAATGTGATAGTATGTTTGCTGTGTTATCATCAAATCACTCACAATTTCTTGTCTGGACTTTAAAGATGAATGTTATAAGTTTGATTCTTAAGCAATAAAATCTTCCTGCTTATTTATAGGTGGAATTACAGATAATTCTTTCTCGGTGCACCTATACACATAAAACCTGCCAAGTGCGTGTCTGGCGTAGCGTAGGGTTCCGTCGTTGCCAATAAACTTATATTTACTACCTGTTATACACAACTACAAATAAGTAATTGAATTTCAATGGATTTGTACGAAATTAATTAATTACAAGCACATTTTACAAGTTGGTCGACTATTACTCGATTACTTGTATAGCCTACTTAGCTGTGAGTTTTCCTTTTAACTTCATGATAAACTGCTGTGATTTTTTTCATGTATCCAAAAACACTGGACTCAAAATGCAGACGGACGGACATGGCGAAACTATAAGGGTTCCTTGTTGACTACGGAACCCTAAAAAGTAATTAATATCCCTATATTAATCCTAATTTTAGGACTATTCAGTCATTAATTCTTCTAAATCACGCAACGATTTAGAAGAATGATAGAAGAAAAGAAAAATACTTAGAGATAATATAGAAGATATATGCCTACAAATGGTTCCCAATTCTGAAATGACCGCTGCCGCTGTCTTTCACTGTTCAAAATAGATTCTATCCATTTTAAGGTTGTCAGGATAAGATCCTTTGCCGATAAGATCGTACCATTGATTTTAAATTGTGATTATATTATATTGTATTCCTTCCTGTAAAAGTTCAGTTCAGAAAAACTTTAGTTTTTAGATTAACAAAACTTTTGCCCTCTGTTGCTCAAGGCCTGGCGTTAATTTCTAACTACAATTGACAATGTTAGTTATACTATTCTACAGGTATTAGGTAGACTTTTGTATTATACTTCGATTACAATCAATTGCCCATCCCTACCGACACGCACGGCCAAGCGTTACAAGTCAATATCGTTTAGTAAATTGAGAATTATTTTTAATTCATGGTACGGCCATCGAACCCTTCTCTGCACGTTGGCACCTTAGCAAATGCGTTTTATGGTTTGACGCCATTGCTAGCGCTAAATTGCATGATATCGAGACGTGCATCGCGAATCGATTCGGGGTAAAAACAAGTTGAACGCAGTATTTATGCCTGCATGGTGTAGGGAAGATTAATCAACAAACGATAGACGAGTCGATACGACACGACGACGTATAGTTTTTCCTAAGCGCAGTCAGCGTGAGCCGCTGGTCGTCCGTCTGAAGACGGACGACAACACCAGCACACCACTACCACACGACAGCGCCAAAAAAGCAGTCAGACACGAATTTGTATTCTTTCGCTTTAAGACTGTCGCCAACGTGTGGACGAAACTGACCCCAAACCTCCAACTCCGCTTCTTCGTCAGTCGGTTCAGATCAGTCGCTAGAAAAACGCAATAATCTACATCCCAATTAGTGGTCGTGACAACGCAACCTCAGCCTAAACCACACTGCGTCGGGTCTGCTTCAAGTCCCGACTACCACTAATCTTCGTTGTGTGGTTGTGGCGTGGTCCGTCTGCGATAGGGATACTAGATACTACGTATGAGTCGACGGTCTGACGCCAAGTCTGGTAACTGTAACGGTTAAGACGACATTAGTCGACAGCAACCGACCGCTGCTGTGGATAGGGAGTAACGTTAGTCGCTGACAGATCTCTGCGGAAACCAGGCAATGGCTCGTGTCGACAGATTATCCGTTCTTGTATGATAGCTTGGTATATATAATGGTTAGTCGTATGGCTTCCGAGATTCTTATTCTTGGACAAATACCAATGAACTATGAAGCATGTTAGATTATGAATTTATCGGCGATGAATAGTAAAAAAGTGCTCATGCATAGTGTGTTCATTCGTCAGTAAGGCAATAACGCCGTTATTTTTTTTAATAGTTCTCTATAGAAAACTTAGGATATATCCTAAGTTTGTCTGGAAGAAATCGCTTTCGTGTTTTTGTTATATTATTATGTTTCTGTGTTTTGTATTGTAAAATGATATTATGCACAGTAAAGATTTTCCTATCCTACTACTATTATAAACGCGAAAGTTTCTGAGGATGGATGTTTTTTACTCTTTCACGCAAAAACTACTAAACGGATTTTGATGAAACTTTACAGTAATATAGCTTGTATATCAGAATTATCTATTTCTCTATCTATCAATCTAACTTATAATCATGGACCCAGGTAATGCTGTGCCTAGTTTACCTGGGTTGTTCGTAGTTAAGTTGGTATATTCTCAATGGGAACAAACCTAGCCTAGAGTGATCAAGAAGGAGCAGTAACATGCCGTACGAAAGAACTATGCCTTATTGATTACTTACTTATTTTAATACATGCAATAAAGATATGAAGAGCTTTTTACGCAGCTTGCTTGATGTCTGTCCTGAATGGTGGTATTTTGAGCGCTTATCACAGGCATTTTTTAATATTATGCACAGCATCAGTAGGTAAAAAAGTTACATCCAACACAGGTAGTAACTTAGATAGTACCATGCAAAGTACTGCCAAAAAAGATCTATATCGGATATTTTCATATTTTACTCGTGATTTCTACAGCCCCTTTAAACAGATTATAGTGAAGTAACCTATAAGGTAATTATACAATAGCATTCCAAAGGACGCGCCAGGTATGGCGGACAAAAAGTATCAAAAGTTCAAAACGTCTAGAGACGTTCCCATGGCCGGTTCACACGCGTCGTCACACCCCGTGAGCAATAGCGACGTAATAGCTACTTAAATTGCCGCGGGGTAGGGCAGGGCGGCCTTTGACCTCCTGTCCGGAGGAAGGAAGCTAGACAAAATCACAGCTTTATAACAAAATCACAGATATCATTTCTTGGGGTGTCAAACTCTATATACCTTTATCGATAGCTCTTGTTCTAAAAGTAATTCTTCGGATTCGAACACGTTTCTTAAAAAAAAACATGCCCACCTCTTAACCCCTTTGTGACCTTGTGAAATGGTCATCATAGCGTGACCTTTGATCGTTCAGGAGAATAGTAGTGGGGTTAGAAAAAAAACTTGATTCTTGCAATTGGTTTGGTGGATAAGGCCATAGTAAAGATGCATAGCGCGTCACTGAAAATACGTTTGAAGAGACTGCACTTTCACAGTTCTTTACTCTAAAAGAGACATTTATTTGGTTTTTCGCGCTCGTACCCTAGATCTGTCCTATTCGCACTGCGTGTATTTTTACTTGGAGTGGCACTGACGTAGACAATTATAGGCATTTTGAAACCTTCACAAATTTGTTAAATACTCAGCTACATTTCTAGTGCCACCTGCAAGTTTGCTTTCTACATAACTGCCATTTGAACGAGTCAAAAAACGAAAACATTCTTAACCTCTTAAAATATCTCCGCCAAAAAAGGGTGACCTTTATAATCGATCGGAAACATCTGCGGCGGTACAGCAATTTGCAATTCTCAACACATGCAGGTGCTATAGCACACATGGTGCCACTTGACAGAGCATTTTATTTTATAGTTGTGCTGAAGATTGTAAGCTCATTTTTACAAACGCAGATAAGATACCTACCTTTAGGCTACTGTCTTGACTTTTCGCATGGCAAACATGAGTTTCGTTTGGATTTTCATTCGGATCAGGAACATGTTTTGCAGGTAAAAAAACTTTTAATAAGTAAGTTGAACATGATTTGGGGGTAAAAAAAATAAATTTTATTACATAATAATTATTGGATGATAAAGGCCTATCCCTTTATTGGATGAAACAGGATTTTGTCAATTCGTCGAAACTTTTCGGAGAAGGAAGGAACAAGCCGACTTAGTTCGTTTAAGATTTAATACTGATAGATTTAATCATACAAGTAGGTACTTATATACAAAAAATACAGATGAATACCATTGAATACTATCTGAATACCGTTGCAAACGATCTATAAATAGCTCAACTACTCCAGATCACTACCTGACGGAAGCGTTCCCAAAATGCTGGCCGCATTGCCACGCTGAATGGCAATGCTAATGCGTTGATTAGTTAAGGTACTAGTATAGTATTATAATATTTTTGGTTAACGTAAAGACTGTTGGTTGGTCGTTAAAGCTCAATAAGATACATCCTTAATTCCTTATGTCTAGTAAGTCTATGTACTAACTTTAAGTCATATTTCAAGTAATATTCCTTCGCCGTTTTCTTCTATAGAGGTTTTTATGTTTTACGAAAAAAATATAATTAGAGTTCCATGAATCTGTCTAGACTTTTTGATGACCGCAAAATCCGACAAACTGAAACGCACGTAATTTTTGATTTATATGTAATGATCTTCATACACTACATGATATCAACATGGGGTAGTACCAGCGATACTATGGTCTTTGTTTCAAATACTCTAGCTGCTCTAGCAAACTATTATACAAAACTTTATAAAATGTACCCTAGCTATGCTTAGTTTTGGAAGGTTAGGAACCTACTTTCTGATGAGGTTCTAGGTCTAGGATTTGCCTTCGTGGTTGAGTACCTAGTCAGTATTGAGTAACGCATTATTGTGAAAACAAATAATAATTATCAAGTTTCTGTCATATATTATGTATTTAGTTTGTACTTATGTTAAAAAGTATAAGTTAGTTTCTTGGCTACTGTCAAAATGGAGTAATATGGTGATAGAAATAACGACTTTAGTGTTAACTGTTATGGAAATAAATTACCGTGGTTTGGTATCATATACGAATATTATTACGACTATACCACGTACTTTACTATTCTCCTGCTGACGTTTCGTTGACCGTATAGAGGTCCAAAAGTACGTGGTACAGTAATAATAATATTATAAAAAGTTAACTGTTATGTTATATTTTTTCATATATCTTCCGAACTGTTCTACCTTAGGCACGATGCAAGGCTCTATCGATTCTGCTGCTGTAGTGTCCTAATTTAGAGTTCGCGAACTAGGTTAACTCGATTTGAAACGGCTAGATCTACCTTACTTATAATATTTATTATTATCTTTTGCTCCGACTTTGCTCGCGAGTTACTTTCGTATCTATCCGGATAAAAAGTACGCAGGTATGTAAGTTGGTACGTGTTATTCTAGCTAGGTCATGAGTTTATGGTTCATAGATCAGGTAGGCATACCTAGTTTTCGAAATACATTTATAAAATCTGCTGTTCCGGTAAAAATAAAAATTAACTGCTGTTTGTTAGGTACGTAGGACAGACAGACCTACATAGCCCGATGACAAACCATGGGGCAGGAAGGAACAAAGTTCAAAAAGCAGCTGACTCAAAAATATTGTCAAAAAAAATGTTTACCTAAACGGGTTGATTAAACGCCTTTCCAAATAGTATCCAAACAGTCTTTCCAAACAGTCCATGATGTGTAATATACTAAATACCTGCATAGTGGGACAGACAGTATAGACGTCGTTTTAAACCCAATTTATTCAAATTATTTTCCCCTAGCATTCCTACAATTTGACAGCAATCAAAACGGTCAAATCAAGATGCTTTTGAACGCACCCCGAGACCCGCATTGTGGACTGCCTTTTCAAAAATAGTCTTTACTCTCTGGCAGTCAGAGCTGATGGCTCCTTTATTTCTTACTTTTAAATTGTCTCGTAATTTAGTGGTCCCCTCTTATTTTGGCAAGTCTTCTGTAATCTTTCAATCAAATTCGTATTATATTTTGCTGGTCGTAGGTAATTGGTCTTTCATTTAAATAGGTAGGTCATTTTGAAAGAGCCTGGCTAAATTATTGTGAAGTTAAGTAAATAATGATAAAGTATTATGATTCTGCCATATTTTATGTATTGTGATAAGTATACAAAAGATAAAAAGTCCAAGTTTCTTATACAATGTAAAAATTTAGTAAAGCCGCTGTAATTACCTACATATAATATATATTATTAATATTATTACCTAGTTAAGTGTTTAAAGTGATAGAAATAACGACTTTAAAGCTAACTGTTATGTTATTTTCTATTTTGAATAAACATTAATTTAAGTAGTTAGCTGCTTATTTAGATGCAGCCTTACCTACCCAAACAATACACTAGGATGTAGGTAGGTATTATATTGTGTTTTCGTCCATGGTGTTTAAGTAGGTATGCAAATAGGTACTACGTAGGTGTAATAATAGCTTCGGTTATTAATTTGTGCTTCGCAAGTAGGTTGGTAGATTAGCTAGCTACCTACCTACGTAAAATTGGATCGCTACACCTACCTAAGGGGTAGGTACATAATCTACTTACTAGGATTATTTTATAGTCATAAGTAGGTAGGTTTCCTTATAGATACCTAGCTAGAATAGGTAAGTAGGAATCTTTCCCGCAAACTTATCTAAGTATCTAAAGAATGTCTCATACTGTTTTCAAATATAGAGCTTGTATTTGAGGTATATAAAGGTAGGTACTTTTAATAAGATAAATTAAGTTCGTACCTACGAGCAGGTCCAATAGGTCTACCTACCTAGGTGCTTAAGTAAGCAGGCTGAATTTGATTTTAACTAGGTAAGTTACCTACCCACATATTTTCCCATTGAACGACAATACTGGCCGAAGTTTAATTTCTAAAACGTGTCCTCCACTCACCATTGACAATGAATCTGTGCCTGTCATTCATCAGCTCCTTGGACAATTTCGGGCATTCCTTGTTCAACACCGCACACAACTCATTCAACTTAGCACTTTGTTTACCAACAATCTCCACGAAGTAATTACACTTTTCACTGTCAACTGCACTTGTAACGTCTTCTAAATCATTGAAGTTGAATATTCCCTTTTTCACAAGCACGTCGAGTAGGTTTGTGTCAGTTATTTCTCTCAACAAGATCGTTTTGTGCCGGAGGAGGCCGGCGCAAAATTCACCGACCGCGCGCGTGGCCATCGTTGGACTGACTTGACTTGACTGAGGGATTGAATTAAAGTGCTCAAGACGTGTCCAGACACGTTATGTTAGGGTCCCGAAGTTGCCTTATATTAAAGTTATTAATACTAACTGACTTTAATGCTAATCAATTATTATCGTCCCTTGAAGGAAAGCAGTACCTAAAACATAAGTGATTGAAGTGTTAGTACTGGAAAACAAGGCATCAACATGATTATAATGGCTTGTTAAAAAAGTTATTTATGTATGTACTTACTTAATACTTATTTAATATTAGATTAACTACCTACAACAAATGTTTTATTTCACTATATTGTACTTGTAACTGAATAAATACTTATACTTATACCTACCTACCTATTCTTGAAATTAAATAAATAAATATACTTACCTATTTTCTTATTGGAAATCGATTGAATTATTACCTACCTAGTTGGTTTTAGTAGTAAAGTTTCTATCAAATGCTCAAACGCTAAACTTTGTTTCTTCTAGAATTCAAGGTTAAAAAGTTAGGAGGGAAGCGGAGGATACAACTTTAGCTACTTTGAAGGTATACCTATAACCTGGATGTGGCTTCATAATCAAAAATATTTTGGGAAACATCAAAGTGATACCTATAGGTAAGTAGGTAAGATACCTATTTGGTATGGTATGCTATCACCCATACAGTATTTACAGTGGTCAAAAATAATGGTGAAAACACGTCGTCAGCAAATTTTGAGAACACATGGATCGTACACGCTCACGAACACATGGATCGTCTGTACGCTCTCTGGAGCGTACAGACATGACAGATGAACCGATGGACATGACGAAAGTCCATCGGTTCATCGGCTCCGGTTTCGCTATTTGGCTTCTGAACCCTAAATGGATGCCATGAATTGAATCGCCCCATTCATGGGCCCAAAGAACAGATGTTTGTATCCATAGCCCTAATAACAGAGTTGAAGGGTAGGTACCGAGGTACGTACCTGAAGTAATCTGCGTAATCTGAATATCTCTTTTCTATCTAGTTAGCTACAACACAGATATTAAAATACCCCAAACTAAACAGAGCGTGTATTATGGGAACTACATGACTGATATACCTACCTACTACTTATCTACTTTTTTATACATATCATACATAGAAAACACCCAAAACCGAGACAAATATTTACAGATTATAAAAACATTCGTCCCGCGACGGGAATCGAACCCGCAACCTTATGCGTCTCAGTTGAGCTTTCCCCCACTGCGCCCATGGAGGTCGTTAATAACATAACACATAACACTAAAGTCATTATTTCTATCACCTTCTACACTAAACTTGGTAATACCTAGGTAGGTACCTATTCCTACTACCTACTTAAATAGGTAAGCATCTACTACTTGGGTACCTCCAGAAATAGATCCCAAGCCAAAGTCTTACACAGTAAAGAAGGGTGACGGCTTAGTGGCGGGTGGAAGCCGAATAAGTAAGCTTTAGTAGTACCTACTTACCTATATGTTTTATATCAGCAATCATAATGTACCTACTGACTATTATTATTTTGTGCCTACACTTTAAGTTATGTAATGTGTGTACATGTGTAATGTGTAGATAGGTATACTTACCAATTCAGCAGACAATATTATCCATAACTAGTCTACCTGGCATTGATTAATTTCATAAAAGCTTTCTAGGTGGTTTACTACTTAATTGGTAGAGCACTCGGGCTTACCTATTTACAAAATAAAATATATTCTTAAACAGTAAGCAGAGCGTTCACTGTTTTGTTTCATGATGTGTAATTTCCAAGTCAACTGTAGAAACAAAACTATTGTTTAACTAAACAACTGTTTAAAAATCTTTTTAGGGCATGTTAGATTTCAAATATTTAATTAATATAAGATTCAGACGTCCTACAGTGATTGCTTAAACCCAAAGGTACATACTACGGGTATTGATCATCAATTCTTTGAGTGGAAAAGTCCAAGCTAACCTGGATTCAAACCTACGATATTAGGAGAAGCGTGGTAGCGTAATCATAGAATAGAGGATTTTTTTCCTACTTGAATTACTACATTTCCTTCTGCCTGTGTACGTTTTAGTTGAGTATGGCGTTGAAGCAAGTATTTGCAGCAATCAAAAATTATGTTAAGATAAAACAAAGTTGCTTGCATCATCATCATCATCACACACTAATCAGAATCTGAACAGCAAACAAGAAGTTCGTTGAATCGATTATTTCGACTTGGTAAGTACTCTGTGGATTTGGTAAAACCTGACTATTTCCATCGACTTTTACAACCAATCGACTAAATTGGTTTTATTAAGTTGCCTTTCCTGTTTCTTGAACATTATCCGGTATGACGTTAACTTTATGCTTGATGCGATAGTAGTCTGTGCTTGCTTCGCGTTGTTTTGTTTGCTTCTTTCTTGATAACCTCAACAATTTGTTTACTGTAATGTAAGGGTATTGAAGTGAAGCTGTATACAAAGTTTCTATTTTAAGTGTTCTTAAATACAAGCTTGTGTAGTATTTAGTGGTGAAATAAGTCTAGAATTTTAACGCCCAGCTATGGCCCCTCAAAGCAAGAACTCTTTAGAAGGTGAAGTATTTGATACCATTTATAAAATCGTTTGACTTAGTAATGTTCGTGTTTCTATACTTAAGTTTTTGTCTATTATAATCTGAAATTGAAACATAAGTTCTCTCCAGATAACTGCATGTGCATTATCTGGAGGTTAAGCATTCCTAGGGCTCTATAATTTGTATTATTAAGGTTTTTCTGTGGATTTTAGCCCTCTTCAATGTTATTTTACTTTCTGTAATGTCAGTTAATGACAAGCCTAGATTTTTATTTTTAATTCACCGCTGGAGCTAGGAGTTTAGGTTCTACGTAATTGATATTAGACCTTCATATAAATCACTTTATTTTTATGTTCTAGAAATCTTGCTCCAAATAAATGACAGGTCCTTCATCAGAAAAACGATGACAGGGAACCGGGTAGCACGGGGAGTGGACTTTTGTTTAATTAATTTTATTCTTTGTAAATTTGTAAATATGAATAACATAAAATTGTAAAATGTATTTATCTACAAAATATGTTACCCTTTTAATTTGTAAATAGTATTTTGTCTTTATGTAACATACTAAATTATTGTAAAATCATCTTCTGATTCTCATATTATTGTACCGGTCATATTCTTTATAAACACACATCTCCAAAAGTTTATGACACTATCATGAAACGGACATTGGCAGAATTGTCACAAATGTATAGTTACAAAAGCCATAATCAAGAAGTGAAGTGAGTGGACTTTTGGAGTTGGAGGCTGCAAATAAATAGAAAGGAGTAGATGGAAGGGCAGTTTCCTCCTAGCTGAGGACAGAGAGAGTCCGATCCTCCTTCTCCGCGTAATAAAAGTGATGTCGGAGTTGTAAGAAGTGAAACAACACATTATCAAATTTTGACGTCTTCCTCTGACGCCTTTTCCTTTTCCTAGCCACCTTTGACGCCTTCAGGAGATTGCCAAGCCGGAGATACCTAGTCCTGGACACTCTGACAACGGGGGATGCTTAGCCCTCCACTAAAAGGAGAGATGGTAGCCCGACTCAAGAGGGCCTCTCTCCACTACAGCCCGTGAACACTCAAACTTTCGTGCCCCGGTTCCCCTGGCCTTTTCCAGTGTTTTGGTCTAATCAATAGGTCTTTTTTATACTTTAAATATTAAATTCTGTTATACCGTTCACCTTTTTCTCTTGAACCGTACTCTCCTCCAGATCTGAGGATAGGTAGGAGTAGAGTGTGACCTTACAAATTCCTCCTCCAGGAAAGCCCAACGTGGGGCGCCAGCTTGTAACATTACAAAGTCCTCCTCCCAGGAATTTGTAACGTTACAACTTTCCTGCATTTATTTTCATATAAAGCTTATAAGCTTAATCATAATCAATATTATGATTAAGCTTATAAAGCTTAATCATAATATCGATAAGAGAATCATAGCACAGTTTGGTATGCAGTTAGGAGAATAAGAGTATTCCTTGGCTGCACTTGAATCCCACATTAGCTTGATTTGTAACATAAACATGAAAAACCGTAGATGTGGTCCCAACTAAACCCATTGATTTTCAGAGACAGATTCGGGCACTGATTCAGATAGTGGGTCAAGCGCGAGCCACCACAGCAAGAGCCCTAGCCCAGCTCGCTCTGGGAAACGTAGCAGTCGATCTCGGTAAGCTAGAACTACCGCAACTCTTGAAAATATTTTTATTTGACATACAGTTTACAAAAAAGAAACCACCACAAAACTTATTATCTACTATTTTGAATAATACACTTTTTTCTACACAATACTTACTGGATTTAAGCGATGATGGAATTACTGGAGATAGGTTTATGGTAATACCTGCTTTATATTATAATGGTTCATCAATGTGTCCCACCTATTGTAGTTATTCCATCATAGATTATTTCTAATAAAAATAGCTTTGGGCAAATATGTCAATTTGATATTTCAGATCCAGATCAAAAAGCCCCACAAAGTCAGGAAGTGAATCTCCAAAATCGAATCGCTCAGCTAGATCGAGGAAATCATCCAATGCATCAAGGAGCAAGTCCAACTCTCCCGCAAACTCGAACAGATCAGGCTCAGCTCACAGCCCCAAATCAGGGTCTTCTAGTCCTAAATCAAATGCCTCGGGTAGCCCTAAAAGGACATCAAGATCCAGGAGTGGCAGTCCAAAGTCACAAGCGTCAGGCAGTCCAAAGTCAAATGCGTCAGGTAGTCCAAAGTCACAAGTGTCAGGCAGTCCAAAGTCACCCGCTTCAGGCAGGGCATCAAGGTCTCTAAGTGGGTCAAGAAAGTCTCGATCTCGTTCAGGCAGTGCTAAATCAGCAGCCAGTGCAAAGTCACGATCACAGAGTCCTAAATCAAGATCACAGAGTCCTAAATCGAGATCACAGAGCCCTAAAGAAAAGGCCAAAAGCCGATCCAGATCAAAATCGGCCAGTAGAAGCCCCAAAAGTAGAAAGTCTCGGTCGCGATCAGGCAGCGTTGCGAGTGGCAAGACGAAGAGTCCCGTGGGGAAAGGTGATGATAGCAGATCTAATTCACCCAATCTTATGATTGATGATGGACAAGAAAAGGAAAAGTCGAAGAGCCGGTCAAGGTAAGCTGCACTGGTTGTACAACTGATTTAAATTTCAGATTACTTTTCTGCCAGGGCTACATTCAATTTAATCACTCTAGTAATGGTTGAATGTCTTCAAAAAACTTTTCTTTTACTTAAAATAAATTAATTTTTCCTTTAACATTGACCCAGTTTTATAAAATTAGAAAACCATCAATTGGCCGTCATCAGACCTTATTGAACGAAAATGGGGGTATTTTTGTAAACACCTATAGTCACATACAAAGTCATGACCCCATACCCATACATACCCCATGGTATTCCCTGTGTCATGGGGATCAGGAAGTACGAGTACCATGTATCCCAACATCAAAACCTGGAACAAATTTTAGCATAACATGAAAACATTTGTCTCGCAGCGGGAATCGAACCCGCACCTCTTGCGTCTCAGTCCATTTCGCGCCACCGAGCTGTACAACAATAGTTTAACAATGTTATTAGTTTCCTTCCACTATCAATTTTACATCATTTTAGTTTTAATTTTACCTGAAATTTGTGGATGAAGGTGGCTGAATACTGTTCGTCGTGGCACTCTTGTGGCACGAGAATCTCATGTCCAGCAGTAGGCATCTACACTCTGTTAATTATTACTGTGTTGTGTGTGTAATTGTTGATTACCACTTTATTGAATTCCAGGTCCGGATCAAGACAAAGACAGTCCCGGTCAAAATCCAGAAGCAAGTCTAAGTCCAAAAGCCGTTCAAGGTCCAGGTCAAAGAGCTCTAATGGGTCTGAAGTTGGAACTAGTAAGATCATTTATTACGAAAATTTCAAGTAGATTGTTCACATATCAATATTTTTTTATTATAATTCCTTTAAAAATACGAATTACACAACTGGCTATAAAAGCTGCTTGTCGTTTGATAAATAGTTAAATAAATTTACAGAGGACAAGAAGAAGCATGCTGTACTATCGGATTCAGATAGCGACGGTGGCAAGAGTACCGCCTCCAAACGCAAGAAAGCAGTAGACAGTGGCAGCGGCTCCGACACCAGTGGGAAACCCAAGAAGAAGACGGCTAAGGTCATTGATACTGATGATGAGAATGACAAAGAGAAAACTGATGCTGGCACTGGTAATTTACCACTGAAACTAGTTCATATTTATTTATTTATTGGCTTCATGTCCGAGATCTTCAAATAATATAGAAATAGGTACATAATTTGAGTGCAAACTCAAATTATGTACCTATTTCTATATTATTAGCTCAAAATTATTGTGTGAAGAAACAATAAAAATATACAAATTAAATTGCATATAATTAAACAAATTAAATTAAATTACTAATCAGCTTGAATCAGTTAAAACAGACGTCTATATTCACATAATAATACCACATGCACACAAAGTCACGCCTGTTGCCCGGAGGGGTAGGCAGTGATCACAGATTTCCACTTGCTACATCATCACATACCTTTGCTTGATTCACCCTCACAGTTTGTATGAACACATTCTTCATACAAACTCGTATTTTTTAGGATATGCCTGACCTGGCCATTGTGTTATAATATCTGTGACCTGGAGCCTAACCATGAAGTCTTATTGCGATTCAATTCAGGCGAAGATGTCAAATTCCGCTTTGCGAAGGAAAAGCTTTAACAAGGCCATAGCGTCAACGGTTGGCCATTGATGGTTAGGCCCCTGGCCTTTCCTGAATGTCTATGTATATGTACTAGTAAAATATTATATATTATCTGTGGTATATAAGTTATGAAATCAATTGCCGAAAAAGCATTACATCTTTTCGAAGATGAATGGTAACAGACAAAAATAATCAACACGCATATACGAGCTCCTGTAATTGCAGTTAAAAACTAAATTAGCTAACCTTTAACGAGTGTTTGATTTATTCCCTTTGAATTTCAGTAACAGCAGACGCACTCTTCGGTGATGCGTCAGACATCAGCACGGATGAGGAGGCTGACAAGAGATCAGACCATTCAAGGTCCAGGTCTAGAAGCCGGAGTCGCAGCCGGGGCAGGTCTGATGATGATAGGCGCTCGGGAGACGATGCGAAACGAAGCGGGGATGAGGTAAAGTTATGTGAAGTTCTTAAAAAAACGAACAAAACAAGCTTTTATAATATTAGGTTGGGGAAAAAGTCTTTTCGCATTATTGTATGTATGAACTTGTAATAAAATCTCTTTGGCTATACTATTTGTATCTGGCTGGTTTTGGTATCATTAAAAGTTTAAATTTTAAAGAAGATAATTCCAAATTCAAATTAGGAAAATGTGTGATTTTTATTTGTTTTTCGTACTGTTAAGATGAGTGAATCTAATGAAGAAATTCGATACATTTTAAAATTTTACTACAAAAAAGGTAAAAATGCAACGCAAGCCGCGAAAAAAATTTGCGATGTTTATGGACCTAGTGCAGTGTCTGTGAGAGTAGCACAAATTTGGTTTAAGCGTTTTCAATCCGGAAATTTTGATGTCAAAGATGCACGTCGCTCTGGTCGCCCTATTACGGATAAAATGGATGCCATTTTTGAAAAAGTGGAGCAAGATCGGCATATCAGTAGTTACGACGTAGCTGAAGAACTGGGAATTGACCACAAAACAGTTTTGGCGCATTTGAAAAAAACTGGGTACACAAAAAAGCTCGATATTTGGGTACCTCACGAGCTCACTGAAAGAAACCTAATGAACCGTGTTCTCATTTGTGATTCTTTATTACGACGTAATGAAACCGAACCATTTTTGAAGAAATTTTTGACCATTTTTGACCTCACACATCTTTAGCCACTCAGCAAAAATTAAGAGAGTTTGGCTGGGATGTGTTAATGCATCCGCCGTATAGTCCTGACCTTGCACCTTCAGATTTCCACCTGTTTCGGTCTCTTCAGAATTCTTTAGGCAGTGTCAGGTTAACATCACGAGAGGACTGCCAAAACCACTTGTCGCGGTATTTTGAACAGAAGCCCCAAAGTTTTTATAGCAATGGGATCATGTCCCTGCCTACAAAATGGCAAAAAGTTATCGAACAAAATGGTACCTACATACTTTAGTTAAATGTAAATAAACTATATTAAAAAATGTTTTGAATTTTCTTAAAAAATGCGAAGAAACTTTTTCCCCAACCTATTATATAATATCTCGAAAATTCTACCACGGCGGGACTCGAACCCGCGACCAGGGTACTCGGGGGCTATATCAACTAAGCCACGAGATCGTTGCCACCCTGCTACAAATAGTCTGATGTCAACACATACATGATACTAGTAACATTGTACTATATGGATATATTATGTACATATACAAAGGTTACTAGTAGCACGAACTGTGATCTCGCCTTGTACTTACCGTTTTTACCCGACTACCGAAAGAGTTATGAGTACAGTCGCATATATTTTATTGCCTCAGCGCGCTTGAAAAACGACACATTTCACTACCGACATCTGATTTTGTTTTATTGGACTAAAACTAAAAGCGACTTTGCTTTTTGTTAAAACACTTCAAGGCTATAAACAAAATTAAAAAGTATGTTGCATAGTATTATATTTTATTATATTCAATAAATACCCCACATGACTAAATTATCTCAATTATTCCTTAAGGTCACTTAAACCCCATAGTTGATAAATCCCTGTACCGATTAAGCGCATATTTAAACTACGGTTTAAAATCATTTGTTTCTCAAAAAGATTTACAATATAAATCCCTTACTGAGAAATCACAATATTCTTATACTACTTAACAAGTAGGTACCACACTCACACACACAGCATCATCTAGCCCCAAACTAAGCAGAGCTTGTATTATGGGAACTACATGACTGATATATTACTTATATCCTTTTTTTTGTAATTACATACATATTATACATAGAAAACACCCAGACCCGAGACAAACATCTAACTAACCATACAAAAATTTGTCCCGCAACGGGAATCGAATCCCGGGAAGTAGGTAAAGGACACAAACAGAAAGAATAATGATTTTATAAGACAAAAAAACTCAAATATTTTATCACTTTAATCTTCCTACCTCTACCAAGTTTAATCAAGATATTGAATATACGTTTCGGCAATTATCTTCGGTCAAACAAACATACATACACACAAACAATGGATTGTTCACTTCGCTAGTTCGATCTATTAAAAGCATATCTGTTTCCTTGTATAATTACAGGATGCCCGTGACAAACCGGAGGAAGAAGAAGAGGTCGAGATCCCCGAAACGCGTATCGACGTGGACATGCCCAAGATATGGACGGAGCTCGGCAAAGAGCTGCATTTTGTGAAGCTGCCTAACTTCCTCTCAGTGGAGACGAGACCTTACGATCCTAACACGTACGAGGATGAGATTGACGAAGAGGAAACCCTGGACGAGGAAGGTCGAGCTAGGTAAGATCCATGAATGTTGAATTGAAGATACTTTATTGAGGACTTGACATAATATGCACTATTACAAAAATACATCTTGCATTTGTCCTACAATTGGCGGTCTTATCGCAAATAGCGATTTGTTCCGGACAACCATTACCTATACTAAAAACTAAAAAAAAGTTTGTTTCTAAAAAACTGCCGCTAACAGCTATGCTGCCCAGTTTGTCTGTCCATCCATTAAAGTAGTAGCGACATCTCTCGCCACATGATTGAGCTATGTTAAATAGCATCAACGTAGAGCGAAAAGCAATGTACTACTGATATACGAATAGTTACCAAATACAATACACAGATGGCCATCGGAGTGTCTAGAGTCTAGATCGCGCAAGTGTAACGCAACATGAACATATATAATGGCGTCGATTCTCTTATATAACAATTAAACATAATTTTATCTATCGCTCTCTTTCACGAACAGTAACAAAAGAAAGAGATAGCAACCAATATTAGTGCTGTCAAATTAGTCGATTTCAAGTTTACCATACAAGCTTAATCGTGATTTCAAAACATGCTGACTATAAACATGTAAACTAATTTGACAGTAGTGAAATTCTTGCCATCCCTTTCTTTTGAACACTATTAGTAAAAGAGAGCGACAGTTTAAATAAGTTTAGTTGTACAAGTGAATCGACACCAGTACCTCCGACAAACAACTATCCGTCCTAGGACCCCGAGCAAGTGGATCGTCTGATTCACTTGCTCGGGGGGGATCAGCTTAGTGGAAGATCTTCCCCACAGCAAATGGAGGATACACCACTAACTGTGTTCTCCATACCAGTCATTGTAAATAAGTGTTTTGCAATCGATTTGTACACTTCAAGGATGGTTCTTTAGATAGTTTTATTCGCCGCCAGGGGGCGCTGACGATGACGGAAATACACGTGGGTTTCTCTTTTTTTACACCCAACCTCTTTTTTTAACTGCGGGACATGCAAACATTTGTACCGCAGCGGGAATCGAACTCGCACTTATTGCTTTCAAATATTTTCGAATATTGTAAAAATTTACTAGAATAGAATAGAATATAATAATGTTGGTTATTTTCACACAGCATCATCTAGCCCCAAACTAAGCAGAGCTTGTGTTATGGGAACTACATGACTGATGTACTACTTATGTATTTTTTTTTAGTACATACATACATATTATACTTAGAAAACACCCAGACCCGAGACATTAACAATGAAAGTAATCAGTTTTTTAAAACTCTCTCTCGGCTTTGTACATTTCGTAAATGTTTGTAATATGTAAGTTTTTTGTCTGTATTTTCTGTGTGTAAAATAAAGAATAAAGAATTGATTTCCAGACTAAAACTAAAAGTAGAGAACACAATGCGCTGGCGCACCGCATTCGACAAGGACGGCGCGGCCTTCAAGGAGTCCAACTCTAGAATTGTCAAATGGTCCGATGGAAGTATGAGTCTACATCTTGGCTCTGAGATATTCGACGTTTATAAGCAACCTTTACATGTAAGCGCCATATTTATAATGATTATTTAACAGTTATTAAGAAATAAGATTAAGTATTAAGATTAGGATTGGAGAAAAAATTAAGAATTTGAAAAGGAAATGGGTGAGACATGAGATCCGAGAAAAAAACTAAAAACACATTGCCAATTGAACCCCTCGCGTGTGCACAACGTGTGAAAGGAGACAAGGGAGCAAATTAAAAGGTGGTCGGGTGGTATTATACATATATAACACCCATACCCGAGGTAAATATTTGCAGATGATACAAATATTTGTTCCGCGGTGGGAATCGAATCCGCAACCTTCTGCGTCCCAGCCGGGCCTTCGCCCACAAAGATCGTCAAATATAAGGGTAAATATTTTTTGAAAACGTATGATTAGTTAGTTACCTCGTACATCAAAACTCCACTACAAACGTGACCTCTTTATAATATTCGTGTAGACTAATGAAACGCCGCGACTGCGTCCGCATTGATGTTTCTTCATTTATATGGAGTTTCAAATAAACTTCCGGAATATCGGAAAATCTTTTCTAATTACACCCTAATACACGAAAAGGAACATTGGTCTCTAGGACTTGCGGTTTAGGATGCGCGTTGATTGTCAGTCAGTCAGTGAGTCACGCAATGATTTTATGTATCTAGATTGTAATATATAACTGAATTTCTACAAAGCTGTCTTGGCCTAGTGGGTGGTACAACGACTTGCGATCGGGTCGTGGGTTCGAACCCAGTCGTGCACAAATGGATTCTCCACACGAAAAAAATATGTGCGCGCTCGAAACGGTGAAGGAAAACATCGTGTCGTAACCGGCAAGCTCTAGAACCAAGAAATCGAAGGCATGTTCCAATAAGCGGCGATTGTCTTGCAAATGTGATAAATATAATGTTTGGACGTACCTGCACATATGTGTAGGTACGTCCATCATCCTTAAATACATACTAAAAATACATAAATATGTTAAATACATATTAAAGTCATCCTTAAATTGTCCGTTCTGGGAAATATAGTCGTGAGCTTGTTTGTTTTGTTTTGAATTTCCACAACGGCATGTTACTACTTACAGGGCGACCACAACCACTCATCCTTAAATACATACTAAAAATACATAAATATGTTCTGGGAAATACATAAATATGTCCGTTCTGGGAAATATAGTCGTGAGCTTGTTTGTTTTGTTTTGAATTTCCACAACGGCATGTTACTACTTACAGGGCGACCACAACCACTTATTCGTCCGCCAAGGCACAGGTCTACAGGGCCAGGCGGTGTTCCGCACGAAACTATCCTTCCGGCCGCATTCCACGGAGTCGTTCACTCACAGGAAGATGACGCTGTCCCTCGCTGATCGCTCCACGAAGACGTCCGCCATCAAGATACTGTCCCAAGTCGGGGCTGATCCTGACGCGGATAGGAAGTATCAGCTCAAGGTACTCATTAACCGTATGACTGCTGTAATACTAGACAATAGAAAAGTCTATTGTCTCGATACCATAATAACTAGCATCCATTTTAGGTTTAGTGAAGGTTCAAACTTTTCACATTCGGATTCTGCAGTAAGGTGAGATAGGGACCTATTTTGTCCTCAAGCACCATCTTTCAGTATAATTGCAATACATTATATTTTCATGTTGTGAAACGGGAATGTTTACGGTGAAGGCGCAGACTAAGTTTCGACTCATTCCGAGGGTCTTCATTAGGGTGATGTTCGTTTTACAATATGAAAGATCAAATACACAATAGTTTTTGGAATAAAATTGAATTTATTTTTTCAATCGGAATCACGTTCAATCGTGACTTCATGGGCGAGGTTTATCGCCAAGTCACTATGGGGCGCTGCAATCAAAGATTGAACTGATCCATTATTTTAAAAATTAACCAATAATTTAGAAATACAATTATTGGTTAATTTTTAAAATAATGGATAAATAATAACTAAGGACTGCACTGACGTCCCGCATTTTAGTGTATTGTGCATTCTTGCAAAACGTGGGCAACTAGTGTAAATCAACCATTTACACTGAATAATTTGACTCATGTCATTAAAATTGTGAATGTGTTATTGTTAATAGAAAGAAGAGATGGAGCTACGCGCCGCAATGCGTTCCCGCGCCACGAATCGTCCGATACGCCGAAGCAAAGGCAGCGGCGCGGCGCGCGGGCCCGCCAGAGACGACTCCGACGACGAGGGCGGCGTCTCGCTGGCGGCCATCAAGAACAAATACAAGCAGGGAAATAAAGGTAACAACATCCCAACAACAATCCGGTCAGTCTCGTTAAAATGTATGAAACAAACGCGTCGTAAATGCAACATGCATTTACATGGTTTGTGTACGATGAAGGCGGCGTCACGCTGGCGGCCATCAAGAAAAAAATTAAAACATGCAGGGAAATAAAGGTACCAACAACCCAATTACAACCGGATTCTCTCGATAAAATATACGAAACAAGCCTTTCGTAATTACAACCTGCACACATGCAACATGCATTGTGTACGTAACCGATGCCGTTGTATGTGTGAATGAATTGGAATTGCAAAGGCAAGCCATTTATTTTATTTTACGCAAGCAACTGTGTCGTAATATCGAAATAACGGGAATCATACAAACAAAACAAACGTCTAACATACATAGTCCTGATCCCCCCACTATAGGGTTCCTTGTATTGTGGGTATCAGGAACTACCAGTACCGTATTACTGCCACACCACCGAGGTCAATTCGGAGAGGTGTGTCGATTATTTTAGTTAATGTACGCATTTCCTCAAAAGTCAAACTAGCTGGATCCGAGACAAAAGCGAAAGGATTATTTCCAGTAGTGGTCGATTTTGGTCTATAATATTAATGACTATAAAGGATGCGTTGGTAAGCGCATCACTTGAGAACATTGATTGACCGATTAGGCTATTTTTTGTTTGAAAATGTTCGTCATAGTCCGATTTAGGATTTTATGGAAAGAAAAACTCGGAAAATTGCATGAAATATGTAAAAAAACTGATGTTTGTATGGGAGAAGGAATTCTCCCATACAAACTGTTCTTGGTTGTCGAATTGACGTTTCGTATCTGTCACATTCACACAGAACAATGTCCGACGGATCAGCTAGTCTTTAAATAAAACTCGCGTTTGTTTCCATTGCAGCGTCAGCGGGCGCAGCGATTTACTCGTCGGAGTCTGACGCGTCGGACGTGGAGACGCGGCGCGCGAAGCGGCTCGACCGCGCCAAAGCGCTGAAGGACTCCGACTCCGAGGCCAGCGATGCCGACGAGAAGGCGGCCGAGCGGAGCCGCACGCCCAGCGGCAGCGGCAGCGGGAGCGGGAGCGAATAATCGCCGCGCTAAATAGCCGCATACACTGTTAAAGTTCGATTACACGAAGACGCGCCACGGCTGTAGCAATAGTTTTGACTGCCGTAGCAATTCGGGAAAACAGGAATTTCCATTTCTATCGGTGAAGGCACTGACTATGTTTCTACTCATTCCTAGAGTATTCTTCAGGGTGACTGATCGCGACGCTCTCCCACCGCGTCGCGTCGTGCACTGCGCGCTGTCGAGAGATTCCCCAATATGAATGATCAAATTCACGATAGTTTTTGGAATAAAGTCGTAGCAATGTCGCTACCGGAAATAAAAGCCAAGCGAAGCGGCTACCGTCGAGTGCCAGAACCGAAGTGCACTAGGTCCACTTCGGTTCAAATCTTCATTTTTTGCAAAAGCAATTTAAAATTTTATTCGTTAATGGCCAAAATAGAACTGAATAATGATAATAATGATCTTTTGCCATAACGCATGCCTCAAAAGGAGTAGGACGACAGCCACATGATCGGGCGTCAATTGTTTAACAAATATATAAGACGATTGATTAAGTTTTACGCCTATTGGCGTGCGCAGCAGCCAATGGCTTTAGAGATTACACAATGCATGCCCTACATGCAAGATTTATTGAAAGTTGAAGATGAAAGTGTTACTGTAAAGCACCCAGGCTATCAGCATTAGGTATCCATTCCTTGAGCTGGTAACAATTGCTGAGGCTTCTACTCTGTCACGCCACTCCTGGCGATCTTTTGCGAGTTACATTTTCATGAAGATCCGATTTATCATTCGAAAATCGCTAGTTCATGTTATGTTATTTAGGGTTGACTGTTATGAAAATTCTAGTTTTTTTTTTGTAAAAAAAAAAAAAAATCTTCTACTACATGTCCTACATGACCTATAGACTCTCCCAGTAGTATTAAGATTATGCTAGGTTCAATTAAAACTGTTGCAAATAAAAGGATTAATAAACAAAACATGATTTTTGTAATCTATGTATAAGTTTAACAATTTTAAAGTCTAAACATATAAGTATCTTACAATTACGGTTAAATATTAATGTTAATGTTAGTTTTGGCTTAGTGGGTTGTATCCCTATTGCGAACCCGGTCACGCACTAATAAATTTAATTTTATGTGCGCTTAACATGCTCAAAATGGTGAAGAAAAACTTCGTGAAGGAACCTAAAGTTGGAAGGCATGTGCTATCGGTTAGTGTTCCAATAAGCGGCGATGGGCTTACAACCTGTCACGTGCAATGCTAACTACTATGCAAAACTCTTTCTTTTTATCATTCAGTCTTACGAAATGTAAATAAATAAGCCATTTAATTACGTTACAACCTTCAAATTGAGATATCCTTCGTATACCATCTTCCCAACTCCGATAATTCTCCAGAGACCTTCGTCTTCTGCCGTCACATTCTTTACCACATACCCGCATCGGTCTAGATCTATCCGCGTTCTGTCGAAGAATCTGTCCAGGAAAAAGTTTTTGATGATGTATCCGCGTGGCACTCGTATAAAAAGTAGCCGATGTAAAGTTACGAAAACGCATGCCTTAGACCCAAAAATTCGAAGGCATGTGACATCAGATAGTGTTCCAATATGCGGCGATAGCTTGCGAATTATCACGTGGATTACCTACTGTGCCAAACGTGAGCATTTGCCAAATATAATAATTGGACGTGTCTCAGATTACCCGCTACTTGGTATCCTAACGGAATCTATCTAGTGGGTATAAATCTGACAATATTCAACATGTGCTTGCATAAAGTCGTGTTTTTATGCCACTTCGATTCACACCATTATCTAGGTTGCACACAGACTAAATAGAGATGCTAACGAGGTTGCGAAATTAATAACATACAGACTTTTTGGCTGTGAACTGCTGTTCATTCGCATTTAGTAATGTCAAAAGTGACAGTACCTAAAAAGTGACAGCATATGTTTGAAGTGACATCCATTCAATTTTTATTTACTTGGTAAATTTAATTGAAGACTAGGGAAAATTAAATACGAATCCACAGATGGATCGAAAACACCTAAGGAGCCCTGGAATCTGATTTTGGATTTTAATGGACAGGGGGCGTTTAATTCGGTCTATGTCGTACCTGTCATATGTCGAGCTGGGGGCTGTCAGCTCGCAGCTCTGTAGATGCTTGATAGGGTAGGCGAAACTTAGGCGTAACGTCTCGCCGGCTCTCAGTCTTGGCCGTTTCGGGATTACCGGTACACTTTCTAAAAGAAACATGCATTAGGAACATGCATCGGACGGCAAGAATATAAAAAATACTAGTCTGCAGTCCGGTGGAAGACGAGGGTAGGGAGAAAAACAGACAACACGCACGACTGCATTCATGATATTTGTCTCACCAAGACCTTTCTACCGGTGTGTTGGAAAGAAAATATGAAATACCTACTACGGTTATTTAGTCGCTGGCGGATTTTTTTGTCACTTTCCTTTGTTTATTTTTGATAAATAAATTAATACCATACACCCAACAGTCACATACGTGATCCTGACCCCATACTAGGATTCCGTGACGTGGGTATCAGGAACTGCAAGTACCATACCAGGGTACCACAACAAGCAGACCCGGAACTCTGTTTAGGTTAAAGCTCGCCTTTGTACATGTAATTTAATTCTGCCTTTGTAAGTGTTTATTTGTGTGTACAATAATGAAAAAAGAAGAATAAATTATCTACAGAACATGCAATCATTTGTCCTGCAGCCGAAATTGAACTTGCATCTCTTGCGTTTCAGCCGGATATATGCCAGCAGAGCCACCGAGGTCGTCGATGTATTATTGTTATTATATCAGTCTCAGGTCTAACGCTACCTCATTCATGCGTAAACAACTGATATCAGCCATGGAGTGATGGTCAGTAAACTTAGTCTGATACTTACTGATTATTTCAATAGAAATCACTTGAAACAATTCAGTCCAGTTATCATCCGAGTCCTTGAAATATACACTCAGTATCCAGTTCCCGTGATCCTCCTCCAAGAGAGGTCCGATCATGAACTCATTCCTTTGCATCTTCAGCTCTGCTTCCTTCACGGGATCTTCATCGCTCCTGTGTCTGTAGCTAGGGTTTATAACTCTTCTATTCTTGATCGGATAAATCGTTTTTACTTCTTCATTGATGTATTTCACCACAATGTTTTCATTCTCTGAAATGTTTGTACGTTGTCGGGGTATCTCTAGTTTTGAAACGTCGTTATTTGGCTTAAACAAATAGTATAAAGATTTCGTGTCGACCACGGGAGCGGCTATGATAACGATATCATTGAGTCCACACGTCATGTATATTTGCGACAGTTCAACTTTTGTTTTACCTGAAAAATAGAAGTAAAATTTTGTTCAGTGATATGTACTTTTGAATGATAAAGAGTCATGTTGGTGTGGTTATTTGTTTGTTCATTGGTTCTTTTTGTATGTCCTCTTTTGTCTGAGGTAGCCTTTGTATTCATTGAGCCATACTAAAAACTATTTTTCGAAAATACCGTGCAGTCTTTGCTGTTTAAAAGACGTACTGTATAATATGAACAATAACACAGCCTTCAAATAAAAAAACCGTTCTATTCATGTGGGCTATACAAACATGAATATACCAACGGCTTAAACATAAAACGCTCGTCTTAATATTTGTGTCTTCAGTGGTTAAACACAATTTGCTTTAAATTATCTTTTTTATGTTGTTATAATTTAAAGTGCAGTTTAGAATCAATCAAGGCTAATAGTTTGACCAATTATGATAATGTAGTTATGTCTGTCGGTTTTCAAAGGAACCATCCATTTTCGTAAGGGATATAGTCAATTCGTATTCCGAACATGATGTTTGAACACGCAAGTGATAAACTACAAAAAAATATGTTTATCAGTAGGTATTTGTGTAGGTAAGCACCTAAGGTTACTCAGAAAATACTTGAATGTATTAAGTGGGTAAATATTGTTAAAAAAATGGGTGCCAAAATTCTGCTCTGGGACATTCCCTAAACACTTTCTTGGTGTGTTACCTCATGAAATTCTTTTATATTCTGAATAATTTATGATGTGCTCAAGAGGTAAAATCAGTTGTGTCATTTGGTTCGAGCATGTGCTTTTTATCCCAGTAAAAGGCCTAATTTGAAGATCACGAACAAATTAATCGCAAAAATAAAATAAAAATTGGTATGTCCAAAATTAAAATAAAGCAACATAGTTTAGTACACTACACTTATCAACGATTACAATAAAGCTTTATAAAGCTTGAGCTCAACATTAGAATGCAATCTTTATCACTCGATTATCACTCTCACTCGCGCGCATCGATTCCATAATCGAAAGATACGTACTGATTATTTCTGGTCGCTTGTATCTTAATGTGACACAGTGCGATAACGCAGCAAGTAGCAAAAGGGCTACAAACGAACACATTCCTCCGCAGTCGTGCTAAGACTGAATACCTTCTGATAGCAATGCTTATTTTTATGCATTTTATACACTTACAGTATGATAATATCAAATTTGTTCAGCCGTTTCAGCAAGCAAATAATTTGAACACAACAATTAATTTGCATTTCTCTAATGTTTTTTTTTATGTTTATTGCAATTTCGCGTACTCTATTGGTTGTAACCTTTTGAATTAATAATAAAAATGTCTTATCAGTCTTTTAAAAAACATTTATACATTTTGCAGACAATTATTTACTAATTTAAACACTTTTATAGCCATACGTTTACATGTACATATTTACAGCATTCTTATTTTTGCGAAATAGCGTATGAAATATGTCAAGTACCTATGTACTACTTAATATACCTAGATACCTAATCGTATGTCAAAATCAAAAACCAATTACATACTCTTGTATTTCCTCATATTATAAAAATAATAGATAAGACAATTTTTACATTATTTCCAACGCCCCCTTTGTTATTTTTTAAACACCTACCGGCAAACGCATATGCGGGCTCCTGTCGTCGCGGTGAACTACTACTAGGTAGTTTGTTTTTTATCTAACCTTTACATTGCAGGGAAAAACAAAGGTAGATTAGAAGAGTTTATTAAAAAAAACGTTTTGGCTTCTACGCATATGCAGTGGATACCACCCAAGATATGTAAGGGGCTAGGCGCGTGTTGATTGCGGGATACCACCCCTGCGCGCAGCCCTCTGCCCAGGAGAACACTCCTACCACAGTTCGGTTGTTCAGGAGTGGACTGCCGGAGTCGCCCTGGAAATAAGTACCCTCGTAGATTATCGAGTTCCAGCTGTGGGAAGTTGGAAACATTCATAAGCTGATCTTCTCTTCGTCCTAGCTATTTATTATTCCGGTTGCCAATTGAAGTGTTCAGCGGATCTCGTTTTTCCATGAAACGCTGTCAAAACTGTGACGTTTTATCAAGGAATAAAAACGACACTTAGTTCGGCTCTGAAAAGCTCATGACAATGAGAGAATTAATGTTGTGGAAGGATTCAGTGCTTTTTGTGAGTCCTTTCACATATCTTCGAACTCTAGGTTCTAGAACATACCGGTTTCTGCACTTTTTCTTCATCTTTTGAGCGTATGTATTAAATTGTTTCCATTGGTCTATACGAATCCCGTGGTTTGTAGGAAAGGATTCCAAATGTCAACCCACAAGTAAGCTAAAGAAATTGGAGTCACTAGCTGCCAGTGTTCTTAATAGTGAATTGCATACTTGACATTGTCCGATAACGCCAACATCTAGCCATCCTGCGCAAACCATGTCGGAAGTGACTGTGTATCCGATCTCGTTGTACCGATTTGTGCAAGTCTGCTGGTTCACCACGAACACGTCCACAACACGCAGCTCCGCTGATGGTGACTGGATTTGGTTCTGAAGCATATATTATTTTGATAATTCAAGAACTACTCAACTAAATGGAAGAGCGAGGTCTCCTAACACAGGCCTTTCACACATAAAAGGGGATCTGAGCTCACATTTGTTATACAAGAAAAACAAATAAACATTTTGTATCTGTATTTTGGTAGGCATACATTTTTGTGCAGAGATATTGTTTATCTCTCTATCAAGATATTTTTTAGAGAGAAATAACTCGAATTCTTTACGTAAACAAACTCTCGGGCTATCTTGAACAGTTTTGTTGTTTTATGTAACCTAATTTCCACTAGAAATGGAACTCGTGATCATGGCGCATGTTACTGTGCCGAAACATCGGGAAAAAATTAAATCAAATTCCATTTCTACTGAAATTTAATGTTCCTAAAAATGAGTTTCAACAATTTTTTGTCCGCTCCTAACAGCAGGGACATTGCTGATAAGTTGCTCTAAAAACAAAGTTTAAACGTCTTATGTGACCGTTGGTAACTTTACCGGCACCTTTGCCCTTCAAACCTTTGACTTGCAGCAGAAATGGAAGAGGCAGCGTCAGAACTAACTTTTCTTTGTAACATTTTTATATAAGTTACTTTAGTTTACAATTCTAACTACCGTAATACTTTACCAAAATATGGCGAGGTACCTACCCCAAACAGGAATTACAGTAGTAAAATGATGACGCTTCGTTTTTCCTTGAATAATGTCGAAGTTTTGAAGGCAGACAGAGATGACATTCGTAATACAGCCGTGTAATATGAACCCGCCATAGATGTAGATTTAAATTCTTTTGAACTACCCTAGGATTTTAATGAAGGTACTTACTGAAATAGTCCCCCATCCAATAGCTCTCACAACCTGGTTGGTGGTAAAAGTGAATGCCGCTCCCGCTACCCTCGCCACTTCCACTGAGCCTGGCACCAGGGTCATCTTCAACGAGGTCCTGAGCACGGCGATGTCATTAGCCAGGGTGGTTGAGTTGAAATCAGTGTTGACCATGATGCGGCGTATAAGATAGGTGGTTCCACCAGTGTTGCTGGCGGTGGAACCGACGCGGGCTCGCCACCAGTTAGCTGGATGTGCTCTGGAAAAGCCATATAAAAGTGAAAACCCCTAGAGAACAGCGGAAAGATAAATTTTGTATGGAAATGGGCCGTTCCACTAGCTGGGCATAAAATTAAAGTGGGCCAATACAGACTTGTAATCTAAAACCATAGACTTGGTTATTTAATCGTTTAATCGTTTGCTGGTGGTTCCTTGGCTGGAATACGTGACTGAGTTATTGGTCCTGTCAATGTAATCAAAACCGACTTTCATATAGAGCATTAGCTATGTAACTCGTCTACTGTGCGATTAGTCATAATATCATATGTATATTTTATGTAGTATACCTATTACAGTAGTATTATAATATCTGTGATCATACTGTCAACAACATAGTTAGATGCAGTTAACACTCCGTGAAGTCTGCTACTGCAATAAAGAAGACTGCAAAATAAATCAAAATGATGCCTTTGTCCATACATTTGCATGATTATGATTATGGGGTTCTTAATGAACCAATTTATAATTAATGGTGTATCTTGTGGTTAGTGACCCGGCTTTCTTCCTATGGTGGTTGGTTCGATGCCGGTCGTGCACCATTGTATTTTTGAATGAATGAATTTTGAAGTACACCATAAACAAATATCTAAACTTATATAGTTACAGTACTTACAATGGACAGTGTTATGCGATCTCTTCTAGCAGATAACCTTGGAAGTAGAGGATTATCAGAGATTGTACGATTGGCTTAGGATCAAGAAAATCATGTCTCAGTTTAATCAATATAAGTTAAAGCCTACATAGTAGATTTTTCCAGTGTTAGTATAGCGCATAAAATGGGTTTACCTAACCTGACCCAGAACCAATTAAGACACATTCACGGTCATTTTTCACCACACTGGTTCCTGATCATTTCAATCAGCGACAATGAACTGGAAAGCGGATCATACAGCGGAATCGTAGCGGGAATCGTACCCGCATCTCTTACGACCTCAGTGGCGTCAATTAAAAAATCGATGATTATAAGGGATAATAAAATACGAACTCCTGATTGTTGTAGAAACAGGAGGCTGCAGACAGTATAGCATCGTCAGTCAGAATAGTCCCCCCACAAGCGTGGCTGTATGACCCCGACCCGCCGTTGCTCAGCAGAGATACAGAGAACGGGTATTCGCTGATCTGAGTCACTTGGCCACCAGCTATCCGGCTTTGCCCTGAAATATTTAAGACACGGATGAGCTCCCGACTACACAAGCATAACTACATATTTTATACAACTGAAGTCGCTAACAAGCGGCCAACATGTTGGTAAGCTTGCAATATGATCTGCTCTGATACGTATAACAAGGAGGTGACTGAACCAGAATTTCAAAATAACATTAAGATCATGTTAAATAGTTCGATTCACCATGAAATCACTTACCATCGACAGAAGCTAGTAAAGCACCAAAAATAACACTTAAAAACATTTTCAGGAAAAAAGTAATGTTTTCTATTACCACCTGCTCAATATAAGGCCTATTATCAATGTCGTATATTTCATTTATTTCGTTATCTCTTTTTAATCGTATTATCATATCGACAAGGATAAAGAAGAATCTATATTTCGACGCTACTGACGAACAGCTTAACAAATTGGAGCGTTTGCTAAATCCCTATACAGGTATGACCACATCCCATACTACCGCTCGCAGTTAAAATGGCTTAGAACATGGTATCATTGGATTTTCACGTACTCTGTTCTCATTACAAATAATCCTCTGCCGCGAGACCGTCCTGATTTTTCCTCTTAAAATCTTCGATTCCTAACCCCTGAGCATTAAACATCTTTCTCATCCGTATAGATGGACGTACTGTCACTGCGATCCGCTTGTAGAACTCCATTCCAGCAAAAATCCGCAATGCTGTTTCCATATTGGAATTTTCAAATCCAAACTTTGCAAACAATTCATCTCCGCAAATTGAGTATTTATAATAATGTAGGTATGTGCATTTATAATAAATTATTATTTTCTTGTAACTTCTATAATAAATGTAAGTTGCATTTAGTTTATTTTTATTAGGTTGTAAGTAACTACTTATTTTTAAATAGTAAAATTTTCTAAATTTTGTTTTGTTTTTCTAAATTTTCTTTATTCGCGGGCATGTACCAAAGGTAATGTTTGGACGTGTCTCTGACTACCCCTTAAATATTTCAGGGCAAAGCCGGATAGCTGGTGGCCAAGTGACTCAGATCAGCGAATACCCGTTCTCTGTATCTCTGTTGAGCAACGGCGGGTCGGGGTCATACAGCCACGCATGTGGGGGGACTATTTTGACTGACGATGCTATACTGTCTGCAGCCTCCTGTTTCTACAACAATCAGGAGTTCGTATTTTATTATCCCTTATAATCATCGATTTTTTAATTGACGACCTCAGTGGCGCGGCGGGCATGTAGCCAGCTGCGACGCAAGAGATGCGGGTACGATTCCCGCTACGATTCCGCTGTATGATCCGATTTCCAGTTCATTGTCGCTGATTGAAATAATCAGGAACCAGGAACCAGTGTGGTGAAAAATGACCGTGAATGTGTCTTAATTGGTTCTGGGTCAGGTTAGGTAAACCCATTTTATGCGCTATACTAACACTCGAAAAATCGACTATGTAGGCTATAAATTATATTGATTAAACTGAGACATGATTTTCTTGATCCCAAGCCAATCGTACAATCTCTGATAATCCTCTACTTCCAAGGTTATCTGCTAAAAGAGATCGCATAACACTGTCCATTGTAAGTACTGTAACTATATAAGTTTTTGATTATTTAGATATTTGTTTATGGTGTACTTCATAATTCATTCATTCAAAAATCCAATGGTGCACGACCGGCATCGAACCAACCACCATAGGAAGAAAGCCGGGTCACTAACCACAAGATACACCATTAATTATAAATTGGTTCATTAAGAACCCTATAATCATAATCATGCAAATGTATGGACAAAGGCATCATTTTGATTTATTTTGCAGTCTTCTTTATTGCAGTAGCAGACTTCACGGAGTGTTAACTGCATCTAACTATGTTGTTGACAGTATGATCACAAATATTATAATACTACTGTAATAGGTATACTACATAAAATATACATATGATATTATGACTAATCGCACAGTAGATGAGTTACATAGCGAATGCTCTATATGAAAGTCGGTTTTGATTACATTGACAGGACCAATCAGTCTTATCAGTCACGTATTCCAGCCAAGGAACCACCAGCAAATGATTAAATAAAGTCTATGGTTTTAGTTTACAAGTCTGCATTGGCCCACTTTAATTTGATGCCCAGCTAGTGGAACGGCCCATTTCCATACAAAATTTATCTTCCCGCTGTTCTCTAGGGGTTTTCACTTTTATATGGCTTTTCCAGAGCACATCCAGCTAACTGGTGGCGAGCCCGCGTCGGTTCCACCGCCAGCAACACTGGTGGAACCACCTATCTTATACGCCGCATCATAGTCAACCCTGATTTCAACTCTACCACCCTGGCTAATGACATCGCCGTGCTCAGGACCTCGTTGAAGATGACCCTGGTGCCAGGCTCAGTGGAAGTGGCGAGGGTAGCGGGAGCGGCATTCACTTTTACCACCAACCAGGTTGTGAGAGCTATTGGATGGGGGACTATTTCAGTAAGTACCTTCATTAAAATCCTAGGGTAGTTCAGAAGAATTTAAATCTACATCTAAGGCGGGTTCATATTACACGGCTGTATTACGAATGTCATCTCTGTCTGCCTTCAAAACTTCGACATTATTCAAGGAAAAACGAAGCGTCATCATTTTACTACTGTAATTCCTGTTTGGGGTAGGTACCTCGCCATATTTTGGTAAAGTATTACGGTAGTTAGAATTGTAAACTAAAGTCACTTATATAAAAATGGTACAAAGAAAAGTTAGTTCTGACGCTGCCTCTTCCATTTCTGCTGCAAGTCAAAGGTTTGAAGGGCAAAGGTGCCGGTAAAGTTACCAACGGTCACATAAGACGTTTAAACTTTGTTTTTAGAGCAACTTATCAGCAAAGTCCCTGCTGTTAGGAGCGGACAAAAAATTGTTGAAACTCATTTTTAGGAACATTAAATTTCAGTAGAAATGGAATTTGATTTCATTTTTTCCCGATGTTTCGCCACAGTAACATGCGCCATGATCACGAGTACCATTTCTAGTGGGAATTAGGTTACATAAAACAACAAAACTGTTCAAGATAGCCCGAGAGTTTGTTTACGTCAAGAATTCGAGTTATTTCTCTCTAAAAAATATCTTGATAGAGAGATAAACAATATCTCTGCACAAAAATGTATGCCTACCAAAATACAGATACAAAATGTTTATTTGATTTCTTGTATAACAAATGTGAGCTCAGATCCCCTTTTATGTGTGAAAGGCCTGTGTTAGGAGACCTCGCTCTTCCATTTAGTTGAGTAGTTCTTGAATTATCAAAATAATTTATGCTTCAGAACCAAATCCAGTCACCATCAGCAGAGCTGCGTGTTGTGGACGTGTTCGTGGTGAACCAGCAGACTTGCACAAATCGGTACAACGAGATCGGATACACAGTCACTTCCGACATGGTTTGCGCAGGATGGCTAGATGTTGGCGTTATCGGACAATGTCAAGTATGCAATTCACTATTAAGAACACTGGCAGCTAGTGACTCCAATTTCTTTAGCTTACTTGTGGGTTGACATTTGGAATCCTTTCCTACAAACCACGGGATTCGTATAGACCAATGGAAACAATTTAATACTATTGCGGATGAAATCGGTAAGGGAATTTGCGTAATGGGACGAGTAAGGCACAAGGTTTTTGAAGCATCAAAAACCTTGTGCCTTACTCGTCCCAGCATTGTTTCTGACAATAGATGGACATTACAGTGAATGAAACACAGGTTTTCTCGTTTATCAAATCAAATTATCACCAACGGCCTGATGAAGCCTGGACATAGGCCTCTCTCAAAGTATGCCTTAACGAACGATCTTGCTTGATCTACTTCCATCCGATTTCCCAAATCAAATGCATAGCGATAGTCAATACTAGTTGTATAGAGATTTTACCAGGCAAGACTTTTTTTGCCAGGTACATAAATAAGTACTTAATGTAATTATAATGTTCTTTTCAATGCCTACCTATCTACTAATTATTGATGTTTTTTCGAATAAAATAACACTTCGAGAACCTAGTGTATAGAAAAACCATGCATAGGATTTGAGATACTACCAACTTACAATAGTGCCTATCCAGTTTGTTAAATAAATAAATCTAATGATACAAATCAATCTTCACTTTGCTGTTGCGTAAACCTAATGAGTAAACGCACAAACACAAAAACAGTTTACTTAATATAGCGTAGACTAGAACATTATAACATCGTTCTGAATAACATTTCTCTTCAAGAAATAAAAGAAGTAAGAAAAAATGACTATTTTGATTTAATCTTTTGTTCATCGATTCCCAGTTGCCATTTGCCCAGTTGCCACTTTGCTGGTGTCAAGGTTAGAGAAGTAGAGGTTCGTGAAAGGGCTCGTCCGGGTAACTGCTACCACCATATCTATTTCTGCCGCCAAGTAGGTATCTAGGAATGCTCTCAATGCTGTGTTCCGGTTTGAATGGTATGGTTGCCGGTGAAATTACACATGAGATCTTTCATAGAGGCAACGCGTGAGTGATACCTGTATTATTGGAAGAGTCCCTTTGCTACGGTCACCGATTACCAGCAGGTAGGCCGTATTTTTGTTTGCATCTTTAGTAGTATACAAAAAATGTGGCAATGGGGTAAAATTCCCAGTACTTCAAAGGTACTTTTGTGCAGGCACCAGTGTTATACCTGAGGCATTAAAGTCTACGACTATTATAATCAAGTCTCCTGCTTTTTTCATGTTAGCATTTTATGTATTTTGTTTCGTAAATAATCTTCTATCTAATCTATATAATTAATTTCATAATTTTTTTTATAGAATTAAACTGAAAAACATTTGTTTCTAATAATGTTGCGTATATTTACAATAGTGATTCTTATACATGAAAGTTTAGGTTCGGCAGCCTTACACTCATTTTCCCAATTAATTATAGAGCATATTGGTGTTTTACGAGATACATGTCAAATCACTGTTCTAAATAGGTGAAAATGAGTCTTGGGTTAATTTTGTATAGGATAATTTACGGCTATCATAACTTGCCCCTTCCCCTGATGTTAGCCATTGGGCTACGCGTTTGATCAGTGGTCAAAACCCGATAGCACAGCTATCAAATTGCTAACTTCTAGTCGGTCTAGCTGTATCGGTTGAAGGTTATGTTGCTAAACGTATTGGTTGATCGGGGCCTGGGGCGGTAATGGTTGCTTCCTGAAGCTGTTGCGCATACTCGCTCTTATGGCAGAGGCGCGGGAGTAGGTCCAATCGCGGCTTCTCCTGGGCCCAAGCCAGAGTCCCAGGATTATGGAGACCAGCAATATACACATGAATATGTAGAGGAAGATGCTCACTGGAAGAATAAGATTCAAGTTAGGGGAATGACGCTATGTAGAAGAATGAAGATAAAAATGGTCTATCTTTTTTTAATTATCTTTTGGAAATGGTTCCAAAAGATAATTCAAAAAGTGACGGGTAAGTAATGTACCTATAATAAATAATATAAGTTTCCTAACGGCTTGCTAGAGGTGGTATTTTAGAATCCATTCAAAAAACTACTGCATACAATGTGTGGTAAATGAAACGAATGAAATAAAATGACTAAGTTTCAGATTTCAGCAGGCTTAGCATGAGCACCAAGACAACCGTTTTGTTTAGGTACGGAAGAGGTGATAAAAATTATATATTTATCTCTGTTCCGAAAGACAAAAAAGAGAAATAAAAAAATGTCTTCTCTTCCGAGGACTTAACCGCTATCTTAGATAGCTCATGCTGGTGCTGAAGTAGGAAAATAGGGAAGGCTTTGTTAGATCACACCCTGGATACTTACGTCCTCTCTGTCCACCATGGACTCCATTCTCATTGCCCTCCGGAGCGGGGGTAGAAGGTCCGCTAATCAGGATAGCGTCCATTGTATCTCTTGAGATCTCTTTGTCCTGGCCGTGAATCTTGGCCACCACTGTCCAAGGATGCTTATCGAGAATGGTCGGATTCGGGATGGTAATCTGGCATAATCCATAAGCGTTGTATCCCGTGTTGAAGTATTCGGAAGGCAAGTTTTCAGTGGTGAAACCTTGAAAAAATAAAATGTTTAACGTAAAACTTACGAGACACATTGACAAAATTCTAAAACTACGAAGTTGCTGCGTGGAGGTAATATCAGTAGAAGTCCACTGCTGGGCAAAGGACGCCCTTAAAGAGTTTTAAGTAAGAGTTTAAGTCAAACAGCTTTAAGCCAACATTATCCACCGACTTCCCGCAATCTTTAAGATGTCATCTTATCAACGGGGGTCTTCCTACACTGCATCGTCTAGTTCGTGGTCACACCCAGAAATGTTTTATGTAATGTACTCATTACATAAAATCAATCATTAAGTTTTGATGAACACTCAAACAATAAAGCTGGATATTTAGTTTGGCTTTAAAAGTATTTTGCATCTTACCGAATCCATCTATCCTAACAAATCTGCAGTAGTCAAGAGCACGGCTGTCGTAAACTAAACCTTCTACAATCACAGGCGTGTTGACGCTGGAGTCGTAGTAGTTGAAGAAATGATTCACGCGCATAGCCACTGAAAACAGAAAAAAAAACAATTTTATTCTAAAGGACGCCGGAGTCAAAGAGACCGCTTGGTTCAACATAAGTAAGTGGGGCTACACACGACAACTATTTGCCGATGTGGTACCGATCTCCAGGCAATATAACATTACTTTTCTGCTGAATGTGCTCAAAAAAGGACCACTGTCGAAATTAAGAAGATTTAAAATATTAATTTACAAACGAATTTATTATGGCATATCTAAACTTATAAACACGCTCGTTCCCGAAGATAATTAAAACTTACCTACTCGTAACTAGTGGTCTTTGAGGTAGTAAATATAGTAAGTATTAGAGAGTCGGAGGAACTGCTGAACCTGTCAGCAGTTCCTGCTCGTTTTCATGCGGTCTTAAGCTTCATATCAAGCACCGCAACCTATAAATATGCCCATCATCAGTCAGGAGACAATACACTGTTGCACATAGGACTCCCCAAAGATTGATATTATCAATCCACCGGGCGGGTCAATCTATGGCCCATGCTGCGTCTTTTGGTATACTCACTAGATATTTCGAGTTGGAACTCGGCCTTCAGTTCTTCAGGGTCCCTCACGAGGCCCACGTGGCAGCTCCAAGGCCCGCTGTCACCATGTCTCATGCCACTGAACCTGACTCCGCACTCGCCGGCATCAAACCCTGCTCCTACATACTCCATATCCGAGTAAGACATGCCTGAAAGCATTTTAATCGAATGAAATGGGATACGGATTAAAAAAACATATTAGAACATATGAATATAATGTACTAGCTCATCCATATCACCCACAAACCAATATATTAGCAGCAGCTAATAAAAAAAATACTCGGTTTGCATTCTAACTATACATTTAAATAAGTAAAGTCCATACCAGGCGACACAGAAAAGGTAGTTCCATTCCGAGCTCTGAAGTAACAGTATCTGATAGCAGCTTCCACTGCACAAGACATGGTGACAGGCTCATCTTCTACTTCTTCCACCCACATCTTCTGAGACCTCAGGATCGGCTCTGGAAATAGTTATTTGTGAATATTTTCTTGGACTTATGAAGCTTATTCCAACTGACTTTCACACCGTTCTACAGATTGAATAGTGTGACAAACAGTAACTATATTGCGACCAGGTGCTAATCTGCAGTTGTGGCGACAATATACCTTGTTGGACTTGGGCAGCAATGTTAGGGTCCTGCAAAGCCCACGGACAGAGTACATCCAAGAAGCCATAGTAGGTATCTTCCTCAGTTTCGATGTCGCATCTCCAGAGACCCAGGTCACTGGTCTGTGGGCTAGTGATCTGCAGGCCACACTCGTGGGTCTTTACTTCAGATTGGTAGCTGTAAAAGGCAATATTTTTTTCAATTCAAAATAAGTTTTATTATTTACCATCACACCGGTCAGTGTGGAACATAGAGACAGATTAACAGTTTTTACTCAACCTACTCACTGAATCATCGTAAGTCTTGAAACTCGAAAGTAAGAGATTACTTTCATAGAGCATTGCAGTCTGCATAGAGGGAGCAAAATAATACTTAGTGATTTAAAGAGTAGGTAGGTAATTTAACTGTCTGGGACACTTTAAAAGCATTTTATATCATTTTTCACTTTTTTGAAGTGAAAAGCAGAGTTTGTCACTTTAAACCAAAAGTATTTCCGCCGTATTTTATTATTTATTGTTTGGTTCAGAATGATACCTTGTCTGATTTCCATGGAAGACGTAGCGTTCCTCGGACACGCCACTAGCAGCCAGCAGAATCTTTCCATTGGGATCGCGGAACTTGCAGGCGTGCACCGCAGCCTCAGTGGCTACTGAGCAGGACACGGTCACGATGGGCTTCTCTTGCGCCACGTGGGTGGTCACCAGCGGCTTGCTTTCTGTATGTACATTTAATGCTTACAGCTGGGAGAAGTTTACTGCCGGACAAGGATCTTTTCCGAATAATGCCACGCTGAAGGTAAGTCTTAACAATGTCATTGGCCCATGTCTGGAGAACTGTCCTACATCGTGCATTCGTGACTTCATGGTCGCCATTCAAAAAGCTATCGAACAAAACAATGTTTGAGAGAAAAGATGCAAAATATACTAGTAGGCAACTATTACCTACTATCACTCGGTAGCTAGATGAAAGAGCTAAAATTAGACGTTTCTACGGGTCTTTATCGCGTTTACCTTTTTTATTAACGTTTGGACTGTGTTGCAACAGCCGCGTAGGGATTGCAATCCGGAAAACCGGTCCGAAAATGCGGCGGATGGGGCACTATTTAAAGCCTACCAGAATCGTTAAATCGAAAAAAATAGAGACACACTGATTTCTTGGGAAAAATACTTGAGTTGTTGAATGAGTAGATATGCTTTTTCAGCCCCTAGCTATATTTGAAGCCGATTAGCAGATGACACCATTAATCTAAGTGCTTCCTGCAATCCATTTTTAGGTAGGTATATATTTTTATTATAATTTTACTTCATAAAAAAGAATAAATTTTAAGACAAGATCTATAATTATTGTAATAATTACAAGAATAATGTGTCTAAATTACCTCATTTTTGGGATCTCATTTGATTAAATAGAAATTGATCACATTTGCTCTGAATTCTAGTATCAATGAATCTAACTGGTCATCATTATCTTATAATATTATGAATTATTAGATAATAAGATTTAGCCTCATTTAATAAATAAATGCGTACGCCGCCGACCATTCATACAATCTTATAGATTCCTCTCCATCCAAAGGTTGCCTGGAAGATATCGCTTTAAAGCGATATTTTGTTATTTTTGTTCTTGTTATTCATTCATTATTCAAAACTAATTCATTATTTTTTTATAAGCTCGAAGCACAATCCAGTGGTTTGATCCTGAGTCCACTACGCTATGGCCGACTGTTTTTAACTAGCAATATGTTCTTTGACCTTTTCAGGAACTTTCCGCTTCATTTGCCCTTTACTTATAATTTAAAAAAAATATATAAATCTGGCTTATCGTAAAGATTTTTATGGATGTTCATTTACCGCACTTTTGCAAGGCGCGTGATTATTTTCACTATTCTGGTGCTTTTTGAAGGACCAAGTAACGTTTTAAGTGATGCCATTAGAATATATAGAATTGGCATTAAAAGTTATATATTTTTACTTTTCTACTAGGGCTTGTAGCTACATACTAATATTAATTTACGTCACTTTGGCTAACTCTTCTGGTATTCGTACTAATGAAAGTTATCTCGGCTCAGTATCAGGCAACCGACAGGAACAGATTGCACCCAAGTAATCACGATCATCAGCAATGAAGACCTCATCATCAGTCCACATTAGTCCACAGCTAGACATAAGCATCTCTTAATACGCGCTACTGAGCCTGGTGTTCGGCTTTTTTCATCCACTTTCTGCCCGCCGCCTTTCTTTAGTCATCACTCCACTTAGCCGAAGGGCGCACCACACCATACGTCTGCCAAGACGCGGTCTCCACTCAAGAACTCGTATACCGCTAATTCTATGAGCTATGTCGATTACTTACCAGATTCCTTTATATTCACGGTAAGCTGATGTTCAACAGCAATCACCTTGCCGGCTGTGCCAACAAGCATCCTCCAAGTGCCGCCGTGGTTCAAGGTGACCTTGTCTAAGGCCAAAGTGCACCTGCCAAATCCATCGAACACTGGCACTCCTAGAATTAATAGGTTTTAAAGTATTATACATACTATTGTACGGATTACCTGTCCCGTTTCAAGTGCCTTCTAAATCAGCTAGTATTGAATAGCTATTATATTAATTTCTAGTCAAATCAATCGTTTTGATTATGGTCGATATATAGGCTGGTGCTCATTAATTACCTGTCGAATCAACCAGACGGCAGTACGCAGCATTTTCGGGTCCTACAGTTCTGTTCACAGATTGGTCTCGGATCAGATCGATGGTGGTTGTAAAATTAGTGTCAGCGCTGGAACTAACTAGGAATAAAAAAAAAACATTTGATACTTAGATTTACTGTAGAATTGTGTTAAATACCTAAACGACGATCGAAGCCAAGCGTCATACATGCCAGTAGTGTTAGTGCAATATGATATTGTTATTAATGTGTGATCAAAACATTGAAGTTGAAAATGAGACGTAATGATACCGATAAAATCTCTAAGAAACTAGTTAAAATTACCAGCGGCAACTTCGATCGGAGCTCTGTGAACTTTTCTACTTCCGTAAACTATTTCCCAAGTTCCACTATCAGCTGTCGTAATGTTGTTGATGATATATCCACATGTCTGGAGTTGCCTCGGATTGAGTATATGAGACGACGTAGCCCCGTCCGGTCCAACAAGTTTACACGTGTCATACTGATCGGTAGGGCTAGCCAAACGAACGTACAGAGCATTACCTTCTACGATAGTTACCTCTTTTGGTGTGGCTTCGACAATTTCTGCAAGTAACAGGGCGTCATTAATTTTTCACCCCAATTAAACAAAGAATCACATTATCGTATTGTCACCCCAAATAAATGGCATTTAGATCTTATCGTCAAACGTGACTCGATAAGCGTAGCATTATGCTTAAATTATAATCCACTAGGTTATCAAAATTTACCTTCAACGTTGATAGTGAAAGGTAATCTCCGTTCGATTGGCTGCGAGTGCCGAGTGGCTCTGGCAATCAAGGTCCATATACCGACGGCGTCCTCCGATAGGACATTAACGATAACGCCGCATTCTATACCGTTTTCTTCGATAACTTCGACTCCCGGAATGCTGAAGCCTTCCATGATGGTGTATTGCAATCCATCAGGGGTCCTTATGTGACAGCTCTCACCCGAAATAAAGATATCTGAAGGGATAATCAGCCTGTGCGTTTTTCCAATATCTGTGTTAAGGTGCTGTGCGTTTAAATTCTCAACTGTTCTGTCTTCGTCTATTAAGGGGTTCGCTGGATCTAAAATGAATATTCCCACAGTGTTACTAAGTCTGCGGCAAAAGCTAAGCTATTTTAAATGGCGACTAAACCAACCTTCTTTAATAACATGTAAAGTTTGTCTTAATTCAGTAAAAAGGTTATTGTTTCTAAATTTTCCGATGATTGTCCAATCTCCGAGTAGTTGTTCCGTAAGCGGGCCAATGGCTAATCGGCAGGCTATGCTCTCTCCGACATTAACGAACGACGCTCCTTCGTAACTTTGACTGTCCATGTCAATCGTCTCTCCAGAAGGTGTCCTAAACTGACAACTGTCCACATGACCGGTACTTGTCACTTCTACATTCAAGGTGCTCATTAAGTTGATGACCCGTATAATTGGATTTCTTGTTGTCACATTATAAGCTTGATTGTAAGGATTCTCTGTATCTATAATTGAAAGGTATGTTTATTAACGATTGCCCTTTAATTGATTTGCCTCTTTTTTCATCCATAGAATAAAACATACCGTATAAGAACAGGTTCATAGGTAGTCGTACTTCGCTCAAGCCGCTGACAGAGTTTCTGAATTTTCCATAAAGAGTCCAGTCGGATAACATAGACTCAGTCAGCGGGCCTATGGCAACATTGCATCTAGAGCTATCGGTAGACACGAGTTTCAAGTTAGGGTAGTCAGAATCAGCGTCTATTACTAAGTCTTCGCCATGTGGAGTGATGATGTGGCATGTGATGCGATTACCACTCCCAATGACTACGGGAGTCAATGTGCCGTTCAAATGGACTACGTGTTCGAATTTTGCCTGGTTCAAGCTACTCCATTGTGTGTTTGGCTGGTTTTGGTTGTCTAAAAATTATACTAAATCGTCATCATCTATTTTTAAAAAATCTATCTTGGGTTTTAACAAAAATAACAGCAAACACAAACAATATATAGCAAACCCTATCAAACATTAAGAAATATCAGTAGGCATATTGACATTTTGATTGGAAACTTACTCCAAGTGATCCTTACAAGTTGACACCTATCCGGTTCCTCGTTATCAGTTCGTTTACCGCAGAGAGCCCAGTCACCTAGCAGGCTATCATTCATAGGACCTATGGTTATCCTACATGATACAAAGTCACTGCTGCTGTGGATTGTTACACCTTCGATATTAGCGTCTGCAGTCATTACATCTGATCCTCCTGGCTTGCGTACGTAGCATTCTTCAGTAAAAGTGGTTTTACTCAAACTTATATCGATATTTTGCCCAGTCCTTGTAGGGAAATCGATGGGGTTTAACCATTTTTTATTATCGTTTAGCTCGGTTTCGTCTGAAATTTCTGTTTTATGAAGGAACATTGTTGTAGACCTTGTTATGATAGAGATCCAACATTGCCGGACAATTATTAGTAAGTACCTACTTATTTATTTTCGTTGATCAAATAACTACTAACTACTTAGTTAAATTATATACCTATTCAATTTGTGGAAGGTACAAAAATATACCGTTTTTCAGAAGGTACCTTCTAAGTTAAACGTCAATAAAACGTTCAGTCCTGAATATAATTGAGGACTAATGATAGCATCATAATATCTTCAAGCATCCAAATCAACCTGTGTATGAAAATATCTAGCGTAAAACGTACCAAATTCCCACATTTCAATATGATACTCTAGAATGCACATTCATTATGGAAATAGATGACGTATGGATTATGGAGCTAGACATTGCAGAAGCACCACCTTCCTCCTATAAGTAGTAAGCTTGAGGATTACTGCAAGTTCATTCTGTAAGAAACTACCGTTATTGCTCTCATATGAAAGGTCTAGGGATAGTCCGACATACCTCTGAAAGTTTTGATCTTTTAACCATACACTTACCTAAAGGAATAACGGTTAAACTGAACTTTATACTTTTCCCGTCTCCAGTATCATTTTTATAAGCAATTTCCCAAACACCACTGTCAGATTCAACGAGGTTCGTTAACTTCACTGAGCAAGAAGTTATTAAATCATTTAAAGGCTGAAGCTCATATCGGTTGTTATGATTTGACGGCTGGTCGTGGAAAAAATCCAGCGTTTCTTCATCCGGGGTCGTCAAATGGCACGAGGTCACATTTTCTCCAATAGCAAACACATTAAAGGTTATATTCTGGCCCGCATTTGGAGAAATCTCTTGGATAGCGTAGCTGTTGCCTGTGAGCATAAAAAAAACTATGTTAGAACTGGTATCAGATACAGGTCTTAAGTGGGACAGGACCACCCCTGAACTGGCGCCCAAGACATAACTCGTGCCTTATTACTTTCGTTTTTTATGAGAAAGCGAATTGCAGTACCAGTCCCTTGTACATATTCAGGAAAAAACAACCTCCATTAAGTATCATCCAACGGTGAAGTTTTCGAAGGGAGTTTTCACACACAATATCACTTTAGAAACTCTTGTTTAATATGGAACCAAGGTGAAATTCACTATAGTCTTTTAGCGTGGAACCAATTTTTTCTAGCTTGATTTAATGGAACACTATGACATGGTCACAGGGGTTACTCATGAAAAAGAGCTTCTAAAAATATCGTTACGACCAACAATCATGTTTAACTTCACCTGCAAGCAAGAGCGAGCACACCACGTATCCAAACCAACGCATGTCGAGGCTTAATACCAACGCGGTACGTACGTCTCGTGTATTTAAATGTACTCTTCATTCAGCTATCAACCTTATCGCAATCACGATATCCGGAACGAAGATATTGTAGAGCTGGTTCACTCCTTACAAATATAATATATCTAGCGGATCGCTTATTACTTTGTTCGCGAGGAGGGCTTTACATACGCTGCATCCATCAGGGGATCCTCTGATGTTGTATCTTATTTTTTTTGTGCATCGATCAACTTTATAAGTGCCTGAACATAACATACGTACACTCTGTAGGTAGGCACAGCGCCATAGCGACTCATACGTACAAGGATGTCCAAGGCCGGCTAAAAAATATCCCTGAGTAGGTAAGGTCGCGAGCCATGATATCATAGAAAATTACGGACGCCCTGCGATTAAGGAATCGCTCGTATCTCGATATCTAGTGTAGCTAAGTCAAAACTAATAATATGGACGGAAGGCTTATTTACTAAGGAATTTTATAATGCAAACAGAAAATCACAAAATACGATTTTTTTTTAATATTAAATTGGACGTCCGCCCCATTAAAATTGAAATCTTGCCCGCCAATTTAGTAACTAGTTTTATTCATGGGAAACGCGATTTATTTTTTTGATGTTTTACATAATTATAAAGCCTGTATTTTACGATTATTTTCATACATACTATTACAGAAAATATGTATATCGGCGCAAAGGCGTTATTGTGCTTCTACAATGAGTCATCGGCGCAGTACCACGTGTTACTTAACGAATCATCACTTAGATTGTCATATTACAGTGTAAAATCATTAGTTAATAGCTAGTTATCATTTGATTGTTGTAATCAAATGACAATTAGGTAATTACGTAATCAAGTTGTTATTATGACCATGTTTACCTTCAAAACCATTTGTAAACTTAAATGATTAATACTTGCAGGTAGTTTTAGCTTGTTCGCACAAGTTGCTTGCCTTTGTCTTTGTTTTTGCATAAATACGGGCGACGGACCGAGTACGATGGATTCTCGCTCGAGCCGTCGGACCGTACAGACCTTGAAAACCTTTGTACAACCAAGAATAAATTTGAAGAACATCTCCTGGAGTTTACTTTCGTCATCAACTATGAGCGACCAGCATGCTGGTGATGATAGTGACGTTAGCATTGCTGACGTCACACTTTTTAAAGACCACCTTGGAGCTTCTGCTTCGTCATCAGAAGTGGGATTGGACACTGCTTCAATCCAAACCAGTTCCTCATCAGCTCAGGCACCATATTCGTCTGATACCCAATGTCGGCGGTTACTGGAACAGAACCAGAATATTCTTCACTTGATTGAAGTGATGCGATCTCCGGCAACAACACCTAAGACTATAACGCTGACAGAATTCAACCCTAAACAGCCCAATGCAAATCCACGTGCCTAGTGCTCAGCTGTGGAAACCTGCTTCACTGAAAAACACTTGGAAGGAGGAGCATTGGTCATCGCCCTAGTAAATCACTGAAAGGTGATGATGCGGTAGCATCTAGATGGCTTTCCTAAGTGTCTCATACCGGCATGACCTGGATAAACTTCAAGGACATTTTCCTATCACGTTACGACTGTACCGAGAACCATCATTAACACCAACAGCAGCAGCCCAAAAGAAGGAGAAAGTCTTGCATCATACGCAACTCATTACGTCACTCAGGGCTTAATGAAAAGATATGGAACCTGAAGAATTTGCTTACAAATTGACGGTAGGATTAACCAATTGGCATTTACGACGGAGATAAAATCAAGAACGAAGTTCGTTCAAGAAGTCCAAGCTTATTCCATGAAGCGAAACCATGATCGAAGCATCGACAACTTCATGCCAAACTACAACGGCAACCCAAGTGTCAACCACTCGAAGATACAATGTCACAAGTACGGACAACATCAAGAATGACACCTGCTACCGCTGCGGGGCCATCGTGTCTACCGCACCGGGTGGTGCTATCGGCGAAAAGGCAAGCTTTCACACGGATCGTCTACATCAGCTTCTGCAACCCTGATGGACAACAGAAAGGCTGTCACCTGCTACCGCTGCAGGGTATCGGCGGCAACGGCGTAGCAACCGAGAGGCGGGTCATCATCTGCGAAATCGGCGGCGTTCGTGCGTTAAAACAATCAGGTCGGTCGTTCCCATTTTATTATGATAGTGGTGCCGAATGTTCTCTCGTTACGAGATACGGACGTTCCTCCTGCGTTTAGAGATAAATAGTCTTGCGCAGTTTTCATGCAGAGCCAGTTTATTTCGAGTACTATTGAGGCATCCTTTCTTGTAATTTATTTTGTCCTGAAAATGAATTCACACCCCTTTAGTCAGGTTAGGCCGAGCTTGAATGTGTACTCCAGTTGTGTTACTTGTTACAGATACACATGAAGTCGCGTGTCATGTCAGGAGTACCCGTGTCATATTACTGTCAAGAGGCCGTATCGGCGAAGAAGAGGACTCAAGACAACGTTGCAGCACCAGACGAGCCTGGACCATCTATCTACCTCCCGAGCTGGACGGTCTGATAGGCGAGTCCTAGACTCGCCAGAATAAGACGCGACATCAGAATAAGTTAAGTAAACCAGCTTGTTTCCAAACATCTATTCCTGCATCCTGAGAGCCTATACACCCAGTACCACAGAGTACACCCAGTACCACAGAGTACACCAAGTACCACAGAGTACACCAAGTACCACAGAGTACACCAAGTACCACAGAGTACACCAAGTACCACAGAGTACACCAAGTACCACAGAGTACACCAAGTACCACAGAGTACACCAAGTACCACAGAGTACACCAAGTACCACAGAGTACACCAAGTACCACAGAGTACACCAAGTACCACAGAGTACACCAAGTACCACAGAGTACACCAAGTACCACAGAGTACACCAAGTACCACAGAGTACACCAAGTACCACAGAGTACACCAAGTACCACAGAGTACACCAAGTACCACAGAGTACACCAAGTACCACAGAGTACACCAAGTACCACAGAGTACACCCACCTACACTCCATGTTACTAATACCACAGAGTACATTAACCAACAGTATACCAACGCCTAAGACAGATGTGTTTTGGTGTTAGTAATTAATTTGTCAAGCATTTCACGATGCTTACAGATACCTACTCAAAAGAAAAACCATTTCATTGTTTCAGACACTCGAAGATCACAACCCAAGGCTGGTGCAGAGCACGCACCGCCTGTCAGTATGGCCGTATCGGCGCAAAGGCGTTATTGTGCTTCTACAATGAGTCATCGGCGCAGTACCACGTGTTACTTAACGAATCATCACTTAGATTGTCATATTACAGTGTAAAATCATTAGTTAATAGCTAGTTATCATTTGATTGTTGTAATCAAATGACAATTAGGTAATTACGTAATCAAGTTGTTATTATGACCATGTTTACCTTCAAAACCATTTGTAAACTTAAATGATTAATACTTGCAGGTAGTTTTAGCTTGTTCGCACAAGTTGCTTGCCTTTGTCTTTGTTTTTGCATAAATACGGGCGACGGACCGAGTACGATGGATTCTCGCTCGAGCCGTCGGACCGTACAGACCTTGAAAACCTTTGTACAACCAAGAATAAATTTGAAGAACATCTCCTGGAGTTTACTTTCGTCATCAACTATGAGCGACCAGCATGCTGGTGATGATAGTGACGTTAGCATTGCTGACGTCACACTTTTTAAAGACCACCTTGGAGCTTCTGCTTCGTCATGTATAATCAAGAGATTATTAATAGATAATATTCTCTTGCAAAATTACTCGCGCGCCAGTGAACTTCAATTCCATATTTCAAAAGACATTGTTAACTGAGGCCAGGTTGCGTTCCAATGTCGGCATAGATACTTTCAACATGAAATTAATCTATTTACACTAAAACGTCAGTTAGAGCTTAAAATATTCCATAAAAACGTGAAACGTGCAACACTACGCGCCATTTTTCACGTGCATAAGGCACGTGAACATTTACCTACTTCAGTAGTTCACGACTCCTTTGACTCAAAATGAACGATTAGGAGTGGACTATCTAATTCTGCAGCTTTGCTTGGTAAACTACTATCATTTTATCGATAATTCAGGTTCACTTTCGTAAAGAATACAGCAATACGAAACTACTAGAGTGTAGTATTTGTAAAAACGAACTTCTTGGAAAAAACGTACCTATACCATCTATGTTTAAGATCAAAACGATCGTCAGTTCAGATTTCTTCATGATGTGAAACGTTCACAGAAGACGCGCATTTTGCGTTTCCTGAATTCTGATAATTGTGCTGAATTTATCTAGGTTTGTTCTATATTGTTCTTATAAAAATTAAAAAAACACCAATCGTATGTCGAAATGTAGTAGGTAGCGGATGGAAACCAGCTATTTTCTAGATTCCAATCAGTTTTTTAGATTTTTGACGTATTTGAAATATAAAACAAAGCTAGAACAATGCAGAACAGTTGTCAAAACTATGAAAAAAAAGTGCGGGGCTAGGTTCCAAAAAGTTTTTTTTAATTTATGATGACAATTTTCATTTTAGGAGTTAATATTCTGGAACAATGCAGAACAAACCTAGAACAATTCAGCACAAGTATCAGATTTCAGGAAACCCAAAAGTGCGGGGCTAACTTCTCACACTCCGCATTTAATGTATCTGCAATTATTTATGAGTTAGTTCATTGTTTTAAGCCCGATCTCTTTTGACATGTTTTATTTATTGACTAACATGTTCGAGGCGCTCATAGTAAGTAGGTACCTACTATTATCAAATCAAATAGGTAAGTCTTTATAAAAAAAAATATAAATTAAAAATGTTGTTATCTGTCCCATTAAGTTAACTAGGTATTATCTAATCTATTTAATTTTATCGTGCCACTGCTATAGGACGATATTTTCATTAATCTGTTGTTAAGTATAATTTAATTATTATTAACCTCTTGCCCACGGCTTCGCCCGCGTGTAACCAAGATAAAAAGTAGCCTATGTATTATTCTCATATAGGTATGAACAATATTGATTCCTTTCATCCAAATCGGTTCAGCCGTTACGGAGATTATTAGGAACCGTTACGTAGTTATGTCCCGCCATAGATTAGATATTAGAAACGTATGCTTCGCCCTGTAATTTATTTCTCTGTGAATTAAATCTTAAAAAAAAAATATTTTGAACTATGCGACCCAATAACGTACTGTTAAGGGCAAATTTTATTTTTATGAAATTATCGGGATTATTGAATGTTTAAAGATAATAAATAATTACAGTATACATAAAAGTACCTTAGCTTAAATATCACTTTAGTTTAAAAATAATCTTCAGTTTATTTCTAACATATAATACGATTTTGTGGCCATAATATAAAATCTAGGTATCGTGTCGCTGACTTATTATAGATATACATACATACTGATAACTAATACATACATGCATACATACTGATAACGAATGTTTCTTTATTATATTATTTTCACGCTAACCTTCAGTCAGGCAGACGCCGATAAAGCAGGCAAGCGTCTTTTCTACAGACTTGATTAACAAATATTGAGATTTTAAACTTTTAATTTATTTTTATTAAAATATATATTATAGCCTTTGGCAGTCGGTTTAACTGTTAGTAAAATTTATTTCACTAACAGTTTAGTTTTCTGCTATTGAAAAAAAATTTAGGATCTGAACAGTAGTTCCAGATTTTGCCCCCTACAAACAAACAAAAATACTTAATAGGTACCTATTTATTCTATTAGTGTGGATGTATTACACGTAGATTATCTTTATCTATTTTTACGGTAGGTACCTACTCATTTTACTCAAAAGTCAAAAGTCAAAAGTCAAAATTCGTTTATTCATTAAAAACACAAGGACCACTTTGAAACGTCGGTTTTATCTACTGCCTGTTCTTCCGCGACCAAGCCAGGAAAGAAAGGCAAGAAAACAAGGCAAGTTATTCTTTTTAATGATCCTTTTACAAAACAATGAGTTGGAGCATTTTCAATCCCAAGAGTTTTTATCATCTAAATAATCAGATATTTATAGTATGCCTTTTTATAAAGTTGTTTTTATTACGTTTTTAAATTTGTTAATTGTCAGTTTTTGTATATCTCTTGGGAGTTTGTTATAAAAACGTACACCTTGCCCTTTAAACGATTTACTAACTTTATGGAGTCTACAAGTGGCAACAGCGAGTTTAAACCTGTTGTAATATTACTATGTAAATGCATTCTTCTTTTTTTAGTATAAAATGGTTTAATATTAAAACAGTTTTTATTATTCCACCTAGTTTTATTTGATGTTGAGTGTTTTAGATAATAAAAATAGGCTTACTTTAAACAGTTTACTAAGATTTTAAACAGTTGATTACGTAAATAGTCTTTAATTTTGAAATTTTGCTAACAATAGAAAAATAAATACTGTTTAGCTATACTTACAGCTTATAAGTACAACTGTAAATTCTATTTAATAAACTATTTCTATTTAGTTATCCAGGCAATACAACAAAAATATTATTTAAGTACCACTCCTAATAACATTTATTTGTGATTAGAAATTAAATTATTTTATGATTTTAATATTCAATGAAAGTCTCTAATCTGCTATGTTCTTATTACGCAAATCAGTTTCAAAGTTTGTCTGCTGCAGTGGGTCTGCTAGAGTATTGTAAGGAATTGAACGCTGGGTGATTGATGGCTCCCAACATTCATAAGATTTGGCACAAAAGACGATGTGTGTAAAACTTGGCAAGAAACAGAATATGAAAGTAACACCATTAGAAGCCCTTAAAATTCACTGCAGTCTAATTAGCCTTGTAAATATGCTGTTTAAATGCCCGCCAGCTGAGACCTCCCAGATAACTACTGTGACCACACTTTCATACAAATTCATAGGGTTCTAAAAGTTTTTTTTTTGACATGCTTAAATATTTTTGAAGTGATGGCAAAAACATTATCTGGTTAAAGCGTAGCCCACACGCAACTTTCGAATACCACGATATATCGTCGATACTATGTTTTTTTTGTATTTGTTTATTCAACCATTTTTCGAGACAAAAATAACAAAATAAAATTAAGTACCTACTTACTAGCTCAGCTATTTTAATAATTTACTGAACTAAAATGATACACCATTCAGAGCTCAACTCGTTCTAAACTTCAAACGTGTGAGAGAAAAAAGCTAAGTTCAAACGTGGTCCTGTCGTCACTAACGAAAAAAGAAAAAAAATGAAACAAAGCGACTATATTTTTAACTTCAGCATGGTCATCCATCACACATGATTGGAGACACAGCATGCGTGCTCAATGAGCAGAACCATTCGGGTGGAACATTCTGCTAAGTAGACCATGCTCCACCCCCTTGTAAGCAACGCCGTGGCTTTCCCGAACATTAACTTCTAATCGATAAACAGTGGATCCATAAAGTGTTTCGAATAATCTTCGACAACCGATAAATGCTAGGGAATAAAGGAGAATGTCCAAAACCAAACCTAAGATTTTATTTATCCTATCCTTTCCTTCTAATATAATAAATGCGATAGTCTGTGTGTTTGTGAAAGTCTGTTTAGATTCGCTCAAAACTCGGTACAAATAAACTTTAAAATAAATAATTAATCACGTGTTTTTATTTTTTCAAAACTTCCCTTTGGGTGTGTGCAATTGAGTTCTAAACTTTGTACTTATGGTTTTTGTTTATTTTTGGTTCGATTAACTCAAATCTTGAAATTAACAGGAAAGTAATTAATGAATTTTTAATTTTTAGTGGTGTGCAATACAGTTTTGAATTTTTTATGAAAAAATCTATAACGGTGAATTAAGTCATTAAAATTATATCCGAAATATACCTAAGTTTCACGGCTAAATCGCTGGGCCGTTTGTGATGAAATTTGATATTGGACATAGTTTGAAGCCTGGAGTAGGGCATTCGCTACTTTTATCAACATACAACACGGGCGAAGCCGCGGGCAGAAGCTAGTTAATCAATATAAGAATAAACGAACTTTTGAGTGTGAGAAGTGAAGTTCGATCGATATAATATCGATTGAACTTCACTAATAGGTAGGTACAGAAAATGTATTATAACATTTTTTGTTTATGTTATTTGCTCTACAAATGCGATTACTTTTATTTATTGTTTTTATGTTAATTTACTTGTTCAAAATATTGATCTCAATTACTATAAATGTGTATAATGTGTATAAGTGTAGGTATGTTATATTTAAATTCCTATATAAAAGATGTAGCTTAGGCTTAAGCTTAAGTAATCTGTTATGCTACATGTTAATGAATAAATAACTTTAACTTTGACTACAAGAAGTTAGTTTGTTCTTATATTATTATTTCGTGTTTTATGTTCTTCAGATGGCAATGTTAGAGCTGACTGGCTACTCTGGACAGTAAACAGTGTCCAGGGAGTGTCCATTAACGCCGCTGGGAATTCATCAATATGAGGATGTAACTTATGATGTTTTTTATAAATTTCAAGTACCTACTCTGAACTGTATAGGAACTGTTATTTAGTACGCTAGGTTAGGTAAATTATCATGTTCACAACAAAAAATCTACCTATCGCACGAATTTACTTTTTTTGAACTTTTTCCAGGAAAGATAAAAAGTTTGTTGTCGAGATAAATTCTTTCAATCAACGTGTAGATAGGTACTGATAAAATTTGACAAAAACAGTTCCGATAAATAAAAATACCTAACAATCTTCGAGCGTAGTAGCCTACCCTTGTATTGTTAAGCCTTTCGTAGATACCTACCTACTCGGAAGAGTCGAACCTCACAATGATAGGTACCTATGACCCGATAATATTTTCACTGCGCTAATTTTATTGATGCGTTTGGCGTTACTGTGGCTGTAATATAATGACAGCCACATAGGAATCCAGCAGTAGGTACATCTTTATTATTATGACCGCTAAGTGTTGTTCCAGTTCAGTGTGAACTAGGTACCTCCTAGGTATATGCTTTGTCTTATTATTCAGTCAGGCCATGACGTGTATAACTTTACTTAGGCACCTGGCTGATATCACCAAGTCACATCTTTTATTCAATATCAGAGGTCTTCTCTGCCCAGACCGAATAAGATTACAAGGCTAGTAGGTACCTATCTGTTTTACGCCATAGATACACACGCGAACGAGACAATCCACAAACGTGGCAACTAGTAGAGTAGAGGCCAGTCGATGTCCTTTCGCCTTTTCACTCAAAAGAAATGCTTCGACCGTGGCATACACGTGCATGTTGAAACGAAGCAGTAACCCTAATCCGTATCAAAATTAACTCTATGGACCATAAAATAAATCCTCAGTTAGTTTAACAGAGGTTCATGAAGATAGAACCTTTTGTAGTTAAGGTTAGCACCGGCAAGTCGCATCGCACGCACTTCACTATAGCAAGTCGCGATCAGTTACTGGCTTTCCTGCTTGCCGGCAGGACGTTACAACTCGCTCGTTTTAATCTTAATTATAAACAATACATAAACTATGTACAATCAAAACAAGTGATAACAGTGCGTTTGGAACTGTGTATGAACGTTACTGACAAGGATTTTGTTCTTATGTGAGTTACCTATTGCTTTTTTTCTTGAGAACATGCGGTTCAATTGATATGTGTCCACTTTTGTATAACTATTGCAGTTTTTAAAACGGTTTGATGAGAAAGCATGGTATGCTTTTCCGTTAGTTTGTTTCTTTGAACTTGTCTGACGGGATCGTCTTCGGATATCAATAATTAAGCATTTAAGTAGGTACTGGAAAAACAATAGCGTAGGTACCTTGACCGATTGTCAAGTAACTCTTAACTCGAGTTTATTATAGCCAAGAAACTAAGCATAAAATCTTAGAAAGTTTAGTAACCTAATAGGTAGGTACTTTAAATTCCTCATTAAGAAGGTATCCTACTGTTTAGTACTGCCTCCTCCTAGGAATGCCTCGTTCTAATAACGTCATCGTAAATACGTGAGTAGGTCCTTACATAGACCTGGAATAATACATATCTCCCTAACATCTACGGCTCCTTTTTGTCCTGGTACACGCGAGCGAGGCGTCACATTTCAGTGTCCTGACCAAGTGGAATTGATATTGTGTGCAGCATTCTCGCGTGGATCATCAGCATTCAGAATGTTTATCAAACTGTTATGCTTGCTGTTGAGTCTGTTTATCTCTTGAGATTCATGACTCGGAGCTAGATACCTAGGTATTCTTTGCGACAGTGAAGGATCTTCTTAACCCCCCACTTAAGTACCTACCTACTTAAAGGGCTCAAGTACCTACGCTATTATACATATTTCCCTATGCTATTTCTGAAAATCGTACCTGTATTTAACTTCAATTATATTGTAGTTACCAGAGTTTTGTTATCCTCGCTTGTTGATCAGTTTGTCTACTACGTGTCTACGAGAGTACGGTATAGTAACATTCGAGTGGATAGCAGAACCAGGAAATTAGAGTTCAAGATGCGCATGAGTTGTATATTAATACCTACCTACCTCCTTTTTTTATTATTTATTGATTTGAGAAACCAACATCGATACAGAGTGTAATCTATCTATCTATCTATCTATATAATAATATAACCGGTCCAATTCTGTACATTGAAAATATTTTGAAAAACATATTTGAATGACACTATAATCGACACTGAAGCCATGACTGTAATTTTGTCTGTTGGTCTGTCTGTCTGTATCTTGCGCGCATCACGTCGAAACTAATTAATGTTTTCAAATGAAACTTAGCATGATTTGAGTTCATACTACAAGGTAGGACATAGGGACATAGGACATAGACTGCTAATTATTATCCACTGACTTCCAAAAAGGAGTTTCTCAATTCGTCTGTGTTTTTTTATTGTTACGCGATATCTTTTCCAATAGTGAACTGATTTTAATTATTCCTTTAATATGGGTGGTTAATACGTTAAGGGTGGTCGCATTTACATTTTACGAAAAAAAAACCATTCCTAAGAGTGAAAAAAATCATGATGAAATTGCATATTGGACTTTTTATCAATTTCCCGTTATTCGAAGTCGCTTTTTTGATATTTTATGTCTTGTAAATTATTCTGCAGGGATGGCAATTGTGAACGAAGTCGCGGGTACAGCTAGTTACAAATATATATAAAACATTATACCTACCTATAGTACTTATAGTAGGTATACCCCGTTTGAGCTTTGACAATGAAAGAGATGTTGGGAACAAAAATTTTTGCTAGATTTTAAAAAAAAAATTGTTAATGACAAGATATATTATGTAAGCCAGTGCTTACATAGTAGGCGAGTGTATAGCATAAAAATAGCGGGTTATTCCCATTGTCCCCCGATCTTCGGCCCCATTGGGGGACAAAAGTTTTTACCGAATTTCATTTTCCCGTTCCCATTTTAATGGTATCGATGGATCGTGCTTTAGTACGTATACCTACTTAGGTAAGTAGACCTAATCAACTTTTGGTCATAGTATTGTTGTTACTTAGCTTTATGTCGAACTAGTTTTCATACTGTAGGTACACAAAATCAGCGAGGAAACTCAATGAAACCAAACTTGTAACTTTAAAGTCTTTTCAAATTCGTTTATCTTGTTACTATTCGACCTTGGTGGATAAACAGAGGATCCACATTTAAAAGTCAAATTATTATCGAGGTCCTTTGAGTTTGTACTGGTAAAAGACATAATCAAACAAATAAAATACGTATCAACACCATCGGAATAGATGATTAAGAAGGAAACCAGCGAAAACTTGCGATCAAGTGTGCTGTTTAAGAGCAGAGGAACATTATCTACGAGCATATATATATTTTTTTTAACAACGAGTAAAAAAAAACAAAGACCAAATGATAATAAAGCGAAAGGAACGAAATACCTAATTAACTACTTTCATGTAAGAGATTTCAAACCAAAACTCGAGCCTTTAAAAATTGGCAAAGAAAGCCTGCTAAAGTTTTGGATGACTCATACAACGGGACCACATAAGCTCAGTTAGAATTAGCACGACTCGGCAGCATGTCAGCTGGCATTTAAACCTCGACCAGTGAATGCTAAATGAATGAAGAGGCATCTAGACGTACATTTTCACATCATCTTCATAAACGAATCTAGATTACCAAATCTATATTGATATCTATACTAAATTATTAATATATAAAGCTGAAGGATTTGTTTGATTGAACTAGCTAGCGCGTCTGGAACTATCACTCGGATTTGAACTTTATTCTTGCATTTGATAGCCCACATCTTGGGGAAGGTTATAGGCTATTTAACACCACGCTACAGCCCTAAGGAGCCGATCAAAAGAAGTAATAGCACGGTGGCCGAGGGCGGCCGTGGAACAGCTAGTCTAAGAATAAATGTATGAAATAGCAGTTTTGTCGAAGTATAATTCCTGCGACCAAACTGCTATCCTACTTTCCTTGGCTAATTCGTTTAAACCTTTATCTTTTCTAGTGGTCAAAATATAGGCAAAAAAACGGTAAAATACACAATTAACAAAAACATCATCATAAAAGATCACCTTTTAGAAGTAAAATAAAGTAGGTATTAATAAACCGGCTGGCAAAATTGTTGAATTTTCTATTATTTATACTACCTACCTAACAGAGTTTAATAGTACGTACCTACCTACCTAGGCTAATCTGCTTATAAATAATGCAGTTAATAAACAGATGAAATAACTGTGCAGTGTCCAGATTAACCTGACTGTAATTTATAATTAGCTATTCCGAGAATTACTTTATTTTCCTTAAGTAGGTAGATATATAATAATACTCGTAGAAACTTCATTATATGACTGTTATTCTATTCGTCAGAGGTATCCTTAGTTTATGAGCTCTCGGAAGCTCATTTCCTTTGAAAAATAGCATCAAGTCTTGGAAAATAGTCGTTTGTGAATAAAATGTTATCTATTTGATACTTCTTTGATAAAAATGTTGGAAATCAGAATGCCTAGAAAGTTTTAATTTATTTTGCTTGTTCTATATTTATAAGCAAAACTACTCTTCCAGTTGTTTTTTCGTTTGTAGGCTATTTATACAAATTGGACACGAGTGACATTTCCACAGAAATAAACATCTCCTACCGACATAACAAAGTACGACGGCCATTTTTATTTTAATTCTATACTTAACAAAGTCGTACGCGATGAACAAGTGAGTCACACGAGCTTGTACTTAGGTTATATAGGTACCTAGTAACTTGTGAAATTTATATCGAGAAATGAAGACGCTGTTTTTGTTTGAATTTGATGATTTGCATTTTCCTTCATGTAGGAATTCTTGTAAGGCTACACAGAAGCAGGTAGGTTCACGTTTTTGCATGTGTTCATTCGTTTAGACGGCTGTTTACATGAATATATGTATATGCAAAATTTCGAAATATGTAATGTGGACATTATTGCTTTGCGTGATTAGCACGAAACATTACACAACTCAGCGAAATGGCTTTGTTGTACGTATATGCAGTGTTTAATTCTGAGTAATTTATATTTTAATAAGCATTTGAAAAAAAAACTTAAAATATAAGTAATAAGGGTAACGTAGGTATTCATAAAAAGTGATGAATATCACTCACAACGAATTAATTATGTTTGTTAATAAATATAATGAGGGAAAGTTATCTTTCCTAATAAAATTATCGGCTAAAGTAGAGAATCAAAATTCAGTTAACAACAAGTACCTACTTACAAAGCGAGGATCTCACAAGCCAGACTAATAAAGAATGCCCCTTGCAAAACTAAAACCGTGTTCAGGGTCACTCAACGACCACTGATCTACCGCAGGATGATCAAAATAGAACCTAACAAACGAACAAACGAACGACACGTTAACAAACGAAATATTACTGTTAAAAACAGTCATATTTCGGTGATTCGTATGTCTGTTACCATTTACCTGCGAAACGGCTTATCTGATTTCAATACGGTTATTGCAATAGTTGAGGTTCGGTTTTGTGTTTTAAAAAGTTGTGTATTTAAAGCACGTGTTTTTAAAATTTTGCATAAATTTACTAATATAAACAAACAAACATGCTCACGACCGTATCCCACATGATGGAAATCCACAGATCCATACTCAATGCACAGATCTTTAAGGATACCAAGTAGGAGGTTGTTTTAGTAACCCGCTTTGCAGATAGCATTCCACGTCGCCGCACTTGTTGAAAAATGAATACACCAACATTCACACAGTTCTGAGTCCTGACCCTACAGAACTCGCTCAGACATACTGATCTCTGGATTGTCGGATTAGGGACTCGGGCGTTGGGCCTTGTTAAGAACACCGCAGGTTCTTACCGAACCAATTTACCACTAGGAGTCTTCGGGTCGCCTCGAAGGAGCCTCATGTTTGCTCTTGAGTGGCCTCCACCTAGTCGCTATCCACGACCAGCTCTCGTGGGTAAGCCTTGCTTCTGGCGGCCCGTTCGTACGTCGGCGCAAGCATTCGCAGGTGCGGATAGTCCGACGTCCTGGCGAACATCCTTTTTACAAGGCGGTTAACGAACTGGTTCAAGTCTTCCAGTTTTAGGTCACGCTGGATGGTGGCGTTCAGTGGTACGGAGCCAATGCCTCCGTACCTTTCACGATGGTACGGAGGCATTGGCTCCGTACCATCTAAGTCATCAAAGTCAAAGTTAAAATTTATTTATGCATTAAATTGCAAGGATCACTTTGAAGTATCAATTTTTCTACTGCCTGTTTCTCTGTGACCAGGTAAGAAAGGCAAGAAAACAAGGCTGGTTATTCTTTCTAATGAACCTTTTACAAACAATAGGTGGGTACCGATTTTTTTTATCGATGTGGAGCATTTTCAATCCCAAGAGTTTTTATCATCTAAACTAAATAATCCGATATTTTATAGTATGCCTTTTTGTTTAATTACATTTTTTTCATCATATCAAGAACTACACATACGAATTTCGTAGGACATTACAGACTTCAATCCCATACACATACCGGCAAGACATCAGTGTGCCTTACTATGCCTAACAATAGCATGTTAAATTCACAGCACACAATGATACGCGGGACGAGAAACCATTGTTGTAGAGGCATTGACGTAACAATTAAACACACCAAAATGAACTTTATCTTCTTGAAGCTGTTTGTTTAAAATACCACTGCTGAGTTGATACGCGAGATATCTTTTCAGTTTACACTACTCCTGCTTGACTCATGTTTCGTAGCCAATGAGTCTAGAGCTCTGAATTCGGCTATGCCGTAAAATATCAGTAGGTTCGTAAGTGGTTGATAGAGTTCTTTTTAAAGTAGTTATTCAAATATTACGGTGATGTTTATGTTGATCAGTTTTTGCAATGATTCAACTCTATGCGTAATATCATTATGAAAAATAATTAAATACCGCTGCCTATTTTTTATGTTGGTTCTATTAAACTTACTAAAAAGTGTAAAAGTAGCCAAGGTAAGGCCACTACAATTCTATGCCATTATGGATAGCCAATTGCTAGGTTATTGATTTGGTAACGTAATTTAAATTAGTTTTGGTATACATTATGTTGGTCATCGTTTAAATAAACATAAAACCACGATACTACGTATGTATGTACGAGTACCTTCTAACTACTAATTGCTACGCACCATTAAACCCTGCTAGGTTTTTCTTGATAGAGAAGCAATGGTTGCGATTTTGTGTTGAAAATTACTCAAAAGCCTCTAAAGGTTGCATGGAAGAGATCGCTCTAATCGCCCGCCAAGGCCACCCATTGTATCACCACGACTGTTTATTAAGATTTAGTGATTTTTGAAAGATGATGTATGCAATAAAGATTTACATCTATCTAAATTTTGGACATCATCAAAATATCACAATGCCTTTTCTTCAAGAAAAAAAGTTTTTTCTTGAAGAAAAGGTATATATAACTTTTTATATAAAAAAAAAGTTTCTAAATTCAGCTATATTTTTTATGTTGAGTAAGCTTAGATTGTAAAATGCAACACAGAATCTCTACGTAATAGTATCTAGCATGTTACATATGGAAGTAGGTACCTGATGTCTAAAATGAACACGTAGCATATTTTGCATATGTCATGCTTTTCGAAATAATGTGTACAGCAGTTAAGTTCTTATATCTCACGTGTGACCCAGACGCGATAGCAAGTGGTCCATAGCTATATATTTACAATCGAGGCCAAAGCAGACATTTGTTTTGTATATTAACTCGTTTTAAAATGCGAGGCCGTTGCAATAACCGACCGATACTGCAAAAAATGCAGATCTGCTAATTAATTTCGATGTCTGATTTCCCAATACACTAATCATGTAAATGAGGTAAAATGAGACTAAGTTGCTTAAGATGACAAATCGCAAATGGTGATAAAACCATGTTAGAAACAAATCAAAGATAGAATCAACTTTTGAGATCGATTTGGGAAAACGTACTAGATAATATGCCATGTTTTTAAGTACAACATGTGAATAAAATATTAGTCAAAATGTCAAACAACATTTTGTGCAACACATTTACAGGTATTGATTACCAGGCAATACCTGAAAACGCTTAGAATCGAATGAACTTACAGAATAATTGAATAGGTATATATTTATTGCAATAAAAATCTACTGGGAAGTATGAGATTTTGCGCTTTTCCTGAACGTGAAATATAGTATACTTACGAAAATTTGCAACATCCACTACACATTGTTTATATAAATTGGCTCAGAACTTCTTCGCTAACGAAGGAACCGGAAATAATTTCACATTTGATTTCTGAAAATCTACAAGTAATTTATAATACAAACACAATAATAAATAAACAGTTACACACATAGCCTGATCCCACACTATGATGGGAATCGAACCCGCACTTATGTCTCAGCAGGCTGCTTCCCTACCTCGCCACCTAGGTCGTCGTTATAGTAAACTGAACACCATATGTAGAATATATAAGGACCTAAAAAAAATGTGTTAGCTGACCTATATTTATGCAAATAAAGATTCTGATTTCTGAAATTCAATAAAACGGTTATCAATGATGTCAAGAAATAGGATGCATTTTTTTCTTCCTATTTCTTGACCCAAGAAAAGTTTGTGCCGAAAAATGCATTTCACCCAAATCGGCAATTCACCTTCTACAGTTATGGTATCAGACATGTCTAGTTCTAGGTAAAAAGTATGATTTATATGTGGTTGTGTTAGTAAGCCGTACCTCTGGCTACCGGTTTTAGATTTGAAAGGTTCTGTGCTAAATGAAACTTTGCGTATTCTTAACAACTCTCCGAAACCTTATAAATAATCCACATAGATTTCAACAACACAATGAATTATCGGCATTAGTTTATTCTCCAGTTATTTCGGTCAAATATTAATATACTGGTTGCCACACAATGTTGGCGTACGGCGAAGATAGGTCGAACCGAGTAGATATTATATGCACATAGGTGAATGGCCTGCGGATTAAATTATTACCTGCTGTGTGATCTTGTTATAATAGCAGTATACTATTGATATTGGTTTCCGAATAATTACAAGACTTCAACATTTTCTCACCGCGGCTTTCGAACGTGTTTTGACGAGTGCTGAGACGAATACGAACGCGCAACTGTTAATGCGGTCTAAAATATTTCATGATAACATTAATGTAGTTTAGTATCTAGAATTATCTAGAATTCTAGATTCTGTCGAATTCTTTAGTATTTACTTGGATTTACTCATAGTAGCACATCAAATTATAGTAGCTTATTTTTTTGGACATTTTCTTTATACAAATGACATGAACGTACTCTGCATAATAATTAACTTTACTGCATTTAACTACACAATAGTATTTATTTTATAAAACTAACCTAATGAATATAAGAAAAACAGACGGACACACTCGTCTAGTTAATCTGTTTTATAACATGATTTTACTGGTCTTTATCAACTATTCTTATCCATCTATGACTAATATGAGAGAGAGAGGGAGAGAGTAACGGTACCAAAGTCCTGACGTATAAAATTGACGCTAATAAGGATATGAGTATCGTGTGAACGACTCGATAGTTCTATACAAACAGATCTTCTTAGTTAGACACTACTTAAACATACATATTTGTGGGTGCCCATCGTGAAATACCACTCAGACTAGGACTATGGAAAACTGAATATAGAGAAACAAAATGTAAAAATGTAAGGTAACCAATAATAACCACGTGTGAACCTTCCTTGAATGAACTGTTTCTATTACAGTTACATACAAGTTATTTACTTTCTACTGAACCCAGTAAAAGCAAAGTCAATATATTTGAAACTGGTTCTTTTTAGAATCGACCATAAGTCCATTTATAACAATAATCTAAGATAACCTTACAAAAAAGTTACATGTAGGTAGGAGATAAATAAAAATCATCTCCAATGAAGCAGTAATACAGTTTCTCCTCCAAAGTAGGTACACGTTTTATCCTTGAGTGTACTATGTCAGGCGGCTGTCGGTTGCCATGGTGACCGAATCCCTGCTATTTCGGTCCATCTCCCTTTGATCGCTTTCTTGCGCAGTTCGACACGCATTTGGCGCATGAAGTCAGCCAAGTTGCCGACTAATTATATACTCACCTAAGCTCGAAATTAGTCCGCGAGATATGCAGGTATTTAGGTCAAAGGTTCAGGGAAGAAATACCTCTCAATCTGGTATAAAACCTTATAAAATGTAATTGTAACGTTCATACCATAAAAAGCCCTTTAAAATATTGAACAATTATAGCTTACAAGAGCAGCGCGCTTAGCATGAGCTGAGTCTTAGCAAGACAAAGTTTTGTCTACCAAAGAGAAGACAAAAAATGATTTCTGTCGCCTATTCTGTCAAACAAAAGAGAGGGAGAAAATATATTTTGTCTTCTCAGAGGTAGACAAAACCGTTGTCTTGGGTCTTCATTCTAAGCAGGCTGGAGCAATTTTTGCAGAGTTGACCTCCCCTCCCCTGCCTAAGGGGATTATAACTTCCCTGAAATATTTCTGGGCGAGAATTTTAAACTCAATGTTTCTCCCTCTACGTACCAATTTATTATGTAGAGCAGTAATTCTGTCTGAATAACGTGTGTTATCAGTTTTACTAATGAGAATGACTCATTGTACGCGTAACCTGACTTGTTCTTGACTCGATTGTAAATAAGTATTTGTGTGGTTGGTTGAATCGTCATGCCGCACGTATATGACTGGTAATGTTATTAGTAAAACAGCTACGATCAAGATCGTAGAATTGTAACGCTCGTATTCTAAGGCCCTCAATTTACTCAACTCGACTCCACCTCACTAAGAAAACTAGGAATACCAAACTGAAGGAAACCTCAAGGCGCCCTGTGTTTATTTAGATTGTAGGAACATTTGGAGAAATGTTTAAGAATACGAGTCTGTCCGAGTACACTTCGTATTCGGTAAGAATACGAATTGCACTCGGACAGACTTGTTGAGTCAAAAATATTTCCTAGTGGGAAACCAACAAAGTATTTGAAAAATAAGTATTTACTTACATTGGTACTACTGAGGTAAGTAGCACCAGTAGTACACACGAATTATAGCTAAATGTCACTAACATTTATAGAGGGTGATTTGTATATAATCACACGAATCTTAAGGGTGGTTGGTTATGCTTGTGATCTTCAACAATATTCGATTCTCCCGATTTCCCCTATAAGTATCTGTTTAGTGGAAAAGAAGCTCATATAGTTACTGTTATAAGAAACAAGCCATCAGTAAGTAAGAACAAGTAAAAGTGCATCATTGTTTTAAAATACACCATCGCACACTATTTATAATGCCAGCAGCGTGGGACATGGTAACGTAGAATAATCCGATGAATGGGTGTGATCAAAAGTGTGTGAATTTGGCTCACAAAGCACAGAGGCCAATTAATTATTACCCTAACGGCGATAATAGTAGGCGTATACAGTTTTTCTCAATTTTATTAACCTACCCTATTATAGAAAAGTAATCTTTAAAAAAGAATTCTCTGAATGTCGGAACATTAGCATGACATATGGAGAATATAAGAACAACTTCCAAGCATTATGAATTCTGGACATCTAATTGTGATAAAATCTCTTTTAAAAGTCTTATAAGTGAGACAAATAGTTATCGTAGTATCCAAAGTTTACCTTGTTTTGCATTAACAGTAAGTAACGAGACTTATGAATGCTTGTTGAGTACCAGAAACATTAGCCTATTTACATTGTAAGTATTGATGTTGTTTTTCAACAAGTTTGATAATAGAATCGAGTAGAAAAGTTGTTGACCTAAGACCATCAACCTACTCATACATAATAAAGTAGCATTACAGTTTGATGTCCGTGTATAAGAAAAAGTACATACTTACCAAGATACGGACTCATAGATGAGGTTTGATGACCTCATAGCCTGAGGGCAGAGATCGCGAATCGAGCAAAAAGTTCGGATACAACATACAGTTCTGTGGCGGTCCACGATCGTTCCCGAATTTTGCTAAGTGGCGTGACTTACAGGCTATTTGTAATCAGTCCTAATATGAATCTTACTATAGCTAGCAACTAGCGATCTACAGTGACGCTAAGAGTAGATATTTTTTTTTTTTCAAATGGTAATAAGGAATTGATAAAATTTTTCATTAAATTTGTCTGAAATAGCAGATACATCTTTGGTATCGCCTGTCGGATGATATCATTGCAATGAATTGACGAGGCATTGTCCAAAGATTCGTGACAAACTTTTATAGCTCTCGAACAAATTTTCAGGGACGACCACCATATTGAATAACCATCTATTATTTGCCTTAGTATTTGAATACCCGCATATTCAAATGAGTCTATACTACTCGGTAGTTAATAGTTTAATCCATACATACACCCTTATTGATTGTGTGATAGGCATTTGACTGTTTTTTGGAGTTCTTAGTAAACTGGTTTGAAAAAATATTCAGATGCAAATTAGAAAAACAGTTTCAAAATAATCTTCCTACGTCTGTGAAACAAATTAAAACAAATCTTCTGTAACAGACAATATCTCCTTGTCTCCTACACGACCCTTTTGTCAGATCTATAAAATATGGCTTCCTTTCGCCCTAAATATGTGCTCCCAATCAAACACATTTCTCTAACGGTCCGCGTCTGCCATTGCTCGTTCGCATACGATAAGGCAAACCGGCTCTTAAAGTCTAGATGATAAATTTACACTAACTCAAGGCGTAAGGCCTTGTGCTAACACAGGGACAGTGAGCCGATCTGATGCACCGCTATAACACAAAGATCTAGAGATTGAATCAGCTTTATTCGTGTCCGCCATCTTTATTTCAAATCATGGCGAAACTGTAACGAGAAAGTACGGGATAAATCAATTTCCGATGAACCCTGAGGGATAATAAAAAGAATAACAAGCTGTCCCTCGCAGGACAACCAGAGGTAAACATCGGGAGGTTTACTAAGATTCCTTTTCGGGTTAATAAACAGATGGATACGTTCCCAGTGAAAGTAATTTATTAATTCACTTTCATCGTTCAATAAAGGTATACATAAGGGTCTGTCACTCCTTGACTCTCTCAGCTATTTCTCAGCTTATATGCATCTAACCTATATTTTCGACGACATTTCAAAATATTTGATGAAACCACAAGTAACTATTATCTTACAGTAATAGGTAAGTCTGCGAGCTTATGAAAATGGATGCATTTATGATCTGATTGATAATTTTCGACAGACATCTATCTAATTTGATTGAATAAGTTTGTGTATTTGAAGCCAACATATTTATTTATGGTAATCTTTAATCTTAATCAATGTTTCCAGCTAACAATGACTTACGGTGCCGAGTCATGGAGACTCATGAAGGAGCCTGTGCACAAAATTATTTGAGCTAAAAATTCCGAGAGACCTAGAACTGGCGAGATGGGTCAGACCAGTCTGATCCACGAATAACCTACGGTCACTACTACAAATACTAATACCTACGTTAGTGGTAACATAGAGAGGCCTATGCCCAGTAGTGGGTTGACACGGGCTGAAATTACAATAATTATTATGTATGACGGAGCAGAAGAACCAAGGTAGTTTTTTAAAAGTGTGACGTCATCAATACTGACCTCACTACCATAACCAGAATGCTGGTCGCTCATAGTTGACGACGAAAGTAAACTCCAGGATATGTTCTTCTAATTTATTCTTGGTTGTACAGAGGCTTTAGAAGTCTGCACGATCCGGCGGCTCGAGCGGGAATCAACCGTACTCGGTCCGTCGCCCGCAAGCAACTTGTGCGAAAAAGTTAAAACTACCTGCAAGCATTATTCATTTAAGTTTACAAAGGTTTTGAAGGTAAACATGGTCAAAATAACAACTTGATTACGAAATTAAGTAATTACCTAATTATTATTTGATTACAACAATCAAATAATAATTAGCTATTAATTAATGATTTTACATTGTAATTTGACAATCTAAGCGATAATTCGTTAAGTAACTCGTGGTTCTGCGCCGATGACTCATTGTAGAAGCACAATAACGCCTTGGCGCCGATATGTATGATACAATAGTTTATGGTTTTATGCTGTGTATAGTGCGTATGTAATTATGTAGGTATATTGAGTATAATATAGTATATTCATAGTATGCGGTACACCATTGTAATCTTTCGTACAGTCTGTTCCATCCAAAGATTGTCTGATCAGGTTTGCTAATTAGAGATAAGACCGCCCATTGTACAACATTGCTTACTAAGCTGAAATATTATTTTATTTGCATTTATTATATTAGCAAGATGTGCAATTGTATCGTAATTTCTATGTATCATTTTATTTACTTAACGATTTCTATCTTCTGACTATGTATGTTATATTATGTTATTCATACAGTCATGCTGTCTAAGAATACTAATACGTATGTATGAGTATTCTTAGACAGCATGACTGATTCTCTCAGCATGTATTATTAATACATGCTGAGAGAATCTATGCACGTAGATTTTTATAAGATGCAAGATATTGACCGAAAATTCCCAATCCCCTCGTAAGTTTACCTAATTGGTCCGTAGATAACTTCCAATGACTTATTTTAATCGCCTCCATGGTTTATTACCTCCTGTCCTGTAGGATAACATGCAACTTATGCCACAGGCATCTACCGTGCCTAGTTGGTTCGTAGAAATATCAGGGAAGGAATTGCTAACTATAGTTTCACACAAGTGCCCTAAGCACCAGCAGAAACAGATGCCATTTTAACGAAAAAAATCAAATGTTGCAACTTAGATAAATAAACTCTTTAATGTACATAAAACCATTTTACAGTACAACATACGTAAACATAACCAAAATAACAACAAAAAGAAATTCACAATAGGCTGTGTTATCGCTAAAAAGCTATTTTTTGCAGACTACCTCAGATATATAGAAAATACTTTATTGCACTCTAAATAAGTTGTACAATGTGCATGTTGTAATGATACTTGTTTATTAAAAAATATGGTCAAAATTTCAAGTACCTGAAACGTTTTATTTGTTGCTTGATATAAGTCCTATTTTATTAAAACTGGTTCTGGACGTGTTTATCAGCTAATATGATTGCCATTGAGTGAGGTCGCAGCCTCAGCGGGAGATAACCGGGAATAGAACTCGCTTACGAGTTATGTACGCGTACTCGTCTTGTTTTCATGTCACACGCTCATAACTTCACCATGGTTAATAAAACCTAAAGAGGCATCCTTGTATGAATTTGACTTTTATAACATCGTATAAATACCTACATTATACATGCTGTACCTCCTATGTCACTTATTTATAAATGACTAGTGAAATGTCTACTCCCCTGGCAACACCATGGAAACTTTTCACTTGTTTGTAGCCCTTGTAAGCTACAAAAAAGGTATTGTAGCTTACAAGGGTTTAATTCCCGTCGCGGAACAAATATTTTTATGACCGGCAAATATTTGTTTCGGGTCTGGGTGTTTTCTATGTATATTTAAGAATTTACAAAAAGTAGAATATCAGTCATGTAGTTCCCATAATACAAGCTCTGCTTAGTTTGGGCGTTTGGGGCTAGATGATGCTTGTGTGAAAAATGTCCAGCATTATTTCATTTATTTATAAATAAATAAAAATATAAATAAATAGTGTCGCTGACTTTATCGTAGATGTAAGATGATTAATAACATCTCTCTAGTACATAATTTTCACATACTCGAATTTAGAACCGTTTCTTTCGACTTCAAACTGAAAGTTATTTTTTATCAAAATGGCCTCTATTAATCTTGGCTGTTCCGCAGTTTGGTTCTCACATTGTTTTGGTTTCGAATTTTTGCACAGAATTATCTTGGTACACATAAGTTATATATAATGTATAACATAGAATAGCGGTACTTAACTACAATAACCTTCTATCTCTAGATAACGATGCCCAATATTGACGGCTGATAACTCTATTGACGTAAACCACAAAAGGGAAATATTAAATGTTGTTTGTTTCCTGTGTTTTTGGACTTTCTCCTCTTTCTTTCTGCGATAAAACATTTCTGATTATTTCCTCTCTTTTTACATAGGTACCTAATAATTTCAGATATTCAATATTTGTATCTCTGCATGATAATATGCATGTGACCTTCCCTATCTTATAATTTGATCTTGCGTATTGTTATAAGTCTGTATTAGTTATAATAACGCAATAGAAACTGAGTTTAAGTTCACTTAATTCCTTAACTTACTATTATAATATCTGTGGAAATAACAAAGAGCTGCGCAATTGTATCGAAATCGTCGAAACGGCGGTAACAAGTATTCGAAACGAATTTCATTATCGATTATAAACAAAGCTATTCGGAGTCAGGTCGCCATGACGACAGGTCCGTGACACAGGTTGCCGATTGGATTGGTCGCTGAGGTCAAACAAATGGATTTTGTTATGATTAGCAAAACTGTGTTGTAATTGGTGAATTTTGTCAAGGATATTCTTTTGTTTTTTTCTCAATCTTTACTACATAATATTATACAGAAGTAAAGTTTGTATATTCCCTACAAAAAAACTTACAAACTTAACTTTTAATCTCCACAACTACTCATCCGAATATATAAATATATTAACCCGTTGAAATAAGAAGGATTTTTCGTGGAGATCAATTTTGCCATGTAATTCGACGAAAAAACGGTCGAGTGAATGCCTTTCTTACTAACGCTACTTTTCATCGGCTACCTTATATCCGAGTACCACACGGGCGAAGCCGTTATCAGTAGCTAGTGGTCAATACATATATTGATTTCACAAGGACGGTAAAGGTCATGGGTAGATAGCTCTAATGATCTCTTTTCATAGCAACAGATATGTAGGCAGACCGAGCCTTTGCGTTAATTAGTATAAAATAAGTACGTAAGCTATGTACCTCTCTTACATATGGGCAGTGTGTAATTTTTGATAACGTTAGTAGGTAGGTTTACGAGAATCACAAGAGGTACAAAGATTAGGTATAAAATAATTATTGCCTACGTATACTTACATTGTAAGTATTATTTTTGTTGTTAAAAAATAATTTCGCAATGTCCAAAAACCTGGGACGTTAGTATCTTTGGCAAAAATATTCAACCGCAAAGTATACAAAAGAAAGTTAGTAACAGCCCTCAAAAAGTTATCTGGATGATTATACCACGAACCTATTTTTTATGTTAAATAAGGTCTTCTAAAATATATACGCAAGCTTTTGACCATAATCTCATATGGTCAAAAGCCATGATGATGTCATGATGGAAAGTGTCGATGTGGTCGAGGATGAAGCATGCTTGTATGTATTTACTCTCCAACACATTTATGTCGTTTGTTTTGTTATTATACGCTCTTACATTCTTTTATAGCTTTGGATTATTTTCTGTAAAGTATTTTTTATCCAGAATGTTTAAATTTGGTAAATTCCTGCCAGAACGCAGTCGCTAGCCACCACAAGACCCAGTGCTCTCACTCTCAGTGATCTGACAATCTTACATATTGTGTTAAGATACAGTAACAATGGATTATGATAACAATATAAAACAAAGGTTGTCCGACCACTTTCCCAGTCAGTCACTATCCAATCCGGTGATCCGTAACAAACACTTTCACTGTTCAACTCGACGAGTCAATCAACAAGCCCTTTTCTCTATAACAGAGAGACAAAAGATAACCAGCAATTTGTAAGTCACCGCAGGCAATACGCTGACTTTAGATAATATTATGTTGTGGTCAGATATATATTTACACTTAGAATTCACTCTTCGAAATGGTTGGTCTGAACCGATCCTGACCTATTAAAGAATATCCAGAATGTAAGATAGATAGATAGAAAATGCTATATTGTACAAGAGCTTTAATTAAACTCGGACATAATCGATAGTGTTTTTTTTAAGTTACTCAGTAAAATAAAAAATAATTTCGTTCGCACATTTTTCAGTAGCCTAAAAAATCCGGACTACAAATGAAACCCTTTCCGGCCGGAAAACCCGGACGGATGGCAGCCCTACACTGGTGACATTAAATTGATGCTTAAAAAAGAAACGGTGTTCTATGTCTATAGATACCTACTTAAAGTGACAGTTTTATCACGACCATTTTCACAAAACATGATTTTCATCTTCTCAACACTATCTTACAAGATAATGATAATGTTAATACGGTGATAAGGTCAGAGATGATGGTATGACAGGTGAAATGTACCATGGTCATGCATGATGTAAACACGCCCATGTATTGTCATGCAATGTTTTATCCAAAGATCTTGGAAGGTATAATAATAATGCTGGAGACTTTCTCATATTCTAGCCCCAATGTAAGCAGAGCTTGTGCTATGGGAACTACATGACTGATGTACAACTTATATTTATTATATATATATAGAAAACACCCAGGCCCGATATTTTCGTTAAGGTTGGAAATATTGTTCGAGATAGTTAGAGACTTTCTTTCTGAAAACGTGGCATGGCCAGTGACCTAATTATCGTGCATTTCGTGGCATGTGTCTAAAATGACTGTAACTCGAAAAAGGCGAATAATTTGCAAGCTTTTCCAGCTTCATTTAAAATATGCGTAAGCCCAGTCATAATAGGAGAGAAAATATAGCATTTCTACTTTTACCCACTCGCTAACACGTGGCTAGAACCCAACTGGGTTTGCACTTACTGAGCAATTACAGATTTCTAGTTTAGTGCGTTATTCACTTTCTTGTTGTGCATATTTCTTGATCTGTGGATAAATACCTATAAGAAATATGCAATCCATGACTTAAGAGCACTGCATTGGTGCTTAAACCATTATTGTTAATACCTACACTTATATTTTAACGTCATAAAATTTCATGCTTGTTATACACACAAATCATTCTAAAATCATCTACTAGTTAATGGTAAACAAAGTGATTAACTGATTTCGTTTCTCGAAACTCGTTGCTAAGCGATGTGCTCTTTTTGTTCCAGATGTTATCGGAGGGATCATGCCATCGCTATCAGTGCGGAGATCACCTCTGAAGGCTTGTGACGTTATTTAGAATTGATATCTCAAGAGCGATCCTTATAAACTCTTTACAATAGTGTCAGTGCGTTGCGAGTTCGGATCGGTAATCAGACGCTACCATCGGGGCTCTTCGAAGTTCAAACTGAAGTTCGAAATTTAAACAGTCCACGTTCGCGTGGAAGGGGTCTGTGTTTGAATTTTGGTGTAGCTGTTGTGTGGACTTTATAACAAAATGGCAAGCACTGGTGGCGAGATCTGGCTGCAATGGTTTGCGTGCTGCTACCAGCCGGCTGCGCAGGCGCAGCGCACCAGGCGGAGAATAGACCGCTCCATGATCGGCAATCCCACGAACTTCCAGCACACAGGGCACATAGGTAAGAAAAGCTTTCATTTTGCGTAATGGTCTCATTAAAACAGTTGCAAGGTCCTCATACAAAAAACGTTAAAAAAATTCAACTGTTAGTTACAGATCTGAAACAATAATTCAAATCCAAATTCTTTATTTAACTTAATGTAACAGATAACCGAAATTGTTACATCTAAAGATATAAAACTACGTACAAAACTACGTATACAAAAACACAGTGTAGTAATTTAAATCCAGTTGAAATTTACACAAAATACGTGTCAGGTAAATTTAACGATACCAAGATTAGCATAGATATTTACATTATAACGAAATTTAACAACTTTTAATAACTCAGGAAACTTAACCTATCTACGCACTTTTTCAGGCATAAATTACTGGGTGGTGTTTGTTTTCTTTCAGCTTATTGGTATAAAACAAAATTGCACCGTATAGTTTTTTTTGTCTTGTTTACATAATATATGGAAACGATATTTTGATGTTAAGGGTTATACGGATACGGGAAGCTAGATCCTATTTGTGGGGAAACGAAAACCTCAAGATGTCAAAAATTCTTGTATAATACGTGTAAGTAATTGGTCATGTTGCCGCTGCCAGATCAGCATACTATTATTGTCACTGTCTACCCTCAAAACATGCCGCCCAAGGTGTTTTCTGTTGACGTTAACGCCTGCGGAAAGATTGAATTGTGTGGAAATGGCATAAGCTAAAAACTAAGAACACCTATCATTTCATTATTTGTACGGAAGTTTTAAAAACAAAAATAATATGAGTTAAAAATCGTTATAATTAACTACCTAGAATATTAAATTTATAACGCCCTCATAACTTTGATTTGGGGCACAGTGCGGCAGTTAGTCCACATATTGTCTTAAAAAGTATCCAAAAACTATGGACAGTTTTTTCATGATTGAGTCTAGATTTAATATTCTAATATAATCGCTGACTGTACCTACTTATCTACAATTCCTAGCGTAACTGATCACAGCTTTCAGGCACTTCAATATTTGACTAATCCTGCTGCTCTCGTGAGCTGATATCCTATCAGCTATCTAGTAACCTTCCCAGAACCAATGTGAACGACCTTACTTAGTATTCCGAACACGTTTAGGTATATTATATGGAAGAAATGCTCGAATTTGAATTCACAAAAGTTGGTGCTGTCTACATAATTTAGTTACCTACTTAGAAGCTTCTTGTTAAACAAGCATCATCATAAAACAGGCATACATATCAAATTAAAAAAAAACTTGCTGAATGAACAATTAATTGTTAGGTATGTAGGTTACTTTGAAATCGTGATAACGCCTATTTTATTTAATAAGTGCCTTTAGGATTTTCTCACTACGTGGCAATGGAACGGTGAAAAGTAAAAAAGTTGAATGTGTTTAACAATGCTGGATATTTTCACACAGCATCATCTAGTAAGTATCAAACCCGCAAGCTTCTACGTCTTAGGCGGGCCTTCGCCCACTGCGCCACAGAGATCGTAAAAATGATATGAAAGAAACAAAAATGAATTTTTATAATCTATTCACAAAAAAAAAATTAAAAACTAACGGTGAATGCCTAATCCTATCCTACTAATAATAATATTATAAATGTCAAAGTTATTTCTAGATATTTGTATATTTATTGATAATAATCTCCGTACCGGCTATACCGATTTAGATGGAATTTGGTATAGATAGTTCGTTTTATCCGGGTAAAACACGTTGTACTAACAAGTTAAATAAAATAAAAATAAATTCTTGCTAGAATATTTATTATGTCGTAATTAAAGTCTTTTCATGTCCACCGACATATATTTTGCGTGCGAAATTAGGTAATTACGTAGGTACGTATCGGCAATTATTTGTTAAGTAAATATTTATCGATTTATTTATTAAATACGACGCCGTACAAACACTGTTTTGGAGTTATAAATAACTGTTCTGCTGTTTCTACTCGCAAAGATAAATATGCTCTAGTTCTAGCGCTGTTGCTAGGATTCCTAAAGCTAACTAATTAGTAGGTAGGTACATCTTTTCAAGTCATACATTGCAAAAGAAGGAATGGTTTGTATAAACGTGTAACAACGGCCAACAGAGGATCCTAAATCAGCCTAAGAGGTGTCGAGCCACGGCCACATGTTAGGGTCCTGAACTTTTCTCTGATCCCCTAAATTTATAATTTGAAATCCGTTCCTACCGGACGCTACTCGCTATTAGGTTTCATACTACTTGGTTGAAAAGTTAAAGGGAGGGGGGCACAATTAAATCAAGCCTGATATTCCTTGGGCTTTAAATTAAAATGCTTGAGAAAACCACCCACCATTACAATTTTATATAGCTTTTTAGTATAGCTTTTCTTCCTTTCAATGATACGTAAGAAGGACGGGGTGCGGTCAGGAAAAACAATCAGAGCCACTTAACATGTGCGCGAAAAGTCAAAATTTTATTTTGTCCTTTTATTGGGTTAAATAAAAAACACGGCTATACACCGTGATATCATAACGCTTTAAACTGAGGGAGAAATCGGATCCGACAGTTTTTTCCCCCAGGACACACGGACATGATGCAACTATAATGGTTCCGTTTTCGCAATCTAGCTTAGGAACCCTAAAAACCTGTCTTTGGCCGCTTGCTCATATGAAATTCCGCACCTAAGCAATGAAAAAGTGAACCGTGGAATTCGTAATTTATTTCGAACCTTAAGAAATTGAATTAAGGTTGATGTTACGTAAATTCTCGTTCCTTCTAATATTATTAATGTGAAAGTATGGATTTTTGTTGCAATCTTACGTTACGAACGGCTGAACCGATTTGTACGAAATTTGGAATAAGTATATCGTTCGCGGCCTGTAAAGAACTCCGACTTTTAATTTGATCCACTTATCTGACAGCTCAAACTATACTACGTTTTCTGTGGGAAATGAATAGGGATGCTGTCATTGCCAATGTCAATTTACTGAATCATGGTTTCCGTGGAATGCTAACTACTTACGAAACGCGGGAATGTGCCAAACGTAATATTTGGACGAGCCTCTAATTACCCCAAAGATCTACTCACTGGATATGAATCTGAGGATGTCCTTCGTGGGGAGAATAGTCGTGAGCGTGTTTGTTTGTTTGTAAAAGTTGGAGTATAGAATAAAAATTGTATATTTTCAATAAAGCTTGCAATCTGTCACGTGGAACTACTATGCAACAACAACGCAAAACAAATATTAAGTTTGGACGTGCCTGTGACTACCCTCTACTTGGAGTATCCTCACTGGTCTGCGTACTAAGTATGGATCTGAAGACATCCATGATGAAAATTACAGTCGTAAGCATGTTCCTTATTTTCTACTTTATATCGACGAGCGAAGCCGTGAGCTTCGCTAGTGTTACATAAAGTAGGGCTCATTCGTATTCCACAAACACATGCGGTCCATTTTTGGCGACGCGGGTAGTTCGAGCCGGATGTAATGTTGCGATAGAGCTGCGGCTCCCGCGTTTTTAATGAGAAAGCTCTTTGTATTTAACTATTACTCTAACTAAATTAATACATGATAAGAACGCAATACTTACTCTGACTTTTATGTCCCTGTCGCTCCATGCAAAAATGCGCTTTACGAGAAGGACAGATTCAGGATAGGTACGAAAGAATAAAAATATATGTCTATTTTTGTAGCTTGTTGTTTGTAACAATTCTTCGTTTGATTAGGTTTCACGCAAATGTTTTTGATTTGAGAAAAATGCGTTTCGTTTTGATATCTATATACAATACTGCCGCACCTCGAGTCCCAACTTAAAGTTAAAAGAGCGTTAAGTTTATCAAAATTAAAAAATACTTAACTGGAATATTAGACATTTAACGAAACGGTTTAATTCTCAACCTTAGGAACGCAATGTGCGGCAGTTTGTCCTTATGTACGCAGTTTCATAAATATGTGACTAATGAATGAGCGTCTGCACTTATCTTAAGCAAATACTTAGGCATGTTTTGATGAAATATTTGTATGAAAAAATTACCGTAAGATACTTACTTACTTCACTACTATGTAAAAGTACACCATATATTCAAAAAATAAATCTTTGCTATATCAGCTATGATGCTATATCAATTGCTTAATTAACAATTATAATTAGCGTAATCTGGTACGTGCCGTCTTGACCGTCCTGTTTTATCAATCTATCATTACTGAGATTTACAGAGTACATTCTGAGGGAAAAGGATGTTATAATAACTCAATGTTTTGTCCACATAGAAGCAGTTTCATTTTTATCTTGCCTCTTCCATTCCATAACGCATGCAATAGGAAACTTAAACTAAAAAGACGACAGCGCACGTTGATCCGTCGTAATTTATTTGACAAAGTTATATATAGTATTTTACGCCGACCAGCGTAGTTTGCATCTTGATTCTTGACATTATATAAAAAAAATATTCAACAATGACCTTTTTTGACCTTTTATCGAAAAAAATACTTTGCTTTAAAGATAATCATCGCGGGATCATTAATATTGGTTGGAAGTCCCGACTTCCGTTCCGTAGGGCGCGGCTTCGAACCCTGGCAGACATCGTGCATACATTATGAGTCAAGTAAAAGTACATATATCATCGATATATCAATCGATCAAGAGTAAATCAATCGATAAATATCTCCGCTTTTTGGTTAATCATCTAGGAACATTGAATAAAATTTATGAAACTTGTTCCATTTTCCATAATCGAGGTTATCCAAAATACCTAATAGTAACTTCCAAAGCATTGCTAGTGGTCCACTTCGAGCTATTTCCAAGCTCTACTGATTTTAAAATGTTTGCATGTCCTACAGATATTTATTCCGGGTCTGGGTGTTGTGATACCACGGTACTCATAGTTCCTCATACCCACGATATGAGGAATCCTAGTGTGGGTTCAGGACGATGTTAGTGTCTGTTAAAGGTTTTAACAACATGAAGATATATTAAATATGTCAAGAATAGGTAGAGGGGCGTAAAGAGGCGACGTCGATATGGACACTTGAAGTCACGTCTTTACCTTTTTGTCTTTGCAATGAAGCTTTATTGAAATCTCTAGCTTTGTAGTCTTCGTTTGTTTTATCTAGGCCAGTGTTTATCTAGTTATCTAGCTTAGCATATGGATAGCATATGTTCATACATAATCATATCAAAGGAACAATGCTCGTTCATAGTGCATTGTTCTTCCTATTCCTATTTCAATTCAATGTTTTCATTACCGGACAGAGTCTGATATATCGGTTGAATATTAATATTTTGTATCATCGGACAGTAATATAATTATGCAATAAATTATGCTGATATATTATTGCATCATATAGGTATTCTTTCATGTTCCCTTGTCATTCTCTAAAGTGCTGGAAAAAAGTAACTCCAAAATTTATTCAAAAAAAACCCCACAGGTTTTTCTATCGCCTATTGCAGAACCCTCTAGTGACTTGATAAAACCATCTGTGAAGACATACAATTCGATTGAAGATCCGTATTTCAATCGGATAAGCCATTTCGGTAGCAGACGAACATACAAAAGAAATACCTTTAACAGCAAACGCAGTACGGGCTCATTGCGTCACGGTAAATTTTTCTATAGATTCAATTTGAGATTGTTTGGATTGGCATTTGGGCTGAGAGAACGTTAGTGTCATTTATAAAAGTGCTTCTGTGCTTTGGAAAGCTCGTTAAACTGTATGCTCCGGCTGTAATTTTGTTGCTATGCTGTACAACCTGTAGCTTATAAACTCCGACACCAAGGTCGAGCACTAGCTTATACGATATTTATGTAAAAAACAAACATCCCAGTCACCGTAGGAGCGTCAATAGGGACTCTTAACACGTGGACAAAGTCGCGGGTATTCATCTAGTACTTATAAAATCGTAGTGTATTGTAGTGTTCTGTATTGTAGTGTACAGAAGATAGACAAAGCGCATGCAGCGGAGCATGGATTGGGTATAGTACGATCATGGAATGCCTTTGCGTTTTAAATTTAGAGCGTTTGAGTCTGTATGTATTTCTGTGCCTCTATATTCTCGTCCGCGGACATGGATCTAAGATATGGAATGGATGTGACACATTCATCATCATCAGTCTGACTGAAAAAGTACAACTAGAGATATGCTCATACCACCCGCAGACAGACTTCTCGCAAACTATGAAAGTAAAGAGACGATTTTACTTACGATTAGGTTACGCGTGTTGGTTACGTTATGGCCGAGTTAAATTTGTCTGGAAATCTTGATGTGACTATGTGGCCTTGTAAAACCTTATGAAACTGAGCACTGTCGAACCAGAGACATTGTAAATCAAATTTATCTTTATTTGTGTACTTTACAATATGGCCAGATTTCTGCGGCCACGACGTAAACAAAAACGTATTTGGGCAAACATTTCTTGTACAACCCGATTTCATCGGACCGTCAAGAGGAGCCTTCGTACACTCGTCTAAGATTCGCTATCTGCACACTACAAAAACAGTGTTAGAGCACACCTAATTTTAATATTTTTAAGCTCTTATGACTGATGAATCTCACTTACTGCTCCTTTCAAAATATTCAACACCAAGTTATACAAAGTTTTAAAGTTATAAAACATTTTCTGAGGAACTTTTTGAGGTCCGTCCGGTTCGCGAACACTGATAACATCTTCACGGAAAGTAAATTTATCAGCCAAATGGGAGGGTTCTTCTGATTTATATGTTTTGTGGAGGTCAGAAGGTAATAATAACTTAGGTATTTTAAACACTAGGGACCATTCTACTTTCGGATCAAAGATAAGTAAGTCATATTTTTGCAGTAAATTACTACTTTCCAAACCAGACAATCGCATATAGTACCCTAGAGAAATTATAAGATTTTTCTACCTAGAATAAGGAATAAAATTCTGATAAGTTAATAATGCCGATATGTAAGTCATATTAATTACAAACGAGACGTTATTATATCTGCTGATCGCAAGAGTTTTAAAAACGAGTCTTTCATCAGTAAACGATTCTACTCTAGGTAATCTAGATAATCCATACCGCACCTGCCCATCACTAACAAACCGAGTTTGTTAGTTTGAGTCTTGGGCCTTATGTAATGAACGTATCGTCATGTCCACTTAGCCTAGTCAAAGACTAAGACTATGGTGTGTGTTACGCCAAGTCTTGGCCTTATCTTGAGTGATTCTTGTGCAAGTGATTATTTTAATCTATTTAATTTACATTCGGAATAACAAATTCACCTTTTAAAAGAAGGTACTTACTACATTTTTATTATTTGTTAAGTGCCTTATCTAGAAAATCTAGTCGCTCGTTCCTCCCAAGACTGCGATTCTAAAATAAACAGTCGAGTTCGCCGTCCGCGCTGGAGGCCCCGTGACTCATCCTTTCCAACGTTAAACGTAGGTACGTACTCATCAGCCAGTAATACATCAAACTCGACATAAAGAGCAATCTCAAATAAATAAAAAAAACACCCAACTAACACAAACATATTCCTGACACCAAACTAGGATTCCCTGTATCAGGATTTACGAGTACCGTGGTACCACAATACCCAGACCCGGACAAATATCTGCAATGCATGCAAATATTTGTGCCGCAGCGGGAATCAAACCCGCGTCTCAGCTGGCTACTCGCCCGCCGCGCCACCGAGGTCGTCTGAAGTGTTAATGTTGTTTTTTACAAAAATTTAAAACCAGGTCTTGTTTTTCTATAATCTTAAATTAAAAAAAAATACTCAAGTCAGCCTCACATCCACCATGCGTATGGCATTCTATTATTTTTAGACGGTCTATAACGCGTTACCATTTTATGATAAGTTAGGAATGGAAATATACATTTATTCATACAACTATGTACAAATAGGTATATACAAAAAATACAGATGAAACAGCTAGCTATCTAAAGACCGTTGCAAACGATCTATAGATAGCTCAATTGATCCAGATCACTACCAGGCGGAAGCGTTCCCAAAATACTGGCCGCATTGCCACGCTGAATGGAATGGAGTAAACGCAATAAAGACTCGTATAAAATATAAAAATTATTTTACAGATTCCGAAAGTTTGCAAAATAATAAAAAACGCCAATTCAATTATTTGTCCCCATTACATAAAAGTTATAAAATATCCTTAACAATAATCACACAAAAACAGGTAACATAAAACGAAATGAAAACCAGGCAAACTATAACTGCAGATATTATAGGAGCAGAAATAAAATGAAGGGATACGATAATTATTTTAAGAGATTAAAATAATTATATGACATCATTAGAAAATCAATGTGTTAATTTACATATTAGGTATACATCGTGTATACTGCATTATGTGTACAACACTACTAGTATAGTGTTATAATGCCTATAGCAACAGACATCTCCAAAAAGTAGGTAAAATAACAACTTTATCAAACAAAGATTGATTAGAAATGTCAGATATTTGATAGTGAAATCAGATGAAAACAACATATTACTACCACGCTTTTTCATACGAGCGCGGTGATGTCTTTTTTATAAAGACCATGTTCGTAAATTGACCATAAAATATGGTACCATCATGGATGAATAGTTCAAATTTTGTTTGTAATATAACTTGTGCCAGTCGAATAAGGACTTATACGAATCTCTGTCGTTACGTTCAGATTTAAAAACCTGGCAAACAATACAGATGTTTTCCTCCAGTCTTTGATCGTATACTTGTTTATACATAGAGCTTGGACTTGTGAAGTTGTGAGTAGTCACGCGTAATGTGAACAGGATAATATTTTGTGTCCCCTCTTATCTGTAGCTGTGCTGTTTGCTATCTTGTTACATAAACTCCGCTATTAACAAACATGAATCTTGTATATGGAAGAATGACAAAGATGATGGTGATTTCGTATAGGAAATGATGATGATAGTTTTTGAGACTTATTTTCAAATAATGTGTGTATGTTTATTATTGAAAACATTTTCTTTTAGTTTCTTGAAGAATTACGATTTAATTAAGATGATAATTTTTAGGCTGTTTTAAAAGTGTTTTATTTTTTATTTTCATCGAAACTAAACTTTCGAACAACAAAAGCTTTCCTTAAGAGTACCAAAGTACCAATATCTTGCGATACCCTGTATTATGTAGCTACAACATGCAACGAAGTTATTTTGCTAGAGGTTAAACAAGTTTACGAGTACTTTAAAGCCCATCAATGACCTCTTTACTGCCCTTGACTTCGCGAATAAACAACTTGTTAGCATAAGGACAAGTGGAGTCCCCTCTTGTTGCCCTTCTAGTAAAAGCCAGTCGACTGTAAAGTATGTTCAAGAAAAGATTACAAGTTGTGGGAACGATTTTTTTACAAATAAAGGTCTTAAAATCCGTTCACTCCTTTCCTTGACGTTGCTATTAATATAACCAAATATTAATTTGAGTATGTTAATAGCATTCGGTAGCGATTATTTTTACATCAGCAAAATGGTTATAAGAAATATAACGAGTACCGTTGTAAAAAGCTATTAAAAAAATATTTTTTTAAGCGGCCTAAATTTTATTATTTTCAAGTTTTAGAGTCGTAGCCCATTGCATAAGTTTCATTCCTCATAGCCGTTAAGGGGCAGGATCTGATGGTACGCGTATTTTCGTGTCAAAATTTTTGGGTACTGTGGCCAGAAGTATGCTTATATTGCTCTTATTTGTACCTTATAAAAAAAATATCCTAGGTTCTATCGCGTATGTACTTCAGCAAACTACTATTTTCATAATTTGATACGCAGCTACACTGCTGTCAGACCGCAACCACATGTGGTTGAACATAATACAAATAAAATAATAAAATTACACTTGATGCGTCACCCGATCGTAACTATGATATCATAAGTGTGTTTTAAACGTTAAAGTACGCCGATCGTTTATCTTATAAGGTTTAAATTTCGTTTGTTAATGATTGCGTCAGGGATTTTTTACATCAGACCTATTTCTGCCGAAAACCTAGTGCTCAAACTTGGATAAGAATACCTTGTATTATGACGCCAGAAATGTCGAAAAAATATTTTGTAAAAAAAGAAAATTTTATTGTCAATAATCTTAGAACATACTCGACCTATAACTTAATCGTTTTAACTCACGCATGTTTTCACATTCCACATCAAAACATTTGCTTCATTTCGTTTCAAATTGGAGTAAACTCGAGTTTTAGTCTTCTATAGTTAGTTTAGCTGTTATCTTATATAAGTAACAATACAAGTTTGCAGATGTTTAATGAGTGAATTACTTCGTTAGCTAAGCTATAATTGTCTCAATCGATAGTCGTGCATCGACGTCCATCGTCGTGCATATTCATACTTCCGCCGTGTCTGCTTTAATTCCGCTTTAAAAACTTTATGCATATCTAAGCCTAGTTAACTGTCTGTTATAGTTATTTACCTACAAATCGTCATGTTTATCAACCCCTATATTTTTAACACCCAGACCTAATACGAACCTATCTAACTTCTACTAGATTAAGTTCTAAAAAGTGTTCTCCTAATATGTTTCTGTAAAATCCCTGATTTGACGACCTCTGTAGCGCAGTGGGCGAAGGCCCTTCTGAGACGCAAAAGGTTGCGGGTACGATTCCCGCCGCGGAATTTTTGAATATTTGTCTCGCGTCTGGGTGTTTTCTATGTATGCATTTACAAAAAAAGTATTATAAGTAGTATATCAGTCATGTCATAGATATTACAGGCTCTGGTTAGTTTAGGGCTAGATGATGCTGCGTGAAAAATGACCAACACTATTTATTTTTATTTTAATAATATTAAACATCAGTAAAATTATTTTCCAAATTAATGTAAGGCTTTTTTAGTTATCCAACATTATTTACTTTTGACAGAGTTCGCGAGTTTTGTACGGAATCCCGTTAGCCCGAACCAGAAAACACAACTACATTGCAAACGTAGCAAATTCACGAAATATAACTAGATACTCGAAGCCCCTTCCAGGATACTGAAAGGGGGCTTTTAATATAAAGGTCACTTTACCAACCTTGAACCGCGGTGACTCATAGCGCCCGACTGTAATCGCCCAGCAATTTTAAAAGTTATACGTGTCGTGTTTTGACATTGAAGTGAAGTAGCTATGTACTCGTAACTACGATCATTATAGACTTCATTCTAATTCTTATTCTTGTGATTTCATTCTTTAAATCTATGGGATTTTAATAATTATGAAGTTTATCCTGAAGATTGTGCTGTGCTTGTTTGAAAACACTAGGTAATGCCAACACGTGTAGACACTTAGTTTAGGCAACTTAGTCGTGTCTTTAAGATTTTTTAGTAAACCTGTCACTAGAGTAAGTCTTTGCCTAATCAATCTGACATTATCTTTAGGTTTCAAATTCATAAGATGGAAAGGAGAGTTTCTCTATGTGAAGGTTTGCTGGAAGAAAACTCTTGAGGGTTAAGCTCGCCTTTTTATGTCATATCATTTTGCAGTTTGTACTAATGCTTACATTCTTTATTGCATTCGTGTATGTAATAAAGAATAAAGGAAAACAAGTTTTAAATGTGGCTTTAATCATAAAAATCCATGAAAAGATAAACGATGCTAAAAGCATTGTCACCTTAGGACAATTACAAAAAGTGACAGCGCTAGTTTTAAACAGTGTTGAAAATACGTTTATTGAATCTAATGCTCGTCTGAGCCCTTATTCCTATGACAATACAAACTCGTAACGCGGACGCGTTATGTTAAAGTCGTGGAATCCCCATGGAATGGTATTCTTTATGATAATGTTAAATTTTATAAACGCGATGAGATGCGTTATGTGCTTGTTTTGAACTGTCAAAATAACGTGTATCAAGCTAGCGCGTTACAAGCGCGTTTTCAGTTTCGTTCATAGTTTTGTTGTGGTAATTGATAGAGGTTGGTTCTACGAGAAGTCAACACGTGACACGGTTTTTGAAATAGAATGTAAATAATAAAAATATACATATTTTATGTGCTTTCATTCAATAAATAGCTACTAGTTTTTTTGTGGTAAAATTGTAGTTTAATTTGGAATCGCAGAATCACTTAGTAACCTCCCTGTTAATATTCGTACGTTGTTGGCACCTACGTATTTTAAAGCGTTTGGGCACAATGACATCCATTACTAGATATTTAATAATCTTTAGTAAAAAAATCGTCTGTAACTAGCGTAGCGAGGTTATTATGTGGACGGACAACGGCAAAAAAATGTTTAATCTGTGGACAGTCAACGTCATGTGTACATTTTGTTCAAAAACTAGACTATCCGTATCTTAAACAATATTAAATAAGACTTGGAAATCATTTAAGGTTCATTACTTTTAAAATTAAACGAAAGTATTATAATTTAAGGTTTGGCAATCCTTTATTGTAGATAAATAAACTTGAGATAAAGATACGACACTAGTAATTGAAATCTAAAAATACCGGTCATTTTCCGATTAGAACGGATGCAAATTTATGAAAGAATCGCGTGAATTCGAAAAATAGGAAACACTGGCCATAGACAACCTATCTTGCGGCATACAGAATAAAAATTTTCAATTCCTTGTCGTGGCGCGTTTAGGAACCACGTTTAAGTTTTGAGCATGTTATGATTTCACGCGTTATTAGGAAGGAATCTCATGTGGCATAGTGTATATGGGCCCACTATGCTTGTTTAAGAAAAGAGTATGGCGTGTCTTAAGTATATTTTGTCATAGAAATCTGCCAAGAAGACATGCCATTTTTGCTTAAGTGCAATTATTCGACCCAGATTAGCACGTCAGCACGTATAACAGCATTTTTAAGAGTAACTGAAACTTTCTTGTCCGCGCTGATGTTGTTAGCGCCATTCACGCTGGCAAAAAAGTTTCAAAAGCACTTTTCTCGCATTTACTCTCTTAAAAACAAGTTACTTATAACGAAAAGTTTGTTAGCTATGTTTTTCTGCCATATAAGTACGAAAAACATTCCAAGCGTTGTCCTTTATGAGTAATCTAATTTGGTGTCCAAAACAGATTTTTTAGACTTTTTCTATAGAATATTCTATAGGTAGACATTAACAGTTTCTGGATAATATATCAATAACAAACATTGATACTTTCAAACACTTATATTGATAAGAATTCATCCAAAGAATCTTTGGAATAAGCCCGACCTAGCCGCCCGCAAAAATTCTCTATGCGCAAGATAAGTTTTAATTTTCAAATCTTTAAATTTCGCTCTTAAAACACGGTGTCAATAATTCATTATATTCATAGTGAACGCTATGCTAGTCTAGTTATCATAAATCAGGGTTGACCTTTGCTGCTAATTAGAGATCGTGTCAGATATGCGTGCTGCCCTCTATTAGTCGAAACGCTATTTTTATCATGGTTATTTATTGTTAATTACGAGATTCATTGTCTGTCCGATGCCATTTTATTACGTAATGCGAACAATGTCAGGGTACCTAATGAAACGTTTATGCTTTTCACTCGCTTGATTAGGTCATTCTGAGAAAGGACAGACTTATACCTTTATAGGTACTTACAAAAAGGTATTATATCGAGTCTTCCAGTTAACCTCTAGTCATATTTTCTCATGGTTGAAAAAGCTTGTGACAAGTTTTCAATTATTTACGGGCTGGTTTTCAATTGCATTGACCAATAAAACGTAACTTCACTTAAAGTCCAACAATCTCTATACAAATGAAGAAACAACTAATCATGAGAAATAATAATAAAATATTTTTTTACATAATTAAGTTGTCTATTAAAACTAAAATATTTTTACCAAGTAATATATTTTCCTTCACAATCTTTATTAATCGCTTTTGTCTCAATTCCAGGGTCTTCAGACGCTGATATGCCACCGTCGTTGCTACACTCCATGCAAAACCAAATGCAGAGCAAGGGGGGTTACGAGATGGCGTATGGAGTTAAGGTAACCATCATTCATTAGTTTCCTAACGTTTTAAGATATTGAAAATCACTAAATAAATGTAATTATGTCGCCAAAAGAATTGGTCCTTCCCGAAAAGACCTTCACAAAACGATAGTTTCGTAAATAATAATTGTCAACTCAATTTAAATATTATTGCACAATGATGGCTGATATGGTCCCACTTCTTTAAATACAGATAAATTTTTACATTTAGATAAATAGCATACAATTGTAAAATCAACTTGTTCATAAAATGTCAGTAACTTCCTGGCTGCGCGTAAATCTCTCGTATTTGAAAGTTTTCTTTAGATTTCTACAAACATAAAACTGTTTAAATAACTGAACGATGAACACTTTCATAAGATAGTATAGCTAAATAATTGTTTAAAAAAATATGTTGTAGCTTAAATTAGTAAAGACTTTGAAACGGCAAATTTTTACAAAGGGTACTTTGCGATACCAATATGAGAATACCAAGCCAGTATTACAACTTCTGTTTGTTTAACAATATGCTATGTATTCTTCTGTAACCATACATTTGTGTTGGTTACTTAATATTGTTTTGATTGCGTCATACTAGGTGATTAAAGATCACACTTTTCGACCCACCCCACCTTAATCGCATTTTACATGCTTCCTTTACCATAGCGGCAAGCTTTAATTAATTTAACATGGGCGTGTTCAAGGATAGAGCATTCGCAATAACAGTGGGACATATAATTATTATTTAGTTACGCACTATTAATAATTTCTTACATCAATTCCTAACTGTATTTTTTCTGTTTACAGGTTTATTGAAACAACGTGGTGCGGACGTTTATAAAATATGAGCGAAACAAATGCTTACAGTGTGTTGTTTAAAACAGGCATAATTCACAGTTGCGGACTAAATGAATTAATATTCAGAGGGTTCTGATTTCAGAATTTCATTTGTTTTAATAAAATCAAATGTATGTACTATGTGTACCTGAGGTTCGCATCGTAACACTAGTTTATGATCTAACTAAAGTGTTGATCAACGATGGCGTAGTACAAAGTGAGACGGTTACGCAGATAAATAAATACTTAAGTGTTACAATTATCAATCCTAATTATGAATCGAGTTTATTATACATACCTGATTGTTGGCAAAATCAAGACATGAATTAATAATGAACACCAATTGTAAACCAGAATAATCTTAAATAAAAACCATTTCATTTTGTCATATTTTTTTCCAACATGTGTCTTTTTAAAAAATAAAAAATCTTGATTTATGGTCTTAAAACTGTGAAATATGCTAAAATGATCTAAAAATATTTATTATATTGAATGATGTTAGTTTTAAGTAGATTTTTAAGAACTTTGCTTTTTGTAAATACTTTCTTCGTTTTATGTAAATTCAGTAAAATCAAGTTACCTAATGTTTTTTTCTGTAAGAAAATAGTGTTATTTAAATTTTTCTTCGTTAATTTACTCTAAAAATGAATTTATGTAGACCCAGAACGAATTATCTGGAATCGATCTAGTGCATTCAACTATAAAAATCCTATCCATTGATGCACTCGATTTGATATACGGACATCTTAAGAATTCGGTTTGAAGACTTCATGCAGGTAGACGAATTTATAAAATTGTTTAGTGTTACATTATAACAGGAACATTAGTCCATTTAATGTAATATTGTACTTAGTATAAGAATTCAACTAAAATTAAATATGCGGGTTAGTTTTAGATTTTCTCTTCAATAATCAGAACCTACCCTACATATATAGACCCAACCGAATGATCTTCCAACAATCGTTGCAATCGACTGCAGCTAAAATTCACTGCGCTCTTGCCCTGACAACTGCGCAGCCTCATACATTTTCAATGCGTTTTCGTTTCATAGTCAATTACTACTATAGAAAGTCGAAAAAAATTACTAGAGAGGTTTCAAAAATAGTCTCTTTCTACACAGTCCTATTTTCAAAGCATTGAAAATGGAACATGTAACCAAACCTTTCGTCTTGGCAATTTCACGTTGTGTTCCTTATAGTCAATTTTATTCTCATTTAATTTTATTGTAAACTAAGTTAATAAGTCAACGTGTTTATAGGATTAAGAGTAGGATTGTCTGTTCTTTTAAAATTAAGCTTTTAGAAGTCATCGTGCCCGAACGTTTCGGACAACGAAACGACTAAAAAGTTTAACCGGAGACTGAAAACGGATTTAAAAAATTAAATAAAAGATTGGTAATTTATTTGCATAACATGATTAAGATCTAGCTTCATTCACTTTTACGATGACGATAATCTCGCGTGCCCAACGCGCGATTATTTTCGTAGCGCAATTTTTTAAATTCTCTGTTGTTGATTTCAAAAGTAAATTGCCCAAATCATTAACAATTTAAGGGCTAAACTCGAAGAAACGATGGTAAATATCAAATTATTATTGGTTGCGTTTTCGAGATTAGCCTTCTTATCAAACGCACACTACCAAGGACTGCACACTTTTGTCGTTTTTTAAATAAAATGACAAAGTATTAATATAATTAGATATAAGGAAAATTTATTGTAATCGTATTTGTAATAGCCATCGATGGAATATGGATTTGTTCTCGATAAACATACCTATTGAAAGTTATTTCTTGTTTTATTTCTTCTTCGTACCTTTTCATACGTATATGAAACGAAATTTTTGTTGCTTTGATTTTTTTGCAATCAATCAAGTACGTCTTAAATCTCTCATTATGTATTTAATGTGCGTGAAGTTGACTTGTCTACAAATTTTACTATTTATGTACCTATACGTCTAGCCGTAAAACTAAGCTGAAAGTAAAAATTTTTAAGTATTGAGTACCTAATCATTGCCAGTTACCGAATTACCAGTTACTTACCGGTAATTATTGGGTTCCAACCTAACTATCGAATTCCTCTTTTCAATTCTATAATCGTCCAGAAACCTGAACGATCCTGCCAAAAATAAATAAGAGTACCTATGCGATACAAAAAATCTTCTCACAGCTATAGATCGACTAGGTAATGCTCGTGAATTACTTACTGCATACATTTAAATCTCCCGCCACATAATATCATAGACAAGAAAGGATTGATAGAATAAGGGCCATAGAGAGATAAGGGCACTCTGTACACATGCGACTGTCGCATGTCTACCGTGGGAATCGATGTGAGTTTCCACTAGAGGTCGAACCTTGTAAAATTTTGTATCGTTTTTTTTATAAGAAAATAGGCTTGGCTTACCCTACGGTAATTTGTAGTTTCGGGCTATGACAGTGCCATGCAGATTTAAATATTAGTTAGCGGACACCACTGTTGATCGAATAATCAATTTGGGTATTCCTTTTCGGTAAATTAAAAGATGCAGATTTTAAAAATGGCATTCATTTCATATTATAATTTAAATTGGCAATCCTAATTTTTTCACCCGTGGCCCAAGGAGTCGTTATGTGTTTGTGGTACGAGTTTGTTTATTACAATTTATTCTTCAAAACGTTTGGGCCGGACTTTTCTTAATTTTGTCATTTATTTAACGGCATAATGTTTATAGTAAGGCTTAACCTATTATAATGCGGTTCAAGTAATAGGTATCACCTATTCCTATACAAACCTATTTTATCTGCAATACGTGATGTAATACATTTTTTTTTAATGAATATGTCCAAAAATCGCTCTAAGTATCATAGTTTTCCAGAATTTTGGGAAAGCAGATTACTTATCTAGTCACCGCCAAATTAGCTAAGTAAAATAATTGTCGAAAACAATACCCATGTCGATTATTTTAGTAACATTAGTACCTATCAACTATGTTGGGTTCTAAATGGATGCAATCCTGTCGATACAGTCACTGTTTTAACATTCTTAAACTCATGTGAGTAAAGCAGGTCGCTTAGCCGCGTCTTGTGTTCTAGGGCCTTAAGTTCTCGGTATCTGTCTGACTAAACAACATTCAGTGCGAGTTCTATTGCCTACTGTGAAACTATTGAGTAAAGTCTCAAATTACATTGTCTTGATTCGTGTTAAACAATTGAAGTCGCTACTAATGTAGGTGTTGTGTTCGTGATTGTGTGAAGAACTTTTGATCGATTTACGTACGCGCACGCCCTAATAGCTACTTATTGAGCAAGATTAAAAAGTATTGTAGTAAATAAGATAAAGGTATCTCAATTCTTATTAGAAGGACTTTGTAGTAAAAATGTATCTAGCAATAATAATTTCAATAGTTTTGCTCGTTATTGGGAAATTCTGTTATAAATTCTCATGCGGAATTTGTAATTGCAAAGATAAAATGATCAACCGGGTTGTCGTAATAACCGGCTCGAATACTGGAATCGGTTTCGAAACAGCCGAGGATCTGGCGAAGCGAGGAGCGAAGGTGATACTCGCATGTCGCGATCGAAACCGTGGAACAACCGCTCGAGATAAAATTATCAAATCAACTGGAAATCAAAACGTCATATACAAGCCTTTAGATTTGGCGTCGTTCAAGTCGGTGAGAGCTTTCGTCGACGATATTTTAAAATCAGAGTCGAGATTGGACGTTTTGATCAACAACGCCGGCACGGGTAATGTTGGTAACTTTCTGACAGAAGACAACCTTCCTTTCGAGGCTCAAGTCAACCATTTTTCGCCGTTTCTCCTGACTTTATCAATGTTGCCACTTTTAAAATCTTCAGCACCGAGCCGAATCGTGAACGTCTCTTCGTTAATGCATAGGGTTGGAAAAATAGATTTGGAGAACTTTGACAAACAGGCTCAGACGGCTATCAGCCGCTTGAGAGTTTATTCCAACACCAAACTCGCTAACATTCTGTTCACGAGAAAACTTAGCCAGGTTTTGTCAGGGAGTGGAGTCACGGCCAACTGTCTACACCCGGGTGCGGTTAATACGGAAATATTCCGGGACAAGAACTTTGTCACCAAGTTCCTGATTCGTTTATTCTTCAGGACAGCGAAGGAAGGCGCGCAGACCTCCATACATCTGGCGGTGTCTGAAGAGCTGAAGGAAACGACGGGGAAGTATTTCTGCGATTGTCAAGAATCGGCGCCTGCCTCGCACGCTACGAATGATGACATGGCAGATAAGCTTTGGAAGTTATCAGCGGAAGTGGTGTCCTTTCAGAAAAAAATCGAATAATTGTATACCTTTTCCCATTAAGATAGACATCCTTTCCCTGGTTAGCATCCACTAAGTCACATTTTAGTTGTTTTTTTAAAGGACAGCCTTATTGATGAAACATTTATGTGTATATCTAGGTGCATGGGTAGGTAGTTGTCTAGAGTGTATGCTACTCTTTGATTTATAAAACACCGATTAAATACCTTGTTTTATTTTATCTTTATCTAAAAACATAAAAATGTGTAGATATTTTCTAGGACACATCGCCTTGACCTGTGAAGTTATTACAAGATCATCGAAAAAAAAAAAAAATGGGTTGCGTGCGATAACCTCCCTGTAATACGTAGGTGACTTCAGAAACATTGTTGAATTATCGTCAGGTTACAAACCGATCTGCCATACAGAAAATAACATAGTGGACGGGGATAATAAAGTACCAAATTCAACCGCAACAATATAGTTTGCGGTAAAAACAATATCAACCGGCTAATGACGATCTTTTAGCTTTATGTCCTCTGGTTTAATTACCGTGATAAAATAAATCACTTCTCGAGCTAGATTGTAAAAATGTAAAGAGTCCTTCCGAGCAGGCAACGCATAGAAATGCCCCAGTTGCAGACGTCAACCGCTTTTCATCGGGAATACAATACATAATCATGCATGTATAGGTTGGCCTATCATTCAGTAGGTAAATAAACGTTTTATACTAATTACCTTAGACTGATTAAGTAGGCAACGTAATCTAAGCTAATTAAGAGTGTTTTGATAAACGGATTTATTTGATGTTAAAGATGTCATGTCTAAGTGAAAGATTGCAATTAAAAAATGTCAGTAAGAGACGCTCGAGTTGCCTACGCTTAGCGCAGCCGAGCATACACAGTTGGTGCTTTAGTCACTAAACTTTAATGACTAAACCACAAATTCCTATAGACCAAATCAACCTTAAGTTGAACCAAAATTTACGGAAGTCAAGAAACTAAATAGTAGTACCTAATAGGAAGTAAACAGTTAAGTACGTGGTATAGTCGTAATAATATCCTAAAAAGTAAAGAAACTATTGTAATTTATATGTTTATTTAGATAACAAAACAATTTCAATAAAATCGTTCAAAAACATTAATAAAACATTCAAAATAGGTTGCATTGCTTATTTTGAGGGATTATGCCATTATTTTGTGTTACCGAATTTGATGTGCTCATTCGATTTACAAATAATTTATTTGTAATTTTCAGTTACGCTTAACAGTTTACCTTTTCCTATGCCTGTGCTCAGAACGGGCCGCGCTGGGTTTCGAAGATTTTCCTTTGTATCTCGTTTCATCTGTAATTTGAACATTCATTTCAAGAAAACTAGTTTGGTAAATTCACTGAAATTATTTATTCAGAGGTATTTTAAACGACCCAACCCCAACAATGCACCTACCTGCAGATAGCTTGCTAGTGGGATTAAAGTAGGCTCTGATAGTTTTATACAAGGTGCCCCAGAAATGTATACTTACCCGAAATGAGGTGATGCTGCCCATGTTGTTTGAAATCGGAGTATGTATCAAATACTTTGATTTATCGACTTTACAGCTGATTGTTACCATTATTTTCTTCAATAAAAATCCAAAATATCGTTGTTATTATACATAGCTAACAACTTTTTGTTTTAGACGGCAAGAAGTTTTTACTTATCAGTAGAATAACCGCCATGACTTTAGGGTTAGTATCCATATTCTGGAATACCCTTTAAAGGTACCTCTTGAGTCTTTGTGTCGGTGTCTGGTGTCTCTGTCGCGCGAGCCGTGCGACTCGGGCGAGGAGCGTCGCCGCGGCGAGTCCTGCTCGCCACCCCACCACCAAGCCGGAGGAGCCGATGCGCGCCCGCGCAGCACCGAGCCGGGAGGACACGGGTAGCTACCGGCGCTGGGCGGGGGACCCATCTGGAAGTTTCGAATATAAAAATAAATTGAATACAAACCATTTAAAAAATCAAACACGCTAGGCCTCGGGGTTCCTCAGTACCACTTGCACACCCAGACCTCTCTCGATGAAATGTATGATCATTGATCAACAATCGCTCAGTTATTAACACATGCAAGGTTAGTGCACGTGAACGGTGCCGTTATATGAGTGAGGGAATAAGACCATTTCATTTGAATTAGCGCTAGAGCGTGATGGCATGTTTTCACGCGCTCCGTCCGTTGGCAGTTTGAGCCGAGTCGTCGCGTCGTCCAGTTTTAAACTCCGAAGAAAAGGTCGGACAGTAGAGAATGGCTAGTATCTGCAGTTCCCGTGTTCGGATAGTCACGTTGGTGCTGTCCGATTAAAAGTCGGAGCACGAACGGGTGGCTCTTGTCACTGACCTGTGGATAGGAGGGCGGGATGCGGTACTGCGGCGCGGGCATGGAGCCTTCGCCCTCCGCGCACACGAGCGGAGGCGCCGGCATGCGCGTTGGGCTCTCGGGCGTCGCCAACTATAAAGTTATATTTAGGTTGCATTATCAAAAAAAATCTATAGGATTCGTTTTTAAAACATACAAATAAAAAGACTACGCAATTGAGGGGTGATTCGAGATATTTAGATGTTTGTAGCTAATAATCTTCATAACGGCTGCACAAATTTGGATGAAATTGATGTATACATCAATTCATGTCCTACTTTGCTACTTTTATAATAATTTAATTTATTTCGGATAACATGATCCATATGCGTTAGTAAATACTTAGGTTATGTGAGACATAAAACAAATATATAATTTAACCCTGAGCCATCGGGGTGATGTTGGAACAAGTAACTTATAAGCCCATTCAATCAACCAATTAATTAATGAATTAACCAACCAATCAACCAAACTCATTCCACCATCGCTCGAACACAATGTTTATAGAAAGGACTATGCCATTTATTGGCCGCCCTGTTCATGATAGTGTCGGTGGTCCCACGCACTCTGCTTATTATCGAGGCAACTCTCTTGCGCACGCAGGCGGCGAATCCGCCAACTCGACTTTCCGCTAACATGCCGGAGAAAACTACTTAGGATAGATACCTTTTTCTTGAGAGTGTTGAAGTCGTTGCTCATATCTCTGTACCGCTGCAAACATTCTTGCCACATGCTAGCCATTTCCGCCATCTCAGAACGCTGCTTATTTATTTCCTCCTATATTGTATATAGATAATATCATGATAGGTAGCGAAAAGTTACCAACGTAGGTAATAAGTTTGCTAAAATGTAGGGTAAACTTTAGTCCTACATAAAACGTGAGAGCAAAGTAGTTTCGACACGTATAGGGCTTTATGGCGTATACGATAGTAGTATGTTCAGTTCAGTGTTCTAGAGCTTGTAGGTCTTCTAACCCGAAAGCGGGTGATATTGCCCACCAAGCAAACATAATCGAATTCCTACTTAATGTATTTATCAAAAAACGTTTTTGTAACTTTTAGACATCTCGCAGAATAATATTAAAATGACAAGATATTTGACATCCAGATTAGATTTATATCGACAACAGGTAATTTTCACTACTATTCTCTTCGATAAAAATAGCTAAAAAAGTATTTTAAACACGTGTAGAATAATTCCCTTTCGGGATAAGTGTAAATTTTCTGGGACACCTGTATACGATGTATAAAACATGGAACAGTTTCTCACCATAAGTCTGGCGTCAGTATCGCCAACGTCCCGTGCAACAGTTTCGTATCTCCGCATACACTCTCGCCACAGTCTTAGCTGTGCAGCCGCTGATTCGCGCACATTCTCGGCATTCTCCTGAAGAGTGAATACTTAGAAATTTAAATCTGTAAAATCCGAGCGAATTTGCTTGTATTTTTTGTAGTAATAAGTACAACCAGTTGAACTACTCAGTAGTAAGTACTTCTGATCCGGAGGTATATTTTATTAGCAAAGAGGTAAGTATAGGTACCTAAAATTGCATTAAATATTATGATATTTCGATTAGGTACGCATACGTAATCATGTTAATTATTAATCATTCCTTATTTCCAGGAGTAATCTTTCATTGTTTCTGAAAGTTCCTCCTAAAAGTTATTTAGCTTTAGAAATTTAATGATTGAGATCAGAGATTGTAGCTTAGTTTTTATAAATGTTTGTGTGAAACCGGAACTTTACAAATATTTGTTTTCTATTCATCGGAATGATGGGCCTAGATAAAATTTAATCCTTTAAGAGTGCTGCCTAACAACTCTAAGACGCGAGGCGATTGATGATTACTTCTATAGCGACTGGAGCAATAACGTATTGATCATGATCAGCAGAGTATCTCACATTCATAGCTTTGTCCTTGTCTTGCGCTTGAGAGACGCCTTTGAAACACCGCATAAGTTCCTTCCAGAGTTTCATCATCTTGTCCATAGCCTCTCGCTGTTCTGTTATTTCTTGCTGAAAATTCCAAGAGTCACTAAGCATGCTGAGATGAAATGCACTACCAATAACATACATATCTACTTGTTGATGCAAATGATTTATCTAATTATACCACGCATTACGTCCCATCTTATCCTACTTACGACTCTCACCAACTTAAAGCAAGCCCGAGGGTTTAGACGAAGTAACATAATATTTAGCGATGGCGATGTCGCTATTACAGAAGTGCAAAAATATAAGACTGATGTCAGTTTACCTACGTAAAGTATTGTAATATCGAAATGTTACTTGGTCACATTTCGATAGCTGTTAAAGTAACATTCTGTGTATAGTGACCAAAAATGGATGGCATCGACATGCAAGCTGATTTAGTGGGTATTCTGCCCTTTTCAGGGCAGCGAGTCCTACATAATTCCGGTCTCCCCGGACCGAATGTATTCGTAAATGAATCTCCCCTCCGAAAACAAAAAGAAAAAAAAGGTAGGTTATAGGTAGGAAACTTCCAATAGCTTCATCATCTCAGTCCGAAATCACTCACTGTTGGGTATATGCCTCATTCCTCTTCTGCCAGCCTCCTCTGTCTTGTGCGTCTCACGTCCAAAAGCTTAGTCATTTATTTTACTTTTCTATTAGCGAAATCGTTAATAGCTAGTCAATAGGGATTTGTCAGGGATCAGCTTTTATAAAGGCCGCAATACTTTATCTGATCCCTGGTGAACAGTATGAATGCCCTAACAAAGCTCATGTACATGTCTGTAAGATCTTTACAAAATGTATATGAAATGAATAAATAAATATAAAATAAAAATCATTGTGACAGCTGTGGCATAAAGTTGGTAACGTTTACCTTCACAACCTTCAAATAGTTGCTCCGTCCACTAACAGTGCTCGTCTCACCATCCGCCACGCTCAATCCCGAATCTCTTTCCCGTTCAGAAAATCTATCCCGTTCCCTGAACTCCTCATCACGGGACACTATAGAATTACGATCGCAACGCTCCAGGTTCCGCCTTGAACGTGCTTTCCCTGCGGTATTCCTATCCAGTATCTCTCTAGGTTTCTCGTAATATTTATCATCATAGCGCTTATCTTTAGTATCGCTTCTAGTAGTGCGCCTGAGCCGTTCTTCCTCGAAACTGTCCTTGTGAACATCGAAGCTTCTGCTAGTTTTCTGTTCACAATATCGCCGTCTATCGTCTTCGTACCTTCTCCGGTCAATTCTATCGTAGTCACGGTAATCTGACGGGCGGTCACTGAAGTGGTTTATGAAGGTTCTGGTGGGGACGACTTCGGGCGGGTACTCTCGATATCTGTCGTCTTCTTGGCGTCTATTGATGTCCATTTTGCTGGCGTATTTAGACGCCTGTTTCTCGTAGCAACGGCAGTCTTGCCTGATGTGTTCGCGGCTTCGTTGCTTTTGGCAGTTCTCTTGGCTACGAACTCTGGGTGTGTCGTTTTCGTGAGATCTCTGCCTCACTACATGCCGTTCTTCGTGCATGTCATTGCGCGATGCCACTTCGCACTGCAAGGATTTGTGGCTTTGAGTTCTCGGCTGAAACAGATTGCGTTAGATTTTTACTCCAACAGTATGACAACCGATATAGTTAGATATTACTGGCGTAAGAATAAGTACTAACTAAGATGTTGGAATGCTGTGCAGTTTTGTCGTTCATCTGTGCGCAGAGCTTCGCAAAGGTTTCAAGAAGAACGTTCTGATCGATCGCAGGCGATGCCGGCTGTTCTTTCAAATGCCTGTTTGTAGGTATACATAACATTTTACTTTCAATCCCAAATAATAGGTTGGCTATGTATATTGTGTAATAAGTGGATGCTCACTCACATACCCTAAAGCACACTTCCTGTAGATAGCCTCATGACTATTACATACCACGACCCCCCCCTGAGACGCAGAAGGTTGCGGGTTCGATTCCTGCTACGGAACAAATTTTTGTATATTTAGCAAATGTATGTCTCGGGTCTGGGTGTTTTCTATGTATTTACAAAAAAAGTATATAAGTAGTATATCAGTAATGTAGTTCCTTTATACAAGCTCTGCTTAGTTTGGGGCTAGAAGATGTTGTGTGAAAAACGTACATTATTATTATTATTATTATACCAATCATTAATCAATGCTTGGCAGTCGGCATACCATAAGTCGAAAAGAAAGGTTCAAAGTCAAGTCAAAGTCAAAATTCATTTATTAATTAAAATCACAAGGCTCACTTTGAAATGTCGGTTTTATCTACTGCCTGTTCCTCCGCGACCAAGCCAGGAAGAAAAGGCAAGAAAACAAGGCTGGTTAATCTTTTTAATAATCCTTTTACAAAACGAGTTGAAGCATTCCCAATCCCAAGAGTTTTTATGATCTTAATAATCAGATATTTTATAGTATGGCTTTTTATAATTACGTTTTAAAATTTATCAATTGTAAAATTTTGATCTCTTGGGAGTTTGTTATAAAAGCGTACACCTTGCCCTTTATACGATTTACTAACTTCTCTACAAGTGGCAACAGCGATTTTATCTTCATTTCTGGTATAAAAATTGTGAATACCGCTTTTTTTCTTAAACATATTAATATTTGTATGAACATACATCAGATTTTCATAGATGTATTGCTTGTGTGCTTACTTCTCCCGGTCTCTAGACACATTGTGATGCCTACGATGTCTATGGCGACGGTCATGCGTTTCCGAAGCATCACGGTCGCGGCTGTCGCGCCTTTCTTCGTGACGGCGACTGTGGCTGTGGCGATGTCTACAAAACAGTTACAATTATATAAAACACTATACATTTTGAAACCATCAAGAAATATTTTGAGTCTCGCGCTGTGTAGATGTTAAATCATCATTATTTCAGCTCAATGCTGCATGGCTAGACCTCATTATTTCCTTGTGACATGTTTGTGATCGAAATATGACGCTAAAATATATCACAGAGTCTGGTTCATAAAACAAAAACATGCTTACTTCTTTTTGTCTCTCTTGATGGCCTCTTCCAGAAAAGCATAAATGAAGGAATCCTGTTCTTGTGGGATAGATTCAGCTTCCTAAAACGAGATTGATCTGTTTATCCTAGTGAGGTAAATTAAGTACCTATTCATAAAATTTGACCAAAACTGAGATAATTGTAACCAAGTTTCATATTCAAAAAAAATATAATGTATCAATCAACTGCATTAAAATTACGTTATAATTGTTAAGTTATAATTCTTAATTATTCTTATTAGTGTCTGAAATAAATGACCTAGTTATTATACATTGGGAATATTTTACCTGTGGCGGCGTTACCGAGCGTGGAGTAGAGGCCATTCCTGCCTTCAGAGCAAGTGATATGCCTTCTCTCCTGAAAAATGTACTTGACATTTGTTTTTTTTTTACATTTATTCTATACTAGCCTCTTCCCACGGCTTCGCCCGCGTGGTACACGAGTAAAAGGTACCTTATGTGTTATTCTGATGTATAAATTTACAGTAAATTTTCATCAACATCCGTTAGTAGTTGTTGTGTGAAAGAGTAACAAAAATCCATCCTCACAAAATTTCGAGTTTATAATAGTAGTAGGATGTACCTACTGGTACTACTACTGTACAATAGATCGGTAACAGGTCCAAAGTTTTATCAGATAGTATAGGCCTCGATGCCTATAAGTAGTAGGTAAATAGTATTCTTTGGTATTTAACTTCAAGTATGTTATGTTACCTACGACGATAACTCCGTGCGTGTTCCTACTTGCATTATTTCTTATTTGTTGTGTATATAGGTAATGAGCGAAGTGTAATATATGAAACTTTATTAAAGTCAAAACATCGAGCACACAACACGGGATTACGTGCTTCCCTATGCGATGAATCAAAACGATAACAAAAAAAATGCAGTATTATCAGCTACGCCATTTCAAATTTTATCATCTACGAGAATCTATTGGATCTCTCTGTGACACGTCCACAACCATCTAAAAACCATCGATTTGATATTTGTATAAAAAAAAACCGCATTACAATAAAATTGTTTAAGCCGTTTTAGATTCAATTGATAACAGATAAACAAACATACACGAACAAGCAACCTCTATCTCAACACATATATCTAACAGATTCTTACGTCATGGGTAAAAAATTGTAATTATCATACACATACTGTTGATGCCTGTAGCGATGAGGCGACCTTGAAGCCCGATGCCCTTCATGCGGCGATCGGGACTTTGAACAACTGCTTTCCCTCTTCCTAAATAACGTAGCATACTGTAATTAGCTGTAGAATATTTCTAGAGCAGCGATGGGTAGGGGAGAGTGGGGGAAACGCGAACGCGGGGTAATCCCGAATCCAATGGTTCTAATGTGTTGGAAAGAAATAGCAATATTTTACTTGCCGCCATTTCGGAGATCACGCCACCACTAGTGCCAGTCAACAACACGGGAGACGCGGACGCACGTACTTGTCAAGGTATGCATTTTTCAATATTTTGCAGGTTTTTGATGTAATTTTTTTGGTAAATTCAAGTTGGTGTTGCTTTGTTTCTATCTACAATAGTAATTTAACTTTTACGTAGTGGAATACTCACATATTAATGAGCTAAATGACAATGACGCAATCGGCAAAAGAATTATAACCTAATTTTTTTTTTCTATTTCATTGTTTTCAATCCTGCGGGGTAAAGGCGAAAAAGAGCTAAAGCAGAAGAAATCAAGAAAAAAACAGAAAAAATGCCAAAAAAAGGATCTCAAATAAAAAGACTGGAGTTTAGTGATACGGAACCTTTAAAGAAAAAGTACAGTCAACATCGTTGGGTTATAAATGTGATCACTGCCGTTATTAATGTTAGTACGTAATTACCCCACTTGGTGTTCGTGTTTACCCGACTAATGTTGGGTAAAGCCGAACACTAAGGGGTTTTTTTTTCTTTCATATTGTTACACTTTATTAAAAAATATAAATGTTGATTAGTGATTTCGTTAGACAGATAAGTAAACTTTATAATTAAACAATAAAGAAACTCTGTGATCAAATTCCACTGATTTATTTAAGTTTTCCCTTAGGTGTTCGTATTTCCCCCACTTTCCCCTAATACCATGGAATGCTAAATACTAGCAAAATATGGGTATGTACCCAGTTTAGGTAATGTTTGGAGGTGTCTCTGATTACTCCCAACTTGGTATCCATACCGCACATAAAATAGATAATTATGAAGATCTGTCCATAATAACAATCATAATGCAGTTGTAAGCATGCTTTATTTGTTTATCAATTTCACATCTATGCTAGGTAGATCGGGAAAAGACATACGCTCTGTAAAAGCTTACTTATTGATATGTATTATGATATTATCATTCGGATACTTATGTGGGACAAAATCTGTACCTACCTGTTAGCGTCGCCATCAGGTTGTCCATCTGGTGCCGTCGGCAAATCCTGGAGACTCGCTTTCCCAGATGTTACACGCCCTGGGTTTAGTTGGCATCCCTGAGGAACATTAAAATACCTACACTGCAATTTTGCTGGAATCGACCAGACATTGTGTATGAATTGGCTTTCCTTCTTTATCATCATCATCATAATCATCTATACAGGTTGGACCAAACAGCAACGTCAAACGAAAATAACGTCATTGTTCGGTCCACTCTAAATCGTATAGAAATCTTATTAATTATCCACCCACTGACTTACGCAATCTTTATGATGTCATGGGTCAATCGGGAAAGGAGCTTTCTTATACTGCTTCGTCTGATTCGTGGTCGCCATTCGAGAACCATTCCAAACGGATGTCACGTCGGATTATTCCGGAAAAACCCCTCGGACGTCCCCCACGTGGAGGGGACGTCGACGTACTGTGTGGTATCGGTGAGTGAGAAACCAATCCAAAGAAATGTAATGACGTAGTTAATAGGGGAGGAGTCACCTTTGAACAGGGGCACCTTAGAGCAAACGAGTTCACGTTGTAAGTTTTAATGCAAAAGTAGCAAAAAATAGATTTACAACACGGCAGCTCACCGACCCTGTCATTAGTAGCGTCTGTGTGCGACCGCGAAAACAAGTTGTAAGGTTATTGATGGAAAATTTGGACAGATTGGTAAGTGGAACATTGCTCACCGTATGGGTTATTTCTTTGTTAAAAAGGGTAGCTTTAAAAATTTGAGTTACTAAAATGCGAATGACTAAATCATTAGGATATTAAGTATTGTTTTAATTGATTTAAGTGGCCGATTAATATATCTAACTACAACAGCAGAAATAACTAAATTATTTTTAACTATTAAATTGGTTATTGTTCACCAATTCAGATTTTACAGGCACGGATGTTAAAAAATGTTCAAAGGTGCCTTGTCTCCTTCTCCCCTACAGTAGTTATTCTCATAATATTAAAATCAGATCTACTTACGCTGATAGAGTCATCCGTAGCCACAGAATTGGTATCATCAAGCTCTTTCTTTCTTGTCCTCTTCTGTTTAGATCCGTCGAAAACTTTGTACAATTTTTTACTATCACTTGACTGACACTCCATCGAACGTATTCGAAGGGTTCACTGGGCATGTATTATAAACTACGATTTAATCACGGGCATTACTATCAAAATGTGTTCAAATATATTTACAATACAAAAAAATAATTTATCAATTTTATTTACCAAACATTGACGGATTATGCAAGATGACAGCTGTTGAAAGAAGTTGAAAAAAGAATTAGACTTTTTGAAACGTAACTTGCTGCCAGAATGATAATTATGCACATAAAACCTCTGCCAGAGGTTATGTATGTGATGAGTCAAGAAGGCTGTATATCATCAGTCTTTTTGACCAACTTGTATAGCGACCACAGTGATAGCAGTCTCAGAAATAAAGGTACCAGTTTGTTGGAGTATGAGCCTTCCATTCTAATCTTAAGTATCCTAGATGTTTTGAGAGACCTCCCTAAACCTGCTTAAAATTTTGGGCTTCAATAGAAAAATAAAATGGACGGGGTCTATCATGTTTTGTGGAAAAAAACGTAAATGCCAATTGATAAAAAAAATAAAGATCAGATTCAATTTCAATATATTATAGATTATTGTAATAATTCACATTAAACTTAATTTAAAACTTATAACCCACATAAGCTCCTCACACTCTCAACTACGGTCCTCTTATAGATACGCGCTAAAGGTACTTGGTATAAAATCTCCATCATAAAACCAATAAACAGATTCAAGTCCCATTTTTATTATAAAAATCAAAATTACGAGATAGTATAATACAATCATTTTTTGTCAATCGAACAATAGAAATCGATTTTAGCACATCGATATCCTCGTAAATAAAACATCGTGGACATAAATAACAGAATCGATCCGCACAGTCTGTCGATCGGGACGCAGGACCGGATCGCTGCGTCGTTACACTATATTTACACTTACTCCTGCGTACCCCGGGGTACCACTAGCACTTAGCACAGCACTGCACTGCACTGAGGGAAGGCGCGTCTCACGGTAAAGTTCACAGCGTCCGTTCACTCTAGTTCTGCGGGTAGAGGCGAGTCCGCGCTCTGCGTGCAGTGGAACAGCACATCCGCCAGCTCGTGCGCCACCTTCTGGTCAAGGATCTGCGACATGACGAGCGAGAGCAGCCGTCGCTCGTGCCGGCGGATCAGCGGCCGGTTCTCAGGGCGCTCCGCGAGCCGCAGCAGCGTTGCGGCCGCGCGCCGCAGCATGTCCAGCGAGGTGCCCATCGCGTCGGGGTTGTCGCGCAACGCCGCCACGCCATGCTGGTTCGCCACACCCAGCGCCGCGTGCTCGGCGCGCTCGATGAACGCGACGAGCGCGGCTACGGCGGGAGCGTGCGCGGCTACCTCGCGCGCCGCGCCCCCTCCCCCGCCCGCGCCTGCTAAGTAGTGCAGCAGGTTCACCGCAAACTCACGCACCACTGGCCGCTCGGGGCGGCACAGGTCGCGCGCCAGCCCCGCGCACAACGCCGCGATGCGCGACCGCGGCGGCGTCGCCACCACCAGGTCCACGTTCGCGTCCTGCACGCACAGCTTGCAGAGCGCCTCGAGCGCGAGCCGCCGCGGCGAGAGTGGCGACGTGGCGGCGGCGGCGGGCGGAGCATCCCCCGCTACAGCCGCGGGGCACACCGCCCAGTGCAGCAGCCCGTCGAGCAGCGGCCGCGCTACCGCCTCCGGCTGGTGCTGCAGATCGAGCCCGCCCGCGATGTTCGCGCAGCACACGAGCGCGTCCTCGCGCAGCGCCGCCAGCGTGTCCCACCACCACTCGGCGGCGCCCTTCAGGCTGGAGCAGCAGGCGGCGGCGTCAGCGTCGTCTCGCGCCGCTCGCTCGTACGCCCGCGCTCGGGCAGCGCGCGGCGCGTGTTCGTGCTGCAGCAGCAGCAGCTTGCCAGCGAGCGCGAGGAAGGCGGGCGAGCGCGAGAACTCGCTCTCATTGCCGGGCACGAAGGTGAGCCCGCGCAGGATGTTAGAGAGTGCGATGCAGCGGCGCGCGAGCGAGTCGCGCGTTTCATCCACGAGATTGAGGCTGGGCTCATCGCGCGTGTAGCATTCATCCTCGTAGTCCTCCATGCGTCGTCGGCGCAGCACGCCCGCGGGGTCGCGCACCTGCAGCGTCGGCGCGCGCCTCTCCGGCTCCAGGTCCATGGGCTCCGCTTCGAGGTTGTCGGTGTCGGTCGGCGGCGGCGGCGCCTCGGGCGGTGATCGCGGCGGCGTCGCGGTGGGCGGCGAGCGCGCCGGCTCTGCGACGGCGGCGGGCGTCGCAGGGGTGTCGGGTGCTGGTGTGCACTGGGTAGGCGCGGGCGCGGGTACAGGGGTGGGCGCAAGCGGGGATGGCGCGCGCGTCCCACGCAGCACGCGACAGAACGGTAGGTGCAGCGTGTCGGTGCGCAGCGCGGTGACGGCGTGCTCGAGCGCGGGCGCGTCGCCAGCGAAGAGCGCGGCGTCGTCCCGCTCATCGTCTGGCTCGGGCTGCAGGTGCGCTGGCGGCTGATCCTCCGCCTTCTGCGTGACGGGGTGCCGGCGACGCGACTGCATCGTGTAGTTTTCGCCGGAGAGCAGGCGCACGGAGCGCGCGGGTTCGGCGGGAGGCGCGCGACGACGCGGCGTTGCTGGTGGCGGAGGGGATGCGGGCGCCGCGTACCACGGACCCTCGTCACCGGCGGGCGCGTCAAACACGTCCGCCAGCGCGCGCTGAAAGTGCTCCAATAACAAGTCGAGTAGTCCGGGCATGTGCTGCAACCCGAAGTATCCTGAAACAAAGAAACGAAACACATAAGCGACTAATACGAATCAAATGCTAATTTCTAATATAAACACTTATTTTCACAGGCTTGGTTTTAATTTAATGATACTGTTAGTTTAGGTTACCTATGCAGTTATCGTCGAAGAGCAGAATGTTGAGTATGTCGAGCGCCCAGCAGGTCTCGGCCAGTAGGCCTGACTTGAGCGCCATGACGATGCGCCAGGCGTCCACGGGCGCGACGTCGGCTCGTGTCAGTCGACGTCGCTTCTCGGCGGCCGGCACGGCGCCTTCTATGCACTCCACGGGGAATGTAAGTTCTCGTTTTAGGGCGCCCGGACCCACAACGCCACTGCCCACCTGAAAATAATAATCATCTTTCAGAAATTTCTCCTCGTTTAGTACTAATCCTGTTAATGGTTCACCGACGAGTTCGAGACGAAGCGTACTCACGCCCATATTTACTGTTTGTTTAGCGTCACAGTCTAGTGAGCCTGGATGACCGATTAAAAGTGTTTGGCACGAAAAAAGCAGGCTTAAAATGGACAAAATTATTTCTTAGTGTTATTTAGAGACATCTGCAACTGAAACACAGCAATGCAAGCATCACTGCTTGTTGGCAGAAATATATATGGCGGTAGTACTTCCCCGGACGATTAACTTATGGACTGCTTGAATGCATATCATCACTACGACATCTATGTTGGTAGACAAAATATCATTTTTTTTTTCTGAATAGACTAACTTTAATTCTGCAGGGCCTTGGTCAGCGTCACCGGACTACGGCGAGTGCAGAAGGCGCTCAGCTTGTAAAAAGTAAGGATGGGGCAACTAGCACAAGGGCACCACTTAGGTACTGACTTCGGCTTGGGCCGTTACCAGGGACAAAATACCTCAAAATCAAAAGTTTGTATAAGCACCGACCAGAACGCTTCGATAGCCCGTTCTAGCTTATGGTCAAATTTAATAACGACATCTAGTTATAAAAACAACAACTAAAACCCCCTAAATCTGCCCAACAGTTGGTGATCCCGACGACAATCGTGGTGAGCCAAAGCAGTATAATGATAGGTCACCTGCGGCTGGTAGGGCTGGTGCGTCCAGGCTGGAGGTGGCTGCGTGCCGGGCGGCGGGCGCCAGGGCGCAGCGGGCGCCGGCTGCTGCGCGCGCGGGAAGCCGCCGCCCCAGCCAGCCGGGAACCGCGCGCCGGGGCTGCCTGCGCCCGCCGCGCCCCCCGCGTAACCCTCACCCTTCGCGAAGTCGGGGTGCCGCCGCGGGGAACCCACAGCGCCTGGCCCCGGACCCACGGGCGCTCCTGGACCAGGAGGCTTGCCGCCGTACTGTGGAATTTAACATGTTCTCGCGTATCGCTCTATACCTGATCCTTGTTTCCACTTTGATGCTGTTTCCTTGCATTTGAGGCGACTTTTGGTTATAAGTAATTCGGTACCTGTCCATGCTGTTATGCCGCGTAACGACTACACGCAGCAATTCTTCAAAAATTGGCTCGCAAGCTAGCCGTGCGATATCGATACCTGTCTGTCGTGCAAGCCAACACGAGTGCTGCCGCAACCCTAGCCGATCTTTTATCGCTTTTTTAACACGCAACAAAGGAACGTCAGTATTGCCTCACGCGCAGTGGGGATGGAGTTTTCATTATTGTGTTCGCTCTGAACTAAAAACTACAGTAAGATGGCCGCGCGTTGTCGATACGCAGCTGAATTCTTTCAGAAAAAACATTTACTTGTTTTGTAAATAACCGCAAAAGTTTATACCCATTAATCAAAAGTCGTCTGTGTAACAGTAGGAATGTTAGCTTCCAAAGTGAAAATACATCGACTTGACTGCATTTATTTCCCTTAGTGTAGGTTAACACTTTAAAAACCAAATAATTATTGTATTTATTTGTTTAATTACGCACACTGTGCACACTGGCAACAGAGCATAATATGAAAAGAAACTGCATGAACGAATCAAGAGCACAATGCAGGCACGTCGATTTGCAACGAGGATCGACATAAAGTGATGCTTCTGTTACACTGGCCGTGCACCCAAGATTACGATAATGATTTTTTTCAACAAAAATCGGTCCAATGAATCGCAGTGTTTAATTAAATTGTATTTTATGTGAATCGAGACATTGAACCGAAACGTGTCGCAATATAAACAAAGCGACGGTTTTGTTAACCTTATAGCTAAGCTTACGATGAACTGTGAGAATTTAAAAATGCATGCACATGATTTAGTGACTATTTATCATAAAGCCACCACCACACACTCTTAACCTTTACTTCCACGTTTTGATTAAAGTTGTTAAATTTTGAAGAGGTTTCATGACGTAGTTTTGTCTTGACCATCGTCCGTACAGTTTTATTCGTTCAAATCGATGAATTTCAAAGCCAATTAATCACACCGCAAGCCAAAAATTTTGTTAACAAAATAGAAGAAATTAAATTAACAGTGATAGCTTGTAATTCCGTCAGGCGAGTGATTATTATTCAAAATAAAAATTAAATGATGCCAAAACCACGGATGATATGCCCTTGAATCAATGATCGTCGCGATTGAATCCTCGTTTATTAGCAGGCGACAGCCGATAAAGAAGAAACTTATAGCAGAATCGTATCTGAAAATGTAAACGGTTTTGTTCCTTTGAACAGGTGAAAGTGGATGGTAAGATCGGACTAAATTGTGCGCAATAGAAAAACACTGGGGTTTCTTTGATATAGCTCAAGAATAACTAGCTATTCGTTCACAACATAACAACATGTAGATTTTGCCGATAAAATTAAATTTTCCCTCGGCAGGTGGATCTATGTGTAGTGCGTGTGAGAAAGCATTCAGCAAATTCGAGATACGATCCGCATTCGCGTCGATAATCACGTGTGGGCAGTACAGTAGAACTCGAGTCCATATTGTGTGCGTGGGTGTGAGTATGAGGGTATTGCCAATCGATGGGAAGCGGTGTGGAGTGCGTGGTACAAACGGGGCGTCCGTACGTAGGGTCTGGGGTTGGGCGGCAGCGGCGCGACCAGCTGCCGAGCAAGTTGCGAGCTCATAAGGTTACTGACACTCGGCGCCCCCGACATCTACACACCAACAGATATACCGTTTCGCTGAAGATACTCATTTCATACGCCTGTGTGGCGTTCAGCGGATTATCTTTAGTCGGCTTATCGTTTGCGAGCTTCGGATCACTGCGATTATGACAAACGACGAGCGTGTCGTCTTCCGAAGTGATTCAAACTTCACCATTAGAAACTACTAAGTAAAATCCTTACATATAGAATAGGTATGTCCACAACCATAGTGACGCATTCACTTTAAACTTGCCGCTTCATTTAAGGCATGCATCTAGCGCTATCACCATCTCACCCACTGCTGGATAAGGCCTCTTTTATTTTCTGCCGACCACTTCTGTCAACAGCGCATGCTATAAGACACGCCTAAAAAACTAGGGAAGCCTTTAGCGCACATCGATCCGGGTCATTTATTTGACAAAGTTATAAGAAAATGAAGTTTTCTCATGTCGCAAATCAACATGAAAAAAAAAGGCAATCGGGATGTACCGCAGCGAATGGGCATTCAACAATTCATGTCGGTTTATTTTGTATATTCGTTTCAACTTAGATTTTTTTTTTACAGGATATCCTTAATGCAAAATGAATCAAAAGTTGATACAGGCAAGTCAAATATTAAAGCGGCAAGTCATATATTAAACGATGTGGACACCCCTATAAATTAAATTGTAGGATTTTTTTACATTGTCTTAAGACCCGTAACTTAAAGTTAATTTTTAAATGTCATAAATTAAATAAATTATCTAAGTCTAAACGCACTTTCTAGCTTTCAGAATTGTTCACCTTGGTGAATAACATTCAAGCACTTGAGTTCAAACGAAAGCAAGACATACACAATGTTCCTTGCATTCCAAACATGCAGGCATTCTATGGGTTCTCACTTAAATCATTCCAATTTAGATTCAATCAATATTCGTATCTGTAGATATGAAAATAATTCTCAAAACATTACATCTGTAATGAATTCATTAGCCATTTGACTGCGCGTTACTAAATAATTTACACAGCTAACTTCAGATTGATCACGTTATATCGGCAGTGTACAGTCGCAAGCATCAATATTGAACTAATTTTAATTTTTAAATTTAATTTACTTAATAACTATTTTTTTTAAATCCACGTATTTCCTTGATTTTTCCAAAATAATGCTAATTTTTTCGTGTCCAATTTCTTTATACGATAGTAATAACAATGGCGAACATGGTATTTAAAAATGACATGATGGAATTGAGACAGCACAACCGATAGAACAGAACGGAATAATATTATAGGTGTTTTAAATCCTTATAAAAAATTAAAATTAAACACTTTTCAACAAATAATCACATTGTCTTATTTTATAGTTGTTCCTGACTGCAGACGCTAAAGCGACTTTTTAACCGTGCCTTAAACTATATCGTGAAACGTCGGCTAAAACTATAAAATAAAACAATGCGATTTATTTGAAACGGTTAAATGTGTTTAATTAACAAAGAACATGACAGACAATGTGTAAGTTAGCTGAGTAATGTTAGTTGTGTGTACCTCTATAGGCGGCTGATGCGGCTGCGGCTGTTGGTTGGCGTGCGGCGGCGCGGGGTGGGGCGCAGGATGCGTCGCGGGGTGCGGCGGCGGGTGCGCAGGGTGCGGCGGGTGCGCGGGATGCGGCGCGCGATAGTACTCGGGGTACTGCTGCGCGGGGGGAGGGGTGCCGCCCGGCGCGCCCGCACGGTACCCGCCGCCGTATCCGCCGTACTGGTACTGCTCACCGCCGCCACGGTACCCTCTGTCGAATACAACAACACAACATTACACGTTTGTAACCAGAGAAGTCTAGCTAATGTAGATTTGTTTCGTGACTATTCAATTTTTACCCGCGATGTAAGGAGCCCGTATATACGTATGCAATAAGATAATGTGGATTTGTAAGTTCTAATCGGATTGTAATGCAGTCCACAGTCGCTGCATTGATTCCTTGCGGCCGAAGCACCAAAATGATCGGTAACGAACTGTGCCTTTATTGATTCTGGCCTACACAATTCTTGCACAACAACTCGTTAGTTTGAAGAGTTATTCAGTAGCGATCAATCTGATGATTCATGATACATTAGAAAAAAGAAATCGGCGTAACGAGCGACAGTGCAACATTGCATGACCCCAATGCAGTAAATGTGCATTATTTATACAGTATCTCGTGTCTTACGTGACTTTTAAGGATGTTGAGTTTTTTTAACTGAAGTCTCTGCCTACCTCTCCGGAAAACATACGTGACTTTATGTATGTATGTATTAGTATTTTTTAAGAACGTTAGTCTAATGAACGATTTCACTACACTAATCTCTGTCATAATCATACTTGAACTACGACTAATATATAAGTAAAGATCAAAGTACCTGTCACCATCGGGTCCGTACTGGGGGTAAACAGGCCTATTAGGTTGATAGGGAGATCCATACTCGTATCCGTAACCTTGTTGGTAACCTGAAAATACAAATATATATTTTAAAGCTTTACTATGTCTAACAATGGATTTGGATGTAAGCGACAACATTGCTTTATAATATTTCTGCAAGTAGAGATATTACAAACTGCCAACCCCTCCACCGCATTTAATTTAAACAAACACATACCAAAACGTTGAAATAATGATCCTTGGAATGTAAATAATAAAGAACATTTGACTTTAACGGACTGAAACATTAGGACGCGTGATTATTTCGCTTTAAACATCTCTACAAGCATAATACAGTAATGATACATCAAGTAATGAGCATTGATACATCAATGAATCTCGCGTATAAAAGCAAACTATAAAACTGCAACCAATGCAAATAATGCAATGAATAGAATGCCCTGAAAAGAGACGTGTTCCCAAATACTCAAGTTGTGTATAAACAAGATGTATGTATCTAGGGCCCATACTACAAATAAGGTATTCAAACAATCCCATGCTTATTATATGTAAAGGCCCGGTCAAACTGACGCAATTGCGTCAGTTGACCGTGGCGGTGGCATTCAAAGGTGAGTGGTTGTCAAGTGGTTGTCTAAGTTTATAAGTAAATGTATTGATCTGCCACCGCCAGCAAGCTTCTTGTAATGCATGCGTAAAACAAAATAAATACGACATATACAAAGCAGTTTCATTTTACATAACCTCAAACCCATTTTTTTACAAAAAGCTTTGCTCTGTGCACACCACCGCACATCCATACTGTGCGTACTTTAAACGGACCGCACTACAATGCATGCAGGATAAAACTTTGATGAAATCCAAAAGCTAGAATAGTTGCATGGTTGAGGTTAGTGCTTGTGGATATTCAAACCACGGTATGTTATTATTGTTGCACAGTTACCGAGCAATACAGTGATTAGGGTGTACCTGGGGGTCTCCTGGGCCCCGGCGGCTCGTCGAAGGGGTTGGAGGCGGCGAGGTTGTCGCCGCCCGGCCCACCGCCTACAAACCACACGAGGTTAAACCACCCGATAGTAACTAACCTTTGAGGAATACTACCGGTTTTTGCTGCATTTGCTATCTTAGGAAGAGCACTTTCCTATAATCTAAAAGCTGGTTTTATTTACAATTGAGGTAAATGGACGTATCTAAGTTCATGATGTCACTCTCTAGTTATCACTTGTATTTTTTACAAGTAAATTGTCCCAACCAACAGGTGCGCCTTATTCTTGTTTGCCACCTAGGTGGTATATAAAAAAAGAAGTTGATTATAATGTTATCAATTTGTATAGTATATAGTAGTATTACACTTTTGTATTCATTAATATTAGCCACGTCAGATTGGTGTGTCATAAATAGTAATTTGGTGACACAACAGATTTTTTTAATTCCGTTACTGATATTAAAAACGGCAATCTCGCACACAAACCTCTTTATTGTATTGATAGATAATGCAGCAAAAATAGGAAGTTTTCCCCGTGATAAAATGTTAGAAAAGGAATTAATGACAAGCTTCATTATGAAGTATGATAGTAGCATAGTGATGTACCATTCGGTGAGAGTTGTTAGGTACGTGATCGGATTAGTGAATCTGCACAAATAAAGAAAACAAAGCACCGGTAGAGTGCAGCAGTGTTCGTCACACAGCGACGACCTTCGCCGCGTATTATAACTGATAGCGTATGTACAGCGGTGTTTAGTGTCCACCAGTCATCTCACTATTTTATTCAGCGGCTTCACAATAGAGTTAGAAACACAGTTTCAAATGTGCAAGTTCAAGACTATTTACGAGAATATTAAATGAGATTAGTCTCGAGTTATCTTAAATAATATAGGCATCCTATCAATGATATATCTTAATTGTTTCTTCCTTTAAACATACAACAATTGTTAAAGAACGTCACATATATCTATCTAAATCACATCTTGCCATCATACATGCATTTTAGTTTCACTCTTGCTTCAAACATACACAGAATGTTAGTGGAGGTTAAATATGGTGCTGAGTGGAATTCAAAGTTGTACCTAGATTCGTACCTTGCGAATGATTGGGTTGGGGCGGGTACCCTGCATACTGCGCCGGGTACCCGTCCATGGCGGCGGCGCCGGCCGGGGCGCCGCTCGGGAATGATTCTTGAGAATTCGATGACCCTGCAACGCAACGTAGACAAATCACTATCGCGCGAACATGATGCCGAGCACTTGTTTGTGTTAGTAGAATCAGGAGTGTAATGTGATATTCTTTACCTGCTGTTATTGGGATAGTTCTTGGATATCGTTAGGATATCGTTGCTATAGGCAACATCAAATTTCATAGGTAAAAGATCCCTTTTTAGTAAAATTGTCTAGTCCGTAGCAGCCCAGTTTAACAGTAACAACAAGGACACTGATCTTACTGATTGACAAGGCCCAAGGACAACTCGGTCTGAATTTATCAAAATAAAATACACTGGGGGGACAGACGAACAACCAGTCATATAAATTCTGCACCATATTTACCTGCACTGGACGTATTGTTCGACTTTCCACTCTTCTTCTTCGTGGATGCTTCCACCTGGTTGATGATGGGCTGCGGGTCGATGCCGCCCCGATCGAAATGGCATTCGTACGCGAGCAGATTTTTCGTGTAATGCTTCCGAAGCGTATACGCCGCGGACGATGAAGCACCGATGCCGAGCAAGCCCGCAATATCCTTCCACGTTTTGTTCTTTGTAACCTAAAAAGCAATACACAACTTGTAAAGCAAGTCTTATTGGAAGGAGAAAACGCAATCGATAAAGTTATAACGAATTAAAGTATCACAAAATGTATAACATGGAACACACTGACTAAACGAACACACACCATGCCGCCGATTTACTTATAAGGCAAGTCCACACACGACTGCATGCGCGTAGGTTCCGCACCGATCTAGCTTCGATACATTGTTATAGCGTCTGCACCGAGCATTCAATGATAAAAATTTATTAACTATCGTTAAAGGTGAGGCGGGTTTATGGCGCCTACGCGCATAAAGCGCTGTGTGCACTTATATAAATCCTAGGTGAAGTATATATTAGTTTCAGTTGCTTGGAACTCTTGCTGTTTACTGGCACCTTTAAAGTGATACTCGAGAATACAAATGTTTACAAATGCTTGCGTCGATAACTGTTAAATCGAATTGAATTACATGCGCTCATACCATACGCCCTTTGCATTCATTTAGTTAGAGCTTGGCTTTTAGTGCGGTAAAAGGAATAGTCGAATATAATTCCATTTGTGGCATAAACCTGTATTTAACCCAGACAAAGAGGTTTGTTATGTGCCGTTATTTATTCAAATGAAAAAAATATCTGTTGGTATTTGCGTTACAGAAAATGCGTACCACAAGTTAAAATACTAAAAACTCTACTAAGTACTCTACTACGCGAGGTAAAAACCTTGACATATTTCTGATAAAACTTGGATTAGAGTTACTCGAAGTTATTGTTATATTTCAACGTGGTGCGTCGAGAATGTAACGTGCAGAAACAACTCACAATTTAATTTCTAAGCCGATAACTGTGTGTGATTGATTGCAATAAATCGGGTATGTTAGTGAGGACGCTATTTGCAAATCTAACGAATATTACCAAGTGTCTAATGTTTACGCGCCAAAATAATGTGATGGGCGGGTGACTTTATGTGATTTGCTGAAGTAGTGAAATCAACAGGAAACCGGATAATTTGAACATTGACCTGATAAACTCATACCGGTCAACATCGGTTCGTACTATTAATATCTGGCTTTTGTGATAGCTCCTAAACTCCAGAGATAATGCCGAGAAGACTTGTATTTAATCCCAGCCGCGTGAATCTGAACGAGGGAACTGATTTATCGATGTGATCAGTCTACATCTAGTTTATCTACATCTAGTCTTTGAGCGATAGACGGAATATTTGTGGGCTGAGAGCACATTCCACGAACGGACGCGTTGAGAACCATCGTGTCACCATACAGTGTGGACTCGGGATTCCGAATACGTAGTTTGGCTAAGTGTACTCATGTAAGTGACATGTATATCTCACCTCTACAAATCCGCCTCGGTCCCGCACCAGCAGGTATAGCCGGTAGAGATCGAGCGGCTGCTTGGAGATGGTGGGGCAGGCGGAAATGGGCGTCCGTCGCTCGTCCATGAACGCCAGCAGCCGCTCCACCCAGCTGCGACGTTCCGGCGCATCGTCCATCTCGAACAGCTTGCCCAGCGAGTCCGACTTCTGACGCATACACGCAACATCATACACTACTCTAGCACAAATCTCGCCCGGGCTTATGCTGGCGACAGGACGTCTCGAACGTCGGCGACAAAATCAAGCTAGGATCACGCAAACAAACATACGTAGCTTGTACACGACAAATGAGACAAGGCAGCATGCTGAGGCATTTTATTGGGCAGCGGGACTTAAATTAGCCAGCTGGTCAATTAAGAGCTTTCTCGCTTAATGAAAGCATATAGTCGTATCTAGTCGCCGACATAAGACCGGGAGGGCCATGTAACGGAATAAGAGAAATAACCATAACGCATTCGAGCTGGGGTTATACCGATATGAGGTAGGACTAGGACTCTGGACTCTGGAAATTATTCAAAAGTGATGCTAGTTTCACTATTCAGCTCATTAAAGTTAAGAAAAGTTGTACAATTCTGCGTTATATTTATTTCTGTCTACATTATTATAGTAGATATCTACGCGAAACTTGAATTCGCACACTCTAATCTTGTGGTGTATAAAACACGAGCTATTGGAATAGATAGATGAAGCCATGTAAATGTAGATTTGATGGAATGTGCATTACCGGGCCTGACGAAGAGTCTCCGCGTCGTTTCCTTTGGTTTTCCGCCTAGAATCAGAATTACGAGTAATGTATTACATGTACTCGTGTACACCCTTTGCTACGACATGCTTTCGTCAGCCCCGCTTCAAAAAAACTCCTTATTTAGATAAAATCTATAAAAAAAATACTTTCAATGGGAAAGGCAACAATGTGTTTCAAATCAATCTAAATTGATCATGCTCTGGTTGGTTTCATATTTTTAAGCGATGCAGTTTTTTTGCCTTTCCCATGGATCAACATTTTTATCACACTAATATGAAGAAACAAAGAGTGAGTCAAAAATAAGGAGTTTTCACTGCACTACACTTAAAATGCCTTTTTCTACACTATGGCATCATCGTTTAATAAACGTACAATTTAGTTCTATCGTGCAATTTTTGCACAGCGCAGGCGTACAATCGATTCATGCTCTATTTGCATTATGCACAAAGTAGCAATTTAATACTATATAGACGACAAGGCGGATAAGAAATTTATGGCGCGAAAGTAAACTAAATGCATGAAATAAAAGCTTATTCACTAGAGTTCCCACCTAAAGTTTAATGGTACGCTTGGATTTCTCCGAGAGTACAATTGATTGAATTGCTTAATTTTGAAGCAGTAGTCCAACACCAAAGATAAAAAGTGTAGCGCAAAGCGGATATAAACTGAAGTTTCAAGCTCAAGATACTTCGTTTCGGAACAATGCATTAAATCTATGCCCGATTATTTTAGTTTTTGTCGGTATCAGAAAGTCATTAGATGCTAATAATGCTTTTCGAATGATGCGTAGTAAAGGGCTACCATGCAGCTTGCAACATTGGTTACGTGAAAATTAATTGTTCGAGCACTACACATGCTTACGATCTTTAACTTGATATAAACCTTTGATCTGTAGGACTCCGGCGGTATGTGACTGTTAAATACCTGAAAATACATGACAAAATGCAATGCTTCCCTTCTTTTACACATAGTGTGTGAAAGGTGAACTAATGAACTGACTATTGATTGAACAACTTGCAACTAAATGCTGAGTAGTGAGTGACATATTTTTAAAAGATGCGAAACTTTTTAATTTATTTGCCACACTGGTAATCCATCTGAACATGGGCACCAGGAAATAAATGTAAATCCAATTATTATCGGTGTAAAAATTATTGATCAATTGTTTGAAAATTCAGTGTTCGGTATTATCGTCCATTCTACTTTTATGTACAACCATAACTATAATTTTACAATATTTACAATAGTTTGTCCTACTGAATCTGAATTAAGTTTCCGGCATAGTAAAACTCGATGCCTGAACGACCCTTGGACCTTTGGGAGTTACTAAATGAAACATGCTAATTTGTTGTTATCTACAAAAGCATTAGGTGTGGTGTTTCCAATGTCGATTCCCTAGTGGCTTGATGTCAACTATGTTTCAGGCCAAATGGCCATTGCTAACACGACAAGTATTCTTGCTTCCCTTTACTGAAAGAAGTAAAATTTGAAGCTATACGCGCTTTGCCTAGAGTTTCAACTGGGAGTTTTAGAGACCATGTTACCAAATTAACCATGGTAAATATGCCATCTCCTTCCTTTCTAATCGGCATAACTAGCTACATCAACTTTCGATGCACACAAGATGCCCTATGATTGGATTCGAGACTTTTAGAGAGCCACGCTCTGACCACGATCGTCTACTCCAATTTGCCCCTATATCCTAAACGCAATTCCGAAATTAGTCATAGACAGCAGTCATGATGATTCATGACTGCTGTCTATTGGGAATGCCATGTCCCGGGTGACGTGACCTCAGATGTATGTCCACTCACAGGACTAGAGGGCGGGCGCGGCCACGGCGACGGTGCTCCCTCGTAGTCGTCGTGCAGCGACGAGTGCGAGGCGCCGCCTGGTGATGGAGAGGGCGCCGCGCTGCCGTATTCTTTCCGCGACCCCTTGCCGGAGCCCGACGCACATGTATCGTCACCTGATGCTGTGAAAAGAGACGTCGAACTGGTACACTGCATTATAGTAGCTACATCGGCTCAAATGACCTCGCCTTGTGTAGAGGTTTTCGCTTATCAGGACGACAGTCAACGCCTGAACTCAACACTACGCTTTTTGAATAGGTTATTACCTTATCAAAACTTGAGCCGTGACTTCCAGTTTGTTTGACCCACTTTGTTTATAATCTAGACAGTGTCTAGACATCTAAGCTAGACCGGAAACCGACATGTGAGTCGCATTCACTGCGGTTTCTGGCTCTAATTCTAAGGGAACGAGCGCTGACATCCACCAGCATTGGATTAGGGTGTATCTTCTTACTTCTAACCAACCCCAAACCCTCCAAGGCCTTGAAATAGCGGAGAAGAGGGTTTGAAGTCGATATTCTTTTTCCAATATCCCCGTTCCCGAGGCCGTTGCTAATGCAGGAGAGGTAAAAGGAACTAGAAACCATGATTCAATGAGCAAGAGCTCAGCGATAGGTGCAAGCAAGTATGCAGATAGTACCTGCAGATGCGTTGCTAAGCGTGCTCTGTTGGCTGCCTTCGTCGAGCGGCGCGCCGTCCGGGCCGGTGGTGACGAGCGCGATGGCGGGCGCGGCCGGGCCGTTGTCGTGCGATTCGCCGGGCGCCGTCGGCGGCGGCATGGCGCCCTCAGACATCGGGCCACCCGGCGTGCCCGGCGGACCCATGTGCCGTCCGCCCATTTGCTGCTGTAATAGTAATACACATCACATTACACCATCAGATCAACTTGAACAGAATATCATATTTTTCCAGCAATCAAGTAAAAACAATGTAAAATGCGATTAGCAAAACTGAATAGTTTGAACTGGATCATAAATTGTGGTTACAGGGCAAGTACTGACTGACGTATAGTCTTACGAGAATCGATTAGGTCAGACTTCAGTAACGGACTTGAGAGATGCATACCTTCATTGGTGGAGGTTGGTAATGCTGAGGTGGATGAGGCGGGGGCGGGCGGTACCCGCCGTAAGGGTAAGGATGGTGGTTTCTCGGATAGACGTAGGGCTGCGGCGGGTAGTGCGGCGCCTTGTAGGGCGCGTGGTGTCCGTAGGGCTGGGCCACCATCGCGCCGGGCGGCGGACCTGAACCGGGCGCGGGACCCGGCGGCGGCTGCCCACCTGGCGCGCCCGGCCGCGGGGCCCCGCTACCGTCTGGCAACGACGACGATGTTCGCGGCGGCATCGTTACGTTCTGAGTGCCTGCAAATAAAAAATAATAATGTAGGTGATTCTGATGGATGGACCAGAACAGATCACCTTAAGATACCAGTTAGCACGTTCTTCAGAAACCGACGGATACCAGCAGTGCCCAGCATTATTTTATTATCTTATTATGGATATTTGATAACCTCTGTAGCGCAGTGGGCAAAGGCCCGCATGAGACGCAGAATCGCGGTTCGATTCCCGCCGCGGGACAAATGTTTGTATGTTCAAATATTTGTCTCTGGTCTGGGTGTTTTCAATCTATAATATGTATGTGTTTACAAAGTAAACATATACATATACTTAGGTAGTATATCAGACACTACATGACATGTCACCCATAACACAAGCTCTGCTTACTTGGGGCTAGATGATGCTGTGTGAAAATGTCCAGCATTATAATTATAATTATATTATTCTAACCATTCATTTTACTAGTATTAATGGTCGATACTATAGAAGCATTCGTTATCAGATAACAGCATCTTAACTGTTTACATGCTAAATATAAACTAGATGACGACGGCAAATAACAACACCCTATCTAATCTAAACTAGTAAACCCGTGCCTCCATAACATTGTAAACGGGCGTGCCTAATCGTAGTTTCATAGAGACACGAGCGAAACATTTATTATTCAAAGCTATGTTTAGAGTTAGGTGTTTCAATGAAATCGCGTACGAGAGTGCAAGCGGCAACATTAGAGAGTGTGATCGATCGCGGAGGCTCGGGACGGGACAAACACACAATTTGAATAATACAGTTAACGAGGGCTCGCCTCAGCCTAGGCTGGCTCTATCAATCGAGGGCGGAGAGACGCATCCAATCACTTTCGTTTTCTGTAGGCACGTGAGCAGCATGCGCCGCCAGCCTGCGAATTCTCGTTGCACTTTATTACATCCGTATATGTGCATACGACATGCACGCAACGCATTGACCGAGGCCGAGATACGGCCGGCAGTGATTTGCGACGACGAAAGTGGTATTGCAAGTTTTATGTAGGTCGATTTGAACTCAGTTATGTTAGTGTTACGAGAAAATGATTTACAACTAAACAAGTATCAAGGACCTTCCAGACCGTGAAAGAAATAATGCATTTAACATAAACACGTTCACACACGTCCGACGGCGCCGCGCCCCGGCCCGTCCACGGAGCGGATAGGTGGGGAGAGTCCTTTACACGGCCGAAATTAATTTAGCAAATTTCAAAACAACCGCAGCCCGTGTTTGGAGTTATGGTTTAGCCGATTCCGAGAATCCTTCAAAGGTTGCCGCACGAATGAGTGTGGCTGGGCATGTGCTTGGTCTGTCAGTTTAATCTCATCAGTCGGCTATTATCGGACCATTATATTGTGTCGGCGATCAGACAGCTAACAGACGGCTAGGCGCCGGTGAATCATAGATAACGACGTAGAACACGCGCCCACCTCTATGTATCTATTTGTTTACGGCGACCTTTAATGAGTGTAGCGCCACGGTAATGGGGTCGTCCGTCCCGACACGTCTCACATCCGACCGACATACGACAGTCTCGTAAAAAAAATAGCGCACGCGGTTCAATGTTGATAGATGTGATAGCTACTATTACCTACTTTTAGACACTACTATTAGACACAAATTAATGACACAGAAATAAATATCTAATAAGTACAGTGCTAGGCCGATCTTTACGTAACATTCATTCGGAAACATCACGTGTCTTACTTATCTAAATACCATTTAAATACTGAATAAGTATATATGATACTATCTACGAATCAGCCGGTAGGATTTTAGCATTTGAGATGATAAAACCCCTGAGCAAAAGTGCTATAAATCTATGTTAAAACAATATTTTCTTTTTGTAGCACTCTAACCAAACAATGCAATAAGTACCTTGTTGACGCTTGGTACTTTGAAACATTAGCATTGAAACTGCGGCAAAAGTAATCTGAATAATTGCGTTGGTGAATTCGTGTTCTCGTTGTTCTTGGTAGAGAACCAGGCTCGAGTCAAGGGCAGCGCCCGTCACCGTTCGACCACTCCGCACGCGTAACGCAACAACCGAGGCCTTTACTTTCCCATCCAGAAGGCGATATCACAACCACGGCACGTTGTAACCTTTATTAAATGAAATCCAGACATGTTTGCCTTATGTGACTTTCGATAAAAGTTGTAATGTGCGGCTTTGGGTAGGTAGGCAAACTAGGGTTTGGATTGCGAGCGTATTTCATTGAAATATCAGAGCAATCATACTTTATTTTATAATAGAGGAGATACACACCGATTGCCAACCAGCGCAGAGCCTTAATCACTGTTCTAAGAAACTTGGAATTGGGAGGGTGTTCCTTTTAGGGTTTACTAATACATTTTGAAAATTCACATCCACCAAAGGAGGGTCAAATGTTTTTGAACAATAACATAAGGTCCAAAACTTTAAACACATTTATATTTGAAAAAATAAATAAGAAATTGATAAAATTGTGATTTTCTTCAATAGTAAGACAGTCATGTTCGGGCTCATGTGAATTTTAGTTGAGCTTTTGACGATACTTGACTATTGGGGTTTGACGATAGATGGAAACATGCCCCTTTGACCATCATCTTCCTACTTTGAGGAAGATCATCAATGGTCATCTTTTCAATGGATTCCAGTATAGCCGCCCAGGGTTAGTTCAAATCCCCACCCGGGTGAAACGAACATTTAATAAACGATGTTTCAAATCCAGTATGCATCACATCAGCTGCCAGTTAAACATGCTATGTTTAGCATCAAAGCATTCCTTCGGCGTAATTGATACAAGAGGTTCTCGAGTAGCATTTACGAATGTCATGTATCGGAAGTGCGGTGTTGGCAAGAAGGCCGGCCGCAGGCTTGTGAGCGTTATGAATCTAACAACGTACGTTAACCGCCAACTAAAGTTGATGAAGCTAGTACCTAAAGCAATAGCTACCTATACCTGCGCCCACGCGCAGATACCAGACCGATACCGCAAACTACCGACTCGATTGCCGCCAACGATCCCAATAATCCCTTGCGGCTGGCCTGGATACCTATAGATAGTTGCGCTTATTGGTTGACAAATTAAAAAGTAATCAGAACCCTGCATTCGCTTTTTTGGCTGTGAAGATACAGTCAATGGTCCCGGTTACCGCTGTGGGGTTTAAAGATTGAATTTTTTGCTTTACTTATTTTTTTGAGACAAATGTAGCCGAAGTCTTTTACACAACTGATGATGAAAAAATCAAAAATACTGTCCCATTTCAGTTAAATCTTTAAAAGTTCTGAAGGGTAACCAGATAAATGGAATCAAGATTGTAGATTTTGTGCTATTAGAGCGAGCCAGTTACAAGCTAATATACGAGCATAGCTTATTCTTTGTACGCTAAATGCTGACTCAAACACTTCAATTAAAATACGTAGATTCACTATGACTGATAGTTGGTTTATCCATGAAAGTTGCACTTAATGCTTGATTGAGTCCTAAATCATAAATCTTGCGTCACCGTGATGAAAATATAACCGGACAAAAGCGGGATTATATCAGTTAATAGAACTTATTTACTGAAATAGAGACAAATATTATCCTGTAGTCGACAAGCCAAGCAACGTTTGTAAACAGAATGGAACAATAACGTTAACAAGAGCGGCCTAGTTGAGACAAACGGTGGCGTCACGACGTCGCCGATGTTTGTCGACCCATTTGTGTTGATAACCACCAACGTTGCTGCTGAGCTCTACCCACCGGCACAGTACAAACCAAACAAACGTACGGTTACAAACGGTTTCGACAACGAGATGTCAAATCAACTAAATAAATAAGGCCTAATTTTTCAATACATGTTTTCGCAGGCTTACATTACGTCGAATAGTGCAAAACAGGGTGGCACTTGGCAGATACATTTCCGTTTGTAGTAGAGTCGAGGTTACTTATGGGGTTGTTGAGGGAGGGGGGGTTACATAAGTACTTGCGTTTGTTGAATGCGTATAGTAAAACCGGGATGTCTGAGCAAGGTTGGGGAAAGAATGTCCGCACCATTAGCCGAGGGGGCAGACGAGAACGGGGTGAATGGGCTGTCGAACCCTCCGACGACCTTGACTTCAAGAGATTTATCACTTTTCCGGGGTAATCTGAATACAATTAGGCGATGGGCAGCGGAGGGACCATAGAAACGCAACAGGTTCATGTTTTTAAACGACTTTTTGTTGATTTGATGGAACCACATTTCGATGTCGCTGTTTCACCGACATAGCTCTCAGAATTAACAAGTTGAAGTGGCAATGGGCGAGCATGCCATATAGATTGCAGTACCGACCCACTGAGAAATAAAGGTACTCGGCCTCACACCCGTAGGACCGATGACATCGTGCAAGACATCGAGGGAAGGAGGTTCAAGACTTTCGTCATGGCACCCTTTGGGACGAGGAATATGGATTTCTACGATGACTTGACGCTGAAGTTTCCTAATCTTCACCAAGTATCGTAATTGAGATACTTTCAGAATCAAATTAATAAATGAAAGAAACTTATTTACCATAAAAGTAGACTTCGCATACTTCGTAACTTGACGTCAGTGTACGTCCAAGAACCATAGGTAAACTGTTCAAAGTAAGAGTATTACAAACTGAAATTATAGATGAAAATAAACAGTTTTTACGATATAAGGGGAATTGCTGGAGGAGAAAACCATTAATAATATAAACGGCCTCATCGATCTCTGAACAAACAAAAAGTATTCAAAACAAACCGGGACGGATGGTTTACGTAAAAACGATCAAAACAAATATTATGCCGAGATGGGGGCAAAAAAGTGTTCCTTCCTCGTTTTTTTTTAATAACGAGGTTATCGGCCTTGTCAAGGACGAACAAGCACGTGGCATACTTGCATATAAAGGAATAATACAATGACGACAAAATATTACAATACCAGTCACCGCTTCTCAATCACGTGAACAATGTGTTATTGAAATGTGCCCCTAACCAACTAAGCTATAACTATTTACCAATAAAGACATACTTCTATTATTGTTACAACAGCTGATTCACCTATGAATATACCTAATGAAGATAACACTTCTCTACGAGTAGTATGAATCATTTACTAGCATAGATATTGATATTGCAATTAGAACAGCTTAAATTACTTCTATGCGTCCCTAAGATAAGTTTGCAAATTGCAGTCAACCCAAACCAAGCTATTATATTTGTGCTGATCGTCGAGACGTTGAAATTATATGAAATTAAATTTATTGTGATTCACAAACATTTTATTTACATGTAAAAAACAATCCTCATTGTCATGAAGATCCTAAAAACATGACATTCCTTGATGGATGGCGTACCAATGCCCGCCGCCGGTATAATAGTTTACTTAAATGAAGAAGTTATTACACGCTTATTTGGATAGATAAATAATTAGAAATAATCATTCAAAATCATCAAACATTAATATTGTAGATAATAAGTAACGTTGATAATATAGGTTTCAATCGACACGAAGAAACAGAGGCAGCATTCGAGTCCCAAGAACGAGTCTTATCTTAGTTGATGGCATTCCATTGCTCGTTCTCCGATACGCACGACGGACGACTGCGAAACGCTTTTAGCGCCCGTATACTGTACGAACATTGCACATTCACGGTAAAATCAACGTTGAGTCACGACGGTTAGGGTTGGGAATGCAAAGAGCGAGCAGAACTCGTATACTTTGCGCAAAAGAAACCTTATTGGTCGAAAATTAAAGTCTTTTTCGAAAGTCACGCAGTATGCGGGCATCAAACAATACGCAATTCACCTTCGAACGCGTCGGGTTGCGGTATTGCGGCTTCATTGTGTTAAAATAACGATGGAACTCGTATTGGAAACGAGCACAATGCGGTCGATATTAAGAATTTTATATTTATTGACGTTCGGATAAGCAAATATCAATTCGTAATCTATCAACTTCGTCAGAGACGAAGACGAAGACAGCAACTAAAAATAAATAATGTACCTTGTGTGTCATTTCTAGTCAAAGTTATGAAAATTAAAAGTTATGTACCGAATACAGACACTACTTCTCATAAGGCTTGTATAGGGCTTTGTTACTATTCAATTAATAAAACTGTTTACTCAAATTCACTCAGATACAATTTTGTCCAATCTTTCAGCCCGAATATTGAAACTGTTTTAATCCTTTCATAGTTAAAAAGAAATTAACAGCTGGAAAAAAATATTCGTTTTAGCTTCTCAAGATGCGAGTATTTTTCCTCAATAGCCGTCTATAATTTTCTAACGTGAGACTTCACATTGCTTGATGTTTGTCGAGAGTCGAGAAGTCCGACAAGCCGATGCGTTGACGTCATAGTCATGTAAAACTTCTACCAGTGTGCTTGTTCACGACAAGCAACGGACTGCCGTTGTGTACAATGCTGATTTGTAAGGCGCAGTATAAGATTGTCTCGAAACGTGAGCGGCATTGGACGTGGCGGTAACTCCATACGAACGTCGTATAGAAGGTATATAGTGAGGGTGTATTGCGGTCATATAACCGGTATTCGAGTGGTGCGGCGCAGTGGCTCGCTGCTCAGCCGGTCCGTAGTCCGATGTTTTGAGAAAGCCACGTTCGGCAATAGTTGACTCTGCTAACAAAACATGATTGCTTTTGCGGTTTACCATTTGCTCCAGCCGGTTAGATGCAAAAAAATATATTGGTTTTTATGTCAATCGGCCAGGGAACAGATAAAAATGTAAAAGAAAACGATTGTTGATAAGTACCTACCGTGCGTAACCAATTATAATGAAATCGAGAGATGAATCACCAGACCCAATTGAGAATTCCATTCAAGTTCATAAGAGATACGGCGACAATACAATAAAAACAAAATATCTAATAGGTACCCGCCACGTGCCTATTCAAACCATCACAGTTGAAAGTATATAAGATGCGACAGACTCGGTCGGTGGGTGAACTCGTCAAGGTCATTCCGAGGGAAACCCAGTTGAGGGTGTTATATAATTCCTTTACATCTGGATTGAGACGACATCCGTCTCTACTAAAACTTCCCAAAGACTGATAGCACATTTATCGCAAAATGTTTCGGGCTCAGATACGAACAAGATTGTCTTAACTTATCGATAATTGCTCTACTTGGGATTGGATGAAGAAGCAATTAATCAGTTTTTTTTAATATAATAATAATAAATAAATAATGCTGGACATTTTTCACACAGCACCGACCACCTAGCCCCAAACTAAGCAGAGCTTGTATTATGGGAACTATATACTTTTTTTAAATACATATTATACATAGAAAACACCCAGATCCGAGACAAACATTGGCTAATTGTACAAACATTTGCCTCGTAGCGGGAATCGAACCCGCAACCTTCTGCGTCTCAGGTCTTTTTAGCTGCATATTGCACAGATACCTGAGCCGCACAAAACCTCTATGTATTAATTACGTATTACGTACTTGACAACAGTTTTATTGCTTGCACGATTGGCGTGTGAGTGGATTGCTGCAATTTCTTGATTAAAGGATAGGGCAATGACACTGAACTCCGACAATATAGTAGATGTTATGTAGTTTGTGAGCCGCGGGCGTGTCGGGTGGTCAGGCATATAAGAGCGGTTTGTTGGGCCTCGGGGTGGAAAGTCCTGTTTTGCGTGCTCGTTCCGACCAAAGGTGGGGGGGTAAGTTTTTCACGAGGCCCTATATACCGCGACCACCCTGACTCGTACATAAGGTGGGGAGGGCTGGGGAGGTTCGCGCCCGCAAAAGGGGCAAAATACGGCGTACTCTGGGCACCCGCTCTATGTGGGTCAATGTCGGGAAAGCCCGTGTCTACCGGTGACGGAGTATGCACAACGAATCTGATCAACACACGCCCGTGACAAAACAAAAGCCACGACAAACATTTCTATACAAGAATAAACCGCATCTAAGTCCTAAGCGATATGGTTCAAATTCTACGAAGACAGCACTGACGCACTAAACCTGTGGATATATGTACTGCGCTAATACATTTATGAATTGCTAGTTGTCGTGATTTGGTGTGTGTCGTGTGATCGAATTCGTTTCAGTTGCGAGAAATCATGAAAATGAATGTAAGCTGATCATATAGCATGGCCCTTAATCGTAATTCCAACTTGTTGATTGTCGATGGTTTAGTTAGATGTAACTCACCAACAGCCGGTGACATGGATCGCGATCCGCTGGAGCCGGTGGGGCTAGGTGTAGGCCTTAGGTGTGGTGTTGTGGCGCGCCCAGCGCTCCCGCTGCCGCCCGAGTCATTGCTATTTTGACCTGTCAGATCCTGAAACAAGGCAAATACAAATTATTATCATATAACTATTTGATTCAGGGCACTTTACAATAAACGAAATTGGTGTAATAAACTAATAATTGCTCCATTAAACTTGGAAAAAATAAATTGTAAGTTGTTGCCATCCTAATTCTTGGTAATCCTCAGACCCTGTAGTATGATGCTCTAGTTGGATGTCATCTTGGAAAGACCAGATTTCATACTAAAAAACTACTGCATTGAAATCAGAGCACCCATTGCATTCTAGACCCTGTTAATCCTATGCTGGTCATCATCAGACCCTGGAATCAGAAGGTCACTCTTAAAAGTAGTTTTAGTATATATTTGTTCTTAACATTTTAGTTCTAGCGTAAGTACGCAGTAGTACACTGAATTCACGTCGTATTATGACGAAACCGAACATTTTGAGCTCAAACCAATGTTTTTATCAGCAACAATACTCAGTATCCCTTCAAAAGAAGTATTGAGACTTAGATGATCCTGGAAACGAATGCAGTAATTTCCACCAAACATAGCTAAGAAACATCTCGCAAATACCAGCAACCATACAAAAAAAAACTGTTTGGAGAACAGAGTTAAGCCTTCAGACAAACACACTATGGTCCCAAATTTGTAGCACCCGTCTTTTTTAGTAGGGGTGGTTAAAAAAGGAATTCATAACCGACTTCATTGCAATTTTTATGCTTTTGGTTAGTTTAGCCAACCTATGATATGATGCTATCAAAATTATAGGATGCTTAAAGTACCGTTTCAATTTTTTGTTCAGATCGATCCTCTGTTTTACTCAGTTATTCTCTATCTGCCAGTTAACATGGCACGGTTGGTAAATTTGGTAATATGGTGATATTGACAGTTATATAAAACAACGTAGCCGTCGTTTGACAGACTAACTCAGTCAAACACACTAAGGCCCACTTGCGTGACGCTGAGTTTGGGTTTTAAGCTGGGCTAGGATTCATTTAGACGATTGCGCAGCACAAAATGACTGCTTAGGTAACCCTGGGTTGCGTATGTGGTACTAACAAATGAACAACCTCTTACTAACACATAGCGACCGGTTACGCCGCGGTAAATCAAAAATCAAGACATAACAGAATTGAAACTTTATTGGCTGGACATCATATAACTAGGTCAAGACAATTTCTAACTGAGGTTTTAGGTATTTACCAAAGGAGGTATGTTCACAAAGCAGAAACTAAGAGGTTATGCACATAATTGTAATTTTGAAGGTCTTTATCGCGTTTTGCACAGAAAATAGTAAATTCGACCTAGTGCTAGTTCCAATGAGGGGTTTTCTTCTTGATCTTTTTTTGATATGGCAGCCGAGTTTGACAGTCCAAGAAGCCAATTTTGTTTTTACACCTAACAGACTCATACATACATAGCCCTGATTCCACATTCCCTGTATCGCGGGTATCAGAAACTACGAGTACCGTGGTACCACAATATCCTGACCCGGAACAAATATCTGCAGAACATGCTAACATTTGTTCTCGAAGCGAAAGCCTCTGATTGTCTTGCCCAGTATGTCTTTGTCTACTACATGTCTACGTCTATGTCACTATCTTCTAATTATTTTATACTTTTCTCTTCTTTATTTATGTTGTAGTACCTATGCTATTCGATTTTTCGTTCCATGTATTATGTCTTGTAATGTTGTGTGTATATGTGTGCCAAGTAATAAATTCTTATTCTTATTTGCCGCGCAGCAGGAATCGAATCCGCACCTCTTGCGTCGCAGCTGGCTTCTCGCTTGCCGCGCCAGTGAACTGACACAGTAAATAAAAAACCCTTATTGCGCACCGAATGTTTGATTGTGTAAATCCATCATCAAATTTCTAACTATTTACAGGCCCTAATGTTATGAATGAAGCATAGTAAAAAACAAAAACAATACTAGAATATACCACACGATACGTATATTATTTATGTGTTGAATAGCAATGACAATTAAAACGACAAGTCAGAAAGAAAATGTTATAGGGGCCTACAAAGCAGAACCTTACGTGAAAACTAAGAAAGAAAGAATACAGATTTAACATAATATATTATCATAAACAATGTATTACATTTAATTTGATAATTAATTAAATAATAATATCTAATGCAATATAATATCAATCTTCTACCTTGACGTTGCAGCCGCTGCAGTAAGTACTAACAGAACAATAGAAGTCAAAAGCCAAGAGCAGGTAAACTTGAAGTAAGTTTAATTAAATCATAACGAGAAGGACCTTGAACAGTTTAAGATAGATCATAAATTATTAAGAGTCTGCTATTAAACTTAGTAACCAAACATAAACAAAGTTTTCTAAAGTAAACAACTATAATGATAAAAGTATTTACGTACCGTTTCGTTGTCAATATTCACTGGTTGTACTAGAATTCAATAGGTGATCCCTTTCGATTACAAGTTTCGACAAAATACAGTTACGACGATTAGATAGAGTCGCCGAGAGGCAAACTGTCAAACGCACACGTAATGTAGAGCTTTTCAAAGTTAAAATCGAGTCGTATAATACAGTTTGTCGGCATCGGCAATGCGCTGCGTTCACAATGTTCGTTCAAACGGGCTAGTGGAGGCAAGCAGGCGACTCTCGACCCCCCGCTGTCGAGGTTAGCTTGCCTGCGAGAGGCTCCGGCGTCGATCAGACGAGTCCGGTTGGCGGGCGCGGCGCGGCGCGGTCCGGGGCGCGGGGGGAGCGTGATAACTGCGGCGATGTTTTTGCCGTGCTCCAGCTCGCTCGCTCGGCGCACCAGGCGCGTTCTTCATTTCGAACAGAGTCCATTATCTCTTACTCCGTCCCTTTCGCACCCGTGTCTCGCTTCGTCGCGCCTCGCCGCACCGGCCGCTGTTTTATTGCCAGCCGACGATTTTAACGTGCGCTCGCAACGTCCGCCAGAGCACAAAAGTTTTTATGGAAATTTCATTCCGAATGTGCCTCGCCTGCTTGCGCGCTCGGGAACGTCAATATAAAAGCACGATAACGAACGGACGAGTCAATTAATTATTATTGTTGGAGCTGTCGAGGCGTGCTGGACAGCCAGCTCGCAGGATGAAATTAAATAAACTCACATGCTTTTTACGAAATTATGACTCTGAAAGCTCAGACTCTACATTTTGTTTGGGTGAGAGCAAAACACAACTTAAATTCTCGTTATAATAAGCGAACGAACGTGATAAAGATTGACCTGTCCATTTAGTTTAGTTGCACGGTTGATTCACTTCAAGTCGAAACTAATAGTTTCGGGTCTCCTTCGATTACAAAATTGCGAGTCAAGGAGGAAAAACCCTACTCAATGCACTTGTCTGGTTTACGTTGGAAGGGAAAAAAATAAGGAACAATCCCAGGCTCATTTTTTGCGCTGCACAAGGCCTTTCTAGTAGGGACAACATATTGCTTTGTCTTTCCAATTCATGGAAAGTATTAGCTTATTATCTTTTTAAATGGTTTTAAACTTATCTATTATATTAATGAATATTTTGTGACGAAATGGGAATTTAAGATATGTAGATATGTAGTGTAGTACATATCCGTCTTAAATATATTAATGTTGAGTCAGAGACATTGATTCCACTGCCTACGCGTCTTGCTGGATGTATACTGACTGAAGTTCAAATATGCATATCTATTAAGATCCGTGTTAAAAATCAGCGCTGCAGTTGATTGCAGAATTATGCATGCTGAGCAAGGACCTTGACAGGACTTTACTAGACATTATTGTTAATGACCTAATTGTAATTAATATAGGATGACTATGCGTAGGTAAATATCGTTTCTGCTTTAAAAAAATATATTTCTACCTATATCATAATAACTGTAGATTGTATATAAGTGAAATAGAGTTTTTGTCAGTTTCTAACAAAATTTCGGAGACTAATAAATTTTTAGGTGCTGTAGTAAATAATAATGATAATTCATAACTACTCTCGGTTGGGCCTGTACTGCCTCCTGTACACTATTTATAACACTATGATATAAACATACTTAGCGCCTATGACATATCATCAAAATCCCAATAATAAATGGTGCACTACCTTTATTCACCAAACAAAAAGCACTCTAGCCAGCTGTTTGTAAGAGATTAGATAATAAGCTTTATCAGCCGCCCTATCGCTCCGATTCGGCACGGATCGACCAGATCGGTTGAATTTGACCGAGTGCACTTGGCCCAAATCTCGACGCAAATAAACACAAAATCTCGACTGTTCGCATGCACCTATCTACTCTACACAATGGGTATGTGGAGGCTGCCAGCGACGACGCATAAATAGAAGCTATCCCATTGAAACCGCACGTTACCGTAACGTACTCAAACAACACAGTTCAGTGCTATACTAACGAGGCAAGGACGATCACAATAATATGCACAGTTGAACTTGGTCAGTGAGTAGGAGGATCATTGTTACAAGAAATGTAATAAAAATAACTATTGGATTATACTAAAGGTATTAATTACAATTTCTTGCATTTTAACTAAACGTTCAGTATGTTTATAATAGTTGGGTATATGTCCATTGAACTGCCATTCGTTTAAATATTAAAGATACACAATACTGGTATAGAGTTAAAGGTATGTAGAGTGGTTCGGATGAAAGATATGGGTATACCTTCAAGGAGATTGATATGAAGTGTTCCCATGTAAAAAGTATGAAGTATTCTATGTAGCGTTGAGAATGGATTATTTCGGCAAAAGAAGAGAACTCATCAAGTTCCTCTCAAGCATCAAATGTGGTGGCTGTTGAATTGTAGGTAGATGTTTAAACTAGTGTGCTAGGTCAGTGGCACGAGGGTTACGCTTTTGAATTTCGCCTGCTGGCCGTCCGCTATATTTAGAAGGATATAACGTTAAGCAGGCAGGCATTTATGTTTCATACTAGTTGAGCGAGCGCGACTATGTACGCGTCGAATTAAAAACTTCCACACAAACAATGTAGTGCTAGGATAAAAAAATGTGCTTTATCTTTCCGTTTCACTTTCTAGGAGTTACGCTTGTAACTCCTATCTTTCATATGGTGCACACACCAAAAGAAACTATTTTTCTTTTATCTGTAAAAAATTGACGACTTCTGCTTGTTTGCAAGCTTAGAACTTATAACTAAGGCATGCCTTAGTAAAATATTGTTCAAGCTAAATGCTGACGAGTATAAGAGTTTTTCCCATGGTTTGAATAAAATGAATACTAACTGAATACACTCATTATTTCCGGTTATAAGGACTATACTTGCTACTTAAGCTAAGCGTAAATTAACTGTCAGTCAGTTCGTCAGTAACGCAACAATGTTATGAAAATTAATAAACAATAAACGCTAAGATATTTTGTAACATGAAAGTCACGTAAGGAATGTGAAAACCTCTGTGTAAAGCTTGTAGTCCTTTACGTATAACGGCCATGGAGAATTTGAAGTGTTGCGTATTTGCAGATTTTATCCTAGTAAAAGTAATCTTGGAAAACAGAAACGCAGTATAGAGTCTTAGTAAGTATTATACTTGTTGACGCTGACGTTATACGTAACAAGACCTACCTAAATTATGGACCTGTTACAACGAAACGGCTATTGCATATGAACAAGCTGAGATTAATCGGCGTAAATGTTTTCCAAGATCATTCAAGAGTTCGTCGACCGGCGTGCGAAAATGTTGTCGTAAATAAATAATTCACAAGGCTAGTGTTCTCGGTTGGGCACACGTGGTGCCGGGCACGTGTAGTATATACGTAAACATTAACATTACATAACCGGCTCGTCATCGACGAGCGTTATTGAGAGCGAAGTGCTCTGCAACTTGCACTACCTACACTCCAAGTATCCAAATCTTCAGGCAAGATGATCCGAATTATCTTCTGCCATGCCAACTCTACAGGAAAGGACTAACAGCGCTGTTGTTATCAGAGGAAAAAAACCGTCTCTATCTAAAGTCTACATATGTAATGAAACTTTGAACACAACTATCCCCCAAACATCAAAGAAATTAAAATAAAAATCGCAAATAAGATAAGATTCGAACCTTGAGTTCTCCCTAATTTGTTCTTGCATGCCGAATAGTAGCGCTTTTGTGTTCGATGCTCTCGCTCGAGGTACGCAACCCTTAAAAAGATCAAAGGTACTATCGATGAAAGCAAACTAAATTCCCAGGAATTTGATTAGCCAAAGGGTGCTGTGGAGGACGAGCAAATGAAAGGTAAACAAAAAGGGTGCCCCGGGCTTACTGCTTGAAATGAGACTGGGTTAACTTATACAACTAGTCTTACAACTCCAACAGTTTTGTACAAGTACATACTTATATCGTACCACGTGCACAAGGGACGGAAGGTCGCTAACCCGCACCCACCCTTTTACCACTTCATCCATTCCTCTTATCTTACAAATGTTACTGGATCTTTATTTGCGTATGACTGATACCTTTAGATAGGCCCAAATTATGGCATGAATGCCCGGAGATCATAATTATATCGGCAATACTTATTTTTCACGGCGATAACACCAACATTGTGCGTAGTATAATTTAGCCGTTTACACCGTTTATACCTAACGTACAAAATGTAAACTTCGTCACAGAAGATGAGACTTTTTATGGTACATCACAATAAAGCTGATGGAAGAACACAAAAAAACCTAGCCCTGTTTGTTATCCAAATCTACGCAATTTTATGAAGTACAACCTAAGACGACGCCGAGACGCTTCAGAATACAGTTCTGATTAAAAAAAAAATAAGATCGCATGCGACTTACGACTTAACGTACAAGTCATTTGTGTTGTGGAAGAGACACAAATATTAACATAAGAATATGTTAATTACAAATTACTAATATCTATTTATTTGTTTTTCCTGACAAGTCGTCCATGAAACCCTGTAAAATTACTCTTAGTAATTACGACAAATCATGAAAGATTGCTGAATGGAACAATGTGGCAAGTAAGAATAAAGTTTTGTACCCAGAGGTCGCGCTGGCGCCGGATGTCTGTGTGAGTATATTTGTGTAAAATAGACGGTTCCGCAACGAAGGCAAGTGGTATACACTTTATTGAATGTCTTTATAGGCCACCTGTTACTCGGGTCTGTGTCGACGAAACAGCTGATCGAGCTCGAGCGAATTATTATTATTGTTGTTGGATGTCGGCTCTGGCTTATATTTATTTGTGACGAAGGGGGGCTGAGGGGGGTAGGGTGGATAAAGCGCCACCGAAGCTCAACTTACCCCGAGAACTTGTCTACTATAGTTACATTTGTTAAGTGTTCACGTATAGAGACGACTTAATTGATACCACGAAACGCCTCAAGAGAGACGAGAACCATGTTTGCTTTATACTGTTTTGTAAACGAAGAGCAGAGCAAGTCTACAAAACTGTGTCTGTAGAGTCAGCGAAACACCTCTCGCTCGGGTGCAGTATGTTTACCGTGTGAATTAAATAATAAATAAATAAACACCGAATATCCACAAACATAGTCCTAGCCCCTAACAAAGATTGCGTGCCGTAGGAGAGGATCATGAATTAACAAATGTCATGGTCACACAGAGCCTTTGTCCCGCAATTTGTCCCGCAACGGAAATCGAATCTGCACTTCTTGCGTCTCAGACAACTAGACACTGGCCCGCTGCGCCACCGAGGTCGTCGAATAAGAGCAGTGACCTTCAGATCTTAAGTCGAGTGTTTGAATCTAGTTGTCCGAGCTCTCAAACGCAAGTCGATAGTTCAAGCAGGTGACCAGGGCCTTTTTTCCACCGGCCACCGGTCAATTCGCTTACATAACGCAGCGTGACCCGGTGATATAATGAACGACGCTGTGTGCCATACATTCCTTACTGAACTGACATATACTTCCAAATTAGTTACTGTTTCACCCACGATCATATTTTAATCAATGAAATAGTTCATACGCCACACTAATGACGGTCTGAATATTTTATGAGGAGGCACTATTTACTCGATAGATTTTTCTTCTAACGCAATAACACAATTGAAAGAGTGAAGGAAGAGTGCACACGACATGCGACACGCCCGCGCCTCTCCGCCTATTTGTGTTTTGCACCTAATTTCATCAGCACATCACAATTTTCATAAAATATAAAATACAATACCCAGTTAGTTGTAAATGCTAGTAACGATCACCGAAGTATGAAACGTGTAACGAGTAATATTCGATAGGAAATTTTATTCAAAGGATTTTCGAGGCAACTTCGTGACCACATCTCGAGCGTCTCGATTTGGCAGTTTCATATTGCTGAAAGTATTATATATATAATCCGAAATAAAATAAAACAATATAATACTGTTTTAGTCACTCAAGACAAATTAAAAAAAAAACGTGCTTTATAACATTCCGCGATAAGACAAGCTTTTAGTTAAACGGATGGACACTACGGTGATAAGAGCAACAAAGTTCTCGTACTACTGAATTCCATCAAGTCGTTATCAAAGCAAGCATATCAATCATTGAACTGTTGTAACGATACACAAAAACCACGAGGGAACAATGTGAATGTCCAATTAAACGGAGCTCGAACACGTCATCGAAAGGTGTTTCCCAAAGAACGCACACACACACATGGACGATCAGCTGACTGCTCCGATTTTAACCCACACCACTGAGCCGACTGTTAGAGAACATAAATAATGACGGCCCACCTACCTAACTATACGTAACACACATCGTATAATTTGTACAAACCACTGACGGGAGAGGAATGTGCTATCCACACCGCTTTCTCCGGCGTTATAGTTTTTACGACGCAACGAATAAAATCGACGGTGATCCGTATCATGTGAGACTGTTAGGACATTATTCAGTTGAACATGTGACATTCAACGTGAGATTGCATTAAATAATTAGTAAACACTAAGAAAGGTGTTGATAGCATATTCTAAGCACATTACGGGAGGTGAGGTTTTGCAAAATCCAGAACTCATGTTTACAGGATTTTGCAAAACAAAGGCCACATAATAACAAAATCGAAACCAATCCGTAAGAAGACTCTTTTGAGACGTCGTAGAAATGAGCATGCTTTTATTTGAGTAGAAATAAAAAAAAATGTTTTTACAAGTGTAAAAAAATAATAAGAGTTGATACCGAAAGCGCAGGAAAATTCATAAATAAAAAATATGAGAACTGAACTAAGACATGGACACAAATACGTTGTGGACAAAGGCAAACCAGCAGACCTGGACCTGTTATACTATGTTGACCTGCTATAGTAAAAATCGAAAGAAAAGACTGCTTCTATGACTCTAAATGTAATATGAATAATAAATTCATATGAAATAGTTTGTATCTTTCATAGACAATCATGATTTATGAAATGTTGTATTAAGCTGAATATGCAGGCTCTACATCAAGTTTGATGTCTCATGTATCAAATTTGTACCTTGTCCAGTTTTATATTTTTCATTCATGGGAATAAATTAGAAATCAAAATCATTATCAAGATATTTTTTTTGGCTTTCAAGCCTGTTGAAAAGATGCAGACGCAAAAGTAAATAACGTAGGTACACACAAAACTTCTGTATATCGCGTCCTTAGACGTACCCTATATGAATGCGACGCGATTTATAGACGTTTAATTTAGTAGATTTATGGCCTTTATTTGAACCAACTACCATCGCAGCGGTCGGTGGTCATATTGTGATAATAAAAACAAACATCTAGCTGCCCCGCCACAAAATAGAATCAAGTATTGAGCCAAACGCACACAGCTACCCGAAGGCGGTCGGATGTCACACAACACAGGCAACTTGCTCGTCGTCACACCACACACACACATCTGCAAAAGATAAGCATCGTCCCATTTTACATTTGAGTCATGCGGTCGTCGCGATACTTACTGTATTCGCAGGCAGCCTTATGATGACAGACGTCTTGAACCTTTTTCGTCGCCGAGGCGTCGAAATACAAATTAGGACGAGTTTCGAACGGGCACTTCTCTCTCTCGCACACACACACGCACGACAATGTCAGATCGGTTTCGAATGAGGAGATTCGGGGGATACAGGGGGACGAAATGAGGGGCAATCCACAGCGACCGGCGACAAGGAATTAGTAAAAGAAGGTGCAATGGAAACGACCAGAAAACAAGGAACACGCGAGAAATATTATACGTTCGATTGCGCTAGCAGTGCGCGCGTTTCAGTTGGCGCACGGCGACTGGCGCAGGCAAGGCGTGCGGTGCGGCGAAGCGGGCGGGCGAGCGATTTCACCGGGCTGATATTGCGACGGCAAACCGCTCGCTCCGACCAACTCCAACTCAAATGTATAGCTAGCTACGAACAGGCGAGGGCACGCCGGCAAGCGGGGGGTCGCTTCGAGCCACACGCATATTCTACATACTTGTAGACTCCGCGCCACGAAATTTGTCCCGCTGCCATTAAGAAACCTACGCATATCCGATAAAAAAATACGATATCGTGCAAAATAAAGATTATTTATGCAGATGATTAACATAACACTGCTTTTCCTCTTTCTGATGTGTAATTTCAAATTCAACTAAAGGAAACAAACACACCCCCTTTTTAAAATCTTTATAAATAACGCGGTAAATGTTTTGCACATAAATGTTTTTGAGTCGATAGATAATAATCATAATTAATTGATTACTTTAACTACGGATTTCAAGTAACATCAAGTAGACGAGTTTTCGAATGACTCCCAATTGACATAAAATTCGTGACACAACATTGAACAGCATCTAAGAACAATGTTAACGTTCAAAGGAACTCTATCGAAAAGGCAACAATGCTGCTTCTGAGAAATAATTCGGTATATTGCTCACATCGCACAGTTTAATCAGGTAATATTGATCGGAACTGCGAACCAATAGTGATATTATCAAAATAGTACCTTTCGCTCATTACTGCCACATCAGAAACAGCGACGGCCTATTGGGAATACAGGTCAACGCATATGCGCAGTGTGTCCGATATAATCAACAGAAAAATATACGCTAAAAGCTATATTCGACCAATGTCAGTCACACAATACCATTGTTAGAATGAATTAATATTTCTCATTAAGAAATTTTAGTTAGTTGGCCGTCATAACTGCTTCTCATCAAACTTAAAAAGAGAGCCGTGAGAAAAAGTATTTATTTATTTCAGAGTCGAAATAAAAAAACAGTTACAAGCCACTTACTATAAGTGAGTTGTAGTCAATTGGTCACAGTGGTAAATTCCCTTAGTTTGAAAAAAATAAGATTTAGTGAAAAGGTGGTTCAAGGAAAATATTTCCAAAAACCTTGTTGGAAATATTTCCGTAATAGTTTCACCTTGTTGCCACAGTATGTTTTAACCACCAGTTTGATTTAAAGACTAAATATAAAAAGGAAGAAAAAAACATATAGAGGGATCTTGGAGAAGGACAAAGGCTACTTTTTGTCGCGAAAATAAAACTTGGAAGGAGTTGAAATAGGGGATGAAAGTTTGTATGAGGAACAAATCATTTCTCATGTTAGGGAAATAAAAAATCGTCCATTTGGTAAAAAATAAAGAATGTTTCTGCGTTTTTGACCAATCAAGGTATAAAGAGGAAGATTTTTTTTTAGGATGTATACATAGATACGCCCTTAAAAAAATATACCTATGCATCTATAGTCTATCTATCCCAATCGCTGACAGATTTTTCCACAGAGAAAACTTGCATTATCCTACTACTATATTATAAACGCGAAAGTTTGTGAGAATTAATGTTTGTTACTCTTTCACGCAACAACTACTGAACGGATTTTGATGAAACTTTACTGTAATATAGCTTATACATCAGAATAACAAATAAGCTACTTTTTATCCGAGTAACACGCCACCGATGCCGTGAGCAGAGGCTAGTATTATATTAAAGTATGTATTGCGAAGCTAAAGATAACACTGGCAGTGCGAGTGCGTGGTACGCACTCGCACTGCCAGGGGAGCGGGAGTCGATGGCGAAAATCTAGTTTCTAAACTAGGAAATCCTTTCGAAATGTGCCTAATGATGACATAAATTTAAGTCGAAATTCCTGTCGTAGGTAAATAAAGAACATTTATTCGACGGCTAATTTAAATAGTTAATTAAGATTCTTGAAATTAGGCAACGTAAATAATGCACGGAGAAATATTCCATAATCGTGAGTTATTCCCCCGAGTCGAGACGCAGGAAAATATGCAGAGGGTATGCCCGAGCAGGCATTGGTACCACGCTCTTGGATTTATCGTTAATTTCGATATAGGAACCTGTTCTGTAAAGTGGCGAGCAAGAGTAAATTCCAAGCTACGAAGGCAGTTTGCTTCGCAAAATAAAAGAAATATGTTTTAGTGGGTTAGCGAGCTTGTTTACGATCGGATTCCGCGAGACCGATTATACCGCCATTAGTTACATAAGCCGCTTTGACCGCAGCGTAATTAGACAATTTGTCTTACTGCTGATAATGACATAGACCTAGCTAGTGGAACCCTATACCAATGTAGTAATTGAGTGAATTATTATAGTCGGTATTACCGCCGACCGCGCCGTAGACGTTGGCTGACTGAAGTAGATTATTGTTATTTAAATTTCAATTGAAACCAAATAAACAACGAAGCGAATTTTGTATCAAAAGATTGCAGGGTAAAGCATTATGGTATTGGACAAGTGGCGCCATCTGTGGGGTACAGCTTGCAGCTTCGACCGGATGCCCAACCAGTTTCGTAGTGACACCGAACACCTGCGAGCACAGCGCTGCCACCTTTCTGCTAAGTTTGTATCGAGGAATATTAAATACTAGCCGCGATGCCCGTGGTTTTACTCGCGTTGTTTAGGTTATTGATAGGTGCATCAATAATCATTGCAATGTTTGCATTTTTTTGTTAGGTTTTTTTTTAAATACCCTAATACGTCATCATTTCTTTTGTATTTTAAGTACATATCCAAACTAAGTTAGCAGCAAACCGCACCAGTTTTAAACATTTCTTATACAATTTTAACACACCATCCTACCCCCTTTGAGGGATAGTTTTAAAAAATACATGTATTTGTCTTTTATCGTTTGTACTGAATTATACAGAGTTTCAAGTAAATCGAACTCGTTAAAAAGTTCCCATACAAACTTGAACACCCTTTTACATCCCCTTGGAGGGGTTGTTTGAGGATATAATTATATTAATCTTTTATCATTTCTATTGACAAATATTTATGCGTTAAGTTTCAAGTTCAAGGAATACAATTTTTCATACAAAGGTTATTAGCCCTTTTCACCCTTTTAGGGAAAAAAAAATGAAATTCCATTCTTAGTGCCCCCCGCATCATAAGAGGAATATATCCTCAATTTTTCATACTTCTAGGACTTATGGCTTACACTGTGGGTTGATCGATCAGTCAGTAACGGAACCGTTTTATAAATTTATAGCTGCTTATAGTATAACTATGAAAGTTAGAATGAAATTAGTAACTAGGAAACGCAGAATAGAAGTTAGATAAGAATAAACCAGTGATAATACAGTTGTGTTCTGTTTGTGAAGTTGAATACGCACAAGAAAAGAGTATTATACTCCAATAGGTTCCCTTACAGGTAGCACCGGGTAAAGTATGATTGTTCGCGGTATGCAAGTTAATGCGCGATGTTTGCGGATCCTTTGTGTCCTTCTTAGGCAAAACAATGCAAAGCAGTTATGTAACGTAAAGACGCGTCAATGGCATCTCGACCCTGCCTCTGTTCTCGTCACTGACCCACATTACTGACTCGTTCCACGCAATAACAATAACGGTAATTTATTACATAATTTTGCAACTCCAAGCAATTACGGTAACACTTTCGTGTGAATTCAAGCGGATTATGGAGGAAGTTTAATTTAAGAATATCAGGAATTGCATTGTACATATAAATTTGATTACATTGCGTGCATTTACTATATTAAACTATTATTGGCCTGATATGGGGTCATCCAGAAAAGCGAGCATATTGTACTGAAAATTGTAACATTCGATAGCAATAAATAATTCACTGATGACAAAATGTGACTAGGTAGTGCACTGAATTTATCTGATTTTTAGTCTCAGAATTAATCGGATATAAACAAGCATATTTATTAATATGTAAATAAATAAACCAAAATTGAGATACGAAAAAAAATAAGTGAAAATTTGACGTACAAGCTATTCGTTTTATAGACCATCAACAGGGTCAATGTAACACCGATGACGGAGATAGGTAATGTTATAAATAACGTGACAGATGAGTTGATTCGTCAAGGTTTTTATTTATAGAGTCGACAAGTGTCGAAATTCTGAATGAACTTTTCTTTTCGTGACGAGAAAGAAGTGGGCGTGTGTGCGTGTCCCGGTGTCGATGTAGGCCACTGCCAAGGTCGAATGTTTAATATAAAGTCTGGCGCCGGGACATTAAAATGGTTGGGCCCTCCCCGGACCCCCTTTATCCCGGGCCGGCGGTCGCAATCGTTGCACTCGTTATTTATTATCTGGAGGCATCCCCAGCTCACGAACGCCTCCAGTCTTCGACATACCAACATATATACGTATAGGGAGACTCACGGTTGAAGATTGCTATGAATGGCACCCAGATCTAAAATGTAAGTCAGCTGACGGTTTATCGCTGTCCTGACCTATTGCATTGAGTGACGTAACAACGGATTAGCAACCATGTATCTTTTAGTACTTACTTTATACAACAGATAATTGTAGGCGTGAACGGTTTGAAGGTCTTTTATCAAAACACAGAAATGTCGTGTTACGTACAGTATTTACGTCACAAGAATCATTACTGTAATTCATGAAACGTATTACACGTTCGAGTAAATATTGATCAATATACAAACATAATATACACAACAATAGTTTTACACATGAATGAGTGCGGTGCGATAATATGTACACAAGAAACGGTTTCTCTAATTATTACTATCAAAGTCATTACAAGCCAACTAATAATATTATATATATTATAAGCTATAGTTCAACAGAATAATTGTAATTCGTGATGAGAAATTTTAAGGAAGTCAACAAGGAAGTTTAATTAAATACTAACACGATTCCTGCAGAGATTGTGAATGAATGATAAATATAAGTCGACATACATAATTTAACCTACAGTGCATAATTATTAAATCGTCTGGTAACTGTCGGGGATACCCCTTTGGAAGGGAGCCAACAGGAAGGGGCCATCTTTAAATAAATTCAGAATAATAATGTGCAGAGGTAACGTAGATCGAGGTCGATTCAAAGTCTGTCTTTGTCATGGCTGTTACTGGCAGTGGCTCTTTTATAGAGTAAACGCAGCTTGTGTTTGTAATTCATGTTTCAAATTGAATTGTATAAAAGCACTTGCAACGTCGTATAAGCAATCGACCGGGTCAAGCCATAAAAACCCCTCGATGCGAAACTTCTGAGAATGTGCGCGTGTGTTCAGCATGGACTGAGGCTAGGTATGCATGAGTCGTTTAGAGTCTTGGTCACGAATCGGCAACAGAGACAGACGTGCCCGCCCATCGCAATCAGATGACATCATTCCCTCGCCACATATTCCACTCCAATTCACTGAACGAGCACTCTTGATTCAGCACTGTTGCATTCAATCGCCCTCGTTGATATAAGATTTTAAACCGCATAAAATATTCAGGACTTAAAAATTATATACTTATTTGTGTGAAGTACAGTAGTTAAGAACTTTCATCTATCAATTGAATTTCGTACGTGTGTGGAAATAAGTACCAAAATCATAGCTTCGTGGACATGGCGCTCATGAGAATGCTATGGAGTGTTTTCCTGCTTTTTAGAGTAAGCAAAAGTAAAGTGTGACAGTCGCAATCGTCACAAAGCATTCAGTGATTGATGGTCGTGGTGACATTCGTTGCGTCATAGCCACTGAGGGTCGCGAGGTCAATGTCGTCACGATTACAATAACCCACGGTACTAGGATGTAATAATAATTTCATCCCAGCTGAGGTTTGTTTACTTTTTGTTAGACAGTTGTGCACAGTTTGTTTCATGTAACTTTAGAGCCTTTGCATACAATTTTATTTTTTGGAATTCTGTTCCGCTAGATCGTGTAAGTTGTGATTGGGTCTCAAGCTATGAACAGAAACTTTCCTACAATTGGCTTCCGCAACTTTAAAGTTCATTGTTCGGTTACTCTTTTGTTACAAGCCAATGACAAAACCTTTTATTTGAACTTATAAACGATTTCAATTTGCAAGCTTTTAGACATTAAAGTTTATGCAAATGCGATTATGTACCTACGTTCTGTTGATTAATAATATTTATTTATTATTAACAAAATATGCAGGCACAGAGTCGGGCAAAAGACGCGTTTGGAGTAGTAATTTATTGAAAAATTTACTTATAACTTTCTATTTTTCAATATACAAACAGGTATTACAAATGTGCCAAGTTTAATATTATAATGCTTTGACATTCCCCAAGTTGGAAAACCATACTGACTCAGTATACTACTACATACACATAAATTTTATATAGATAAACTTTCGCCGAAATGGGGAAGACCCATACTAATGTAAGTTTTTGTAAATTAATAAACAACCGATAGGTGTGGCCTCAGGTTATGTTACGACCACCCGGTAGGCATCCCGGTGGTAGTAAGACTTCACCCAGCGCTCCCGACCCGGTGCGATAAAACTGCACGGTCGCTTTTACGGCAAACATTTACAACATACATCCGCATATTCGAAGGTAGTAACGATCCAGTAAAGGTCTACGATATGATACGATGCGAAGTTCTGTAGGTATTTAACGTGTTCTATTTAAAAATAACAAAGAAAAATGTATAAAAACCGCAAATATTTTCACGGGACATATCGGTGTCGTATCATCCACTACACAACAAAAATAAACCTAAGGAGGAAGAGCGTCACCATCACTCACCCTAATGAAGACTCTCGGTATGACTTGAAACTAGGTGCCTTCACCACTAGTAAGGTACGTGTATATTCCCGTTTTACAATATTAATGGTCGAATTCACGATCGTTCTTGGAATAAAAAAGCAAAAACCAATTATAACTAAATTCACGGAGTAACCACTCGCTCTTCAGTACAGTAAAGTTAGCTGGAATCAAATGCTAAATTCGGGTATATACTTGTTTTACATCAAAACTTTTTCATCTTTGATAGATAGAATATGCTATACAAAAATACATACAATACAAAATTATACATATTTAAAAAAAAAACCTGTTTATAAAATGATTTCTTCATAATAACAGAACGAAGCGAGATTTTTATAATTTATCTTAAGAATTGTGACAATATAATTGTAAATAATAAAATAAAAATGCTTTATTTCAGCCATAGTGTGTTAGTAAAATTGGATATTTACTTTTAAACGGAATCTAGTATATGTAGGAAATGCACTTAGTAGTAATATTTCAAAGAGATGGAAGAAATTACAGTCATGTTCGTGGAGACGAAAAGTTTAAATTGTCTTTTTATCTAAGGTCTAACTAGATATGACAACGAAACCGCTTCTATTACTAAAACATAAAAGACAAAGTAACCACAGTGGAGCAACAGGCCGATAGCACGCAACGGCTCGTTGGGAAACTAAAGTTTATGGTTATGTCTATAGCTCCACGGTCTCGTCTACGCGGTAAATCTATTTCAGCAATAACATGGCAAGTCGAACGAGCCCCTTTTTACGCTATCTGTTCTTCTGATTTCCATGGTCATATATAACAAACTGCTAAAGCATCATTTTTAAATTACTTTAGTAATTTAGTTTAATTTTGGTATATTCGTTTATGGAAACGCCCGCCACGGCTGGAGTCTGGTTTACTACCTCGTTACCGGCGTATTTTTACAACACAATTAAACTGCCAGACACAGGGACGCAAAATAGGGGTAACATTTTACTACACACCATTGCAGAAAATCTACAGAACATTACTGTATTATTATACAGCGTTTAAAAGTAACCTTAACTTAAAATGAACACGTTGTATAAGCAAACATAATATGTGCAATGGCAGTGATTATATGAAAGATTAATGGAACATGAGCAAAATTGGAATGCAAAATTGATATAACATGGAAAAGTCTTATCTAGTCTGTGTGCCGCATAAATTATTAAAATTCAACATAACGAGTGAGCCATCGCATTTTATTCACGAGCGGCCTCGCGGCAGCGCATTATCGAAATCGGACCGCAATAATTACATTCGATCCAAATGCGGCCGCTCCATCCATCTGTCCAAACTGCTAAATAAAATACGCGGTTTCATGATAAAATTTTATCAATTAAAATGTATGTTATTCGTTCGAATGAAAATAGCGTAATAATTAATTGTGAAACTCAATAACACGTTTCAATCAGTTTTAATCAAATAATACGCAAAATTTTGGAATAGCAAATTGGTAGAGTAATATAGAAAATGAGTAAAGAACGGATACCATTGAATCATAAACTAAATCTATCGGAAAACTTGATGACTGACGAACAGGTACCTATAGAGGAAGGCATAGTTGAAGGGCTATTTATTTACCGACTGCAGAACAAAAACAAAGCTAGTCATCACGAATTTTGGCGCTCGGGTTGCACCGGATTATGTAGCACCCTCGGGTTATTCAATTAAAAACGAAACGTACTCGTACAAGCCTCCCGACTATTCGCAATTTTGTTGGTACGGCTCCTATTCAGCAAATGAGATTCGGCGTTGGGACCCGCTCGTTGCTAAGCCTAGCTATCTCGAGAGGTGATAAATTATTGTCGAGTCATGTTAATGGTACTGCGAGCACTAGGCAACCTTGGCTTCTATTCAAGGGAATCCTGAATGTCAAGGTCAAACAAGTGAGTAAATGAGGTACAATATTTTCTTAGAAGTAACTTGACGTTCACGGTACCATCAAAGATCTTGAAGATAGTTTAGATGTTGCCGTTTGTAAATCTTTTAATTTATCATACGCCGTTAATAAAATAGGAACATAATAATGATTCTATAAGAAATAGTAAGCTCATGTGAACAATAAACTCAATTTGAGATGGAAGATATAGCCCTGAACGGTTGGGTTTATCATGAAATATAATTAATTTACCGTTCTATTGAAATTTTTACTGAAAATGTTCAGTGTTGAATGTATTTGCTTTGTTTTTTACATGCGAACGCACGTCGCCCGTCGGCTGATTACTCTCCGCGCGCTGTTGCCGTCATTCATTTGCGTCTACTGTACACCGCCCCACTCAATCTCGTTTATTATGAACGTGCAGCGGGCGAGCAACCCTGCCTCTCGCTTTTTACATTTGAATATTTAGCTCCGTGCATTACTTTTACAATGTTAGTCAAGTCTTCTGCGAGCGCATGACAGCGCACATGAGAGACCCGCGTCTAACTACTCCAACTAACCGTTTTAATAAAGTTTTTCTCGTTTTAGCTTTAGTATTCTATACTTTTATAGAAGGTATTATTATGATGAATGCCATTTTAGGATATAAGATTTAACTGCCTTTTTAAATATCTAATCTATATATGGTCGAAGGCCATTTTTTTTGCATACAAAATGACTACTTTGCTAGGGCAACTGATCGTGGAGAAGGAAAATTACAAAACGGCATCAAGTCTTGGGTTGTTAGTTAAATTGTGCATACAAATTTATTGGTATCTATATCCTAAAATCATTAATTTATACAACTATGTACAAGTAGGTATATACAAGAAATACAGATGAAACAGGTAAGCTATGTAAAGATCGTTGCAAACGATCTATAGACAGCTCAAATGATGCAAATAAACTAAACGTCATGGGGACGTTTTATGAATAAAATCCTTTTTGTAAAGACTTGTTTTGTTAGAGACGCCATTCAGCGCGTAAGCGGGAAACTGCATAAGTAACTTAAATTAGAACCCTTCACCATACTCGTGTTATGCGTACCCTGAATAATTGCGACTATGATGAATAATATCTAACTCTCTTTTATACTCTACATTACATATATAAGGTTTATGTAAATAAAAACGTTTATTAGGGGTTTGAAGCCAAATCACAAATATGAGAAAATAAAATAATATAATAACTCACGCGCACCCCCAATACACGTAAAATGGGAGGTGAATTGATGCTCTAATTCAGGAAATATTGGACTTTAGAGTAACTAAAGTTGTGTGTGTATGTGTCCACCCACTATGTCTTGAAACGTATTTGACAATTACATTTTATCATAGTTGATCGAGGGAAGCTACAGCATTTTGTTTGTCCGATGATAACTTTGAATGCTTGATCCGATATTCATAAAATTTAAAATATGTAGATAAATCACAGATAAAATTTGATTGTTTGGTAGGTTTTTTTAATAAGGCTGTTGATTTTTTATATAAGTTTGGCAAATGGGATGATAAAACATATGAGGTCACGTCATATGCAAGGGCTTATATTAAGCATTTCAAAAATGGTTTATTGTGAATTCTAGTATTTTACTAGAAAAGTTTGTTTGTCTGTTGTCATTTATCTCCAAAACGGCTTGGACTGAAAAACGGCAATCGATTTGTATGTCTAAGGATATTTCTTAGATAGGTTTTATAGGTTCAAGTCACTATAGAACGCTGCAATCTTGAATTAAAACGAGAGGGGTTTTAGGGTTTTTTTTTAATTAACCGTGCCACCTTTTGAGACAAGTCAAAATGTGTCGTTGGTTCCGTTTCACTTTAGGTAAAAAAAAATAAAAAAACTAAAAAGAAATAAAATAAGGATAGAGGGGTACTAGAAATGTCATACATACTTAATAAAAACCTTTTTTTCTCTCTAGAATACTTACATGCTATTTTTTAAACATTGAAAGCGTATATCGGTGATTAATAGTAATTGGCCAGCATCAGGGTCTCCAATATTTAAAAAACTTATTACGCAAACAGAACAACGCAAGATAACAGTCGGCGCAAACTACTGTGTAATAATATATTACCTATATAACAAACCTATGATCAAGCACCGTTTCAAACGGTCTTAGCCAATGATCTTGAAACAGTGTGCTCTTACCATTAAATGATTAATGATGAACTTTTGATGTTACTTTTTATTTTGTAAGATGCAAGAAAATCCATTACGCCATAAACATGTGATCCACGCGAGCTGATAGTAATACAAAAAATACAGAAACATAAAATACTTTGCATAGATTTACTTTGCAAAATAAAGTTTGACAGTCAAACCAGGGCTTATCAGGATAGCATCCAGGGCTGGACCCATTGCGTCAGCGTTACAATTGACGTGAACATTGGGTGGTGGGCTCCCCTCGATTTGGGCCCAGTCGGTACATTCATTACAAAAAGCTTCACATCGCGGAACGGGCCCTGGTTTAATAATTCCACTCATTTGGTTACCCCCGGGCAGGCCGGCGGCGAGACAATGCGAGCTCGCCTAACGGTATCAATCAACATCAAACAACCCCCGACTGTCATCTATATTTTATACTAAAGTGTCTGTATGCAGACTATGGGGTTGTTCATATAAAACGCGTTTCATTACAGAAAATACCATACTGATAAATAATAACCCTCAATATATCGCTGTCATACAACATTGAATTGTTATAAAACTCTGCTAGTTCTAACCTCGTGGCTTAAGTGCGAGGTAGGGGTTCGGGAGGGTAACATAAAAAGTATTTTTCCATAAAATATGTTATTATACAAGTTTTTAAGTTAATTTTCAATGAAACATAAGTAACTTATTGTTATGGTTATCCCAAGTAAACGGGAAAAAAATATATGATTATCATCTGTGTTTGTGGATGTGTTTACAGAAATAAAGAAACAAACATCGAAGCAAAGACGCTTCAATTTCCTCAGTATTTTATCCTATTGCATAGGAAATTGCTTTCATATTTCGTATTTCGCAAATGAAACAAGTAATATAATTTAGCAAGTACCGCAGGTTTTCGAGTGTCATTTTAGCAAACAAGCTTATCGTCAAGGGCCGCCACGGTCGGTTAGCAGCGTTGAATATGAAGTGCGAGTCTACAAATAGCGACAGAGCCACGACCGGCTCACGCCGCCACATGTGCGCGCTAACGAAGATGCCACGTTTATGATAATGTTTTTCCATAATTTTCATACACGTTACGTTTCGGTAACAAATAAAATATGTATTAAAAAAAAAACTAAAACCCAGAAGGATTCCACTATTCACCTACTGGCTTCATCATCAGAACAGCTCCAATATACCAAATTATAGTATTCATTTTGATACGACAGTTAAAATTGACTTCCAAGATTTGATTACATTGTTTGTTATTTAGATAGGTAGTTACGTTACATTACAAGTGAAGCAAATATAAGCGTGGTAAAAAAAATGCTGTACGTGTAACAAGCATGACAAATGCGATGGATGTCAAATGATGCCATTGTGCTATCATATACAAACACGCTCACGACTGTATTCCCCATGATGGCATGATGCCCCCATGATTATACATTATAGTTACCATTCCACTTGACAGTATGCAAGCTTATCGCCGCTTATTGTAACACTAACCGATGATGGCACATACCTTCGATTTTTTTGGTACTAGGATATGCCGGTTCACGATATTTTCCTTCACCGTTTTAAGCCCGTTTTAAGAAGTGTTATGAACTTCAAAGTCGCATTCAGTATCAAGCATCAATAAGGAAATAATAAAGCTTTATTCTATGTAGCTACATAGAATGGTAATTCTCTATATAAAAGGACGCTCCTGCCTGTCATAAAGTCATTGAAGAGTTGTAATTCCGTAACAGGCTAATTCTGTCGAAAATGCAAGATTATTTTTATCATCATGTTAAAAAAATAATATGCCCGAGATATAGAGACAACACGGCTTCGTTACGTGCGGAAACGAGCTCTGTACTTTGTTCTCACGTGACTAGCTGCGTTGGTACATTATTCAGGCATTAGTGAGAACAACACTTTGGTAATGTCGAGCCGAGCAGAGTCATGTTTGCTCTTAGTCGGCGGTACCGTAATCGATTAACTATAAGTTCAAAGAAATAAAAGTTAATTGAAAATTATATTATCATAAAAATATTGACGCAAAATTATGGACGTAAAGACAAAGACGTAATCTCAAAAAGGCACAATAAACCGGTTTCGGGGAATTAATTAAAAATTATAGTATACACTTAGATATACTACGTGTAAATACGATTCGCCACAGTTGTTGGGTTTGTTGCATGGTAATTATCGCATCTCACTAATCGCCGTCATTCATAAATTGTAAACTCGTAGCAATCAAATGATTATTTTAGCTTTCCTGATAAAATAAACTTTGAAGTTTATTTTGGTAATCATGTCACAAACTCTATTTTTATAAAGTTTAATTCCGGGTTCAGTTAAGGTGAAATTTACGTACGGAAAATGAAGAGGTAATTCCGAGTTCAGTTAAGGTGAAATTTACGTACGGAAAATGAAGAGGTATTATTAGCCTGATTCGGTTATGAGGACTAGGTTAATCGTAGAGTAGGCAGTTGATAGCTTTTAGTACTCGGCTTCTTGCTCATCGTGGCGCCCGTCATCTCTGATTGATTATACGAATAGGGCTAGCGATGAGTAACATAACCACTGACGATTTGTGTCGAAACAACTTCATAAAGAGTTTTCGATAGAAATAATCTCGTTGCTACAGAACATCAATGGGTGTTAAGAGGATAATATTTAAAAGTTTATCATAAAGTTATTTTTGATACTTCCTAAATACCTAACAGTCTATTGTTCCAAACATATCTGACCTATATAAAAATAATCAACTTTAAACCGTTTACAAACCATAGTGAGCACAATAGAAATGGATCAAAGCGAAACAACTTACAGAGTCAGGATCGTGGGCGTTCGGTGTGGACGGCTGTGACGGCCTCGGCGGCGGAGGATAACCCTGCCAACAAACATTTTGTTACAACTTTAGAAGTTAAATGTTCAAAATGTTCGCCCTGTAGATTTTAGAACATTAAGTTTCAAAAACACCTTATATTAGTGTGGCCAAGACTCATCGAACTTAGACATAGATAATGTGGATTATGAATTATAAATATTCAAAAGGTTAACTATCAAAGTTAGAAAAAAGAGAAGTAGAGAAATTAGTAAGACATCCGCTCGTCTCAGACCAACAAATTGCCAAACTTCATGTTGAGGCAGCGATTCGAATTAAATACCAACTTAAAACTAGCAATGGTCACCAAAAGTTCACTAGCTTAACTCAAAGTTAGTTGCAAGATAAATGGCACATTTTCCGTCAACCGTCAACTGAAACATCGCACAAAAAGAATGAAAGCAAAGAATTCACAGAACAGGGGGGATATGAAGCGGCAAATTGTTGTGAGTGAAATATTTAAAATTCAGTTTTTCGGAAGTGTATTGAGTGGAAGAGACAGTTATTTTACAATTTAATTTTAAACAACTTCGATCTTACACAACCACAGGACTTTAAATCAAATCCTGATTCTTTCTTGGTAGCCCTGCTTCATATCAGTCACTGAATAAACGACAATATTATACAATTTGTCTCATCAAAAATATATTTAGTTATAAAAATAAAAACCTATAAACGAATCTACAAACATTTGAATGATATAACGGTTGCGCTAAAACTTCAGCCTCATAACTTGTCTGCGCGCCGTGCCAGTCACTACGCTAAGGCTAAAAAGAACTCTACTCGTCTGCTAAAAAATGTTTTCTCCGTGAATTCTGAACTTTATTTACAAACGGTCCTCTCAAAGTTCCGGGCTGCGTTTCAGTTTTATAGCCCCCAAATGTCGCATATTAATGATGTTATCTCTGGATGAATGAGCTTTTACGGGAAAAAACCGTCTAATATGCCAAAAGCACTATGGGACAAATAGTGTCCCATAGTGCTTTTTACATGCAAATATTTATTAATATTTCCTCAACCAACAATATTTTCTATTTCTTCCTTTATTTAGTAAATTAATAAAGGATATTCAGCAACAATGTTTACGTTTTGCTCCTGAATAAAACATATATTTATATTTTTGTGTTATAAATATAATATATCTGATACTAGATATAAATATCTGGCACATCAAACGATAAACAGATCCTTTGAACGATGTAAGTCCCTTTAAAAGCAGAGTTGGAAAGGTCCGGAGGGGGATTAGTAGTGTAATACTATCGAGCGTTGCTAACTCCTAGCAGTGCACAGCAAGTGTCTGCTAAAACTACACACGGACCGAGGTAAGCCGTTCTCAAACTTATAATGAAATCCAAACAACTTTACGAGCAGAGGCTACGATGTCATAATCTTTTTATCAAAATAAGCATAAGCCTTTATTAAACGAGTTGAAAATGCATAACTGCTCGTTTAATGACAAACATTACTTGTCATTCGATTAAAGCCATAACCCCTTAATGCAACCTATACGTAACTGTCTGATGTTCTTTATTGTGTCATTGTTTGGAATAAAACTTCCAAGCGCATATAGTAGCTATGGTATTCTAGGTAGAGCCACATGAAACAGGGTAAATAGAAGACGGGCAGTTGTCGAAGTCTATACTAATATAATAAAGCTGAAGAGTTGTTTGTTTGAACTCGGTAATTTTTGGTCAACCAGTCGGATTTGAATCTTGAATCTTGAGGAAGATTATATAACATCACGTTACCACCATTAAGGCCGAAAAAAATGATTAAAAAAAACGGTAAGCGAAAACGAAGTAATAACGCGGAGGGGCGATGCGACGCGGTAGGTCGGGGGCCGAGGGCTGCCGTGGCACAGCTAGTCATAAAACTCTAATTACGTCTATAACCCCTTTGATAGTAAGCATTTGCCAGCAGATCTTTCAGTATTTAACAGTTAAGTCATCTGTCATAAACATAATAACTAACAGGCAAATAGGCGAGCACAAAAGGCAAGACAAATGTCAGTTTCTCTTCTCTTAACAATTGGATTGCATTATTTTGCGGAGATTGCAAAAGGGGGGCGAGCGGCATAATTTATCCAACTCGGCAATTCCCGACAGCCCTGCCCGTGACTCCGCCGCAGGAGAGAATGTACGCCCCAGAGTCAGCGCTTTAGAGGTTTCCAGTAGAGAGCGGGGCTGCCACACTAAAGTTCCGAGAATCCGGAGAATTTTGCAGTTTGTTATTATGAGAAGCGAGCGCTGCCGGATAACTTGCTCTTTATGCACCGGGAAAAATAAGAACAGTCATACGGAAGGAATAAGTTTTCTTAGCTTTTATGGCACAGTGCACTTTAACGATTTGACTAAACTAATTTGCTACTCTAGTGACATTCTTGCACTACTATCCGGTGTAGTGTCGTCGAAAGGTAATATTTCACTCTTTTTTCATAAATATTTTACTGAGACTAATAATCCACTATTAATTATCTGGACCAGTCTACCCTTCATATCATCAAATCCTAACAGATTAAATGACAGGGCAGATGGAGATCACAAGTCAATTCAATTTGCCTAATGGCTACTGAGCACACGATAACAATATGTCATCTAGCTCGGATACCAGAGTAGAACCTCCTCGGGGCACACTTCAGGAAAGCTGTGCAATTAATCGCACGGCCTTTGAAAAATATATTTCCTTGACAATAAAATATACAGAGTTTTTAGTGGCAAAGGCGAACGTCGGCTAGCGAACGGGTAGAGCTGTCTCGTGCAAGCAGCGCGGCGCGCCTACCGTGGGGGAATATTAAACTTGCCGGTAGATACCTGCCAACCGTAGGACCCATTATATCATCTTGCCATTCCCAAAACAGACTTCTCTATGATCCAATATGTATTTTCAACAAGCACATGCTCGCCGCTCTCTATACTATACTAGAGTAGAGATCAATAACTACTAATTAATTGTTATTGCCTATAAGCGTAGCTTTTAATATTGTGATATGAAGATAAAATGTTCATTAAAAACGTATATCTCTGGTGTATTTTATGTTGGTTTTATACGAAAGTCCAGTAAAATATAATTAGTGATTCCTCATTACGGCGCGGCGCGGCTGGTTGGCGTGGCCCCTCTGGACGTTCGTGCGTCTGCTGGCTTATGGTTATTAATAACGACGGGCGCCCGGTCCGCCCCGGCCCCTGCGAGCCCCCACGCTCGCTGCCGCTGCCTCTGCCGGCCGCACGTCTGACATTTTAATTCCGGAGCCGCGCTATAAGTCCACTGCATGCCTTGCCTATCGACCATTTTTATCGACATTTCCCAGCACTACCCCTTCACTATTTGAAATGAATGTAGCTGAAACATAAATTCTCTTCATTTCTAACATTGTTATTTGGGAAACTATGATGGTTTATTTATGTTACCTATTAGATAATTTTCAATGACCTAATTTTACAAACATAATGATTTTAAAACCCGGGAGGTAAGACTATTTTCATAAAATTATCTGAGAAAAAGCAACTAGTTCGGTCACACCTTTATTTCTTTGATTTGTTAATAGAGAAGTTTCCAATAGTGAGCTATGTTAAATTGGAATGGAAAGTTCTCTGAACTTCTCTTCATTCGTTCGTTAAACTACTCTGAAAATGTACAAAGAGCAAGCATGAAGTCGATGAGACTAAAAAAGTCGAGAGAATCGACGTACATCACTAGCAGCGACAACGAATGCTACAATGGCGGTCGGGCGAGCGCAGGTCGAGCGCAACATGGCTGCCTGGTAGGCGGTTCGAGCGAAAGGGACAGCGCTAGCGTTGGCTAGTGGCTTCCCGGTCGCACCCGCTCGAAACGTTCGCATCGATCTCCACTCTCTGTGTTCAGCCCCCAGCACCAGAAAGGCGGAACTAACAAAATTACAAAGCGCTTTCGAGCCGCTAATCATAAAATAAGATACGACGTTTCATTTCGACCGTACGACTCTCGAGCGATCACGATGCTGGAATGGCCCTTGACTCTCAAAATTCTCTACTGACATCGTTGAACATTAACTGAGCGTGGGTAGCTCGCCGTTAGTTTCGTAAAACCTCAAATCCTGTTTATAGATTTATGTTGACGTTTCGTTGTTTATATCTTTTTTTAATCCAGATCCAAAGTTTAATTATTTATTACTTCGGAAACAGGAAACAAACACTGAGCGGGATGAAGTTTATTGGAAAAGGATTAAGAATAACATTTTAATTACAAACGTTGTCAAGTTTGATTAGAAACAAGAATTCCTTTTGTAGCAGGCCTAGCGTGGAGCAGCGGGAGTGGAATGAGGCTAAAGGCATAAAGCTTTACATCTGAGCGGAGTCGGCGCCGAAGCCGGTTGGGTTTACGTTAGCATAAATTGTAGCTCCCTCGGTCGTGTTTAGTTCGAGAGCCGTGTATAAAATCGACAGAGCGCTCGTTCCCCGAGGCTAAGAGCCTCTGAGTGTTCTGCTCCGTCAATCGCTTGATAGCAGACTGACGTTTAATTTTTGTTCGAAGTTCACGAGTTTTCTTTACACGTGTACTTTTTTTTATCTCCGTGACAATCCATGCCCCATTCAACATGTGCGATGGACAGACACACAACTCGTCGAATCTAATTGATTACCTGGTAATAGAATAAAGTGCCCAAGACGTTTCTAGACTCGCTATGTTAGGGTCCCGACGTTGCCTCATAACTCCTAAAGTAATATTTGAAAATCAGTCGTTTTAGTTATATTTTATTTTCTCATTTTTGTTATTGATTTAAGAAAACACATCTGCATACAAATTAAAAGACACGCTCTAAATTGAGCGAGAAATCGAGGTGTGACACACGGATGCAGAGACATATAGACATGACGAAACTACAAGGGTTACGTTTTCGCCACTGGACTTCGTAACCCATAAAGATATATTTTATTGATTGGCATAGCATATTAATTTTAAAAAACCTACGAAGACCATGATTGATTTATCGTTATTTATAAGGTTTTTCATGAGTAGCCTAATCCAAGTAACTGGATTGACAAATAATTCTTGTTCAATGTTCTGTGCAGCAGAATGTAAATGGTGAAAAAATATTCTTCGCAGAAAACAGAACGCATTTAAATTTTAAAAACATACTAGTCGGTATCGGCATGCAAGTAAGTGAGCATGTGGTACATCTCCATTATATCGCGAAGCAGTCGCTAGGCGCCGGCCACGTGCGAGCCGTACAATTGCAGAACATAGAAATATGTAAATTGCGCTTGGAGTGAAGCGTGCCAAAAGCTAGTTGCACACCCTCACGTTTCTAGATGGATTCCTTCGCTGTATTGCGAACATGACGAACTGATGATCGGTTACGACATTCAAACATTCTCCGTATGACATTTAACAAAATAAGACAACAGAAATGCTACCTAGAACTCATTTGAATATAATGCAAAATAAAACCGAAAGAAATATGGATTCTTTGCAACTGAAGGCAAATTCTGAAAGCCATAATTACTTACTCATTTACGTTTAAGCTAACAGCATTTTAGAAGATGCCAAGAATACCTATTAAATTATATTTAAGGTAAAGAAAAACAACTTGGATGATTACAATAATACTAAAAATGAAGAGGAAGGAGAAAGAAACAAGAAAACAAACATAACGAAAGTAAAAGTTGTCCATTATGAGGGGCATGGTATGACCATAGACGGTTTATTGAAATAGTTATGGTTAGGGAAGGTAGTTTTAAAAAATTGCTTACAACGAGGGGCTTCGTACATTCGGCAGCAGTTTAATGTGTGGCGATAACAGTAAAGTTCATAGCCAAAGTTCCATCCGCCGAGTATCGTGGATTACTATAGGTACTTTCCATATAGAGTGGGTTCAATATCGTTAAAGCTATACAGATTCATATCAGCGCTCGTGCTGACGCGAGCTGTTCGCGTATAAGTGTGCGAGGATATAATTCCACTGAAAAATATATTATTAACACTGAAAACTAGTGTTCAGCTCGAAACAGAAATGATACAGCTTATTTTATATATACTCATTCGTGAAAAATTTTATGGGCCGTGAGAATAAATTTAGGTGGATAAATCAGCACATCAGAAAGCTGCAACACAAATCTCGTTCGAGATTTGTTCGAACTTCGTTGAATTTAATTTAGAAAAAGCATATACACTTGACGGTGGCGCTTTGACATCCGCACTCACACAAAAAGTTAGGAAAACGCACTTTTTTCGCATTAACTCTCACCAAACTTGAAAAAAACCTACGTTTGTATGTCTTTCCCGACATTTTAGTTTTAAAAACAATGAAAACTGAAAAATTGCCGTTTCTGCGCCACAGATCGTCAAATAAAATCGATACCTATGCAACCCGAATCGAGAATACCGTTTATCTTGCTTGTTTTGGTAGAGCTATCTCGCAACTTGAATGTCGGTCACGAGGCAAATCAACGGGCCAAATAATCAAAAAGTTCCGCCGCCCGACATTCTCTGTGAAAACGAAATGCAAACATGACGCACTCTCACAGAATTTAAAGTTATTAACAATTTTAGTAACTGTTAAATTGTGTTTCTTGGGTTAGGTACTTATATTTTATCTGCGCTTTTGAAAAGACATTATGTTAATTAAGTTTCTTCATAAGATTTTAGAACATGATGATGTTTAAGTCTGCATTTAATTAAATTTACCTAAATTAATACGGTGGTATGTAGCTGATCGACCAAACTTCGTTTCGTTATTTCTTATTTCTTGACCCAATATATTTTATTATCTAGGTCGACAATTTTAGCTTCGAAAAACTAACTAGGAACTCGTTTAGGAATATTATAAGTAAACTTTCACCAGAAACGGTATTAAGGTAATAATTTTACAACTCTGCTCAGAGTAAATATCTGTGTTAATTTTATGAAGTTGTTGAAACGCTAATAAAATATAATCCTACTACTATTACAAACGCGAAAGTTTGTGAGGATGGATGTTTATTACTCTTTCATGCAAAAACTACTGTACGGATATTGATGAAACTTTACAGTAATATAGCTTATACATATAGGCTACTTTTTATCCAAATACAGAAATAAAAAGATAGATTCAACAGACTATATCTGTTTATAACTTTATCAATGACACCGGTACAAAAATAAGGTAACGTAGGGACAAAGTTAAAACTTGTTTCGCGGTCCCCGTCTGTCGCTGTTTCCTGGTCCGATCAAGTTTTTTGCAGGCCTTGGATGTGTTTGCAATTTATTACCAGGCCATTACATGGATATCTTCGCTACACCATTTAATAGTCTTATTCATATAATGTAATTTACTAGTATATAATACATTTACCATAGCTTGGTCCTTGTTGATATAAGTTTCTTGAGGGATCATCATGATGAAGTGTATGAACATTAAATGAACAATGTGTCTGAACTTAAATAGCCTTAAGTTATAAATTCAAAATCCGTCGAACCATTTTTCGATAGCAGTCCCTACAAAATGCTAAACTTTGTTTTATACTTCTGGGTCACAAGTTTAAAAAGATACCAAATTTCCTTGATGATTGTAAATAAAAATGGTTAAGGAACCCTTAATGTGGATTTAGAGAGCTGTTCAATAACACTCTACATGGGGAATGCGATAAAAAGAATCACCCTCACACTTGATTTCGAGTGCGTTTTGTGCAGTCTGGGTTGTTGTTGCCCAAGTTGTAAAGGAGTACCTAAGGGACCGAGGAGATGAGCCGCGTTCTGAGCTCACACGATGTTTCATATACAAGAGTAGTCCTGTTTGTACCAACCCAAACCGGTAAGTTGGATTTAAGCAGCGACTGGCTTCACGTCTCACGTCTTTAGAAAAGCAACCTTACAAAATAAACCACAGCTAGTCGGTGGTTTGGTCACATAGGCTACATAAAACGCCTGCAGTACGTCCGATGTATCGTAACAAACCAATTTGCTGCCAGTGCGACCGTGGCTTTACGCTATTTTTATCATAGAAAGCTGGTGAGCGTAAATTTATCATAAGTGCAAGTTGGTGCGTTAAGAAATGTACTACTAACCTGATGCTGGGGTGGTTGCGCGCCGTGCGGTATGTGTGGCGGGTGCTGCGTGTCTTGCGTAGGGGACATGCCTCCGGCTGCATTTGGCGCCGCACCGGGACTTGGTGCCCCGGGGGGTTGGTTGGGGGGTTGAGGCGAACCGCCTCGTTCATAGCCCTGGAGGAAAACAAAAGTTAATTTTGTATTTGGATTAGAATACAAGTCTTCTCCCGAAAACATAAACGGGATGCTCGTGATTCTTGAACAATACGCAACAAATTACGAAATGCCGATTTCTCAAGAAAATATATTATGGTTGTAAAGACAACACAAAGGTGTTTATACTTGAGGTCAACGTAATTACATTAACCTCTGTTACGTAACTCTTAAGATTTCTAGGACCCCAGGAATTCTGCAAATACGATACTTATATTAAATGAGTCATATTTTTATATTGTATGACTCATGTGTAAACCATAACAGATTGAAATTTTCGGAATAAAGCAATTTTGTTTTTACCTTAGGCCTAACCTGTGATCTTAGTTTTCATGAAGTATTCTAGTCTAACATACTACTGGGTATAAAAAGTATACTGACTCGCATCTATGCGTACATACGACGACCTCTGTGGCGCAGTGGGCGAAGGCCCGCCTGAGACGCAGAAGGTTGCGGGTTCGATTCCCGCCTCGGGACAATTTTTTACATATGCAAATATTTGTCTCGGGATCTGGGTGTTTTCTATGTATAAAATGTATGTATTTACAAAAAAATAAAGTATATAGGTAGTATACATTTATTTCCCATAACACAAGCTCTGCTTACTTTGGGGCTAGATGATGTTGTGTGAAAAATGACCAGCATTATTTATTTATTTATGACGCATTTTTAGCTTGGAGTATTTGGTTGGTCAACTCTTATTTGAAAACAGCAGAAGGGCAGAAGATACCATCTGTATCTTCTGCCCTTCTGCTGTTACTTTAATAGTCACACACGCTTGTGTGTGACTATTTAAGTGTGTTAAGATGTAACTAATTCACGGCCTCCCAAGTCCATAAAATTAGAAACGCAAAGAGTGAAGATTGTGAAACACCAGCTGCGACTTCATCTTAACAAAGAGCGTAAACAATAGCACCGTTAGCAAAGCTTACAATACAAGTACCAAGCAAGTTGGTATAAAACAATCGGGCACGTGCACATAGGTCGGCGGCCACGAACGGCCTTGACCGTGCATCCATTATGCACACCCGTTTACTTTGCAAACGAGCGCACCGCAACGCATCTACGCCTACAACCGGCCTATGTAAATATTTCTATGTGCCTACAAAAGCCCGAACGAATAGGCTCTACAATTACAGGAGGGTTAGTGACGCGCTTGCTTTATCTTTTTTCGAGTTTACTACTTCTCGTAGGTTCAGTCTACCGGTAGTAGTGGTTGGTACCTTATTAATCAATGCACACATTTGTACTGATTATAATAGATACATTATAATGTATAATAGATAATTTGCATGAAAGCTTATTTAAAAAATATAAAAAAAATCTGGACGTTTACACAGCATCATCTAGCCCCAAAGTAAGGAGAGCTTGTGTTATGGGAACTACATGATTGATATACTACTTATACCCACAACGTAAGGAGCGTATATGCGTTTACCATTAGAGGTGTTTGTTTCTCGTCTTGAAACAGATTGTAAGTCGGTTTTTGCAAAACGACGAAAAAAAACCTTCAAAATTTAGATGAATGCCTACTGTAAAACGGAGTAAGTGATTAGTCTGGTGACGTACCTACTGGTTATAATTGGGCAATCGAACGTTCATTTCCGTATAAGACAAATAATTCTGTGTTCGATGTTAACTCGAACCAGCGTAGTTACGGCATACAGACTAGAATCGTACCGTATTGTACGAATAGTACCGGCAATAACTCCAACAAAACACAAACATTAGCACAATACCTATTGCGTTTCCATGGAAACCAAATAAGACTGTTTTCAACTCTATAGCTCATCTATTGTAGACTTAGCACCAGACAATCGTGCATGCTTTCACTAGCCGGCCAGTTTCCGCGTCACGATTCAAAGCTCCAGCTAGATAAAGCAGGCCTGATATCCACTAATCCAGGTCAAGAGAAGTCATTCACTTTTAATGTTTTCCCCCTTCCAGCTGACTATAATTGAATAACGTGACCTCAATAGTTCATGGTCTCCCCATTACATAGCACTGTTCTTCATAGCTTTGTTAAACGCGAGTTTCAAGGTGTTATTAATCTAGTATGGGTCTAAAATCACAACAAGGAATTGTTCTATACGAGCTCCTGTTATGGTTTGTTATGCAGTGCTATTGAATTTGAAATACTGAACGTGATTAATTAATGGACATAGGCTTTTATCCCAGGAATTATTCGTGATAGGTTGATTCCGAAGAGCTACGTCGTACCTAATCAGCTTATAGAGGCCGTGTCGCGCTGCTGCCGTAATGGTGTCCGAACAAAGGGTCGCTTTCTATTGAGGTCCTGGCTTGCTGCGTCGGTAATTGGATATGTTGCGCCTCATTTGCCGGCAAGCCGAAACCTGTCCAATACCCGTCATACGCAAAGGACTATAACCATCGTTGACATTAGCGTACGTAACTACTTCGTTCGTATTAGATGGCTATAGTCTTACTACTATTATAATCGCGAAAGTTTGTGAGGATGGATGTTTGTTACTTTTTCACGAAAAAAATACTGAACGGATTTTAAAGAAATGAACAACAGCAGCATGTAGCTTATACGTCAGAATAACACATAGGCAACTTTTTATCGGGGTACCACGCGGGTGAAGCCGTGGACAGAGGCTAGTAATTTATACAAATAAATGAAACACAATGAGAAAAACATATTTTATTTTGATAGCTCTTGGGTTCATTTCAATAAATATTTACTTGGAAGAATTTCAAATATCTGTGTCAGTGTCCAGAAAAACTTTGGAGGCAAGGGGTGGGTTGGGTGGTTGCCTGCCTATGCCCAAACAAAATACAAAGAATTCCGGAAACTTTCACTGAATAATAATTTCGTGGTAAAAGTTTGTAGTCGAGCGAGAGTAACCGGAAATCCGGACTAATGCCTAGCAGCTGAGTCGAACCGAGTTTTAGTCGAACATCCGCGCCAGTCGCCAACCAATCCATCAAAGGAGGGTGCCTGAAACGGGTGTGGGGGTACCACCCCCTCGTACCCACATAAATATTGCGGGTAGGTGAGTACAAACCCTTTGACCGAGTTCTGTTTACTTTCGTTTTCGCTCAGCTGACGGGGCCGCCACCCCGCTCAAGCATCAACTATGCTATTATTATGATAATTAGAGAGTTATCAACACGATATTAGTGCAAAATCGAATAACAGCGACAAACAACTCGGGCCACACGATGGCATGACGCGCGTCGCACATTGATTCCCTCGACACCTATCGATAGCATTTGAGTGGCAAATTATCACGTGTCTAGTGTTTCAAATCAGTGACCGTCGCAGTATTGTTTATTGATTGGCAGAATATTTTCGATCGACGGTTCTGGGGAGGGTTGTGGGGTGGCTCTGCGTTGATGACTTTTGGGAAGTTCTCACTCAACCCTAGGTGCGAATGGGGTGTCCCCGACAGCACTCAAGGTTGCAACGAGTGCGGACTAGGCAGACAGGGTGTAGACGTGCATTATTAGGTGGGTGCCGGAACACCCGCGGGAGTCATGTCGGGGGTGGCGGGGTGCGCGTACGTCATCACCTGAGGCGCGTCCTTGAAAACGTCGTCGCATTCATTGCACCCGGATACAGGCTGTATCCCCGAGCCCGCAATACACGAGTGCTTAAGATCCCGTCTACCTTTGTGCCTCCTTTATCTAACTCACGGCCACGCGCTACTCCCACCCATCACCCACCTTCCTTGAGATACTTCAGCGGCATAATGGAGCAGTAAGTACGAACATAACTTAGATGGTTTTCAACTGTGAGCTAGCGTACAATCAGAACACGAATTATACGTGATAGGTGAGGCCTGTATATAAAGGCATGTAGGTAATGTTTTGGATCGTCCAAACCTATTTCTGCTAAATGCATACACACTACTACCATACCACTGTCCTATTCAAGTGACCAAGAAATAACCAGTAACAATAGAGTTGAAAAGAGATAGACTGATTTGTTTTAGAATGTATGGTATTTCCATCAGAGCAAAGCATAGAATCATACGATTTTTTTACATACTCTCGTGCTTTTCCGAATCGCATTACCTGTCTCGAAACGGCCCCGTTCGCCGTGGAATCATTTCTTAACAGCGATTTCTACACGAGTTCGCTACAAGAGCCCTGCTTCAAACGTACCTCGAGCTCCGTTGCACAACGAGCTTACGTCAGCGAGCGCTTGGAGCGGCTTACGTCATTGGAGCGTATCTGTTTAAACATCACGCTAACTTGGAACTTATACAGAGGTCTTTAGAGTCGCATTCCTTCGACGGAGCCTTTGGTACGATAGAACGTTTATATTCAAGCGAGTGGATGAGGCTCCGACGCGGCGCCGCTGCCGGCTCAACGATTCTGAGAAACGTTCGAGTCTCTCTAGTTTCGGACTTGAAATGAATCGTATAACTCGACACGACAACGACGAAGAAGATCTTTCTGAGAAAGCTCGTATCGCAAGGATCCGTTTCATAAATAACTATACTTTTCCCCGTAGCGTAGCACTTACAAAATTTATTTAGAAATGTTTTATTAGATCATTCACATTTGAATGTTTTAAACAAAGATATGGTATATTGTCAGTGATAAGCATAATAAAACACAAGATCGAAGAAACATAATTGATTAAAATCAAGTAACAATACATAATTATTTCAATACAAGCTTCACAACAGGGGTCATTGACCACAAATCTGCATAACCAACACTATCTTGGTCATCAATCAGAATTAATCTGCGGTTGCAAATACCATGCCAAACCGAATACCTATGTAGGTATCGATGACTAATGCATGAATTTGCAGATTAGACATCTCTAATCTCGTCGAAAACAAATATATGCAGAACAGAGCACTAAACTAGTCAGATTTTATGATTGACTAGATAGTTCAGTTTGATAACTTTTGAAAATATCATGGTTGTGAATATATTAGGTTGGGGAAAAAGTCTTTTCGCATTATTGTATGTATGAACTTGTAATAAAATCTCTTTGGCTATACTATTTGTATCTGGCTGGTTTTGGTATCATTAAAAGTTTAAATTTTAAAGAAGATAATTCCAAATTCAAATTAGGAAAATGTGTGATTTTTATTTGTTTTTCGTACTGTTAAGATGAGTGAATCTAATGAAGAAATTCGATACATTTTAAAATTTTACTACAAAAAAGGTAAAAATGCAACGCAAGCCGCGAAAAAAATTTGCGATGTTTATGGACCTAGTGCAGTGTCTGTGAGAGTAGCACAAATTTGGTTTAAGCGTTTTCAATCCGGAAATTTTGATGTCAAAGATGCACGTCGCTCTGGTCGCCCTATTACGGATAAAATGGATGCCATTTTTGAAAAAGTGGAGCAAGATCGGCATATCAGTAGTTACGACGTAGCTGAAGAACTGGGAATTGACCACAAAACAGTTTTGGCGCATTTGAAAAAAACTGGGTACACAAAAAAGCTCGATATTTGGGTACCTCACGAGCTCACTGAAAGAAACCTAATGAACCGTGTTCTCATTTGTGATTCTTTATTACGACGTAATGAAACCGAACCATTTTTGAAGAAATTTTTGACCATTTTTGACCTCACACATCTTTAGCCACTCAGCAAAAATTAAGAGAGTTTGGCTGGGATGTGTTAATGCATCCGCCGTATAGTCCTGACCTTGCACCTTCAGATTTCCACCTGTTTCGGTCTCTTCAGAATTCTTTAGGCAGTGTCAGGTTAACATCACGAGAGGACTGCCAAAACCACTTGTCGCGGTATTTTGAACAGAAGCCCCAAAGTTTTTATAGCAATGGGATCATGTCCCTGCCTACAAAATGGCAAAAAGTTATCGAACAAAATGGTACCTACATACTTTAGTTAAATGTAAATAAACTATATTAAAAAATGTTTTGAATTTTCTTAAAAAATGCGAAGAAACTTTTTCCCCAACCTATTATATATATACTAGCTGAACCCGCGACTTCGTTCACGATTGCCATTGCATTTGACCAGTTTGTCTCATATTAAGCAACGCTGTAAACTACGGTGAAGCACTCTTATCAACAAAGGAGCTTTTTACTTTGGATTTGAAAACTCCTAGGTTGTATTTCTCAGAAGACAGTCACCCAGGATTCATATAAAAAACCATTAAAATCTGTTTACAATTACAGAAGATAAAGCGTATCCAACACACACGATAAAAAAATCATACAGTCGAATTGAGAACCTCCTCTTATTTTTGAAGTCGGTTAAAAACTACAAATAAGATGGAATTTAAATTTTGTAATTTTTACGTTCGGGGTGGCGTTACTATTTTTGACAATAAGACTACCTACTCAGCGTACACTACAAAGAGCAATACAAATCTTACGCCAGCTTAAGATGAGACATGTACTCGAAGGTTCCTATACATTCTAGGTTTCAGGTTATTTTGGACTCAATACTGAAATATATCTATTGAAATATTTACGGGACAATCTTTCTAACAAAAAATAATAAATTAAATCGGACTAAAAGCCTAGTGGGCGATACCCCAACTTCTGATCCGGAGGTCGTGGGTTCGAACCCGGTCGTGCACCAATGGTTTTTTCCACTTTATGTGCGCATTAACACGTGCTCAAAACGGTGACGGAAAACATCGTGAGGAAACCGGCATGCCCTAGAACCAAAAATTCAAAGGCATGTGCCAAAATAAGCGGCGATGGGCTTGCAACCTGTCACGTGAAATGCTTACTTGCAAAACGCGGACATTTACCAAATATAATGTTTAGACGTGCCTATGACTATCAACCGTTAATTCGTGAAGAATTAACACCTCCTACTTGGTATCCTCAAAGATCTACTCACTGAGTATGTATTTGAGGATGTCCACCATTGGGAAAACAGTCGTGAGCGTGTTTGTTTTTTGTTTGTACATTAATGAATTACAACTAAGTACACATTTTGACTTTCATCCCCTCTCCCAAGGGAACCGTGCTGAATTTCGGGATAAAAAGTATCCTATGCTCCGTAGTATGAACTCGAATCTCAAGCTTAAGATGAGCCGTACCTTCAAAGGTTCCTGTACATTCCGGGTTTCAAGTTATTTGGACCTAATACTGAGGGTTGTGATGTCTGTATTTTCTGAACTACAAAACATTTTCTGAACTACAAAACCGATGACCTTGAAATATTTACGGGACAATCTTTAAAGTACCTCCTTTCCAAGAAAAAAAGAATGAATGAAATCGGACTACGCGGTGATGAATTACAACCAAGTACACATTTTAACTTTCATCCCCTCCCAAGGGAACTGTGCTGAATATCGGGATAAAAAGTATCCTATGTCCGTAGAATAAACTGAAATCATGACAAGTTTCATTTGAATTTATTTAGTAGTTTCGGCGTGATGCGTGTCAGATACAGACAGACGGACAAAAAATAAAAAAATACATTTTTAGATTCAGTATCGATCATAGAGTACCATCCAAATTTTATTTTTAAATATCTTCAAAGTCCAGAATTTGACCTGTTACCTTCTTATTAAAATATATTTATCATTAATAATAAAATAGAGAGTAGGAGAGCAGATCAATAATTGATATAAAACTGTGATGGCAATATCAGAATTTAATATTCAATATCCAAATGAGTTATTATTTTTAATATACGTATTTTTGTGAAATTTGTAACTGAAATCGAAGCTGACCAAAATTAGTCCAACGACTACCATCAACAAAGAAGTTCTGTTGTCCAGCTTCCGTCTTAAAATCTGACTGTCGCCAAAATCACAGTTATCGGACCTGGAGAGGTATGCATAGTTTCAAGTCATTCGGATGCTTCAAATTTACGTTACCTGATGAGGCGAGAAAGGTGGTCGACTATTGGGCCCGCCAGGTCCTGGTGGTGGCGGGTACCTCTGAGGGTATGAGCCTGGTGGGCCATAACCTCCTGGTGGTTGCTGCGGTCCGCCCGGAGCTCCGCCGTAAGGCGGTCCACCGTAGCCCCGCGGCGGCTGGAAACAACATGATTTAGTAACTATGAGTTTTATAGAACAAAGGTTTTAAACTTTAAATAACTAGCATCCCCCGCGGCTCAAACTCCGCGTTATTATTTTATTTGTTGGGAGACTTATTAGAACGCCAGAAAACACGAGTGAAAGGTACGAAAGATAAGGTAAATAAGTAAGTATAACCCAAATTAAATGAGGACAAGAAAACATTAATTATTTTAGATTCCATTTACGTACGACTAATCCCCATGATGGAAATCTGGTTTCACCATTATATTTGGTACATGCCCACGTTTTGTATAGTAGCACATTGAAGCTCATAACTAACCAATGACACATCTTCGCATTTTTAGTTAGAACCAACCAACAATTTATGCTAGAGCATGCCTTTTTCCTCACAATGTTTTCTTTCACTGTTTTGAGCAGGTATTAATGCGCACATTGTTGCACATTTTTTGAACACAAAAATCTATTGGTGCTTGACCGGTTTCGAATCCGCGACCTCCTGATCAGAATTTAGTCAGTTATTTATATATATATGATTAGATTAGATGATTGCCGGCCACATTAAAAGGACAAAACATATGTTTTCAACAAATGTCTCATCAGGAGTGTCTGTCCAGCTAGGTTTATAATACCTAATACCATTAGGATAGAGTAGAAAATAAGTATTAAGTGCATTATGGATTCATGCTTAGATTTGAATAATTTTGAGGTAGTTGAACCCTTACGGAACAGCTGTTTCATTTTTGATTTTGTCAAATAATTCATTGTTTTATTTTAAAACAAGCATACACTTATATGTTTATATATATATATATATATATATGTTAATTTGATGAACATCACAGATTCAAAAATATTTACAACTATTTACTGTTTTTATCGATATCGAATAAAAACTATTTATTACATTTTCCATCTGATGAAATAATAACGAACAGCCTACTTTAATCGGCAATGTTTTACCAAACTCAAAATATCAATTTTGAAGCAGGCAGATACTGTGTCTAAATAATTTACGTCCGAAATAATTCCCTGTGCCAACAAAGTCGCCCGCCCGCTTCAGTTTTCAGCTTTCATTTTGCTCTGTGATGGAAATTCAATTATTCGTACGAGCCTTGCTCTGACGTGGCAAACGAGCGATGGAGACGGGAAAACGCTATTACACTTTGATCAATGTTTTACGTCTCCAAACTACAGCTTCATCCTGAAGTATTCCCGATGTAGTTTGACTATTAGAGGTATGAGACTGACTCTTGTTCGCCAATTAGAGTTTCATTTTTACGAACATCGGGGTGTTTTATGGCGGATTCAATGATTTATGGGGGCGGTGTTGCGGGGTGCGGTTGGCGAGGGGGGAAGCGAAGAGGGTTGCGCAGGGTGCAGGCGGCGGGGGCGGCAGCACGCCATTGGCGAACTCGGCATCGATCGCGCGACGAGTTCGGAGCGACCCGCCCGCGTTCAGCCAGCCTCCATCTACGTTAATAAGTAATCATCCGACCCTGTGATACCTCAGCGAGTTTTCCGGACAGAGCAGGAGATGCCAAGTTGGTCCTCGAGTCTCCAGTGAAACAAGGGACCGCTCTAAACGACATCGATTATGATTTATGCGTTGAGGAGAATAATAAGAAATAAAAACGATTTCCTAAACAATTTGACCTAATGGTTTTATTACTTTACCTAGTTTAGTCAAGATCTTCAGTAAATAGATCAAAGAAAGTGGAATCTTGTATAACAGGTCTTTGAAGTTGTGTAAATGAACTTCGTTGTTCATTTACACAACTTCAAAGACTTAATAATTTTTGCAGGGTTTAAGAAGTCAAATTAAAGCACTTAGGTTTGTTCCACAGAATAATGCTCTCAGAGTACCGTCAGCCTTCCGGTTGACGAAGAATATTTGTTCTGATAGTACAATCAGTTGGAGTATCTAACACAAGGTAGTTAAACTATTTCATTCTAATGAAAAAAGTCCATACATAATCTTTAATAAAGAAATGAAAATTTTGGTAGTTAGAAAAGGTTCCAAGTAATAATTTTAAAAATAGGAAAAAAAAACATAATTAAATTTTAAAAAAAGACTCCAAGAGAAGGCTAACTTATGTAAATGAATAATTTATTGACAAATTTGAACGACTTGAAGTATGTTCTGAAGTATTATTGTAGTAATAATACATGTTTACTTTACTCTCAATTTAATTAATTTGCATAACATGCTAAACAATTTTTATATGAATTCTGAAATAACTCGACAACACATAACAATACATTTTTATTTTATTACCGGACACTGTTATCCATGTTTCGCAAATAAACAAATCTGAATCTGTACCATTAGCAACGGCTCTATTTCCCAAAAATGTTGTCTTACGCTCATTTAATAAAAACGTTAAACGAGATAAAGCCTATAATTATTAAACTCTCATTAAGCCCTTCAAATAGTGGATTGTTAGATAGTGGAACGGCTTAACCGATTTGAAAGAAATTTGAAATAAATACTGTTCATGACCTATAGAATACACATAGGATATACACATACCACGCAAGCGTAGCTGTGGACAGAAGCTAATCTGTTATCATTTTAAAAACATAAATGTTTATATAAATACAAAGTTCTCCGTATTAAATGCCGTTAACGTTTAGTTTTAAGAACTTTCCCTTGGTACGGAACCTTCTATGCGGGAAACGATTCGAACTTGGCCGATTTATTACAGACGTCTCTGAATATGGACGGAGGATACCTAGCCGATATCGTGGAAGGCAGCGATGTGCATTTGATGCCTGAGATTTTCTTTAAAGTCTGCAAATCAAATGAACATTATTTGATAAACAGGATAAGGTAATGGGATGCATCAAACGCGACAGTGCAAGTGAGCAGCAGCGCCGTTAGGAATGATTCCAATCCGGCTCGTCGACTGCATTTCGTATTGTCATTCGTTAATTATTACCAATGGCCTAAACATTAACCCAGTTTCATTCTTCGTGTATATTTCTGTTACTTCATTAATAATGGTTTGTGAGTAAGCTCATAGAACATATTTTTCAGTTTTAATGACACTGGTTTGGCTAATTTTTGGGGTCCGAAATCCGACAGACAAAGAGCCTTGTCTTCTGACCAAGACAAGGCTCTTTGTTTGGCCGTTTTATGTGAAGCATAAACAAAGAAATTGCATTGAAAATTATCCCAACTACGTAGGCTGGCTTACAAGTAGTAGTTGTGATGGTTATCGGTTTAAAAAAGCTCCATACAAAATACATTTCTTGTTGCAAGAACCTTTTACTAGCAAAGTGCTATCATGCATAGATACTGGATGGTAATACTTTTGGTAGTGTCTATAAAAACATAAAAAATAAAAACTTTGAAGTCTGTTAAAAAATTAATGTGAAATAAAATGAAGGTATGTTTAACAAACAAAAAAACAAACACGCTCACGACTGTCTTCCCCATGGTGGTCCTCATATACATACTCAGTGAGAAGATCTTTGAGGATACCAAGTAGGGGGGGTAGTCAGAGGCACGTACACATTACATTTGGTACATGCCCGTGTTTTGCAAGTAGTAAGCATTTCACGTGACAGGTTGCAAGCCCATCGCCGCTTATTGGAACACTAACTGTTGGCACAAGGCAAGGTATGTTTTTGAGCGGACACGCTCTAGGGCATTTTAATGAGTATAATATTTAGTTGTTGGGTATTTTTGAAGACATTGTAAACAATGTTTCTAAGTTAATCCTTTAGGATTCAGCTACCATGCAATTGCAATAAGACACCTGCAAGTATTATCTTCAGAGGAAATTACATCGTATAGCATTAATTCGCAATAATAAAACACGCACATGGTATTTGTGAAATCTTACTGTTTCGTCTATAAACATTCAAGCTAGTTTCGAAGCCAGCATGCTCCCTCGGAAAAAGCTTTAAACACTTGTTTGTGTACGCTTTCAAGTTGGCATTTGAATTTTAAGTAAGTAATCAGAACCATTCAGAATCTCGAAAGCAAACTGTGGCAGTCTGAATCGAATGAAGTATGCTTTTGATAGAGCCAAAAGTTGCCAGGCTACGACGACCATTCGTTGCTACAATTTATTAAAAGGTAATTGAAAAGATTATGAAAAGAGTTGTAATAAAAACTATTCTGCTGAATAGAATTTCTCTAAGAAATGGAAAGATGGTTGGTTAACTTACAAGACATGATCGCTTCATAAATACCATAGAAGGAAACCGGGGATGAGGAAGGTTGCAAGTGGACTACATGAGCCGGGCAAAAAGGACTAAGTCGCTGTAATGTCGTATAAGGAGGTAAAGCAGACCTCATTGGAAATAAATAGATGGAGAGTTTTACACCAGTTACACCGACAAGAGCATAGCTCTTAAATCTTATGATGATTAATACCAAGATGGATTCTTATGAAGAATGAAATGTTGAAAAAAAACAATCGTATCAACAGATATAACTCAAAAAGTATTGATTATAAAAGTATTGTGGTGTTAATTAACTTATGATAACTAGAAGTAAGGCCTGCTATGTAAATATTGGCATTCGTACAACAACAGTGGCAGTCAGTGTGCGCCGACGGATACGAGCAAACATTACATAACTTTGATTGTGTTTGTAAAAAGTTGGGGATTCCCTCCACTACAAACAAACGCATCTTACACCGACACGCCACCAATGTGTGAGTGTAACCTTGCCTTCCTTTACATATTAAACGCCGCCGCTGCCGCCGTCGGGCTATCCCTTTGCGTATCTTTACAAAAAAAGTCGAACCATAACTACCTACATATATTGTGTAACCAGGAGAGAATGAATGAGATTGACTGTTATTGCTATTATTATCCCGTTCTTCTCATCGAGCTCCTGTGAAAAACGATAAAGGGTCTGCTGACCGGTTTTACTTTTTATGTACTGAGTACCAACAATGGCACGTAAAACGTATTCATTGAATCATCTGTTTCGATTCCACTTCCGAGACGCCACGTGCCACGAATAACGGTACTTTACGGAACGTCTTTGAACATCAATGGGCTTTGTATTCTTATTATTATACTGTTAAGTAAATACTGCAATTACATAAAGTAAATATTGTGTAATATCTTAAGCGGATGAGAAAGGAAGGACAACTGAGTAAATGTTTGATTAGGTACTTATTTTCGCCAATTCGTTGTCTGCTCGCATTCATTCTGGTCCCCTAATTGCACTATCAAAATGGGTATGAAAACCAGACAATGGCGCTCATTTTGCAGGCTTAGCAATGTCCAAAGCATCTAAACCATGAAATCATACTTCTGTCAAAATGAGTTGTTTTCCATTGCCATTATGTTAGCATAGCATATCTAAAAGAGCTTGAGGTGACCTGCATGTATAATATTGGTCGAATATAATACTTGCAGGTCACCTAAAACATAGGTATTAACAAACAGAACCACAGTCACGAGCGTGTACACGTCCACTTTGCAATCTCTGACGTCATAGACTAGTAGCTGACGATATAAAACCGATGTCTGTGTATTTTAATTATAAGACTCTCTATACATAGAACAACCATTACATCTGTTATGCGGTCGGTTACGGCAAGTTATTTCGGTCTGTGCCGTCACGAGTCCCAGTGAATGTCAAGCTCGCGGTAACGCTAACTAGGTGGTGCGGTTAGGCAACAGGTGGCTTGCACAAAAATTTCTTAGCTGACAAATAAAAACATCAACTAGATGCAACTCTAATTTGAATATTCTCTTATAATACCACTTTTGCGTCATAAACCTGCGCACACGTCAGATTTAATACAGCCTTCTGGACTTATTTCAGATAATTTCATATTATTGCTTGTCAAACTTATATTATCTACGTATTTAGAAGCCAAAACGATGCAGGCAACTTTTATTTTGAACAGGGAAATATAAGTTCATAGTGAGTAGGCTATGGGTACATTACCTATGCACATACTTTGTATAGGTATGTGTACATGTACACTCTAGAAAATAAACAAAGGTCACAACACACAGGAGTAACATTGACCTAATAAAGCGACCCCTTTCCCACCCACAGGTTTCATTTAGAAATCCTTCGAGATATACCTAACTATACCTACAAAGATCGGATTGTTAAGTCTGTGAATAAGTTGGGTACCTATATACAAAAGGGTACGCCGCACTTTAGGAGGCAGTTTACCACGATAAGTAATATTTCTCCGAGAAATATATAACCAGTCTCTCTATTTTACATGTATCTATTTTAGGAGGAAAAAAAACATGTCTTTTATGGATTACGTTTTCTTAATCTTGGGAACTCTTGCTTGTCTGAGCACAAAACAATGGTTTTACAAGAGCTTTGTGAACTTGGCACCCGACTTTCGAAAAAAGATTTTTACAAACCATCTTTACAAATAAGTCAGGTTAATGCCAGACTTAATGTTATCGCATGCCTATTTTTTTTTTCCGGAAACCGGATCGGCACCGCCTCAACTTTAACCGTTCAGTATTCTTTGTATGAAACTTCATACTGCAAAGCAAACTAATCAGCATAGTAACGGCGATTTTGCTAAACCAGGTGTTTATGCTTCCTCAACGCGAATTTAAGCCCTGGGCTAGATAAGCAAGAAGCTCTCACGACGCTTACAAAAAGTGAGAATACGCACTTTATTCGCATTAACTCTCTCAAAACCTATGAACAGTTTGTAGGTAATAAATATCTTTCCCGAAATTTTAGTGCTATAAACATTCCAAGCGCCCGGCCGCACCGGTGTCGTTTAGGAGTTATACCCAATTTTCTTTCCAATATAGCCTTTAAATAAATAACTACAATAGAATTTAGAATCTAAAGATGTCGGGATTTACAGTCTAACGTTTATGACGGTCTAAAGAAGCACTCGAAACAACATCCGAGAAACTTTCACGATGTAGTGGTACAGTTATACCCACGAAGGATGCACGATTTTTTTAAGAAGAGTTCAAAATGATTGTTAAATTGAAATGGGAAAATGAATGAGTGGAACAGAGAAAGCATCATGAAAATCAAGACCCCATTTTTCCGTTGCAAATTGTTCATAGCCAGCTACCTTTAGAGGCCAGAAGTTTTCACCAACATAATTTTAATACGTTAGCGATTAGACGGCCCATTGTACTGTTAGAAAAGTTTTTGTTTATTTTGTTATCTTAAAGTATTATAAAGTTCTTATTCAGTCATATTATATTTTACCTTCTACACACGCACTACCACCGCCCGCGCGTCCCACTCTTCATTACTCAAAGATTAGCTAGAAGAAAATGCTTATAAGCATTAAGTTCGCTTATGTACTTGTTTTATCTTTTGTGAACCTAGGCCATAGTGGCATGTTCTGTGTTAAATTGTGATAATACACAATTACTACTATATTTCAACCTCTTAGGTCACTTCACGGCGTCCTCCACTTAACACAGTTAGAAATTTAGTTATCAAGATATTCAATGAAAGTAACAATGAAAAGTCTAAACAGTGAACTGACATTAGTACCTAAACTTATTTAGGTCGTTGGGTATGTGTGTAAGTGGAAGTCAATTACCTTTCTGACTGAGCTCAGAGTAAAGTCCTTGGCAGTGGCCCTCTTTATACAGATACTTATGCTTACACATTTATCGACGTTGGAAGTCACTATGATTTCTTCTGTGGTATTACGTCACATTGTTTGTATCATTGACGCTGGCGAGCCGTGGTGAAAAGTTTACAAATGTTTCAGTTACTATAAGTACTGTAGTTCTGGATACTTGGGCGATATAGCATGAAACAATTATTCGTTTCATATCTCGCTGTGGCCTTTAGTTTTGTGTTGAATTTGGATTTGCTATGTATATTTTGAGTGTATCAAATAGCACCAAACTATACACAAATAAAGTAGGTATGTACGATGTTTGCTCTGGAGAAAGTTGGAATTAAATTTAAATTTTAACCGCCTGACGCAGAAGGTTGCGGGTTCGATTCCCGCGGCGGGACAGCATGTTCTGCAAATATTCGTCTAAGTCTGGGTGTTTTTATTTATAATATGTATCTATTTACATACATGTAAAATATGTACATGAGTAGTATATCAGTCATGCAGTTCCCATAACACAAGCTCTGCTTACTGTGGGGCTAGATGATGCTGTGTGAAAAATGTCCCACATTATTAATTTATTTTTATTTAATTTACTCTCGACGTCTTCATAGGAACCTGTTTTAATTAAGATATGCCGAATTTACGTTTACATTATTTGATTGTGAAATAAGTCACTGAATATAATTATTATTAATTTACAACTCATGCGCGTTATCTCGAACCAGCCGTTAGCACCGATAAAGCTTGACCTACAAAAATTCCCTTGTTATTAATCCGACGTTTTGATTTGAACTGAGGACCGGCCTCGGCGAAGGGAGCCGGCAATTACGTGACGTCAGCAAGGTTTAACGACCCCATTACAACATTCAACATATTATTGTGTATGAATGAATGCAGGCCGCGTGACGAGTGACGTCTTTGTTCGCCAATACTTGCAATAAAGTAAGGTGCATTATGTTTACTTACATTAACAAGGATGGACGAAGGTACTTTGTGAAGGACTCCTGTGACTAGCGAACACATTAAGTATCGAATTTTTGATTGCTGGATCTGGTGTTTTTAGTAGTCTGGTGTTTTGGTTTTAGTAGTGCGCACCGGGCTGACAGTTATTGTTTGTAAAAATAGTCAAAAAAACACCACTTGGCAAGCCTGTTTGTAAAACTTATAAGAACATAGAGACTGCCTTATTATTTATGAATAGGTATTTAACGACAGGCTTGTCTACAATAGTAATTGTAACTACCTACAATATCATAGTTACCATGAATAAAATTGTTTATGATACTAAAGTAGGTATTAATTTTTATAATACAGAGCTATTTAAAGATCCATACGAAATAATAATGCCATATGAAATTTGAATGGATGAAGCAGTTAAGCGGTTAGTGACCTGATGCGGTAGAAGATCGAGGTCGGAGCTATTATCCAAGCATAGTACAATGACACGATTATCGGGCGGCGGCGAGTCCGAGGCGGCTTGCATTGATTTTACAAAATCCACATCACGGACTGAGAATGAACGGCCTCCGTCGGCCCATTCATCTCGTTTTCATGTACACAGCATCGTCACTAGTGCGATGCGAAAGTGAGAGCGAAATTTACTCAGAGACTGCACTACGCACAGTGGCTCAGCTCAACCACGTAATGCCCTAAATACGGAGATGGAATAGATATCAGAATTGGATTGGAAATCCGATAATTGGCGAAGCGATCCACTATTGGGTTTAGAAAGTGATGTGGGGCGTAGTATCAAGAGTCCACAATATTGTTTATTTATTTCTTACAAATAAAAACTATTTTTTACAGGATATCTCTGATGCACTAGTATCGTCAATAATTCATGCATACTTATAATCAAAATATTTTAATAACGTAAAATATACATTGTAGCTAATACGAATTTCTAAACATTGGTGTATATATGCTTGGAGTGAAAAGTACCGCGATGTCTTATCATCCTAAAAAGTATGTCTGAAAACTTGCTTGATATAGACAATAATGACAGAATTTGCATCTCGGAAACTGATCTCCGTTATAAATACCGAGATTCTTCGCTATCGGCTTCTTAAAAATTGTTCATAGAGTTTTGAATTAGAGTTCTGTAGTTTCCAAGTCGGTTCTCACATATTACATCAGCTCCGTTCTAGCTTCAATTACACTATCAAAATGGCAAAGGGCAACGACTCATTTTGACAGGCTAAGCTATGTCAAAAACTTGACAAAGTGGCCAGTTTTCGACTTAAACTTTCCCATTTTCAAGTTTTAGAAGATTTGGACAATGCTATGCATGGTAAAATTTAGAACCATGGTCTCGTTCCCATATCCATTTGCTCGCTTACGTTATTAGGTGGCTGCTTATAGCAATACAGTGCTGACGATGATCGGTCGAAAAATATGGTTATTCATACATCAGCCGGCGAAATTGTTTTGTTAAAACATTAGTCATAAACAGACCTTATAATAAGTACTCTACCGTGTTCTAGCCTAACAACTGATTTGATTTCATATTAATCGTATGTAACTTGCATTAACCATCAACAGCCCTCTCCGTGACGTTATGTTAACGTCATCGCTACTTATGTTCGCAAGAACGACATTGAAGAAAGTTTATAGTATAAAATGGATACCGGCAATACCACCCGTATTGCAAGACAATTGTGTAGGTAGAGGTATGTAGACTAGGTAGGCGAGCACACACACATCGACATCACACACAGCTAAATCTAAATATAGCGGGCGCCGATATCAGCGGCTCGCCCTTGAACCAGTCGCACGGAAACATTTTATTATTATTACCGAGCTGTCGGTCGGTGAGCTTGAGTATGTCGGGTCGACGACCCCGTTACCACGTGTCTCCTTATCGACAACTATCTAACACGATTGTGGGTAAACAAAATGCCGAGATAAATGACTAATTCCACAATACAAGCCCATTTGAGCCATTCATAAATAATAATCAGCGTAACGTCATACTGATTTCGATTACAGTGCCCACCCGTAAACAGCTGTGTTATGAATTTCCAAACAGGGAAAGGTTATCGTCGTCTCCAATAGTATAATCAAATACAGTAGGAACACTAATTTGTGTACAACGAAAATGCTACAAATAGATAGATAGATAGCACTTTATTATACACCGCATAATTATGTTGCTGACAAATAACAAACTAATCGCGGGATTATAGTGGGTGGTATTATCGCGAATAGCGATCTCTTCCAGACAACCTTTAAAAACCTTCATACTAATCAATTCAGGTAATTACTAAAGTCCGGTATCCAGCAAAGATGAGCGGAGAGATGTGTAAAACCAAACAATAGAATCTCGCATAGTTGACGTAATGACATTCCTAAGTAGGAATTGTAAAATCTACCAAAATGAAATCCTATCTGCTCATGCGGTATAACCATTAATTTTGTCATAGAAATATTTCTTTATTAATTATGTCTATCTGTATTAACCTTAAATATACTTGACAGACTTCTACGATCAAATGTCAGTAAGAAAAGCCTAAGCTTAGTGCAAACGGACATAAGACAGTATATTGCGTCAAAGTATTCGCGTTTGAATTTAGTAAAGACGGGAAGTATTTTACTTATTTAATGCTTTATTGCACACAAACAATGTACAAAGAAAGAATTTGATGCTATACAGCATTTTCTACCAGTCACTCTTAGCGGTTGGAAACCGAGGTTGGCGTGATAAACTAAAATAATAACTATAACCAACAACATAGAAACATAATTTAGTTTATTTTCTAATACATCAGCGATGGATCAGTGAAGTTTGGCTCTCCATATATATGAAAAACCATCCCAAATTTATTCAAAAACCCTCACAATCGAAGTCACAATTTACGTTTCATGACGATCGGATTTGTCCAACTTGAGACCGAGATCTCACTTGCTTCGCTCACTCAATCAATCATGCAACTGATATACTTGGGTCAGATTATCTGGAACTATAGTAAAAATGGTTTGAGAAAAGACATCACTTGTTAGCGCTCAATGTTGGCTATAAGAGCGAACGATACGATTTCGATTGTTTCGAAATAAGGTACCAAAACGATTACTTTTATGTAGCCACAGTCAAATATAGTTACCAACCGCTAATAAATATTCAAAGTGCTATAATTACCGTAAAACATTCAATGAATCATAACACCGTGTCGGATATACGGACGGAAGTAAATCCATATCGTGGGAAGTGGGACATTGTTGTGTAACCGGTATTTGTTCACCGGCCAGCCTACGGATACATCCTTACAAATGCGTACGACCTTGAATGTGAACTCGAAAGTGTAAACAGGCACGTGGTCGATGCATTGTTTTACGACCGCGAGTAGAGTGCCACAAACAACGGAGATTGAAAGGATTTACGTACACTTCCCTTTAGTACAGCTAATGTCAAAAGCATTTTCTCTTGTCTCTACTTTTTTACAGTTAGTACTGAAATGGCAGCTGATAGAGAAGGGAAGATGTGTGGGACAACCTAAGAGGAGATGAAATGATGATGGTGGTACTTTTCCCGGTTAGATCTTCTTATCAAAATCAATCACTAAAAAAGTTCGCTAAGTGAAAAATTTACAACCTCAACACAAATCAACAAAATTAAGCAAGTCCGAAAACTGCAAACAAAGTAGAAAGGAAACGCCAAAGTGCACGGTGTTTTGGTGTGCATACACGTGTCAGAAGTCAAGTTTCATTCAGGTTGATTCCGTCAACGCACACGAACCGGCACCTTTACATAATGTATATGTGGGGAGAGCGAAACGTTGGCAAAGCCTAGCGCCGAGCTACCCTTTTGGAACTGCGAGGCGAACGCACAAATCTCCGCCTCGAAGCGAGTTATATTTGCCTACACATCAAACTTTCACTATCGTCGTGGGCTTTCGTTTTTATATCTGCTAACTGAGCGGCGAGCCGGCTTTGTTATTCCTCCACGATGTTTTTTCCTCTTTTATACCGACGCGACGGCTGACACTGACACGCTGCTGTGACGGGAACAGTTGTCGTTTACTTCTTTCAGATCGTTAGTAAAAACGAAACGGGTTTGTTATTATCGTTTTTTTTTTTATAGATTTAGCTATTTATTTTCCAAGTAACAAAACTTCTGTGATTCTAGTCATTGTTATGAGTAACATACTATAACTGTGCTTGTCATAGTATGGTTATCGTGTTATGATAATGATGATTGAGTAAAGACCATCGCTACAAGTATAATTTCCATTCGAAAGGAGTCACGTTGAAAGTGGATATGTAGAGCCGATCTTCCAGGGTTCAGTGTTGCTCATTGAGAGGCGTATGTCTTGCGTGGACTAATATGCGCTGATGATAATGATGTTAAATCCAGTAGACTTTCTACTGAATACTAAGTTAACAAAAAATGATATTATCGCGTTTTTTTTTATCAAGATATGTAAAAGATTAAATTATGCTTCTTCTAGGCGAGGAATGGGCTTAAATTCACTTCAATAATACACTCTAATGTTGCGTTTGACACATCATCAAAACAAACTTGTAACGGCAGCAACACAATATTATTCATTTTCTCAAAATTAGAACGGCACTATTGGACAACTTTTTTTAGTAACTAATTTATGTGTATTTGATAATTTAAAAAAGGTTTATTAGTAAGTCGATTTCACGATTTACTAATAAACCTTTCGAAACATAATATGACAATTTTTATTCCAAGTAAACTGAACGCCGTTACAAGGTTTCGTCAGTGTATCCGTTTCACTAAGAAACTATTATTATCCAGTTTATTAACTTAAACTGATTACAGAACTGGTCCAGCAGTTCAATTGGTCAAAATTTATTTTACCTGGGAACAATAAAAATATAAAGCAACATGCTTGACACATTTTTTTCTATGATTTATGAATTTATTTTCTTATACGAAACTAATAAAAAAATAAGTATAGATAAATCGGCCAAGAACGAGTTCGACTCGAGCGCAAATGCTTATTTCCCATCGGCAAAAAAGGCCGTTCTATGTATACTAGCGACATCTAACGATAAATTCGGTACTAAACTAAACTAAAAGTGAATATTGCACAGAACATCCGTAAATGTCAATTTTATTTATAAATCGAAAAGTATAATTCTCCTTTAAACGTGCTACATGGCCTTACCTTGGTGCTGAATTTCAAAATGACAAAGGAAATTACTATATACCATTTTGATGAAAGAGATGATTTTTGAGGACTGGTTAGTATTTGCTATTAATTTCAATTTCCCCATAATACTTATAATGTGAAAATACTGAAACCATAAGCCTACACAAACTTTTTTTTAGACACTTGTTCAACAACCTACAAGGATATAAAGGTTGTCTGGAAGAGATTGCTTTAAGCGATAAGACCTTATTGTACCTTTTCTATTTTTTAATTCCTGTGTTTTTGTATTTTGCTTTGGTGTGCAATAAAGAGTCATCTATCTATCTATCTATACACATTACTTTTCACCCGTTATGTCTCAGGGTCGGCAATGCGCGAGTTATACCTCTGGTGTCAAAAGCATCCATAGGTTACGGTAACCGCTTACAAACAGGTGGACCATATGCTTGTATGCTATTATAGTAATATTTTTGTTTTTAATAAAAAAAAAAACATAGATCCTTGGTTGTGTGATGGAAAAAAATCTTATTAGGGTAGTAGGTAAGGTTAATATTAATTGCTTTTTTGCTTATATTCCTATGGACAGAAAAAGAGGTCAGTTCAGCCAGTACCAGCATCCCAGATGTAGAACAATTTTTTTGTCTTCCGGTATGGAAATTCATACAGAGGATCAAATCGCTATTGGTTATTTGAGTTAATACCTATTTCAAACTTCTACTAAAAATATGGATTTATCTGAATAAAGCAGCCTAGTAGTGAATTAATGAAGTAGCCTAGGTTACAAATTATACCTAATTTTATCCAAATTCATCCAGCCACTATGGAGAAACATCATCAAACTTAATATTTATAATATAAGTATGATTTCACTGGTTTATACGGTTTTATCTCTAAAGGCCCTGCAATAGTTATTAGAATGTTCAAAAGTGTAACCAATTGTAACAGTTTTTTTGTTATTGTTTTAAGTGACTTCCGAATGTCACAGGGGAACCCTGCAATACAAGAATAAACCCGGTTTTAAAATTTTGCGAATACTTGTTTCCAAGCTCTGGATTATTGGGATGAATTTGACAACCTAATTATATGTGTAAAACTGAAGAAGAAACTGGGGTGTGGACTCTTGGATGGACAGATAGAAAGACAAACATATATTTTTTGTCTTCAGAACCATTCAAAATGTATGTCATTTTCCATATCAAGTAACAATACAGATCAGACTTAAATTAAGTTTAGCTTATGGATGGATTTATTAAGATACATTATACATATTTGCTAGTTTTAATGGGTTCCTATAAAATGTTATAAATGTAACTAAAATGTGTCCCTGAGAAACAGTATTTTATTTATTGAGACTATAATTCAGCATTGGTTTTACTAAATAATTAATCTATGGCCTACACATATAGGGCAGGGCTCTATATATGTATAGAGCCCTGCCATTATGGACTTAATTCAAACCATGAGGTAGGTGCATATCAATACAATTAAAGTAAACCAAACTCTGCAATACAAGTGCAAGAGATTAAAAATTAAGTATGCAAAGAAAGATCACTCAACTAATTGAAAAACATACTGACAGAGTCATATTTACACCAAATGAATACACAGTGGAAGGACTTACCGTTGAATTTCTATATGGGCTTCCTTGAGGATTATAAGGTGGCATCGATCTGGGAGGAGGCCAGCCCGGCCCTGGTCCATAGCCAGCTGGTGGCTGCTCATAACTATTAGGGTATCGGTGTGGCGGGGCGCCACTCGATTGTAACAAGGAGTTGAGTGTGGGCGTGGGTCCCGGCGCCTGCGATACCGCCTGCCCGGGAAAAAACCGCGGTTGCGGTGGACCGGGCGGCCTCGGCTTGCCGGGAAATCCAGGCCTCTGTGCGTAGTACGGATCCGCGCCATCCGGATATCGATACTGGCCGTATTGGTCAGGGCCCGGCCGTTCGCCGCCCCGGTCGTGGCCGGGCGGCTCGCCGTCGCGTGGCTGAGGATCGGCCGACATCGGCGACCTGCTCTTTGTGTTCACGACGCCATCCGGCGGAACGCGCCCGGCGGACTTGTCGGTGCCGTTTTGCAACAAAACGTTCCGAGATTCACTATGCTGCTCAGATGAATTCTGCTCTAGGTTAGCTTCGCTACGCTGAGTCTCTGCCTGCGTCGCAGCCATGTTCGGCTGACAACGGCGATCTCTGCTTACTCGCTACAGCGATCGACCGGCTCGCTTACGTTACATCGAAATCGGGCGTCGGATAGCAAAATTGCGACGCGGACACATCCATCACTATTCAATAATAAAACTAGACACAAATAGTAAAACGCAGAACGGACGATATATCGTTCACCGAAGCACACACATCGATCACATATCTACTCCACTGGCGTAAACGAGGTTAGGGAAAAGGTTACATAGCTACCGAGCGCTTTTGTCATGTTTATATGATATTTCATATCACTAACACTTCTCAACACTAATTATAGGTCCACTTATAAAACACACATAGTCTGTCCACAAATCCAGGGATATATACTCAGTAACAGAACACTGAAATCACGAATCTTCCAAAACTATTGGCGTCCGCCATTACGGACTTGAAATTCTGTATAGCTTCGTCGCTTGAAAACGACGCTTCCACCTATGTTCACTTCGGTAACAAAAATATGTAACATACAAATTTCCTATCTTATCATGAAGATATTTGGGTTCAGTTACAATATTTTCATGGCAAATTCAATGATTTACTCATTTTAACACAATTTTCGTAATTATTACAGATTTATTCCGTGCTTGTTTACATTTTTGTAGACCATCGCGACCACGTAGTTACTACAGTGAGGCCAACATTACAAAATCAAAATTTCCGCTGGCGCCAAGATGACTGTTGCTATCTTCATTGTGATCGACTAAACTCTTTTTAAATATTTTATGAGTGTTTTGTTTTAATTTTATATTAAAACCTATATATTGAATTGTTATAAATTATTTATTAATAATTTTTATTTTTTTTACCGAACCGAGCCTATTCTACCGTTATAGGATTAATCCTGATTTGTAAATTTCCTGTGTGATACCAACCTTGGAAGTTAACAATCAGTCAGTCAAATTCGTTTTTAAACCAACCGAGCAAAAGATGTTAAGATATTCTACTATGCTATTTTTCATGGTGTATCGTATCGCGGCCTGTTGCCCAGCACTTGAAATGTCAATGTCATAGTGAAATTAACAGTACGAAAACATGAAATGGTTGGGATTTAGAAAGCCAGCGCACGAATTTAGGTAAAAAATATAATATAAGGATAGGGAGTGGAAGGTGTTCCAATGTTCCAATGGTACCACTCCCAAAGTTAGGAATTGAAATGCAGTTCTTTTTTTGTAATCGAAATTCGTGCGACGTATTTCTAACTCCCACCCCATGACATTGATATTAATCTAGACTCGCCCCTTTTTTGTTTTCAATAAAACTTCCACTCCACAGACTTACTAGGGATGCTAACGTATTCATTCACATATGCCATAAATCAAGTAATGATTGATTAGTTTATTTCATAGACAACTGGTTTCTTTTAGCTGGTTTTATTTTATTCTAATAATTAGGACCAGTTTAATTTGTCAGGAGTTTTTCTTCGTCTGGTAAATGCTCCAACAGGTTTACAGCAGGAAAATCATTAATAAAAAATAAATAGTAGGAATAATCCCCGACGGACTTTTTTACATTGCTTTTCCTTTGATTGGACTGGCATGGCAGGTGGCGCGGGCTATAGGCCAAAGGGCTCTGCAGAGTTACAAATATTTAAAAAACGTATTTGTTATTACCTGTAGCGCAGTGGGCGAGGGCCCGCCTGAGACGCAGAAGGTTGCGGGTTCGATTCCCGCCGCGGGACAAATGTTTGTATCTGCGAATAGTTGTCTCGGGTCTGGGTGTTTTCAATGTATGTTATGCACGTATTTACAAAAAAATATGTATCAGTCATGAAATCATGTAGTTATATGTGCAATCTGAACCAAAGCTATGTGGTGCTCTCAGGCCACAGGGTACCACTCCCAAAGTTACCTAGTGCATTCAGTCATTTAATTAAATATAAATACTTACTATAAAGTTTTTGAATATAACAACATTGTAAAGCGATGTGATCGGACAACAGAGGCCGATTAAAAGTTTGTACCTAATTGTTAATGTTATGGTATGACTTAAAAAACGCCGCATACCTTGACTGATGTGATGTATCGTGTAGAGTGGGTACTTAGACCATGAGAAAACATAATAGCTCTATAGCTTAATGCTATAGAGGTGTTAAAACTATGGATTAGGTGTCACAAAGCTGAAATACTTTTACTTATTAAAATAAAGAAATCATAAGGTTTAAAACTGATTTATTTTATGTCTTTGTTACATTATAGGTATTTCGTTAATTTGAATGCAAAAATACTATATTTTTACTTACATTTATAGTATGAACTGTATTCCAATTTAAAATCAGTTGCAATTTCTGTAACGAAATTGGCAATATGATAATTTAATTATAAATTTATTGCTATTGATTAAATTACTGATTATTAAGCTGTTATTGTTTTATGTAATTATAACTTTTTCGTGTGATATCACATGAAATCATGTTAATTAAATTTTAATTGAGCGAAATATACTTTTTTATATAAATAAATGCCAAATTCTGAAACTTAATCTGAAGTAACATAATATTATTTTATAAAAAAATCTATAAAATTACATCTAAATTAGTTATGGCATAAAATTACATAAATTTAACTACAAATCTCAGTATTAACCTAATTTAAGTACAAAAATCACCATGTAAAACAATATTTTAAACAAATTTGAAGACAGATCTGGCTGACTAAGTCTGTTTGACTGACGGTAGTTCAAAAACAGCCATCAAAACACATCTCACTTGTTGCGTTAGAACTTTCGTTTTATTTTGATTATTTGGAACATGTTAAAATCTTTATGCTGAAGTTTACTCCTGTGCCATTGAATTAAATTATACAAATGGTATTATTGTGCTATAAACTTAAAACAGCAAATGTTAAGTCTTAATGCAACCAAATAGGAATGTTCATCTAATCTAGCAACACCGATATGTCACTTTATTTTATACTTTTTGTAATACTGCAGTTCTTTAAACTTGATAAGGCCATTGAATGTTTGTGTTATACACGATTAGGCGTCGCGCGCCCGCGGTGGGGTTACAATCAGGAGGATCCGAACTCCGACATCCAGGACAGATATTTCTGGATGTCGCCCTTCGAGACGGATTTGTTGCATTTGGAAAGAGCCTCCATGAAGTCTTGTTTGGTGACGGGGAGGTCTAGTTCTTCCTTGGCTAGTTGCTTGATCTGCTCCGGCTTGAGGCCGGCGATCTTTCGTCGCATTGACATCATTGACGCGTCTCTGAAATGTTGAAATGTTCTGTTAGGAATATGCTATGTAAACTAACAAAGAAGGTGGCATCATGTTTGCCCACAATAATTCTTTTGTTTCATGAAAAAAAAGCCATTAAAACAAAATTTGGAAGTTTTCCAAATTATTTATTGTGGCCATGTCTTGGTACAATCACCTGTAACTGTAGTTAAACAATTTAGGTGTTAGATGATCTTTTTTTTTCAACAAGGAAATGGTTTTTGTCTAGTTAGCCAATAATCCATCTCGGGTAATCTACCCCGATACTTTAAAATATAGTCCAAGGATTGCAGAAATATTAACTTTATAAAAATAATAACTTATGATCTAATTTCAATTATGAATATCCTACTGTATAATAAGAAAGCACAGGCTACAACTAACTGGTCTGTGTTTACGGTCAAAAAGACTGGACCAGAAACACAGGTAAATAAATGAAAATACTTTATTCTACACAATGCTTATGATATAAACAATAACACATTAAGGTAAATGTACAATAGGCGGTCTTTGTACCTTTGATCTCTTCCAGACAACCTTTGGATGGAGAGAATTATATGTGATTATGAAGTGTATATGCCTTACCTGCAAACATTTGTGATATCAGCGCCGGAGTATCCATCCAGCTTCTTTGCTATAGCGTGCAAGTCGACCTGCTCGTCTACCGTGACTTCCTTCAGGTTGATGTGCAGCAATGCCTCGCGACCCTCTTGCGTCGGCAGCGGGATGTAAATACGCTTCTCTAGCCGTCTACGGAGTGCTTCGTCTATGTCCCAGGGGAAGTTTGTTGCGGCCAGCACCATTACAATCTGGAAGGTATTGTACACTAAATTTTGAGTTAAGAGTAACACTAATCACGTTTGAAATTATATGAAAAACATTAATTTAGCAGGACATTCACATTTGCAGTTAGGAAACAATTTTGATACTCCTACAATTCACGGGGTTACCATTTATTTTCGAAGCGGCTCATGTGATTGAAATGCGACTTACTGACCGTGTCTGGAACTCTCATGACCTCAAGCTCGAGACGAAGATTAGCGTCTACAAAGCGTTAATAATACCTGTCCTTTTATATGGCGCCGAGGCATGGTGCCTCTACAAACCAGATATCAAGAAACTTGACACTTACCATCTTGGGTGTCTAAGGTCTATTTTGAAAATCAAGTGGCAGGATCGAGTGTCTAATACAGAGGTTTTGCGTCGCTCCGGAATGCATGGCATGGAAGCTCTTCTTATGCAGCGACAACTCAGGTGGTGCGGACACGTCTTTCGCATGGATGACCACCGTTTACCCAAAGCTGTCTTATACTCTGAGATGGCAGAAGGTAAGCGAAGGCACGGTGGTCAGCATCTTCGTTACAAAGATGTGTTCAAGAGGCATCTAAACGCCTGCGCTATCGACCCCAACTGTTGGGAGGAGCTAGCTGCACAAAGATCGACTTGGCGCTCCACCATCTTCAGTAAAATTAAATCCTTCGAAGAAAACCGTCTTGAAGAACTTGACGCGAAACGCCGAACACTTAAAGAAAGACCTAAGGTCTCCTACACATACACCTTCAACTCTGTGGGCCAGCTTTGTTGCGATACTTGTGATAGGGTATTCAAGACAAAGTTTGGTCTTGCAAGCCATATTAGGGCTCACGCACGAAAAAAAACAACATAACTTTTAGGGTCGCCGTCATCGAAACCGATGTGGAGGACTATATATATATATACATGATTTTAAGATTTTCTTGCCACAATACACTAAGGGGCGCTGCAATAGACGATGGGAAACACATCAGCAGTTTAACATTTTGCAAAACATTAACTTGTGTTTCAAATCTGTGCCTCCATCCAACAAATTAGGTATACATTTGATACCAAATTTTCTATATTGTACCCAATAAACGATTTAATTTCCTCTAGTTTTTATTTTCCTCAGAAAGCCGCTATCGGTCTACAGCATGCCCACCAAATATGACAACCGAATAGGCCCCCAACGATGGAAGACGGCATCGCGGCAGACTCATTTAAGAAGGATTGGTCCTCATTAGCATTGGCCCCTGAAAAGTGGAAGGGATCTCTTTCCTCAGAGAGGCCTTTGCCCAGAAACGGGGCGAAGCAGAAAATAATAATTTGCTTTAGTGGTTACCTTTTGTGGTTCGTCGGACATGGATCCCAGGCCGTCCATCTGCACAAGAAGTTCAGACTTGACTCTGCGCGACGCCTCGTGCTCGCTGTCAGAGCCCCGCCGCGAACACAAAGAGTCAATCTCGTCTATGAATATCGTGCTGGGCGCGTAGAAACGAGCCTGCAATCACAATCAAGTTTACTAAAGTCGCAAACAAGCATACGGCTGTTGATAAGCGGTTACCGTAAACTATGGACGCTTGCAACACCAGAGGTATCACTCGCGCGTTGCCGACTCTGAGAAATAACGACCCCCATACCCTTCAAACCGGAACACAGCAATGCTTGGCGGCAGAAATAAGCATGTTTTGGAATATTGTCTGGATCGAAACTATTGTAATTAATTTATTATATTTTTGTATTTGACTGTATTCTCTTTTGTCTGCCATATTAAATAAATACAAAATAAACATACATTGTACTTTATTATTTTATCCCGAACCTTAGTAGCTTGTAACAGAATTAAAGTTTGTAAGAGCTGGTTGCCAATCCTTGTGTTGGAGTGTTTCTTTGACCACATTTAATCCCAATGCCTCTTCCAGGGTTAACATATAAATAGGGTGACGCAAATTAAACAAATCCCACAACATACCATTTCAAAGAGCAGCCGCACTAGTTTCTCCGACTCCCCCCTGTACTTTGAAGTGAGTGTCGAGGAGGATACGTTGAAGAAGGTGGTCCCGCACTCGGTGGCCACTGCCTTCGCGAGCATGGTCTTACCGGTGCCGGGCGGGCCTACCATGAGCACGCCTCTCCAAGGTCTCCGAATACCCTGGGAATAGTATTAGCTTTAGACTAAGATATACATAACGAATCCGAATGCTCTAGGAGTACTAATTATAATAAACATATACTCCTGGCCAGTTTATCACAGAATATTTTCAATAGTTTCATCAGTCGCCATCCATAAAATAACTTTTTGGATATATTATATATTACAAAAAGGCCTTAATGCCTGTAAAGGCCCCAGGCCTTATAAATAAGTTAAGACAAATAATAATAATACTTTATTGAGGACTAAGTTGAAATATTATGCATTATTACAATAATACATTTGTCCTACAAGTAGTAGACTCAAACACACAAAACGAAACTCAATCTATATTTATATGTTATAAAACTATACTAATATCATTGCAACAATTCACCCCTTTTTTTTCATGAATAAACCTGGATGCCTCGATTTAAAATAAAAATAATAAAATAAACTTCAGTAACTTGTCAGTTGGTGTACTAGGTGTAAGCTCAGTAATAAAAAGTTGGCATTCTTCGGGAAAAGAACCCTAAGAATGCGAGTCAAAAGTACCTTGAAGAAGTCCGGCATCCACATCGGTAGGACAACGGCTTCCTCCAGCAGACGCTTGGCTTCGGCCAGATCAGCAATGTCATCCCACCGGATGTTGGGGTTCTTTTGTACTATATCACGTTCTGCAAGAGATATGCATCTTTACACAAACTGTTAGTTTAAAAAAAATATGTGTAAACAATGTCCCATTGAAATAACGCAAAACCTGAATTAGTTTGATCAGACTCGAGAGTAGAATAGTCGTAGCTACTTTTTTTGGGTAGATTATTTTTCAAATTGTTGATAACACCGTGTAAAAATAAAAAAATAAAATATCCTTGATAGTTCCGCGCGGCGCGGCATGCACGTCATTGATAAGATTCGAGCTGTTATAAAGCGATCAGAACTTTTCACTACAACATAAATACGAATATCTTCTACAAAAATTAACTAAAAAAGATCACTTATTGATATAATATCATCAATTTATTATGATAAAAATCATATGAGGTGCCGAGGTTTTTGCGTTATTTCATTACGACCCTGTATATAGGTTTAGCTAAATTGCCCACTAAATTTGTATCCAAGAGCAAATTGATCTATGGCCGAATTTGCTATGAGCAATGTCTTGATTTAATGCAAAGCGAGTTTCAGTAACACCGGATCATAATTTCTGGGTATTTGAACACGTGCAGACAAGACACACACATTGATAAACTCTTATCAAAGGTAAAGAATAGCAAATACTATACTATATACTATACTATACTATAGGACTGATAGCAAATTGAGTGACAGCATTTTATTCAAATAATCTTTCGTTCACTACAAAAGTAGTCGTGATCACTTTTGTAGTGAACAAAAGATTATTTGACTGAACCATTAGGTCAGTGACCGGCCCCCTAATTACACTACCAAAATGAAAATCGTGGGGCCCTGCACAGGAGCCACAGATGATTCCGTGAAGCCAGGAATGCGTCTGAGCAGTTAAATGGAATGTTTGAGTGGTTATTCAGCTTTCAGAGAAGAAGCTTGTAGACCCTTTCCCTAGCTCCTAATATAGAAGCGGGTGAAGCCGTGTGCCGAGGCTAGTAAATTATAAAGAAGTACAGAAGTACATACCTAGCATGTCAACTAGGTCACCATCGCTGGCTGAAGGCGGCTCGAAACGTCTTTCATCGTCTTTATGTTTCTCATCGTCCGTGTCGCCATTGTTGTTGTCTTTGTCCTGCTTCTCCGTGCCTTTGCTGTGCTCTTTGCTGCTTGTGTCTTTTGTTTTTGCTGAAACAGAACATTCGACACATTAATATATGATATCAAAAAAAATATAAACTCGGCAGGACTCGAACCCGCGACCTCTGGCTTGATACTCGGGCGCTGTACCAACTAAGTCACGAGATCGTTACCAGTCTGATTAGCGCCTCGGCGATTTTTGGCATATTATCAATTCTTGTGATTTCCCTTAAGTGTGGTTTAACACTTTAAAAACAAATTAGCAATTCAACACTTATACATTGAAACCACTTTAAGAAGAAGTATTCTGTAGTAGAAGTAAGAAGTAGGAACTTTTCGAAGGAGGGCATTGATACCATCAAAGAATATTCTGTATAACAATTCTCTGTACGTACTTTGACATAATGACTGTACTATATTACTGTAATATTTGTTTTTCTGAATAAATATAAATTTCAAACCAATAAGGGCTCCGACAGACAGGCCGTTTTCAGACACATGAGATTTTATACTCGTTATATCTAAGGGTCGGCTACACGCGAGTGATACCTCTAGTGTTGAAAGCGTCCGTCGGTTACTTTAACGGCCCACGATTAGGTGGGTCGTACGCTTGTTTGCCACTTAAGTAATACAAAAAAGAAGAAATCAAAAAATCATACCACTATGAGCCTTATTAGCTGCTAATTTAGGGTTCTTCGCGTCCGATGTTTTTCTATTGGAGGTTGTTGCTGTCCTTTGTCCTGGTGCAGATTTCTTGTTGTCCGTGCGAGCGTTGCGAGGGTTATTTCTGGCCGATTTCATTGCTGGTGGACCTCTGAAAACGCAGTAATTATCACTCCACTATCGCTATTAACGAGCAATGTGTGTCTGAACAGAAAAACTCGAAAACGGTCAACGATATCGATGAAATTTGCATGGTACGGGGTTTTGAGATGGGAAAACTATCTATGTGGCCGGCTGTTAGTAAAATCCGGTTTAACAAACAAATCATAGTTTTCTCTTAGGTAAAGCATTGAAATCATTTTAGGATATAAAATATCTCCTAGTAAAGTATGGTATGACCTAAATATTGAAAAATTCAAAATCTGTGTCAGCTCAATAACTGTGGTTTAACGGAAGTGTGCATCGTAAACTTGATGAAGGAACAATAAATACAACTTAAAACTTCAATGTATTGTCGCCTACTGAATGGTAAGGAAAAAGGCATAATTAAGAGTTTAAAATAGAACATTATTGTAGGTACATACAATATAATTGATTGGAATGCGAGAATGAATTCTGTCATTGGCCGGAAGACTCGGCGATAGTAAAACTGTCAACAAAGTTACGACCCCATACAAGGATTCCCAGTGTCGTAGGTATCAGGAACTACAACTGACATGGTATTACAACAAATTACATTATGTAGTGGAGTTTACTAAGAAACAAATGTTTGCAAAACCTGCATAATATAGGATGATCGATCACACATTGATTAGACCATGGAGGTTAAAGTCATAGGTATTTTTTATTATTTAAATAGATAGAAAATTATTTATTGCACAACTAAACATAGACGAACTATACTGTACATATGCGAACTGCTACTTTGACGACCTCTGTGGCGCAGTGCACGAAGGCCTGCCTGAGACTCAGAAAGTTGCGGTTTCGGTTCCCGCCGCGGGACAAATGTTTGTATCTGCAAATATTTGTCTCGGGATCTGGGTATTATCTGTGTGTAATATTATGTATTAATGTATTACCAGTAATGTATTTACAAATTTATATATATATAAAAGTAGTATATCAGTCATGTAGTTCACATAATACAAGCTTACTTTGGGGCTAGATGATGCTGTGTGAAAATGTCAGGTATTATTTATTTATATACTTTACGTCGATTAATGGCAAAAAAACCTAGAATAATCAGGCAACAAATATAAACATTTTAGTTGTCTGTGGTTTTATAGGGTATACAAGTGTGCTCTATAATCTAAAGGGTTTCTAATCTACCTCCACCCCCACCACCAGTGCCAATATAAACAAAGTGACCATTGAACCTGACTGACTTGTGTTCCACACTAGTGGGGGGCGGCCAAGCGTTGGGGTCCCGGTCCGGCGGGGGAGGCCATATATCCGGGTCGATCTCGTGAGGTGCTGGACCCCACATCTGATCCCGGGTGGGTAGGTCTTCGTAATCTGAAAAAGATATAGACTCAGAAGCGTTCATACCGAAAGATCGATGTTAACAATATAATCTGGTATACAAGTTAATTCAAGTAAGGCGGACAAAAACTTTCAGGGCGATCGACCACCTTAATTTTTCACCTGTTCTTAACCTCTAAGGTTTGCTGGAAGAAAACTCTTGTTAGGGTTAAGCTCGCCTTTGTACATGTCCTATATGTAAGTTTTTTTTTATCTGTTTTTTCTGTGTGTACAATAAAGAATAAAGAGAATCGAGGACCTTGTGATGTTGTGACCCATCCGAATTAACTCAGACGACCTCTATAGCGAGGCAGGCGAGCAAGAGGTGCGGGTTCGATTCTAGCTGCGGAACAAATGTTTGCATGTTCTGCAAATATTTGTTCAGAGTCTAGGTGTTGTGGTACCACGGTACTCGTAGTTTCTGATAACCACGACACAGGGCATTCTAGTGTGGGGTAACGACTATGCATGTGCCTGTTAGGTTATTTTTATTATTTAACTCCATGTATGTTCTAAGATTTTGGACAGCTTTAGAGCATCTTTTTTTAAATTAAAAATACAAAAGTATAGGGTTCACTTGTAATCAAGGTTTAGTGATGCAGCTATTGGGCTAGTGTAATGACTTTTTTAGGGAAAAAAGTTCACATAACAAAATGTAGGGTACCGTATCGTACATGGGAGTGATTTGAAGAAGCCACAAGATCTTCCATAAACCGTATATTTAAAATTATTTAGCTTGGATTACACTGTTCAAAACAGTGCAATTTAATTAATTTTAATTAACTTGTAGCACACTTGTATGACATACTGCCCACTGTCCAGCCAATTAATCACTCATTGGAAAGCTCCGTCCGTCGACAAGCTTCGTAACGGGCTGAAAGTTGCTGATCCACTTTCTGTCGCAAACGTACATAATAAAACAAAAAACATTTCTCATTTCAAACTTTTTAATTACCTATCTAGACCGGTAATCAATGTCCGACCATCTTTGGTACTTAGCTATCGAAGAGGTTATAGGCAAAAAAAATATCCTAAACGCGATCGCAAGCCCGTAAGATAGATTACGCTTTGTTTTTGGCTCAGAACAACAATGAAAAGAAAGGAGTTTTATACTAGCTTAGGATAGTTGTAGATGATTATGAACTATACACCAGAAGTGGGTGGTCAGGTTGCGGATGATGTCATGTAAAGACACCAGTTGGTTCCACACCCTGGCCAATAATAGTTTATAGAACCCCAGGCTTTCACGCTAACGTAAATTTGTCAAGGTAAAACTTGGCAGCAGACACGTGACATTCCCACAGGTATGTAATTTCCATACAATTCAATCTTTGCGCAGCCGTTAACGCCAACAAAAGTGGTAATTTGCCTAGAACCCCAGAACATTTGCATAGCAGAGAATAAAGCACATGCAAGGACGAAGTTTTTTTTTATTTTTAATCGCACATAGTATTATATCGTATTATACGACGAAACACAAAGGTCGAATCGAAATATTGATCCAATTACAATTCGTTGTGTATGGTTGACTGCTTTTCATTTACAAATACTCGACCGAGCATGAAAACGTATGTTTTGTTTCATCAAAGTTATGAAAATATAAGTTAGGACAACGACAGTGAATGATGGCTGAGTGGTTGTAGATACGTAGAAAGTTCGGTAGCAAGATGGGCAGAACTGCATAGTCTATGTCGGTGGGTGGTTTGGTCTAGCGCAGAATCGAGAATGGCACACACTGAAGACGGTCCACACCCAACAGTGGGTGAAGGTCGGGCTATGGATGTTGGGGATGAACCATGAATGTTCATAAAAAAAATGAAAGGGTACGGAACCATACACATGTAATAAAATGTAAAGCAGCCAACCGTAAAATTGTTAATAACATAGGTATATTGAGATTTAATGAGATAATAACGTGTTTAGCTATCTAAACTCGTTAGACACGCACCATTACATGTTTTTTTTTGTGCGTCACGCATGTACATCCTACAAACTTATACGGATATATTGAACATATTATAGAGTTTATATTATAAAGTCGAAAGTGTGAAAGTTCCTTAGTAATTGTGCGTTTATATTACACTAGCCTCTGCCCACGGCTTCGCCCGCTTGGTACCCGGATAAAATGTTGGCTATGTGTTATTCTGATGTATTAGCTATATTACTGTAAAGTTTCACCAAAATCCGGTCAGTAGTTTTTGCGCGAAAGACTAACAAATATCCATCCTCACAAACTTTCGCGTTTATAATAGTAGTAGGATTGTATGCGTTAAAGTCTAGCTTGGGAACCGGTAAATGCGGACGTGAAAAAAACAACAGTTTTTTAATTTAATTCACATAGCGACAGTTCTGTGAAACTTTTTTTAATTATCACTTTAATAATCCTGTAGAAATACGCTACTGGACATATGCCTAACTCAAAGACTTCCTGTCCAGCGGGTGGGGGGCGGCTTTACTACACAACGTCATCCGATCCGTAGCCGCCATTCGAAAACCCTTATTCTCTGATTCTGAGACCTATAATGGTTTGCCTATTGCCCCTTCAACTTGCACTTTTTCATCATCTTAGTCAGAACTTATAATAATGTATTGGTTGTTGCTTGCTAATCAGACGGACTTAAGCAAATAATTGGGTATATCTTACCCAGCATTTTTTCGCAGAAACCTGTTACTAATTTAGGTGAGAATCTAAGCTTGCTGCAGACAGGCTTGTGCGAGTAGTAAGTGAAAGTAGCCCCTAGGGACCTCGACCGTCAGACTAGTCTAGTCCAAGATAGCATTGTGTACGATCGTATACTTTCGATCTCGATGTACTCCAAGTTTACCCCCTCAACTTGTTTGCTAGTTTCAAAGTAAACTAGTTTGTCTACCTATCTAAGTTACGAGCATAAAGTAACGTGGCCATAAAAGAGCAAATGACAATAGACGAATAACTTGGCAGCAATATAATGTTACATCATATCAGCCGGTAGCCAAAAGCTGGATAAATACCTTTCTTAAAACGGTCCTGAACTAGTGACGGTATACGACATAGTTTCGCCCAAAAATGGGTATTACAAGTAAAATTTAGCAAAATTGTAAACCACTGATATTTTTTACGGTTATTGCTGCGCCCTCTAGTACTACTGATCTCTTTAAGGACAGGTGGTCCTTAAAGAGATAGAAATCGATTGGAAAGAAAATGCATTTCTACAGTAAATAAATGCTAACAGACAAAAGAGCTGATCATCAAACGACTGAATAGACTTTCTTGATCAAGTAACCTTTCAAACAAAAAAACTAAATCAAAATGGGTTCGTCCGTTTGGGAGATTGATACACAGACGTTCAACTTATAACACACCTATTTTTGCGTCGGGGGTTTAAAAAGTTTTATAATTCTTCTCTTCGTGCATCGTGCAAGACGTTTCGAGATCTTGAGTTTCACAATAAAGTGATAGGCATAACAGTTTTTCCGTGACCAATGGAATATCTTCATGCTTTTTACTTGATTCCTCGACACTATAACAATTTTAATTTCAAACAGTTATGGACTAGGCGATTGACTGAAATAATGGAACAAATGCTGAGGTTGTCCATCACTTTCGACTGACTTTAGTTATTTCATTTAAGTATTTTTCGGGTAGGCAACATGAACATTAAGCTATTCAATCTGGTCCCTGACCTAACTGGTTGACTAGCTAGATGGAGCTATGGCGGTGGGAAGAGAGGTGATGAGAAGAGCCGAACACGGCTCATTGGCGCGTATTGGGAGAGGCTTATGTCCAGCCCGCTTAACATGAGCACCCAAGACAAAGTTTTGTCTACGAAAGAGAAGACAAAAACTATTTCTGTCACCTATCCTGTCAAACAAAAGAGAGGGACAAATTTTTTGTCCCTCTCTTTTTTTTTGTTTCCGAGAAAACAAAAAAAAAGTAGACAAAACCCTTGTCTTGGATCTTCATGCTAAGCAGGCAGCAGTGGACCAAGGTGTCCAAGAAAGAACTAGTGACACAATGAGAAAATGAGCTACTCGTCAATAATTATATGTGAGTCAGGGTGTCAATGGTTTCTTGGTAAAAGTATAAAATGCAATTGAGACCGATGACTTTATCAACTCACCGGAAAACATCGTGAGATAATGATCAGAAAGTCTATCGTCATTATGGATGATTCACGACATAACAGTTGGGACTCGGAGCCAAGTACGAAACTCTATCATTTACTTTGAACATTTAAATGGACCAATTTATTTTAATGAAAGTGCCTGTTTCAAGGTTCCAGCAATCAAAATCCAGGACTTTGTTAACATCAGTTCTAAAAATACTGAATGTCATATGAACTGTCGCACTATTTTGCAATAAAATAAAGATCCAGGTTATTTTAAACGCTCCAGAAACATTCGCTTAGCGGGTATTTGTCCACGAAGACCGTTTTACTTAGTAATACGGACGTTTCTTGTTATACGTCAGATTTAATTATCAGTCTGTAAACAAGCGACACAGGGCGTATAAACCAGACAGTAACTCAATTGAATGCCCATTCGCATGAGTCAGCTTTCCCTCTTGACGCCTGAGGCTTTCGCAATTAATCATGACCTAAATACGAATTGCAACTTGCAATTTCTACTTAGATCAAAATCATTTGTGCTTCCGGCACTGGGCGGGGTATTGTCTTGATGTCCTAGCGAGTTGTTGTTATGCTGGTATTCTGATTCTAGGACCAACAACTTTATGCCCTTTACACCGCTTTATGTGTTCGGATCGGAAGAAGAGTTAATTCTCACTACAAACACAACGCGTCGATGACTTTTACAGAGCTCGTAATTCAATGTTTGTTTAGAAAGGTAAGAGAATCGATAGTTGAGAATTGTTTAATGGGATATTGACGTCATAGTCACTTTGTTCCACGGTTCTCGGACACGGCTCTCATAAAGCTGTTTGTAGAAATCAATATTCAACTCTCACACTTACGCGTGGTTTAAGTGCACATATCACACAGGATTTTAGTGATAGATGGAGGCGGCTCAACATATTTCGACAGGGAAGCTTGTGTTAAGCTATAGGCGTCTTCCGGCTGATATGACAATTATAACGTTCAAAACATAAAAAAAAAACAAGATTAAGGATGTTACATTAGATACATTGTTTCAGTTATAGAAGTGATACGCATGATTAAAGAGTCTAGTAAAAGAGACGATCTCTTATAGCAGATTCCTCCCGGGCTGACATTATTTATTTGTAAGAGGTATGAGACGAAAGAAGCTTAGAAGTGATGGTACTATTCGTATCCTTATCATAAGCTACGCTCGAAGAACAATCGGTCAATCGGTCAGGAGCATCACAAGCAAATCAACCAAAGCCGATACCAGTCTATTCCTTCCACCTATTATGTCTGACAATGGTGACATAATGGACACCGGCGCCATTCATCGGTCGTTACGAAGGTCGGCTCCATGTTCAGGGTACGATGACGCGGGCTCGGCTTTTACGGCTAATTGTTATGTCTAATTGATCGCCGTGAACTATAAGAGGTTCCAAGGAACGAGTCATGGTAAAATCTCGATTTAATTTTTTTGTGCTTTCATATTTTGGTGTCGTTGTAAAGTGAAGGCCTTTCAATATAGCTTTACTGGTCCGTTTTGGACAGAATAATGGTCGGTTTGGTTTAAATCTTAGCAAATAATATAAATTCGGTATAAAGAACGATCTCGAGCATAGATTAAATTGCTATTGACCATGATATGACCCATATAAGCCCGCGAAGATACTTGCGATCATAGTTCCACTTTGGTTTCACTTAGTAATAGGCCTAGAAGACAAATTGCGTAAATTAATTTTCCAGTAAGAATAAAAAAGGATTACTCTGGAAATATGATACTAATGATCTACAATCTCACGTCTCAGTGACAAATCTATCGCAATCTCGCATTGAAATGAGTATTTCATGACATATTTGGTATTGTTTTGTTATTGTATCAACATGAGGTATTTTATTGCGATACCGGAGTTTTATTGGTAAACATTGTCAGAAGATATAAACTATGATACTGTTTTGCTCGAAACCTCGGAATAACAACCAAAATACATAATTGTTATCTAAAGGGGGAAAACAACTCTATTTATGGGCATTCGGTTTGTTTAACATTAATCTTTGTAAGTCCATAGATAACACGGAAAGAGCTCTTACGTAAAATCACGTAATCATTGGTATCTTCATAAAAAATATCACTATTTTATGACGTATAATAGCTGTGTTGACATCGGGTGCTCGTATCAAAGGTTTTTACGGCATTTTTCCCCCCTCAACCTTTATAAGATTTACGAATCGTTTTCATCGTCACGGGGATACAGTGGCTCAAAACAGCAAGTATCAAATCAAAATTCTTAATTACAGCAAAAATAAAAGTATCTGATTTAACCAGAAGAACACATCTTATTGTATAGATACAGATTGTAATGCTGAGAGCTTAGTATACTAAGGAGATATTTTCGGCTTCCTCACTAGGCTAGACCTGTATCGAGGGAGCCTGATATGCCGTGATACTTCATGAAGGAGAGCATTGCTCAACGTTCCTGGTTGATGTCAAATATGGCTTATTTGCCACTTTGAACAAAAAATATTACCATGACCTACACCTACATATGGTATGACATTTCACAGTTTTATCTCAGAAACAACAGTGTCCCTGTTTGGTAAGGTTAGTTTGCCAAGTTTAGTAGTGTAACGGATGTTGTAGTTGTGCTGATGTAGTGACGACCTCGCTGGAAACATGATTTACAACTTATACTAGTTCTTAGTCAAGTATAGTATCGTAAGTTCTTTAGAATCGTATAAATTACTTACTGCCAACCATCGGCGTGATGACCTTTTCCCCGTCATGCTGGAACATCTTAAGCGAAGACACTGTCGCCTTTAGCTGCTCATATTCACGCGCCATCTGCTTTTGTACCTGTTGAAGATGGAAAGTAAACTACATTGAACGCCATATTTTGCTACAGCTTCACGTTTTAAAGCATGCATGGTAATCTGCGCTGATTGTAAAAGAACTAAAAATTCGAAAACATGTTACAAGTTAAAGCACCCTCTAGGAGGTATGGTGGCCTCTGCAGGGCCACCATACCTCAACCGGGTCAGGTCAGTGACCTAAGGCTGGGTGGCCAAGCAAGAATCGGTGGAGCGATATCGATTGGCACAGATACTTCGTAAAAAAAACGTATCGAATGGTATTATGATCCATTCTATAAGTACTCTTACATCTCTACATCTCAGCAGACAGTAAGTACGAGTTTATGATTTAGTTTCAATGATGCACGATACCGAGCGACCTTTGAAAAGAAGGTGGGTCTGCATCAGCTTTAACCAGACGACTTTTAAAAAATTAACTAAAATAATTGTGCAATTCTCAAGAGCTAGGCTAAGTCAAATATACCTACATCTGGTTGCAATTACAATGATTAATGCAGAAGATAATGCCTGATCTTAGATATAGCCAAGGCAATTTAAGAGCAATTTAATTGTGCATTTCCAAGAACATTATAGATTAGTGTTCCTGATCGCATCCATAATGGAACGAATACATACATGAGTGGTTTATCTCCGTGTGGGCTCAAAAGTGAAATTTCGATCTCTCACCGCGATTATCACACAATGTTCACAAACCACAATGGGTGTAAGGCAAAACTGTTAAGCACTTCCCACATGAAATCACAAAATCGTTGAGTAATATCCTGAGGCGGTTTCACGCGACATAACGTGTTTGTTTTCACCTAATTCTGCTAACGAACGCCTTGACCGAGTTACATGAGAAATCACAAATCTTCAAGTAGGCCGTTCGTTACGTGGATAATTAGCAATTTACAACTACCCACAAACGCAAAATAGGGCAATTTTTATTTGTCACAGAAAATAAAGCCGTCTGCCGTTTTGAATAAAAGCTGCTGTGGTTTGTACACTTTTGACAGATGACAAGAGCTAACTGTGTTGGCTACCGTACGAAATTGGACACCCCGCGCGACCATTCAACCGATACAGTGCAGGAAAGTTCGTCGACCTCAGTGGCTGCTTCAGCCAGTACGTTCAAAAGGCACACGCATCAAACGACTATAAAACGATCATGACGAATTAACTCGACAATAGAACGAATGCTTGGCTTCAATCCAGCCACTGAATTAGACGAGGTGACCTAAACAGTCTAAAAGCCTGACTTCTTCAGGCATAAGCCGTGATTCAGACCACATTCAGTCGCTTATTTTCAAAGGTTTAGTAGCACGACTGTTCGAACCAGACGACGTCCGTAATATATTTTACGACGGCAATTGAACTGAGAGTTTATGTTTTTGATGACACCTCGTCGCTTGAATTGTGGAAGGTTTATGACAGGGATATATTGGGTCGAATATGGGGCATGCATGGTGATGACCTTATATCGTCGTTTAAAGGACAGAAGCTGAAATGAAAGGTCAATTAAATAATTATTAAAAAACTATTGAAAATGCTTGACATTTATTCAGTTTAACCCTTAATGAAAAGAAATATTATGATACAATCATCGTAATATCACAAACGGTTCAGTGATCGTTTAACATCGAGGTACGGGTTTGATTCACGCGGCGGGATAAACGTTTACCTGCTCTGCAGATATTTGTTCCGGGTCTGGGTATTGTGGTATCATGGTACTCCTGATACCCACAAAACAGGGAATATTAGTGTTCGGTGTAAATAATACCGTACTACGTTTATAACAGAAACGTGCTCTTTAAATCACTCGCTATTTTTTAAGTTATGGTATACAACCATTTTCTTTCCATGTCTCTGAGCTGCTAGTTAATCGTTTTTTTTAATATTATTACTTACATACTTATTATCCCACATTATTATTATTTGTATGTATATTATATAGGATATGTATATGTTATTTTTGTAGATATTTATTATCAATATTATAATTTATTATTGGTTTACTCACACCGCCGTCTTTTGATTCCATTTTATCATGTCCGTCGAAAGGTTCTCTGGAAGATATCGCTTTTAGCGAAAAGACCATCCATTGTTCCTTTTTATAGGTTGATGAATTCCTGTGTTTTTGTATTTTGCTTTGTTGTGTAACAAAGAGTTTATCTATCTATCTCTTCTATATAGCACAAAATTGAGTAGTCGAGAATAATTTATCGTAATTTCGCAAAAGTTACGTGACGATATACAAATTGTGAAGCAACAAGAAAGGTAATAATAGAGAGGGCAACGCCGCACCACGCCATGCCAGTAAAAGTGTAACATTTTAATTGTAGCTTACAGTAATCTATTGATGCTTATCATTCGTTCCAATCGGTTGGCAAGAATGTTTAATTTTACAATAAATATCGTTGATGGAGCAATCCACACCTACTGCTAGAACCATGCCATTAAAGGCACTACATAATGAAGGTAGACTCAAGCTAGGGATCAAATGGTTTCTCCTTTTAAGCCTTAGTAGAGGGGCAGTTTTCAGCACTAGTTGTATAGTCGATAGTCCCCAACTTTCGATACGAAGATCGTGGGTGCACCAATGGATATATACACGACAAAAATGTATGTACGGTGAAGGAAGGCATGTTGGGACTAGGGATCCAGCACTTCGAAGATATGTGACACTTGCATGAAATGAGCCTCTGCAAGCCGCATTATATCCTTTTATTAATCTGGTTCTTTCATCATGGCTCACTAGGTTCTTTCAAGGACACCTTACCTCATCCTGATTAAACCTTACGTAGAGTGACCATGAATGAACCGGTGACTAGATTATTCACTACCAATAGGTGTACACACCTATGTTTGTCTTACTCATAAGAGTAAGACAGACATACGGAGACTTGCCATACAAACATTGATTCACTTAACATCTGTTTTACAAAAACACTTGTGTTCGTGTCCTTTTAAAGTTTTAAAGGTGAAGCCTCACAAAGGTATTTTTGTATAATTATCGCATTTCTGACGTAACATTTAATCTGGTAGCCTTCCTTTAATTTGACGATATTTAAGTGGTTCCGTATTTTATGAGGTTTCTCACTAATCTCTGTTTTGGTATGTAATGTGCTTAATTACCCTAATAAGGATTATTAGGTAACCAGTTCTCTTTCTTATTTTTTTAATATATGTGGCATTTCAAATTCAACAGAAAAATATTATAAAACAGATTGAATTACTCACACAAAATAAAAACTATAGTTTGATTTGATTTGCAGATGCTGTTTAGCTAAATAATTGTTTAAAATCTTTATAAGTAAGCATGTACCTAAGTAGTTAAGACAATGTCTAATTCACTTGCAAGAAAAAGAAAATTATTTATTACTTTAAGTAGTTCAAAACGAGCTAGTGGGCCAAATCGGACTTAGATGGTACAGGCTGCTTGTCAAAATCGAAATGTATAAAATCATTGTGTTACACACCAACTTATAATGAACACATGACAGCAAAATGCTTTTCATTTCTTTATAACATGTTTTTGTCTCATTATTATTGTCCTTCCAACACTAGCTAAGATAGATAAACTCTTTATTGCACACCAAAGTAAAATACAAAAACACAGGAATTCAAATAAATAAAAGGTACAATGGGCGGTCATATCTCTTAAAGCGATCCCTTCCAGACAACCTTTGGATGGACAGGATAAAATGGAATCAAAAGATTCCATTTTATAGATAAAATATAATATTAATAATAATAATGTGAGATAGTAAGTATGTAACAAATAACTAGCAGCTCTGAGACATGGAAAGGAAATGGTTGTATACTATAACTTTAAAAATAGCAAGTGATTGTTAGCATAGATTAGAATGATTGTTTAATGATTTGGAATTATAACTCCATAATTCCTATACCAAGTTCAATGTTAATATAATAAAAAAGTATCACAAATAAAAAAAACTCACAGTCTAAACCATAGGTTCTAGAGTCCTGAGGAGGGTATGTTCATTAAGTCAGGAGAGGTACACAATTAAAGGATTTTTGGCATTGCTACCTCTAGTGGGTGCAAGTTAAAATATTATCTGGAGCTTGCAAGCACTCGGTTGTTAAATCCACAAATGGTAACCAGTACCCAGTACTACATTTTGCTAAACAAAGTTGATCTGATAAGTAAGAACAATCAGCCATGCTATGCTACAAGCGTATGTAAGTTTTTTAATAAAATGTCCTCATTTTATTTTTTTCAAAACAAACAGTTGAAAAAAGTTTAATTTCTATTTATTTTAGTTATTGTGATGTAATCTGGGTTATCAAGTTCAATTACTAAAATAGTAGGCCATAACAAGAAATTTTATTTTAGGAAACTTTACACTGGCAAATAGTATCTTATTGTACATACATACATATTAAGTACATAAAGTAACACCTTTTTACTGGAAGGGTAGGCAGAGTTGATTCCCACTTGCTATGATAATGGCATTATTCTTTAGCTTCATTCATCCTCATCACTTTCTTCATACAAACTATTTGGTTTAGTGTACTCTTGACTTGACCTTTTTCCAGAATCCTTACTTAATTAACTGACTTCAAAAAAATAGGAGGTTCTATTCTATATGTTTGTCTATATGTATGTCTGTATCTTCAACTGACAAATCAACAATGAAAGTTTGTGGGTAAGTTCATCCATTGCAGAGCATGCTGCAATCAAGAACTGACAATTAGAAAGGTTTTACTCACAGTTTGATTACAGCCTCAGGTACATTTTCTTCATTGAAGTTACCCAATTAAAATCTTATTGCACCTTGCAAAAAAAATAAACAAACCCACATGGAAATAAAGCAACACACTGGGTGGCCTTCCGCCTTCCTTCCAATACCGATGCTAATTACTATGTCTCATAAAAGGAAATGTTCTATTCAAGGTGAGCAACTTTAACAGAACTTATTTTTGAACTTTTTCAATGAAATCTCAAGGCACTCACCAATTGCCACTTGGACTTGCGCGTCGGATCCGCGATCGTGGTCAAGAGCCTGTGGATCATCTGAACGGTCCCCTCGTAGTAAACCATCGCCGAATCGTAGTTTCCCATCAAAGCCATCTCCCTCGCCAGTTTAGTGTTCTCGCAAATTTCCCCAACAGAAACTGCCATTATTGTCATTCCCGCTGCGTACATGTAACAACTTATTCTCAGAAAAAAACGTCTTGGTTCTTCTCGGAGACCCCTTCGAAGATTACTATAGCGTGTGACATCCAATGATCCGAAAGAAACACTGCATTTTCAATATCGAAACACAACGACATTCATAGCAATGAAGCCGTTATCACTTTAACTTTTGTATAAACCGTTTTCTGTTACAATTCTTGATGCATTGTTATGTGAAATTCATGAAAATTCTGACCATATTTTTTGAGACCAAACAAACTACAATTTTGTTGTACGTGAAATTCGCCAACTTTTCGACAAATCTCACTTTATGAAGTTCGCGCAGTCCAACTTATGTTGTGTCAGGTAACTGCCAACATACCTTTATCGACCAATCATATATCAAGAAAATCAATGTTCTTATATTGGTACTCATGTGAATATGTCTGACAATGACAGTTATAAGTTGTCATCCATTTTTCGTTTCAAAGAAACTTGCGGTTAGCATGTAAACTGTAATACCCAAAGATCTTGAACTGCGCTAGTTCTACATAACAGCCAAGTTCTGCTAAATAGAGAACACTTTTTCTTAACGTATTCTACTAGATATGCGCAAAATGTATCACTGGAGTGAAAATATATATTTATCTTTTCGGGTCATATATCTTTCATTTTTGCCTTTTTTATTTTTTTTGTATAATTTGTTAATCGTCATTTTTTATACTTATATCTCTTGGGAGTTTGTTATTATAACAGCGTTCACCTTGCCCTTTAAACGATTTACTAACTTTATGGAGTCTACAAGTGGCAACATCGAGTTTACCTTTATTATATTTTGTGATAATCGATATTTTTCTTAAACAAATTAATATTTATTCTAAACATTCATCAGATGTTCATACATGTATTGACAAGGGAATGTCATTATATTTAAACTTTTGGCGAAGTGATTCTCTGTGCCATATTATAAATTGCTCGAACAGCCCTCTTCTGCAGCACAAAAACTATATTTATATCTGTAGCACTCCCCCACAGCAGTATACAGCAGTATAGGACATGCTGTGGAAGTAGCTGAAGTAAACTAGTCTAGCTTTGTCTACTAAAGACGGATCTTTTTGACTGCGTATGCCGCAGAACTAAGTCTTTTCTATAACTTACCAATGTGAGAAAATAGATAATAAGCTTCCCCATTGCTTATCTAGGGTGATACCTAAGAATACGGTAGTGTGCATCTATAGGCACAAAGTATTATAATATCTGTGGTTTGGTGTTCCTACCACTTACTCCTTCTAACTTTTATCAGACCTCTATTATAGTTATAAATAAGACAAATATTCTAACAATAAACATTTTATTTATACTTCTTAACCTCTATGGTATGAAACAGAAATACATATATTCAGAAATATGTTTTATTTACAGTTTAAAAAATACCTAGCTCAGTGCAAAAATAAATAAATAAGTAATAATTTTCTGTTCGTAAAAAAACATTACCTACTCTATGCTCACAACTAATCTTTGAATTATTACAAATTATAAAAAAAAACTTTGAAAATTGAAAAAAGAAAGTGATTTTTAAGAATACAAATTATAAATATTACAAGCCTCTAGAGATTATATTAAAAACGGTGCCATATTTTTTTTTCTGTTTAATCATAATAAAATGATTAAACAGAACAATCAGTCGCAAGCGATATATATATATTTTGTTTTTCGAAATTTCAGGGTAATTAATGATGAACAGCCATAAAGACAGCGAACACTCTAAAATTATGTAACATCTTGTGCCTAAATCACTATACTCAGTAATAATGTATGTAATATTAAAATTAATACTGTAACATAACATCTATAAAAAAATACTATACCTACATATTTTCGCTTGCGACTGTACAAAAGCATTTATTATGGATTTAGCTTATTCATACTCTAAAAAAATATTTTGTCATCTTTTGCATTTTGATGATTAACAAATAAAACATAACATAAACACCTATGTTTCTATCAACATACAACAAGCCACTATTAAACGCCCATTTTGGTTTTGAATAATCCTAGCACCTTTATTTACATACAAGACCTTAACTGTACAAATAAAAATGAGACTAGGTTTAAAATTATCGTTGCAGCGAAAAATATATGGCATTTCTAACAAAACAGTACTTATTGGGAGTATATATTTAAGTATAAATTCAATTAATATTGTAGTAGACTTTCTGGAAGCTAGAAAGTCTACTACAATATTAATTGAATGCGTACAGCTTAGGTCAATAAATACGTAGAAAAAAAAGTAAATATTTTTTTACTAGTTATAACGAAATACTACCAACCCTCATTTCCTTCATTCCACCCATAATTAAGAGACATTTCTTGCGACGCCTGCGCAATAGCTTGCGAGTATCTTACTGATAATTTTATCATAGAAATCTACCTTAGACATTGCTTAAGCTTTGTGTAGATGGGCCATTAAATTATCATCATCAGAGGTGTTCACCCACTCACCACTGTTGGGCAATAGGCCTCCTTTTTATCCTCTTTAAATTAATAATAATTATATCCAGTTTAAAATTGAAACCTGTCAATTTGATACCATAAATCCTCTAAGTGTAAGTATACCTGCAAATAAGTACTAGGTACTTAAATATATCCAGAACAAAATTAATAATTACACAAAAACCATAAAAAAAAGAACTATTGCACTTTTAGAAAAACTATTTCTGTCTGAGATTAATAAGAACGACTAAAATGCACAGATTGTATTCCTGTAATAATTTAAAAAACATTTTTGAATTTGCGATATTATAAAACTTTGAAACTGATTTAAAATGAGCACCGGGTATTCGTTTTTAGGATTCCGTAAAGTATAATTTCGTATAATTTGAAAATTACTTAGAAGTTGTTAGTTGTGTAAAACAGGTAGTTAATATACGTTTATGGGCAACTACGGTACACTGAGCGTGGCCCGACACGCACTTGGCCGGTTTTTTATGATATAGAAATAGACCTCCAATACATAATACATACAACCTTCCAAAGCATTGTCTTATCACATGTTATTATGGTCCGATTTTTTTAAACATTATAAATTATTATATAGAGTAACATTATAGCAAACGAGAAAAAAAAAACATCAACGCCTCGCCGCCATATAAATGCAAAGTGAAGTATATGTGTGCGTGAGTTACAAGCGAGCCGGCATACTATGGCTGTTTCACTTTTGAAAATTGGCGGTGAGGAGTCAATCTTTTTTTTCTCGTCCGTGATCACGGCTGTCATAGCCGGTACCGACAGCTTACCGTGACCTTCGAAGCTCGAAAGCGCTCAGTTGTAATGTCACACCATCACTTTTGACCGTGCTGCATGTTGCTTAACTAGAGATAGCTACGCCAGAACAGCTTCAGTATTACATTGAAAGCTAGTGTAATAATATATTTGTAAAACTAAGCAATAAACATCAATTCTAATGTTTAAAAACACAAATATTGAGTACATACACTTATTTATCTATCAAATTGAGCTTGATACACTATTTCAAATCAGATTCACTATGATACTATATTGGACGTATTTATTTTCGTGTGGAAGTTTATTTTTGTAGCATTTCGAGCCATCTTATCCCCAGCAAATAGACCACGAACGGGTGACCAATGACCTTCGCACGATATCTGTGGATGGAGGTGGCATAGGACCTTCTTGGCAGGCCTGATGGTAATGTAATGGTGGTTTTCATTACCATCAGACATCGACCACAGCACTATATTTTGAAACATGCTTGTAAATGATATATTTTAAAGTTAATCCATTTCAAGTTTTCAAGTCGGTCACTAACTTAAGTAGTGACCAAGAAACGACAAATTACCGCCTTACCTGAGCAATCAAGCAGTATCACTATGAGCAAGGTAGTTCGTGCTAAATGGCCACCGCATTTTGCCACTTGTGTGACAATTACTGTCTAGGAATTTTGGAGTTTAAATATGAGCTTAATACACTGGCACCGCCTCAAACGAAGTCAAGTCCAAGACGGGACTGCAAGAGCTCAATTCATGATCTACTTCATCAATAAATTCCACGAGGTCAGGAATACTGGAACACTGCTGTCTTCAATCCAGAGTTCTCCGCTATTTCAAGGAGTTGGGCTGGTTGGGGTCAGGTTAGAAGGGGGATAATGCACAATACACCCCAATGCCGGACGCCAGTGCAGACCTTAGGTCCCCAACTTAGAATACAATGAGCTTAATCTACTACATATTTATCAGTAATCCATTGCATACTTGTGTCCGATATAATTTTATATGTTTTTTCGTTTGCGAGCACCGTGATACATTCTAATCAAATTATCATTATTTTTATGATACATGCGAACTGTGTTTAATCATCACTGTTTTTATTCCGTTCGTATGATTTTCCTCGTTCAATTGCCACTCGGTTCTAAGTGTTCTTTTTGTACTGGCGCTAAAATGTGCACTTGTTTCGCTTTGGCAGCGTGATACACTTGTCCAGGACTAAACGGTTCGAGGCGTGGATGCGCTGAGATGTCTTTCTTAGGATCTGCAAAGTCAAAATAACATTAAAGCAATGAATTTAATTATGATTTTGTAAGTGACTTATATAAGTACTCCACAGTTTAAATGTACGGGGAAGAAAATATCTAGTAAGATTTCAGTAGAGTTTGAAAGAGATGGCACTATTAAATTTATAAAGCTGTAATTTTCTAAACGCTATGCAGCATTTCAGTTCGCCTAGCATACAGCAAAAAAACACGGTCACGACTGGATCCCCCATAATGGACATCTACAGATGCATATTGGTAGATTTTTGAGGATATCAAATAGGGGTAGTCGGAGGAGTCCAAACATTACATTTGGCACATGCCATCGTTTCGCAAGTAGTTAGCATGCCACGTGACATGTTTGTGACCGCTCTAACATGCAATGTTGACAAAAAAGCTATCTAAAGTTACCTTTGGTGTTAGCAGCTATGTACTTGGAGAGTCGAACAGTAGGTAGGGGGAGGTAGCCAGCCACTAGCGGCATCACGTCTAACGTCACCGTTTGTGGACTTATATTGGCAGCCTCCATTGTTATTACACCTAGAACACACAGACGTAATTTATATATTAAAAAAAAACTCGTAGTTCCTGATACATAAATAATAAAAAAAGGTAAACGCGATAAAGACCCGTAAAACTTATAATTATGTTATCTAATCGCGAAAGTTTGAAAAATACAATAGAAATTAAGTCCATGATACAATTTATTACTAAATTAATCAATGAAAGCTTTATTTTACGCTAGGATAATCTCACACAAAAGTATATGAATTAAATAGTAAAATGGGCGGCCTTATCGCTAAATGTTACATACCTGCAGTTCGTCCTAAAACCGCCCACATAGTCTGATCAGCCAATACTTCATACATCAATGACGTGAATTCTGTTTCATTAACCTGAAATTCATGATTTCAGTATTAAAAATATAAAATAAATCCGACCTCGACTTGCGACGACATCGATGACGCAGCGGGCGAATAGCCAGCTGCGACGCAAAAGGTGCGGGTTCGATACACAAAAGCTGACTGCCAACTTGGTTGGCCCGACAGAAATCGTAGCCCTTACTAAGTTCCAACTTAGTCCGTATAACAAACAGCGTCGTATACTTACTCTTTGCACGCTCAAATGAAGACAGCAAACTTGGTTGGCCCGACAGAAATCGGAGCCCTTACTAGGTTTAAATTTAGTCCGAATCACAAACAGCGTCATATACTTACTCTTTGCACGCTCAAATGCAGACATCAAACTTGGTTGGCCCGACAGAAATCGGAGCCCTTACTAAGTTTCAATTTAGTCTGTATCACAAACAGCGTCGTATACTTACTCTTTGCACGCTCAAATGCAGACAGCATACTTGGTTGGCCCGACAGAAATCGGAGCCCTTACTAGGTTCCAACTTAGTCCGTATAACAAACAGTGTCGTGTAGTCTTGTATGTCGAACAGACAGGTAAACGCGCGCGGTTCGTCTGTATCAGTTTTGTACTTGACTGAGAATGTCGCTTTGGTGGGTCCGGCTTCGACTAAAGGATCTTTTAAGAGCTCCCATATAAAGGATGCTGTGGTCCCATCTGAGGCCACCATCTGCGAAAAAAGAATGAATTAATCCTTTTTTTATCTATGGCAGCCTGAAACTTACTCGATGTCACTTACGGGCAAATACTGAAATGCAAGGTTTAAGTAGTTCTGAAAAGAGATGGCGCTAGTATGCAATGCATGGAGCTGTCATTTTTCCATCGTTCTAGCGTTTCAGTATTCGGCGGCAGTACAACATTTTGACAGTTTAGCTAGATCTAACCTTTCTATAAACAGCCATCTGTGTGAATTTGAAATACTATAAATTAGCACATCAAAGAAGATTATTACTCATAAAGAGCATCACCCACTTATAATGATAGATTATTCTAGATTTATGTGAGGTCAACACTGGTTTCAGTTGAAAACTAGTGATGCAGCATGGCAACACGTATTAGCACATACTGAGCTGAAGACCAATCCACAACCACACAAAGCATAATTTATATTACTTTTTATCTTAGTTCTTGTTATTTTCTTATCTTTTTTCTTAAGTCAACTTATTTATGTTTTGTAATTTGTGGTTGCTTTAATAAATGTCATATTGATATTAAGAGCAAAAATTGAATTGCTTTCTCGTCCATAAAATATCAAAAAGAGTTCTCTTTTGAGTTTTACTAACAACTTTTCTAGTTACTGTCTATTTACCATATTCTGGACATTCTTAGGATTCAAATCGGACACGTTATTATTTCCATCACACTCCAAGCTCGGTTCTAATAATTCGAACTGCATGTGATGGGCCACTGTGGACTTGAGTGTGACGTGTACGAATTTACGCGTGTTTGATGTAAGCAGCCGCCAGGAGGCCGTCATTGGTGGGGTGAAGTGAAGGGGTACCTCGGTGAGGGTATCCCACCAGGGGCAGGTAATCCACACCTGAAAATGATCGGAAATAGATGTATATAATGGCAGTGAATTTACTTATAATTCTTTATTGAACACAGATATATAAAAAAAATAAACTAAGACAAAAAAAGACAAAGGCGAGCTCAACCCTAAAGAGAGTTTTCTTCCAGAAAACCTTGAGACAGAGACAAGTTGGTTGGTTGGTTCGTTCTTCGTATTTACTAAGGTAAATAAAGATATATTTTGCATGGTACTGGGTAGATGGAAACACTACATATAGTTACCCCAGTTGCCTCGACGCTGATGTTAAATGGAGCGAAAGGCTTAGCTGGTATTGTGGTATTTATCTCGGTGACAGAGGGACTAAGGTATAATGAACGAAACTTAGCAGCGCCTATCACCTAAGGTACCAAGCGACCATAACTTGTAAGTATTTATCCTACAGATCTATGCTATTCGTCTCGTCTAAAAATAAAAGGCATTAAAGTAGCTAAAGTTGTGTAAAAAAATATACCTTAACATATGAATAATGATCTTTTAGGAGAAGGGAAGCAATTTCGGGACGATAAAACCTCTTTTTAATTTAAAATCAAAGTCAATAGGTATGTATTCAATGAAATCACATGGATCATATAGAAACGGCAGCTTATTTAAAAAAATAAAGTGAATCTTCGTCGCTTCCTTGCGCGCGCTCCAAGCCTAGAATCCTAGAAACTGGCAACAAACTCAACTAGTTTTTTTTTATGAATCTTCATTCATCTATAGTGTGGTATAGAAAAAGGTGAACACATTAAAAAGGTGATGATTACTCACAGTATGCTCAATATTCTTTTCTTTTTTCGTCTGTAAACTGGCGAATAGCACGAGTTGTATTTTCCTCGTCTCAAAGGGTTCGCAAGCTGGTACCTTTACCGTCACCTCTCTCAACATATCGGTGCCATCTTCAGCAAATCGCAAGAGGAGCCCTGACGATGACTTTAGATGTATTGTAGCATTCTGAAATACACAAACTGTATACAATCATCTGAGTTACTAGGACTAGTTCAAAGGATAGCTGTAAAAAATACAGATGTCCTTTGTATGGTTTTTGTATATGTTTTGGTTTTTTAATTTGTGGGAACCCTAAAAAATTACTCGTAAAAGAATGAAAATTAGTGATTTAGATCACTTTGGTTTTGATTTTTTTTTGAGTTACACAAGACGGGGGGGGGGGGGGGTTCGGGAACTACTAAACCCTAAAAGTTTCACATTCCTAAAAATTTAAGCACCAGACTTACAGCTCTTCCTTTGTTGTACCCAATTGATTTTTCTATCTGAAATATGTATGTGAACAGGTACGGAATACGATAGGTGGACTTCAAAAATAACCCTATCAAGGGCCCAACAGGGAAGAGAAAAGGAGGGAGGCCACAGGAAAGATGGTAGGTTCAAATGAGCAAGTAATGGATGAAGAAATATAAAATATTGGAGACTTTCTGAAGAGGCCTATATCCGCCAAGAGGTCTGAATTAAGTTTTACATTGAAGTGTTAAGGTAGTCGCACATTTAAAACAATTTTTTTGAATGTTATTGTATGTAATTAAGGAATAACAAAGGCTTTTTATTATTATTGTATGTGATCAGAAGGGAAATGGCAACAAGGAAGACCAAAAATTTGATGGAGGGACATTTTTACACAACGATGCGGACCAAACTGGATGAGGAAGGCGTACGCTGTGGAAATGACTATTGCTCAAGAACTAGCTAATTAAGTTAAGTTAGTTAAGTAGATTGAATAAGTAAGTGTATGTTAACTGAGCAATAGAAATAAAGTGAGATGTGATAAACGGTATGTCTGAGAATTGACATTAGAAAGAAAGGAACCTGCAAGTACAAATCCTAAAGTGAAAAAACACACTGGTTTTTTTCAATATTGGTCACCGAGCCCTTTTCATGAAACGAAGTGGTCTACTTTTAAAGAAAACAGATGTGTTTAATCTGTTAGTATGAATTTACCACGCCGCGCTTTGAACACTCTTGCGTCCGCCACAGACATTATTAACATATTATTCAAAGCTAGAGCACACTGCTTTTCAACAAACGATATTGATTCGGCTCGAAGGACCAATATATAAAAGTACCATTTGGAAATCACGTGACCTTACCTAACACTGACAATTTGTAGGTAGAAATAGAACAACTCACCTCAATCCGCATACTTCCACTGGTAACCACCAGCTCCATTGCCTGTTCCAAACCCGCTACCAAATCCTTCTTCGGCTCAACTTTATTCAAAAACACGGTCACCCCTTGTGTCACCACTTCGAAACCAACCTTCGTACTCGACAATGCGTTTGAAAGAAACTCCAATTTCCCTTCAACGAGTAAAGAAACCTGCCCGAGCTTGAACAAGCCACATTTCATTGCCATGAACTCTAGTTTGATCTCATTTTCTCCCGGTTTTAGTATAAAATCTTTTGTACAAAAGCAGTTCTGATAATTGCTTCGAACAGTGGCTGAAGGTTTTCGATATTTGCTGCTGTCAGATCGTTTTAAAGACACTTTAGGGTTGTGGCTTTCGACTGTTACTTTCTGAAGGGTCTTGTCTTCTTTATAATGGAGTGCTGAGGTTATATGGATAGGGTTGAGTAACGGGTTCTTAGGTTTTAAATCGTCCAGTCTTATGCTGAAAAAAAATCATTTTTTTTACAATATTTTTAACCCCCCGAAGTAAACAATGCATGCATGTGTGTCTAATTACTTTTACACAGCTTTATACTCAGAGTAATTTGGGAAAAACATCCAACAAAGCGGAGCATAAAGAAATCAACCAATAGGATAGCGTGAAAATTACATGATATATTACTAACGACATCTAGTATCGAGTCGTATAAAGAAACCGTATGCATTTTAGAGTGACACGATGCATTTTATGCATAGTAAAAACAAACGACGTTCCAGTACGTTCTATGGTTTTAGATAACGTTATGCAAGATATAAATACGCAACCCGCGTGAAATCATTTCAGTTGGGGTGTGAAAGTCAAATACATATTCGTGTTAAAATATTCAGAGTGATTTTGAAAAGATCCTAAGTAACCATTAAAGTTAATGAGAGATATTTATTTGAAATGTGGGTTTTTAATATAGTGTTATTTTGGTTTAAATTGGACTATATTTGTTTCGTACAACAAAGCGTTTCATTGTAGGACTTACCTAGTTAACATACTAGTAGTGTCCTCTGTTGGGACATCAGCAGAACTTTTTCTCGGAGAGCCAGTCTGCGTCCCTATACTACCGCTAACATTTAAATCAGTCTTATAATTCTTCGCTGGGGTTCGTTTATCCAATTTCTCAACACCTTGAAATAAAACATAAAATAATGGCCCTATACATAAGCTCAACGACGTAGAAAGAGCTATGGAAAGCTTGAAGTTTAACTACATGATAGAATCCAAAACGACGAAATCCGTAGCAAAATCGTCGATATAGCTGTATAAATAAACAACTTGAAGGAATTAACGTAGTATGGTATAATTTTTAGGGGTCTCTAATATTTTTACTATTTACAGCAATGGAGAGTCCATTGCTGTAAATATAGCACATAGTAAATATGCATAGTACATATTTACTATGTGCTATATGTTGGAAGTTATAAACAAAAAATCAGTACGACTTTTCTGATTAGTAAAATAAAAACTCACCTTCTATACTAATAGCTGCTTTGCTACAAACCACATCTTTAGGAAAATAGCTATCAACCACCAAACAACATTGAATCTTATTATCAGTGATATAAATCCCACGTTCAGACGGCATTAGTGCCGCCGAAACTATTTTAAAGCATTCGCTTAGTTCACATAGAACGGAATCCGTTTTCGATGCGAGATCTCGTTTGAGGGATGTCATCATCTCTTCGTAGTAGAAATTTCGGACAAGGATTTCTAGTTCCGATGTACTTGATATCGTAGCAGAGAGCTTTGTGTATCTGAAACAGTTCATAATTTATTGTTTCTAACAAATATGGACCGGGACGTCCTACCTACTCACGAGGAAGAAGGTCATCCCTCTCGTGACCCTTCGCTGATATTATCAGCGACAGACGTATTGATTTTATGCTTTATTCAAAAAGCCACAGAACTGTTGTAGTTACGCTCATTCAAACCAGCACCATCATAAAATAAGTTTTTATGCTCGCCAGTTATTATAAAATAAAAAATATTTTATTAGAATTTATACTGTTTTACTAGAGCCATGTTGACCTAGCGGGCGCTACCCGGACTTCCGATCCGGAGGTCGTGGCTTCAACCCGGGGTAGTGCACTAATGGATTTTTCCACTTGAAAAATTTATGTCCGCAACTAAAACGTATTTAAAACGGTGAAGTAAAAAAATTAAAAAAAGGTATGGCCATAGGTTCTTGTGCCAATGAGCGGCGATCTGCTGGCAAACCTCCTATGTAAAAAACATAAATTATGTGAAACGAAGATAAAAATCCGGCTTTCTGTTGGCGTTAACGCCAACGAAAATATTGCATTATTTGGAAATGACATAAGCTTGTTAGACGTCTTTGACGCATTTGCGTTAGCGTAAAATGAAAACTAAGCGTATTTGTCTAGACGCCCCTTTTCTTCGCGCGGCACAGTTTTGTATATGACATAGTGAAAACAATTGCAGTATCCTATGTTAGTAAACCGACTATAAACTAACCTATCAACGTCATTCATTTTCTTAGCCGCAGCGACTAACTCCAGTCTGGTTTGCGCCGCCAAATCCCGCCAGCCTTCCTCCTCGTACGAACGAAGCGCGTCCGTTAGAAACACAACCGCTTTGCCAGTCTCCCCTAGTTCCGAGTAGAACACGGCTAGGTCTCTGCCTATTAGACGAGCGAATCTGTGGATAAGGATGCAAATTGTAAGCGGTGCCAGTGGTAGCTGGCAATTCAGTACTTATGTATATCTTATCTATACCAATATGACGAACTCCTTATTTTGGATGCATTATACAAGTGGAAATATGACAAAATATAGTAATAATAATGCTGGACATTTTTTTTTCACACAGCATCTTCTAGCCCCAAACTAAGCAGAGCTTGTGTTATGGGAACTACATGATTGATAAACTACTTAGATACTTTTTTTTTAGTAAATACATACAAAATTATACATAGAAAACACCCAGACCCGAGTCAAATATTTGCAGAACATTAGTTCCGCGGCGAGAATCGAACCCGCAACCTTCTGCGTCTCAGGCGGACCTTCGCCCACTATTAATAACTATTATTGTTTTTATCTGTGCCAAAGTTACAGGATATTATAGAAGTAGCTGTTTACCCGTCCGCGGAGAGTTATTAGATCCCTTTTAAGTAAGCGAAGCGAACATTCAGACCTTAAAGGGTTTTAAAAAACAAATGCAATAAAAAAAAAATTGCAGAGTGAATTACCAGTTACTCACATATCTCCAAAAATACTACCCTAACGCCAAAACTTAGTCAGTCCGGGGCATATTTTTGAAAGCGTTTCATGCACTATCATGAATCAGCTATAACTTTCTTAAGTCGTCGGTCCACCTAACGGTTGAACTGATAAAATTGGATGAAATTTTAAAATTTTAGAAATAGTTTGTTACCTAGCATAATACATACTGCCCTTTCTTCTATGACCATTTATCCAGGTTCCATACGAGCAAAGCTAAACAGAAGTTGTCTTATAAAATACACACTCAATGCTTCAACCTGCCAAAAACAAAGCAAAAGAAGATTTTTCACACTAATTACCTTAACCGTCCGATATGCTTATACGTCCCCATCGCTAGCTCAGCCAGCTCTAAATAGTATTGCTGAAAACTGGTCTTGCTGCAAAGGGCTTCCTTCAGTCGATCGGTCGGCGTCGGATGTTGGTTGCTGACCTCGTCTCCCATGCCCGATGACAGCATTACCACTAAGTGCAGCTGTTCCGATGTTGGGTCCGGGGAACCGGGCAGCAGGCCGCAGAGTTTGCCTAGGTCGTGTAACTGAAACAAATGATTACTTTTAATACCACTGAAGCGGAAAACCATCGCACGTTCCACCGGTTGGTAAGTTTTACCGTGTCGCCTAACAACGCTTGTAAAACCTAGGAGTCTAGACAAGCCTGCGGAAAGATTGAATTGTATGGAAATGGCATTAGCTATTTAAATGTCACGCGGCTACTGCCAAGTTTTACGTTGACAAATTTGCGTTAGCGTGAATAGAAAAGTAAGAATGAAGTATTTGTCTAGACACCCAGAGGTATCACATGCGCGTTGCCTATCCTGAGAAGTAATGGTAAAGAGTTTTGCCTAGATCGTGTAACTGAAACGTTTTATTTTATACCACTAAAGTGGTAAACAAACATACCTACAAGATACGCTTGCAACACCAGAGGTAACACTTGCGCGTTGTCGACTCTGAGACAAAATGGTGAAAAGTCTCAAGTGTTTACAATTTCACCGGTACCCATATCCTTCAAACCGGAAAACAGAAATGCGAGCATTATTGCTTGGTGGCAGTAATAGGTATGGTGTATACTTCCCCGGATGACCTCTTCCACAAGGTATGTATAAGATTTCATTAATCCATCGGGGGCCTTCTTACATCGTCCGGTTTGTGATTACCATTCAAACCTTTCTAGGATGTGGCCTTGTGCCATATTACAATGTTTGGACTTGCCATTGACAGCTGGGTCCCAGCTGTCTTGTTCTCTACACGGATCTGCAGTTGACTGTTTTTATATTTTGATAGGTATTCAAAACTATTTTTATTAGAAGTTTTTCTGTATCATTACTTCTATAATTCAGAGCACTGAAAATTCTACAATCCAACTTAAATAATGCTTAATCTATCCCTATAATAAATTTCGTAGTTCAGTTTTAGTGCCATCTATGACGAGGTAGCGACAACTCTGGTAATGTCGTATTGAAAACGCCATCTCTTGGTTAACTAGAGGCAACTTTGCCAATGTCTTAGCACGTTATGCTCACTTTATCCTTAGCATTATGCAGTAACGGCGCTTGCGCTGGCGTACACTGCTCCAAAGCATTGTTGGACGCCGCCAATCGTTCGCATGCGCGTAAAGTCTCCGCGCACGCTAACTGTGCCCAGCAGGTTGCAGCGCCCTCTACAACCGGCGCGCCGAGTAGAGACAACTCTACCAGTGTGTTGTGGACGGTTGAAAGGCAGCGGGAGGCTATCTGAAATTAGTTAAGTCTAAATTAGGGCATCATTCCTCATTTAAAAATGTTGCTACATAAATAAAGCAGAACAATTTGAATTTGAAAACCTTAGCAAACTAATACAATATATGTCACATTTTCTGCGACATAAATTGCCAAATAATGTCTACAGCAATGACAAAACCAATATTCTATATGTGTTATCTGACTCATGAATATTGAAAACGTTACTGTATATGCAACATAATATTTACAAAATTGGAAATCCCCCGACACATATTTCCATTAATCATTATTTATTTCCATTAAGATCTAATCGATTGAAATAAACCGCGTTATTCAAACTCAAGAGAGAATCACATTATTTATTTATTAACATCCCTTCATCAACAAGAAAAGAGCTGATTCAAACGGCTGAACATATTTTCTCGATCAAGTTACCTTTCAAATAAAAAAAACTAAACCAAAATGGGTTCATCCGTTTGGGTTAAGACAAACAGACACGTTAAACTAATAACACTTCTCTCTTTACGTCGGAGACTAAGTCAAGAGTACCCTAAATCGACGAGCTTGTTGGAAGAATGTCCAAAGGATGAATGAACCGAAAGAGGTCTGGGTCTTAGCCTACCCCTCCGGGAAACAGCCGTGATTTTATGTATGTAATCTTGTATTTAATATACAATCCTATGAAATTTCAATTATAACAGAACAAATATTTCATAATGAATTTGTACACCAATTAACTGCTTTTCACACAAACAATTTATAGTAGAAACTCCTCGAATGCTGTGTATTGTAAATCGTTTCGTATTTTTGGAAAGGCGTTCAGAAATCTTGCTTTATATTGCTATCGAGATTTACGATTTAAACTATACATATGTAATCCAATAGTTTCCCCTTGACTAGCCATCTGTAAAGTGAGTTACCGTTTATCATGCGCAGTCTCATTAAATAATTGCCTGTTTTAATGTGTTAGGTTTTATAGTGAGGTCAATTAGGCGTTCAGGAAAACACAATTAAACTTTTCTCCGCCTCTATGGATGCAGGAGTGACTGTCACAGGTTTCGATAAAAAAATGCGTATCATATCAAATCACTGTAGTGACAAAAATAATGAGAATGGAACTTAGGACCTCTTGTTATTAATGTCTTATGGCTCAGACGTTTACTTTCCACACGTTTGGTTGCCCTGAACAGAATCTTACATTTACTCAAGGAGGAAACAAAATATGTACTCTGCGCCATTCATTTCAAAAGTGAAGCACTGAAAGTATTCCGGCACGCACGTAAATACGTGCCAAACTCACGAACACATCCGTAAAAAGTATGCCAATTGGGACGATATCACGCACACATAGCGCGATATAATTTTTTTGTGAGATTACTTGAAAGGTTTTAATTAACAATAAATAATGTTGGTTCTAGAGCTGGCTTAAAACATTACTATCAAATACTGCACTATTAAAGTAACATTGATTTCAAATGAACATTAATTTATTGATCAAGGTAACTAGTAATTTAATGGGCAGTTGAATTTCCCGGCATAGCTGTAAATAATACGCAAAGACACGCTTCGGGAAATGATACGACGTTATACATCAAATAAACTGATATAACCACAGTCTTTAGAAATAGAAATATAGAAAGACTTTTCCATACAGTCAGTCCATTTGATGTTTTGATATTGGAATCGTGCGTGAGGACGAGACGCCGCGGATTTTTTTTTTTTTTTTGCTGGACATTTTTCACACAGCATCATCTAGCCCCAAACTAAGCAGAGCTTGTATTATGGGAACTACATGACTGATATACTACATAAATACTTTTTTTTTTTTGTATATACATACATATTATACATAGAAAACACCCAGACCCGAGACAAACATTACAAACATTTGTCTCGCAGCGGGAATCAAACCCGCAACCTTCTGCGTCTCAGGCGGGCCTTCGCCCACTGCGCCACAGAGGTCGACAAGTGGATTAATTGTACCGGACTGCAAACATTCACCTGTTATTCTCTTGTTTCTTAAATGTCCTTTAAAATAAACAAGAACAAGAACTTCCGTAGTTTATTGTCCTGAAAATCCTTATCATTTCATGTCTTTTTTTTTTGGAACTTCTGTCGATTTTCGATCATGTCAGTTCCATTGTTCTCTCTTACTTACTCAGGATACAGTTTCATTAACCAGCCCTTAAATGGACCGGTAGAGCATGTTAGCTGCGTCAAAAGTTGGCACAGCTAGCACGCCCTGGAACAGGCCCACATTGAGCTGGTTAGTTTTCAAGAATTTATACAAATTTTCTCTCAAAGAGGCACTTCGGACACACTCCATCAGAAGGTGGTAAACATCTTCTGTCTATCTATGTCTGTATGTTAAAACCAGATTTCTCCTTCAGTTTTTAGGGGATAAATATTGAGACTAAAATTAGGTTTTTTTTTGTGAAAAAATATATAGAAAGAAACTCAGTCTCCAGTACATGTACAGGGAGTTGGAGGATATTAAATTTCCTCTTGTGCTTCCTGTGAGGGGTATAATTTAACAGGTCTCTTAAAAATTATTTTGAGGTTTCTTTTACAATTGTTGTGCCTCTATTCAAGACTATGGCATATAATTTCCTTTCAAAGAAATTAACTAAAATTTTACCTATCTAAGGAAATAAGCATGGAACCACAGTATAATAACTACATAACACAGTATCTAGTTATCTTTAGATGGACTAGGTTTCTTAAAATAATAATATGTAATTGTACATACCTCCCAAGGTTTGAATGTAAGTAATAACATGGCACTTTGACGTTGAAACAAGTAGCTTCTGAAGTCCAACAACGAAGCATTTTTGTTCACAATTAGCTCTCTTAAGTGTTGCGGAACCAGTGCAGTCAATCTGACCGCTTGCCATGATGTTACCGGCTGCCTGAATGTGTCGAGCCATTTCGGACTCTCAGTCAGATTTGAATTGAGCACAAATTGAGAAAATAATGCATCTAATTCATCATATTGAACTAGGGCTTCCTCATACAGACCTAGCATTTGCAACACAAATGCTAGTTGTTCCTAAAAATACACAATACTAATGAATTAATGGTGACAGAGATATAAAAAACCTACTCTAAGCCTTATCGAGTTGATATAAATGGAAACCCACTAACAATGTTAGATTTTATTTAAGTTATTGGTTTTTTGTTGCTTATGTTATCATGATTTTCTTATAGTACACAGTAAATACATGCATATAATAATATTTATCTATTTATATCCTTTGTGTTATTATTCATGCTCTATATATTATTTTTAAAGGCACTACTCTTATTACTGAGTATACATAATATATTTTTATTATTTCTTCTTTTTTTTTACTGTTTGTAATCGCAGGGTCCTGTGATCGTTCTTGTCCTGGTCTAGGCAGAATAACAGCGCCTTCTGTTCACAACATTTGGCATTATGCTGAGCCTAGGCCAATTTGCTACTGCAGCACACATAAGTCATACTTATTTATTTCTATGTTTCAATAATAATTATTTTTTCAACCTATTATTCCTATGTTTTTTATTGTGTAACCTTTTATTGTGTACCTTTTTTAATGTTCAAAATGTTTAATTTATATTGTGTGTATTGTGGTGGTAAATAAATGATATGTCTATGTCTATGTCTATGTCAATGTTTAATCCTGTTAGACAAAATAATGTGTTAGGTAATAAGTAGAACATTGATCATTAATCATTCCAAATTGTTCCAAATTGTTAATTTCAGTTACAGAATATTTTAGATGGAAAAAAACTCACTTGTATTATAAAATATTTACAAAAATCCCATTCAGGTTCATTTCGTTTCTCTCTCTGTTCTCTCATATACTCTTCAAACTTAATAAGGGCCTTGTTGTATGCCACTAATATAAAATGCCTGATCTTTGCCACAAGTGACCTCCACGACTCTGCACTTCTGGCCTCTGATTTAATTGGGTTTATTACTGATATAAATCTGTCCTCTGTCTGTTTTACACTGAAGTCTCCTTTCATTTTATCTAAGACCGTTGTCCTCGGGAGGAGCTTGTTTGTTTTCCGAATGTCGTAAGTTTCTACTAAAACTATCATCCAGTCTGAGATTCCAGCTTTTTCTAACTGTTTGAGCCATTGTTCAACTTCTTCTCGCAATGTAGTTTTGTAATATTCTATATCCTGCAACAGGAAGTTTTTTTTTTATTTATTTAGGCACCCATACATACAAACAAAAAAATACAGTTTCATTAATTTTTTAAAAATAAATAACTAAATATATTGCTTGATTTACTGGGATAGAACAGGAAGATGGAAGTTTTACATGAATCTTAACTTTAGAGAAGTGGGAGCTTTTCCCAGCAGTGGGACATAGTAACTGATAGTGTTGTACTTACCACACAATCAGTCCAATAAATATGAACAATAGGGCGCTTCAATAAATTAAAATCCGGGAGTATTATCTTGCCTTTATGATACTTTACAAACGAAGCCTCTAGATAAACTGGCTTTGTGGCCCGTCCATAGGACCTTCTCCATTCACACGAGTCCTGAGGTATTGCAGCCACGAGCGGTGCCTCCAGTGTACAAAACAAGTTCCAATCTCCTGCGCCTATTCAATAAAATAATACATAACACAGAAAATCACAAACAATAAGGTGCCTACTTGTACATGTTTAACTTACATGTTACAATAGGTCTATTGCTCATCCCTTCGCGATTGGCAGAACTATCGACACCCTTCATTGTTTAATTGCTGTACATCATCGGCAATTACTTTAGCGGGCATGACACAAAATACAATTCAATGGAACAGACTGAATCCACCCACTTTTCACATAGCTAATAACATTTATGGTTATTAGTCATTGAGACTCATAAAATTGTATGAAATACGAAATCTGCTGTTCATTAATTGGCTTATTTATGATAGATTTAATTTATTATACTTGAAAAACAAGCTATTTTAAAAAAAATCATGCAAGTTTTTGATGATTTTTTATTATTTGACAAGCAAGACAAGACAGACAGACAAGACCATGACCATGAACGAAAACGTCCAAACCAACTGTCAGCTGTCACACACACGTACACATCATCAGTCACTCGTCACTACAACCTATCCTCTCTTCGAAGCTGCCACTGAAGACCTAGATTGGGGTCTACGAGACGACCTACATCCACTCGCGGTTCACAAGCCTGGTACGCCCTGTGTTCAACTACAAACAAAAGCGGATGTAGGCACAGCAGAACATTACCCTCGGATTTTTGCCAATATAGGAATGTACATACATAATATTAATAACACAACGCACCGACAACTGCCACCACATCATTGCTATTACTCCACTGCATGCACGGCCCCCCGAAGTCCGATCCTAGGCGCAAAAGAAGATGCCGCGTAGGAAATTAGCACCACTGCGACTCCAACACAACAGCCATATATAGATGGACCACCTGAGGTTAGGATTTAGAAAGCCGCCTCACGAATTTAGGTAAAAAAAGGATAGGGGTAGCAGGGGTGGACTCCCCTATTCCAGGGGTACCACTCCCAATGTTAGGAATTGAATAGTTTCCCAGAATGGTCGTTTTTAAATTATGTAGGTACTGAAAAATTCAAAGATTAACAAACTTTGAATGAGGCCTCTACCCCTAATTCCACAAGGTGAAGTAGGGTTAAATTAGGTTCACCATCAAGTGCATCAATACGCTGCATTCACCTCGTGCTTGTGTTTTTATGTTCCCTTGTGGACAGAGTGTCGGACTAAATTAAAAATTTAAATAGGTTCCATTTTGGACTAGTCTAAGTTTGGTCCATTGTCATTATGTCATATCCAGGAACAAATGCGCAAATGAAAAATAATAATAATTAAAACACCCACAGCATTCCCGCGTCTCATTAATGACCATCTTTTTATTATTTCTAAGCACGTGCGTTACAAAACGAGCTTCCAACTAAAGTACATTTTATTTTTCAATACTAAACTAATATGTTTAAATATTAATTTCCCGGAAACTATTAATTTCCTAACTTTGGGAGTGGTACACCGTAGGAATGGAGAAGTCCCGGGTGGACTTCCCCATTCCTACGGTGTACCACCCCTGTGTTTTTTTTATTGAAATTCATGCGACGGCTTTCTAAATCCCACCCCCACCTGAAGCAATCATCATCTGGCACCTGGGTAACTTCCCATGACCAGGAAGGTTTTGCCTCCATAGATGAAGCCAGGGCAAATACTGCCAGCTAGAGGCCCTTACCCGCAGCTCGAAGGAAAAAACAAAAAGCTACTGACGACACAGATTAAAAATGTTTTGATCTGATTTATTATCACTCGTCACTCATTGACGATCTCGATAGACTTCAAGTTACGCCAATTATACCAACATATTGTTAGTCAATAAAAATCTAAAATGGTTGAACCACATTTGTCATTAAAACCATAGATAAAATCGACTAAATAGCAAACATAGAGTTGGCCTGGCAATGTTAACATCTCTTATCGATTTTTTTTTACATGTCTATGAGCTGCCAAAATGTCGCTCGTTTTCTGTTTTGGTATCATCTAACAAAAAGAGTGAATTATTCTCGTGAATATTTGTGATTCCGCTCACAATTCTATGAAACTAAATGCGGTTGTGTTATTCTTTGAATATAAGGCTATTCATAGTATAGATTACAGGTACATTCCACTTATTATGTCAAAAGGCTGTTGAATCACATAATGTATTCCCTATTTCAATGGAATTTCGTTAAACCCGGCCTGCTAGTCATTGTTTTGGTAAAATTTCTCCAAATTAATGCTTCAGAAACTGCAAAATAAAGGTTCAGTAGGTTTCTAACTAATATACAGCCAGTAAAATTCACCTGAACATTATGATTTCCACTAAAACCTTTTACATTCTTGGGATAAATACTTGACAGTCTATTTTGGTGTTGAATTCATCCTCATATCACAGATTTTTTTCTCCAAACAACATGAATTACTAAATGCAAAGAAGAAATTAAGCCTTTATTAGGCACACAGTCACCTCAATAAGTCATGAATTAGGTTTACTAGCCTTCCTTTCAGGGTCAGTCCTTACACAAGGAGAACAAGTAACACCCTCAATAGTATCAATAAACCATAGCCGTAGAACAAGCATAGTCTTCAAGAAAAGAGTGACTGATCACAAACTCATTTTAACATAGTCTTCAAGAAAAGAGTGACTGTGATCACAAACTCATTTTAACAAGTGTCTTAATTCATTGCAGCCATGAATACAACAGCCCCCACATCTGCAGATGCATGTCTCAGCATTGTCCACTCGCTAATGTGCCACAGGCAGGGTGGAGAGAGTGAGGGATTCTCTAAACGTGCCATTGAGTCTCTTGTAAAGAAACTGAAGGAGAAACGTGATGAGCTGGACTCATTGATCACAGCTATTACCACAAATGGGGCCCATCCAAGCAAGTGTGTCACCATTCAGAGGACACTGGATGGAAGGCTACAGGTATACTGCTGTATCTAGATATAGTTGTGTGACACACTGCCCGCTTGTATGACACTGGGCTAGTATTCTAACCCAGATTATAGGTTTTTTTTATGTTTATAATGAAAAAAATATAATACTAATTTATGATCAATTAAAACTTTAATCGAACTGGTTGTGCTGTACAAATTAACTTCAACCCTTTGTTAATTTGACAACTCTGGCACACAGCTTAAACTTCATAGAGACCTGAAAATAAAACAGTTGGTTGGGAAGTACTAAGAAAAGTTTAGAGGGAGTTTAGAAAATTTCAGTGGATAGATGACAATTGTACGGAAACTCAACTCAAACTAAGTTATATCAGTCTCTATTTTAAAGAGAAACAAAAATGTTGTGTTCTCTTCCGTCAACAAAAAACACTTGTGGGTGATTATTCTACAGTTGTTACCTTGTGTTTTGCTTCAAAAATATTATTAGGTATAAATATTTCAGGTTGCTGGCCGCAAAGGATTCCCACATGTGATATATGCACGCATTTGGAGATGGCCAGACCTCCACAAAAACGAGTTAAAACATGTCAAATTTTGCCAGTTTGCATTTGATCTTAAATGCGATTCAGTTTGCGTTAACCCCTACCATTATGAAAGGGTGGTGTCTCCTGGCATTGGTAAGTACTTTACTTTAGTTTTTGAAATCTACCTAAAACACTTCCAGAGAAACATGTCTGGGGATCTGAATTAGTGATCCTGGGCAGCTGTGCCAGTTTTGATTCCTGCTGCAGGACAAATGTTTGCATGTTATGCAGATATGTTCCTGGTCTGGGTGGTACCAAAACAGTACAATTTTACTCATTGTACTCATAGTTCCTGATGTCTATGACAGCGACACAGGGAATTCTAATGTGTGACATGACCAGAATGTGTCTGTTGGGTGTAGAAAAAAGGTTGCATATGAGGAGTATACATTTACTAAATTTTTTTTTATAAACACAATTATTATTATTAAACACATTATATGTAGAAAACACCTAAACCTGAGACAAATATTTTCAGATCATACAAGCATTTGTCCTGTGGCGGGAATCATACCCGGAATCTTCAGTGTCTCAGGCGAGCCTGCACCAATAAATTTTTTTTTTTAGAAAATAAGTTGTAACTGTATCCTACAAAAATAACTCTTTTACTTATCTGCTTATTTGCAAAGTTACAACAACCTTTTCAGATTTATCTGGGCTCACCCTCCAATCGGGGCCGAGTCGGCTGGTCAAAGATGAGTACACCGTGGGAATCAATAGTAACGGAATGGATATGGACACAGGAGAGCTGGTCACTATACAACACCATGCTACCAGCCCTAGGCACCACCATTCTACCATACAGCATCATCATCAGCAGTTTCCAAACAGTAACATTATTATAAACCAGGGGCAAAGTAAGTTGTGTTGTGTTTTTTAAGTTGGTAGACTTGGTGATGAGTTTGAATTGGTTGTGTTTGAGAATGGTTTCGAGATTGAACTAATATTTTTGAAAGTACGTGTATTACCGACGTGAGTTATGAATAATGTCATGATCTAATTACACTATGAAATGACCATAGAAACGTGATGATAATGAGGCAATGGCACTCATTATAGCAGGCTTAGAGATTTTCAAAAATTCTTAGACTTGAAAATGGAAATGTTTAGGTTGACGAGCCCCTTCCAAGTTTAAGAGTCCTATAAAGATTTTTAAATATTTGAATAAATAAACTGCTTTCTCTTTCTGATATGTGTCATTTCAAATTCAACATAAGAAAACAAAACACTGTTTCGCTAAACAACTTTTTTAAAATCCATAAATGTACGCATGTTAGAGTTTTCGGATGATCCTTACTGCCATTTTATAAGTGTTATTAGCGGGCTGATGACGAGCACTTCTTTGCACTAAAGTCGTCGTAAACTTGCTGTACCCATCCTCAAACATTATCCAAAAACAGTTTGAATTATATTTATTTAGCAGTGCATTTTGATTTTATTTTGCCTTTTCTTTTCGTAATAGCGCCCGATGGCGTTCCCCTATTCTCGCCGACACTCGGACCACGCCCTTTACGGCCGCAAGGCGCTCAGCCCCAGATCGGGCACTCAGGGACAATGGTACACACACCTAGCCCGCAGATGATCTCAAACCACAGTCAAATGGGACAAATGCCTCAATTAGGGCCAAATCCGCAAATGCCTGGCACTCCAATGCCAGGGACGCCTCACATGAGTCCAGGGCCGCCCCACATGAGTCCGGGGCCGCCTCACATGAGTCCGGGACCGCCTCATATGAGTCCGGGGCCGCCTCACATGAGTCCGGGGCCGCCTCACATGAGTCCTGGCCCGCCACACGGACCGGGTACGCCCCATGGCCCAAGCACGCCACAAATGGGACCAGGTATGCCACATGGGCCAGGCACGCCCCAAATGCGACCGGGGACGCCACAAATCCGCCCTGGGGCGCCTCAAATGCGACCAGGGACGCCTCAAATGGGTCCTGGCACGACGCAGATTAGAGCCAACATACCGCAAATGCCGTCGCCTCGTATGGCCCCTGCCCCTACGCAAATGTCGCCGGGAACACCTCAGATACCCTCTATAAGCCAAGGGATGCCTATGCCCAACCAACAGATGATGCAGCAAAGATTGATAGCGCCCAAACTGGAACCGCCTGATACGATGGACGCGCGAGCTATGTGGCTGCCCAAACGAATGAACCATTGTAAGCTTTTCTTCTTTTATTTTGCACTTGTTTCTTTTTAAACACGCATTTTTATTGTGTGACACTTTACGTAGTTAGAAATATTTGTCTGTAGAACAATTATCGCTTTTGTACAGTTTTTGTCGGAATTTATTTAACGCACAGGCGGGTAGTGGCATTTTGTGAAATTTATCGCATGCACTTTAAGATTGCATGCGTTAAGTCTGAAAGTGATATTTACATTATGCAATGAAAATATCGCTTTCAGATTATCAATTGGTACCTAATTTTGATTAAGTTTTAAACGATATACCGCCCAATACAGAAACGCTTTGCAACTTTTAATCAATTCCTATGAAAAATTGTAGTTTAACATTTTAAATTAATGTTACTATAAAAAAAACAAAGAAAGGAAAATAACTATTTTTTATTAAGGGCAACAATAGTTTTTAATATTAACAACTAACACGATAGTATGGTAAGGGAAGGAATAATGTTTTTAAACAAAAAGAAGTTTCAATACTGGCATCATCAAAATAATATCGCAAAGTTACCTTTGTAAACATTTGGCGTGTTGCAGTTCTTAATTATTTAAGCTACTACAACATATTTTTAAAACTATTCTATCATTTGAAGTGTTAATCGTTCAGTTTTTTAAAGAAGACGCAAATACGATATTGTTACGCGCAACCATGACGTAACTGATACTTTATGATCTTAAATTTTACTGGCCATGTCACAAGAATTATAAGTATCTGCGTCAAAAATGCATTTCAAATCCGGCTTCCAGCCAATCTAAAATCAAAAACTTAAAACTCTGTAACACAGATATGACCTAGCACGTTAAATTGCAGAAAATATGTTTCTATATAGTGTTAAAAAAAATAGCGCCATCTCTCCCAATTCTATTTAAATAATGGCCGTTTTAATATTTGGCCGTTAAATTGTATGGGGTCGATTCCCTTGTACACCAACTAAACTTAATTTTATCTATCGCTTCCTTTTTCTAATAGTAACAAAAGAAAGAGATGCAGCAATTTTAGTGCGGTCACATTAGTCAGATTTCAGTTTTCCATACATGTTTAGTCGTGATTTCAAAACAAGCTGACTATAAACACGAAGAAGAGAGACACGTGAACTAATTTGACAGGAGTAATATTCTCGCCATCTCTTTCTTGCGTGCACTATCAGTTAAATTGAGCAACTGCTTAAATTATGTTTAGTTGGTGTACTAGAGAATCGGTGCCAATGCCTAGTCAAGTAAAGTTGTATGCAAATTACTTACCTAGCTTCATTCTTTATCCTTTACACGCAGACTATATAGACAAAAATGTATCTAAAGGGCATGTAAAAAGGCGAGCTTAACCCTAACAAGAGTTTTCTTCCAGCAAAACTTTTTTTTTCATTCTTATAAAAAGAGTCAAACAAGATTACGGCCCATCTGTTGGTAAGCGGTTACCGTAGCCTATGGACGCTTGAGATATCATGAAAGATCTCGTGTGCCTGTAATTTCACCGGCAACGATACCCTTCAAACCGGAACACAGCAATGAGAGCGTTACTGCTTGCCGTCAGAAATAGGCATGTTGGTTGCACGTTCCCGGACGAGCCGTTTCAATCAAGCTCTATCTTTTATTATATTCCAATATTTTTAGATTCCAAAGATAAAGGTTACCATGAAAGTGACTATATTTTAGCTGCGATGCCGGTGTCCATGTCTCCGGGGGCCACCACGCCGCTGCTGGAGAACTCAAACTCCTCATTCTTTGGCGATCAGCAAACAGTTGCTGATACACAAATGACGCAAACATTGCCTGGTAAGTCGGGTAAAGTCGCGACAAAAATGTAAACAAATTATACATTCTCATACATACAAGACGATCTCGGTGGCGAGGTGATGATGCGGACATGCAAGAGATGCGGGTTCGATTACCACAGCGAGACAAGTCAAGTTTGTTTTGGTACCATGCTACTCTTAGTTCCTGACACCCATGATACAGGGAATCCTACTTTTCGAATAGAATAGGAAAATAATATTTAAGCTTATATAAGCTGTTATCGCAGACTACTGACTAGCCATAATGGCCAATCAGAAGCCTTTCTTCTTATTGGAGGCTGATCTTCTTGTTAGTCTTGTCAATGGTTTGCCCCGTAAAAAAATATTTACACAATCTTCTGCACTGCAGACAAGACATTAGATGAGGCATTGTTTGTGGTATGGCTCCTCAGTCACATTATAAATAAGTAATAATAATAAATAAATTAATAACATTTTCACACAGCATCATCTAGCCTCAAACTAAGCAGAGCTTGTATTATGGGAAATACATGACTGATATACTATTATTTTTTTGTTAATACATACATAATTATTATACACAGAAAACACACAGACCGGTGAAAAATATTGAATCGAACCCGCAATCTTCTGCGTCTCAGGCGGGCCTTCGCCTGGTGCGCCACAGAGGTCGGAGGTTGCATGTCGTTGGAGTACCCCTATTAGGCTAAGTTGTGCCTGCAGCGGCTCACCTGGCTCCGGAGTCTGTTCAGACATTTCCAGGTGGACCAGGGAAGTTAATGGCCCGCTGGGAGTTTTCCTGCAGGCACATTCTGAGGCTGAGGCTGATGATGACTGATGAAATATTTGTTTTTGGTAGCGATATCGCCTGGTCCGGGTTCCGGATCCCAACAGAACGGGTTCGGAAACGCAGCCAGCCCTCCAGCCCCGCAGCCAAGCCCTCGGATCCAGCAACAGCAACAGCAGCAACAAAATCCACAGCAACAGCAACAGCAAGGTAAAGATACTGCAACAAGGTTCGAATGTTATCACAATCTTTTACTGATTTATTATGTACCTATCTCTAAACAGACACACAGACTTTCGCATTTAGTATATCATAGTACAAAACGCTCGTAAGGTCGTTTCTGAACAGTACTTTTTAGTTGAGTATAAAATGACTTACTATCACGAAAAAAAATATGTCTGTTGCCCCACTTTTTTTTGGTTCAATATACGGAGGTTTCGTAGATAATTTATAATGTTTTTTTTTTTGCATGTACTGCTACTATAATTTTATTCCATCAATTTTTTATCTGTAAGAGTAGGTAGTTATGGTTTAAATAAATAATCTTTTTGTATATTTAGGAACTTGGACCGGCAGTAACACACTGACGTACACGCAGAGCCTCGCCCCGCCGCCCGCAGCGCCCCCTGTGCCGTTGGATGCGCCCGCGCATCATCATCATTATTGTACGTTTATTTATATTTATAGACTAGAAATTAAAGAATAGTTTTTTTTATATTTTGAGCAGATATATACACCCGTCTCATTACATAGGTGTCTATAGGTATGTTACAATTAAATAAGGTATAGTACCGTCAAATAGGTCCGTGCTCAGCATAATGATGCAGCGATGATTTTCAGCACGGACCTCGATTGACACTCGGACAGAGCACAAAAAGTAGGATTAGGTAGTATGACAAAAGCAAATTATGAAAGTCTATAAAAGTCTTGTAGGTAGGTAGGTAATTTATATTTTTAATAAAAAAATATATTATGTGAGTATAACTTACGTACAACTTTGATCTAGCTATGTAAGTAGGTGAGCTATGTATATACATGAGTTATTACTAAATTCATAGCTAAAAAGTAACATGGTCGAGTTATTTACATAATGCATTTCTTACCAAGTGACATAACAAATGCATTATTTAACCATTATACATGGAATGACATGCATCAAAAATACAAGGACACCACTGTCATTTATTTGGCAAAGTTTATAAGAATAAGAGCTTTGTCGATTGGCGTGACCCTAGCGAATGGGTTAAGACATTCAACAATACATACCCTAGATGCAAGATTAATCGCAAGTTGAATATGTACATACTCACCTATGTATAATAGGCGACATGGTAACTACTCCCATCTACGTTGGACCGTGTGCCTGTTGTTTCCCACCGAATAACATAAAATAAATAAAAAAGTATGTTTTTTGAACAACTAAGATGGCATACAAGTATTCGGCCCACCTGTTGGTAAGCGGTTACCGTAGGCTTTGGACGCTTGCAACACAAGATGCATCAAACGAGCGTAGTCGTAGCTTTAAATTTTATTAAATGTTCTTTTTGAAGTACCTCGTACTGTAGACACTCGGGAAAACCTCTGGTATTATCTTGCAGATAACGGAAACCCAGGTGGTCTTCTGTCAAATCAGCCAGCACCGGAATATTGGTGTTCGGTGGCGTACTTCGAGTTGGATACGCAAGTTGGAGAGACATTCAAAGTACCGTCTAGCAGACCTAATGTTACGGTAAGCCGATTCCATTGCAACCATTGAAACCATTTATTTATTATAAACTAGCTTCTGCCCACGGCTTCGCCCGCGTGGTACCGGACAAAAAGTAGCCTATGTGTTATTCTGATGTATAAGCTTTATTACTGTAAAGTTTCATCAAAATCCGTTCAGTAGTTTTTGCGTTAAAGAGGAACAAACATCCATCCTCACAAACTTTCGCGTTTATGTACTGTTATGCCAAGTGAGTCCCTTCAGCACCACATGTCTCAGTATGTATGCTAACTTCACACCATAGGTGTAAAGCGGCGCTGTCCTTCAGACTGATTTTAATCGAATAATTTTCAGACATTTCAATTCAGCGCGATTAAGTTCATTTTTCATTGGAAGCTAATTTAAAATATTCCAGGCTTGCCATGATCGCTAATTAGCGATAAGACCGCCCATTGGACAACTTTGTCAAAGTTTGTAGTACTTATCTAAGCTGATGTGTTAATTGGTATGCAATAAAGTATTTTATATCTATCTGTCTATCTATTTTAGGTGGATGGCTACGTGGATCCATCAGGTGGCAACAGATTCTGTTTAGGAGCTCTTAGCAACGTACATCGAACAGAACAGAGCGAACGAGCTAGGTGAGTGGACTAGTTATTCTCTGCCTCACTAATTTATAAAGCCTCAAACTATTTGAAATGTCCAAGTAGGACGTCCTCGGTGGCGCAAAATGTTTATTAATAATTATATTATCCAAACATTTTTTTCTGGACCTAGGTATTCTATAAATCACGAATAATCTTGCCTTCATCCACCAAACTCCCTTTAAGATGGCAAAGGCACTTTTAAAATAGTAAAACCCGCAGAATTTGATACAGTTTATAAGATCTGGATGTTAGGTGATTCTTTAGTTCTGGTGTTCAAGTAAAGAGAGTAATACTCCAATACACCTATACTCCATAAAGAGTTATTTTAGAGTTTTTTGCAACAATCACAATGTTGCGGCGCATGTCAAATGGTATCCATAAATTCTATTACGAAATTCTACTGCATCCTCTTTCGTACTCGTTTTTTGTGATAAGAGCACTTTGCCTTGAACCTTCGCCTTAAAAAATGTACATAAAGTAGTATATCAGTCATGTAGTTTCCATAGCACAAAAAAAATTAAGACCTTTTGTTTTGTACAAGGTAGATACTTTGGGTCTAGATGATGCTGTGTGATAATATCCAGCATTATTGATTTTATTTATTTATAACATTAAATTTCAGGCTTCACATTGGCAAAGGCGTGCAGTTAGACCTGCGGGGCGAAGGTGACGTCTGGCTACGCTGCCTGTCCGATCACTCTGTCTTCGTGCAGTCGTACTACTTGGACCGCGAGGCGGGCAGGGCGCCGGGGGACGCTGTCCACAAGATTTATCCCTCCGCTTGCATCAAGGTATGATAATTTTGTGTAGTGGTGACTCGGTCTTCGTGCAGTCATACTACTTGGACCGCGAGGCGGGCAGGGCGCCGGGAACGCGCCGTTTTAAGCATTATTTAGCATTGCAAGTATTTAGCGTTCCACCTGACAGGTTGCAAGACTTGCAAGCCCATAGCCGCTCATTAGAACACTAACCGATGGTACATGTTTTCGAATTTTTGGTTCTAGGGCAAGCCGGTTTTTAGCATGCATTAATGCGCACATAATTTTGTTCGACTGGAAAAATCCATTTATGCTCGACTTGGTTTAAACCCACGGCCTCCTTCTACGGCTATAGAGAGTCGTATTGGCCTAGTCTATAACTAGGAAAAAATTCAAAATGTTTTATTTGCTATTGTAATGTATTTATTTGTACAGGTGTTCGACCTACGGCAGTGCCATCGGCAGATGCAGACGCAGGCGGCGACGGCGCAGGCGGCCGCGGCTGCGCAGGCGGCGGCCGTTGCGGGGCACATACAGCCGCAACACCCCACTATGAACAAATGTACGTACCGTTCCTATTCAACAGTATTATAAGTAGAATTTTTCAAGCTTCGCGATCACTCAACATAATTATACGTTTTATACGGGAAATATAGGAATGGCTACTGGAGTTCCCAAATTAAATGAATTTTAATAAAACTTAACTGAATACATCTGACTATCCCCTTTGGCATCTTCAAAGATCACGCACTGAGTATGTATCTGAGGATGTCCATAATGGGGAATAAAGTCGTGAGCGTGTTTTTTTTTGTTTTTATGATTAAACTTTCTAAATTACAGTTATGTTATAAAAATGCGATTTAAAATAATAATAATTAATTATTTTTTAATAATAATAATAATTTATAAAGAAACTGAAATCTTTGTGGGTGGGTGTTAGTGGCAGACGAATCAATCTACCCTCCCTCTTCCATATACGAAACGTTTCTATTAGCGTTCATGTTAAAGGATGATGTAAACTTACTATCATTCGATGATTGGAGCTTGTTTTTTTAAAACTTTTCAGGATGACTAGACAAATACCTCGCGCTTAGTTTTCCTTTCACGCTAACGCAAATTATTCAAGATAAAACTTGGCAGCAGTCACGTGACATCGCAAACAGAAAGCCGAACAGAGAGTGGCTGTTGTCTAGTGGGCCTGCTGCACCGTAGATTGTAGAGTGTAGATCGAGGTAGTGCTGAATAATGCTTACTTATACATAGGTCTAACAGCAGCGGCGGGCATTGGCGTGGACGATCTGCGGCGGCTCTGCATCGTGAGGCTCTCGTTCGTGAAGGGCTGGGGGCCGGACTACCCGCGGACCTCCATCAAGGACACGCCCTGCTGGCTGGAGGTGCATCTACACAGGTGAGTAAAAATAATAATAATGCTAGACACTTTTCACACAGCATTATCTAGCCCCAAACTAAGCAGAGCTTGTGTTATGGGAATTACATGACTGATATACTACTTATATAGTTTTTTTGTAAATACATACATATTATACATAGAAAACAACCAGACTCGAGACAATGGTAATGGTACTGTACATACATAGTCCTGACTAGGATTTCTTGTATCCCTGTATCCTATAATAGTCCCTGATACCTACGGGACGAGGGCGTCAACCTCGATCTATGTATACGAATTTACTTTCCCCTTTTGACGTTTTGTTGACCGTTTGAAAGTATTCGCCCCGCAAACTAAGGGCAGTCATAGACATGGCGTCTTGCCCCAATGGTAAGAATATAACACAGAGTCTGATTATATTTCTAAAGAGCGTTGCAATGCAAACGATCTATAGACAGAAAGCGTTCACAAAATGCTGAGTTTGGGAATGCTGGCGCATTGCCACGCTGATTGGCAATGCTTATGCGTTGAACCAGATAAAAGCTAGCTCTTTGGTCACGCGTCGCTTCGACCAGTCGCCCTGAAAGAATTAGTTAGTGTATTTAGGGGACCGCTCAACGAACTACTGGTGTCGTGACAACGGGACCGCTGCGTCAGTTTGACCGGGCCCTAATACAATACAATACATTATTTATTGCATAAACCCATGTTACAATTTGTTTAAAGCCCTGACTCCTAAACTAAGGCTATCTGTTTAGGAGTCAGGGCTTATATATATATCAGGTAGCCCTAGTATAGATGTCTTAATAGTATACATATCGCAAATCTTTAATTGATTTAATTTCCGCAGGGCACTACAGCTGTTGGATGAGGTCCTACACACGATGCCGATCGACGGGCCGCGGTCCAACATCGAGTAGGAATTGATCGGCTTCTTTTGAGGCCTTTGCGGACGCGCGACTCGCGTGCTGTGCATGTTTGTTCCTCGACACAACCGCGGCACATTACTCACGATCGGTAGTTAGTTGTGAGTTACTTCTGAAAGAGCCGACACACAAGCATATAATATTGTGAGTTTTGAAAGAGCCGACACACATATGGATAGGGATTTGTGAGTTACTCTTGAAAGAACCTACACAAAAATGGTCGTGAGCTATTCTTATAAGAGCCAATTGTGTAGTAAATTGTTCTTTATAGAGCATACTCACTTTCGTGATGCCCGCGACGGTAAATTATGATGTTTTTAATGTCAGAAGCGACGGCATCAAAGGGGAATAATAAAATATGTGTGTTGGCTTGACAGTTGGTCAAACAGCTTTTTGTAAGATTAGTGAAAGGTTGTGGGTTGTTGATTGTGGTTTTAGGAAGGTAGAAGATCGAGCTAGAAGATGCGGATGCAATGTTGTGGGAAAAGTTCGAATTTTTTGTATTCTTTAGTTCGAAATTAATTTTCCTAAAAGTCAACAACAGCTTTCAACCTCATTCTCAACAGTAAGTGTAAAGTGCCGGGAGTGTCGTGGACGCAACTGAGATGGACGCATTGAGCAGGGAAAGTGATTCGATTGAAGTGATTGTGATGGTTAAGTTTTATTATGCGGTGGCTGATTTTGGGAGGGTGGTATGACAGCTTTGTATATACTAGAAGTGTATTTTTATAATGCAAACAACGTTGTGTATTTATAAACGATAGTGTAATATTTTTTGTAGACTTAACAAAAATATAACAGGCATTATTAAAAAACGTTTTCAAATATGCCAATATTGATAAAACAGCAACGCTATACCACTCTCCCTATCTGGAAAGGGTAAATAAAGCCATATAAATAGCATTTATATTATTTATAGTTATAAATAAACCTATATAATTTCGCCTATCATTTCGGCTTTTGTCTTCTAAATTTTTATTTCTTTAAAAGATACTTTCAGTTTTGAATTGGAATAAACCGTCTTCCTAATTGAGTTTATATTAATTTGTTATTCGTTGGTTACGTTTGGATTTTGGATTGGCGATATGGAACAAACATTGTACGTTTGAAAAGCACGCGTTTTATAAAAAAAGGTGAACTACTTTATGTCTTGGAGGTATTTATTTAAGAAAGCCTGGTTTCAGTGGCAAGATGGCGTAACGATTTATCATAGAGGATACATTTTTTTTTATATTTGGTGGTAAGGAAACTTTGGCACCACTAGCAAAGCCTAAGAAATCACAAGTTAAAAAATCAACTAAACTGTTTTTTCCTTATAATTTTCAGTGTTGATCAAACACTGAAAATGGCCTAAGCACGAATAAAGACCGTGAATTTACCGTAGCGAGAAAGATTTCAACCATCAGTCGTTGCTTGAAATCTTTTAATTTAAATTGACATAGTTAAGTTGCAGTATATTTATGCGCATTGTGCTAGGGTATCTTTATAAAAACAGTAAATTAATGTATACGAAGAATCGGCATCGTTATCACGGCAACAGGATGAAAGACGGATTAAATATTGTAATTGGCTGTTACCTGATGATGTTTCGAGGATTACGCTTTTATCAAATACGCCTTCTCGACTTACCGGGCTTACCAATAAGTTTAATAATAAATACATATTTATATTTAACAGTATTGAGATGGAACAAACTATAGAAAATACATGAAAAGATCTCAATAAAATACACACAAAACCTTGTGACTATTTATATGTAAGTTTAGGTATATTTTAACGGCGAACTGTTGCTCAACTCAATAGAGTCATGTTTGTTATTTACACGAGATATACGAATTATACGACAGCTATACCAAAATAAGGCATTTTACGTAAAATAGATAAGAATTGAATATGACAAGACATAAATGGTTCAACTTGAAAGAAGCCAAATGATTAAGCTTTTTAGTTTTAAGACATTCAGTTGTATTAGGATAAATTACAAATTAATTTATGAATAGTTTGTAAAAGACCTTGTATTGAATATGTTTGAACACGTGACTGGCGATACTGTCTTCATGAAACTGACAATTTAAAACTGGCTATTTCAGGAACTTTTTACCGTGTTTTTTTTATCATAAATGAGTTTAAAATATGCCTGAAACCATTTTGGGCTTGCTCTTATTGGATTAAAATGTCTCCTACGTATCTTTTCCATCTAGTTTGCAATACAGCAATTCTGTGAGACAATATAACTGTATTTTTGAAGGCCAGAAGAAAAAAATATCAAGTCAACAATCTGCAAAAAGGTTGACATTTTATGGGCGTTACCGATAGTTCATATATATTATAATACTATCTATACTAGTCAAGTTCTCGTGAACTTTTTATACGGGATGGCTCAAACAGTGACGTATTTGAAAATGCCCCATGTATTTTCTCCTAAGGGGATCCAAGAGCAGGTTGAACATGCCCTTTTTTAAATCCGGGACTGTTCCAATTCTTTATTGAACTAAATGTATCATAACTTATACACCAAATCGTTACATCTAAAGATAAACATATAAACAAAAACACAATAAAATTCAAAACAACAACACATTTCTAAATACTAAATTAAATTAAGATTAAGCACTAATTTACGAGTGATTCTTTGGGGTTGGACTCACCTGTGCACTTTTGCACTAATTTAAGTGATACCAAAAATAAGCTTAGAATAGCCGCGCAATGAAATGATAATTCGCTGATATAAAAAATACAAAACATATTTGTAGAGGTTCATTTTTTTTTAATTTGAGGCATTTTAACACCCATGTGTAGTAGGAACAAAAATGTTTTTTTTAACGTTGCTGTTTGGACCATCCTGTGTACAAGACAGTGTGGCCTAGTCACATGTAAGGTATTTGACTATCGTTGTTGAGTGGTGCGGAGGGCAAGGCTGTATTTTTGTTAGTGTGATGTGCCTGATTAGGGAAATTGCATGAATATTTCATTTAAAATATGTCACTCCTCATCATCACCTTAAAAAAAAGTGGTGTCTTCTCAAGCAAAACCCAGTGACACGGAAAGCAAATAATAATAGGCAATAATAACAATATCAAATACACATATTAACAAAAATAATAATACAACTACTCTTATCCAAAGACTGTTGCAATCGATCTACAGATTCAGATTAAATCCGGTGGTAACTCAAAATGCTGGCTGTATTTTGTTGCATCACATTTTGTCGTTCTAAAATATCGTCTTTAAACAGCAGCCTGTAGTAGTTCACTGTTAGATATATGCCTCCCCCAGTGTGCCATGACAAACGGTCTTCAGCCGCCCCTAGCTACCGATTTCAACATTTAAGATTGCGTTAAGATGTCATCGGTCTATTGGGAGGGAGCCTTCTCACACCGCCTCGTGTTGTTCGTAGTGGACATTGGAGATTCTTCCCATATAGTAACGGTTACCGTATCTTATGGTCGCTTGCAACACCAGCCCGCCTAGCATGAGCACTCAAGACAATGTTTTGTCTACGAAAGAGAAGACAAACTATTTCTGTCGCCTATTCTGTCAAATAAAAAAGAGAGAATAAAGATTTTTTTGTTTTCTCGGCGATAGATAAAACCGGTGTTTTGGGTCTTCATGCTAAGCAGGGGGGGTGTCACTCTCGAGTTGCCGACCATGAAACATAAAGGGTGAAAAGCTTCGTGAGCCTTTTATTGTCTTTTAATAATATCATTCGAGTTCATGCAATTTCTCTAAGTAGTTAAGATGATCTGTGATGTGCTAACAAACATGTTAGTGTTTAAGATTGTATGCTCACTCAACAGTAAGGCTATTATTTCTCATTGAAAACGCCAGTCGGTGTTTAGATTTAAGTAATTAAGGATGAAAATGACATATTTTGTGTACGAAAGTAGCGTTTTTAAGGTGATGTTAAAGAAAATGAGATTTTTTCGTCGTAAGTATTCGCTTTAATCAATTTAACTTGCAGATTTAATCCTTATTTTCTATGGTTTCTGTAAGTGAATATGTTTTTGATTTATTTTATTGTAGTTTTTTAAGAATTTTAACACAATTTAATGATTATGTATGTTTGATGAATGCGGAGGATAATATTTTTTACAAAGGTAGTTTTTTACTATTGCTATCACTTACTGTTGTTTAACGCAGGATATTTGACAAAAATCAAATGTATTGAAATCTAAATTTAAAAACAATGATCAAATTATTGTGTTACTTGTTATCAGAGTTGGCCACTACAAGCCTTCAGTTCACTGAAAATTAAAAATAAAACGATTAGAAAGAAAAATATGGTCAGATATCCTACGTGATGAGTTTTTAGTATAACGATAACATCACAATATAAGTATGTTATTATGGTTTTGTTATTTGTTTTTTTTTAAACGATTTACTTTATGAATTGGAATTTTAAAAATTACATATTACAGTTGTTACCAATGAGTTAGAAAGAATCGAAATAATTATTAGAGTTGTGTAAATAATACAATTTATTCAGAGAAAATGTATTTTTAAAGTCTCTTGCAAATCGGTTCAAATAAATTAGAAGCTTTCACAAAAAAATATCAAAAATACCTCTTTATAGTGATCAAAAAGGAATTAAAAGGGTTTTTAGATGAATAAGTGGTAATTTTTAAATGAGTGTTGATGTTTGAGGACAAATTCTACTTACCACAGTTGTAACAGAGGCCTTTGGGTATTATAATATGTATACCGAAGTTATCCAAAGTTGAAAAGTTATATAACTTACTATAATCGAAGCGTGAACATAGTTTTGAGAATAGCTTGTGTGCATAGTTCTTGTTTGAACAAGTTCTTATTTTTTGTAAGTCGTTGACAGTTAGGTCCTATGTCCCTTCAACAAATCATTGTAACCAAAAATGTAAAAGCAGTTCAATTTTTTTTAAATGTTGACTAGTTAACATGAAAATATATTTTTTAATACTTAGAAGTCCTTAGATGAAGAGGAAATGTAATGAAATCATAAAAAAAACAATTGTTTATGATTTTCACCAAAGACACAATTTTTCCAAAATGGTTAGCGTTAACGATGGTTTAACTTTAAGTTAATGCAAGGAAAATATGTTAATATTATTATTTTAATGCAATTTTCAGTGTAACAATCAGCATAGAATTTTGAAAAAATGTTTTAACTCTATTTTATTGGTTCAAATATGTGTATACACATTCGCCCCAAACTGGTGCGATAAACCGCCCATAAAACCTAGTTGTTTTGGAAAAATATTTGTATTGGTAAAAATTTGATTTATGAGTCTCCTGAAAACGGGATATTTACCATGATATGAAAGTATTATTGTTTCCCGATATCTTAGCACAGTTCATGACCAGTGTAACTAATAAATCACGGTGAATATCACGTTTTAAAATAAAAAAATATCAAAATAACATAGTATAAGTTAAAATGTTAACACACTACATGATTATCACAATATATAGGCAGTGCACATAGGCCGTTCCGTGATTTGGAACTTTCCTTCTATGAATAATACTGGTCATTTTTCACACAACATCATCTAGCCCCAAAGTATCAGAGCTTACCATCTACTAAAGATTTGAGTATAGTTGGAAAGTGATAGCGCTATAGGCAATATATAGCTGTCATTTTCTAATCAACCGTATGTCGTGATTAAACGTTGAGTAGAGTTTCAATATTAGGCGTACCAGAAGGAAACTCAAACTGAATACCCGCTCAAGTCAAATTGACAGTTTTCTAAGGAAATGTGTAAAGTCTACACATTTCCTTAGAAAACTGTCAATTTGTAAAACATTCAGGCCAAAAATTCAATTGGTTTCTGCTACATACATTTGTAGAGTAAGTAATCATAAAATTTTAATTAACTGTTGTATTTCAAATTAATTGTACTATTGTTGTGCTGGTTCTGTGTAACATTGTTGTTTTTTTTTGAATAAAGTTGTTACTAGGTACAACAAAGTTGATGGGATGTAGAACATAGTTATAGCGGTAAGAATATAGTTAAGAGTGAAACTATGAAGCAAATGAATATAGAAGGTTATTCCTCTAAAATATTGTATTATTCAAAAGTCAAGGCCAACATAGCTTGTAATATAAATAAAAATAATTACTTTCAGGTTTGTGCCACTGGAGAGATATTAGAATTAACTTCTGAATAATTATTTTAGGGACTCTGTTGACCCCCTAGGGAATCAGGAATCTTCCAGGGGAGATATCAGAACTGTACATCCAAAGGTTGTCTGGTAGTAATCACTAAATAAACTTTAAACGATAGCGACAACCAGTGTTGTTTTTTGTTATTTGAAGGCAAACAGACAAACAATCCAATTGATAGTTAGCAGTTGATGGTAACTGCGTTTACCATCAGGCGAGATGATTCAGGCGAACTTCTAAGTGTCCACAAGTGGCATCTGCAACGCTAGGGGCATTGCTGCCCTGGAGGCAACTGATGCGTTGCCTCCAGAGACAGTTAGTTTTACAATTATTTTTCCTAGCTGGTTTCTTTTATGGCAGATTCTATAATTTCAGAAGCGCGGTTCAAGTTTCCACCCAATGCTGCACAGAATCGACTCATTAAACCCTGATTGTTGGCCCACAGCCGGACATTAGCCCCTGGACATAAGTTTCCGTAATCTAGTCTAGCACTTTTAGCTCCACCGACCGAAAGTGTCTCTAGTTTCATCAAATTACATAATTAAAACTATAGGCTGGAGATCATATTGTTTTCGACGATTTTGATGATGTTTTGTAGGTAATTTATGATTTTTAATTAACTTTTTCATATAAACATTAAAAATTACAAAATTTATTATGAAACATTAGCAAAATCGACGAACGACAGTGGTAATTAATGGTATTTTAATTTTAATCGATATTGTGCCAACACTTATCTTGGCATTGGCTAGTATAGTATTATTAATATCTGTGGCATAGGTAATGCCACAGATATTAATACGTACAGTACCTACTTAAAATGAATGGCCACAACATGAATAGTAATTTATACAGAAATAAACGCATCTCTCGTCACTTATATTGGTCACTCTACTATAAATACTGCGTGATTCACTGTTTCAGTTCGGCACTATTCCAACCGACTACATCGATATCTTTCCTAAAACAAAAAGTTTTGACAAAATTACTCAGTGGTAATCACTCTCTTTTAATTAAAATTAAACATAACAGATATGAAAAAATATAATAATAATACCTTTGTAAGTAGGTACGATGAATGCGCCGCCATAATCACAAGAAATGCACCTTATTATAAACGTGTGTAAGAAGCAAATTTGTGTTGCAAGAACGACACAAATTATTTTATGTTTCGTTGGAAAATGCGCAGGCTATTTTGGTAAATTGTGCGACACTGGCCCTGTCATTCTTATGACCATCCGGTCATCTGATTATAGTTTATTAAATAAAATTGAGTTTGAGATATAATTTTACTAAAACTCAGCACATGTTTTTTTAAGTATTTTAGTCCAAACCTTAGTTCTCTTTACTTATAATTTAAGATACTTACTTATTTAAAAAAAATATTTCCAGAAATTTTTAAAATAAGTTTATAGGTACTACTTACCTATAACTTTTGCCTTAAAATAAAAATGAAATGACTCAGCTACCTTTTCCTTAAGGATTTTGTATAAATTCTTGAACCTGTTATTTAAATTATTTATTATTAATTATAAGTCCCGTTTCTGCTGATGACAGAAAACAGTTTTTCCTGCTATCACCATTTGTAAGAACTTTCAGTATAAGTATAACAAAGTACTCTGTGGTCAGAACCCACTCACTGTTAAAGGTTAAATTCGGATGATCGTCCTCCGGCTCGTGGTCACACCACTCGAGAACCTTTATCCTACAACGGTTGTCGGTTCTGCCACTCCCTAGTAATATCGATGTCATTACATTTTCCACAAATTTTCGTACTTAGGGCACTCTACATTTTAACATGCTGATGACATATGCAGCCTCATAACTGTGGCTTAGTTCTAAGCTGCTGAAGAATAAATGGCATGACTTTCATTTCTATTTCACGTAAAAGCCAGCATTTGCCATTTCGCCGACCGCTTTAAATATTTATAAGTGTCTGTCTACAGATCGGCGTGAGTCGGAATATTCCGAAAATATTTTTAGCCGAGGCCGGCCCTGTTTACATGTTATTTTACGAGTTTCTTGCGATTGCGAACAGTTTTTTTAGATTGGCTCTTATTCTTCGGTGTGAATATCGAGCCATTTGATTGCTACTCTATTTACAGAAATAAACATGTGAACTTCTTCATTTGAAAGCTGAGGACGCCAAAGATCACAATTACAAAAAGTTTGAACAGCGTTTGTGACTAGAAGTATTATTACTCATACCTACTCATTACTCATTTATTCACCGTAGAAACTTTACAGTACACTTGGGTTTGTCAAATTAGTTAGCTATTACTAACGCTACACAAAAAATCTGGTCAGTTATTTGAAGCCATTAAAAAGGGTGTTTAGATAAATACCACTTTCTGTTGGCGTTAACTCCTGCGGAAAGATAGTCAGGGAACGACATCAGATGTAGAAATTTCACGTGACTGCTATCAAGTTTCGCCTTGACAAATTTGCGTAAGCGTGAAAGAAAAACTAAGCGTGAGACATTTGTCTTGACCCTACGATGGAATAGTAATCATCAGGGTCAAATAAATTCATTTAAATTAATACAAATGTCACACATTCTCTAATGTAGGTATGCAATACAATACAATAAAATACAAATAATTATTATTATGCTACTCTTAAGAGGTATTATCACAATTACAAACTAAAACTAAAATTAATTCAATAAATTATGTTTAAGTATGTCAAATCACATAGGTATATTGGTACTTATATGATTGCAGACAAATAAATGTATTTCACCATCATCTACAGCCGTTCAGAAAGCTCGTGACGTTGACTATGTCGTCTGCCCATCTCGCTGCCGTACGTTCTACGTTTCTATAACCATGCTCCACCTATCATCAACAAATATTGCTTTTTAATAAAAAAAACAAGTAAGCTTTTTTTCAGGGCCACTCAGGCGATGTCTGTAACCGTGAGAGTTATCGAAAGTTGAAAAAATATAAGTTTTGCATTTCAAAAATTTTAATGTGAGTTTTAAGTTCTTCAGAAAAGGTATTATTTTTTCTATTTTGGGTTCTTTGTTGATAGTAAAAAAATAAATGTTAATTATGTGTCTAAAGTAACACCTTCAAAATTGTAATTTTATAAATTTTACAAGTGACTAAGTAAAGGTCACTTGTAAAATCTCTACTTAACAAGCGTTTAATTCATCGGTTGATTTAGGTGGCTGGGAGGTAGGTCAAAATTAATTTATTCATTAAAATCACAAGGATCAATTTGAAACGTCGGTTTTATCTACTGCACGTCTGCATACTTAGATCTCCTAATAATTAGGAGATCTAAGTATGCAGACCTAAAAAAAAAAAAATATAATGGCGAAACTGAATATTGTAGCCGACACTTAAATATATAATTATATTTTCTAAGTAATAATAATCGGAACAAAGATACTTTTTATCTTTTCCCGCACTAAAGTAGGAAAAATTATTAATTCAATATTTCTCTAAAAAAAGATCCACGCAAATGAAATATATTTCTTTAGCTCCTAAAAATATGCAGTAATGGGATTTAATTAGGTACCTACCTATTCCAAACCACAAAGTTTTAGCACCAAAAATTAGTCTGGCATTAGGTATCTACCTATAACTTAATAAAAACTTTTTGAAGAAGTCGGAAATGCCTAGCATTCAAATAGGTATCCGTCAGAGACAGAGATGGCCAATCTAGAGTGAGTCACATGCCTACCTGCTGCCCACGTACCTACCTCTTCCATAACCTCTATTATCAATTAAACAGTAAACAGACTTATACCTCCACAAACCCGAACTAGCGATTGAGATTTTTAATGAGTAAGCTCTCAAGATTCAAATTAATTATGCAGGCTAGACTACGCTTAGATTCAGGGTCATTGCAGAGCAGAGGATATAATATACCTACCTTATTAAATAAATAAATATAATGACATTTCCTTAAAATGAAAATCTATGAAAATCTGATGTATGTTCACAAAAATATTAATTTGTTTAAGAAAAAAGCGATAACCACAATGATAAATACATTTAATTCTGCCTATTGTAAATGTTTATTTGTGTGTACAATAAAGAATAAAGAATGTAAATACCAGAAATAAAGATAAACTCGCTGTTGCCACTTGTAGACTCCATAAAGTTAGTTAATCGTTTAAAGGGCAAGGTGTACGTTTTTATAACAAACCCCCAAGATATATCTCAATAAACAAATTTAAAAACGTAATTAAAAACTCTTGGAATTGAAAATGCTCCAACTCGTTTTGTAAAATAAATAAATAAATAATGCTGGACATTTTTCACACAGCGTCATCTAGCCCCAAACTAAGCAGAGCTTGTATTATGGGAACTACATAACTGATATACTACTTACATACTTTTTTTTGTAAATACATACATATTATAGAAAACACCCAGACCCGAGACAAATACGTACTTGCAGATGATACAAACATTTCTCTCGCGGCGAGAATCGAACCCGCAACCTATTGCGTCTCAGGCGAGCCTTCGCCCACTGCGCCACAGAGGTCGTCATTCAAAAGGATAATTAAAAAGAATAACCTGCCTTGTTTTCTTGCCTTTCTTTCCTGGCTTGGTGACGGAAGAACATGCAGTAGATAAAACCGACGTTTCAAATTGATCCTTGTGATTTTAATGAATAAATTAATTTTGACCTACCTCCCAGCCACCTAAATCAATCGATGAATTAAACGCTTGTTAAGTAGAGATTAGATATAGATTTTACAAGTGACCTTTACTTAGTCACTTGTAAAATTTATAAAATTACAATTTTGAAGGTGTTACTTTAGACACATAATTATTAACATTTATTTGTTGTTGTAAATGTTAATAACTATGTGTCTAAACACATAGTTATTAACATTTATTTTTTTACTATCAACAAAGAACCCAAAATAGAAAAAATAATACCTTTTCTGAAGAACTTAAAACTCACATTTAAATTTTTGAAATGCAAAACTTATATTTTTTTAACTTTCGATAACTCTCACGTTATCGGAGCTTAAAAAATATATTTCATTTGCGTGGATGTTTTTCTAGAGAAATATTGAATTAATCATTTTTCCTACTTTAGTGCGGGAAAAGATAAAAAGTATCTTTGTTCCGATTATTATTACTTAGAAAATATTATTATATATTTAAGTGTCGGCTACAATATTCAGTTTCGCCATTATATTTTTTTTTTAGGTCTGCATACTTAGATCTCCTAATTATTAGGAGATCTAAGTATGCAGACCTAAAAAGGTATTAACCTATTATCTTGAAAATTGTATCTGTCCAAAGGCTGTCTGGAAAAGATCGCTTCTAAGCCATTGTACATTCATTCATTCAGTCATTGTTCTTCTAGTTTTGTAAAGTTTTTGTTATTTTATTGTGTTGTAATTTTGCACATTATTATTTATTTAAGTTATCGGTTATCATCGCTTTCGCTACAGATCCCTTCATCGATCGCTCGCACTAGCGTTGCAACTCTTATCGATCCATCCCATCCCTATTCCTCCCGCAGAATTCCCGCGCACGGCCACCCGCCAGACTGCCCGGGCGCCCGGCAGCACCGAACGAACGAAACGCACCGCGACAGTGTGTGAACGCAACCTTACTCTATTCCTTTTTTAAAACGGTTCCAATTTTGAGTGGAGTGATCGGATTTTGTTGTGATTTTTTGATGAGGTAAGTGGTTGATTCTTTTGTTTATTTTATTGAAACGAGAATGGTAGTTTTATTTGTTTACCTACGATTTAATTATAACAACTGGGTAGTTATCTAACTACTAATTTATTTCTTTGACCCATTTAGCTGAGTAGGAACCTTTATAGTTACACTAACAGCACTCGGTCACGATCCCCACCTAGGGTTTATATTTCATAGAGATTCATAGAACCTTTATTTAAGATTTTAAGTCTTTAGATAGGCAAATAAATTAGGTAAGTAGTAATTAACTACTTACCTAATCCTAATTTGTTTGGCTTTGCTCGTATAAAAAGAGATAAATATTTGCAGTACATACAAACATTTGTCCCGCGGCGGAAATCGAACCCGCAACCTTCTGCGTCTCAGTCGGGCCATCGCCCTCTGCGCCACAGAGCTTGTCAGTTGTAATTTCATGCAGGTGAACTTATTGGAGATTTTTGAACTCAAAATGTCGACTTTACCTAATAAAAATTCAGCTAGATCTCTGCAAACAATGCTAACTTGCTAACTATCAACTAGCGCCTTTCGGAAAATTCGAGCTAAATAGGTAGGTAGGTATGTACCTACATTGGGAAGTAGGTAACCATACACGAAGCCTGGGATATAAAGACGAACGGTCTTGGCAGCCTCCATATATCTACCACTTCTTGTGACCGTTCCAATGACATCAAACCTTCGTGTGGCATTGTGGCTGTATGAGGCCTCAGAAAAGTCAGAAAGTATTAATTGCTATGACAATACGAACCTTGCGTCTATAAACATTGAACCTAAATCCATCCATCCTCTGACCTCGCGGTTCTTTATAGGCACGTGAGTCACTTTATCGAGTTGGAACTATGAGCATTCCTATGAGTGTGAGATAAAAGATATGAATATGCCGTGTTTTCACGAAAAACTGGAAAAGCTGGAGAGGTCAGGGGTTCTATTTCGCAATCATGTTGTTACCGAGAAAAACCACATTTCATAATCAATGTTACGTAAGTAACAGAAACCCTGTCCGATCATAAGAATCACTAGCTAAAATAAAGGAATATGTTATGTCTATTTTTAACCATATTTATATATACATGTTTGTTGTATTGTATTTTAGTCAAAATTTATATACAAGTAACAAATTTTTTTTATTAATATTTTTATGTTATTTTACACTCTCGGCGCTCTTAAATCCCTCCAAAGGCTAAATAAAAATAAATAAATAATGTTGGAAATTTTTCACACAGCATCATCTAGCCCCAAAGTAAGCAGAGCTTGTGTTATGGGAACTACATAACAACTTACATCTATTTTTTGTAGATACATACATTTTATACATGTAAAATACCAAGACCCGAAACATATATTTGCAGAACATGCAAACATTTGGCCTGTCTTGGTGGATTGTCTGGAAGAGATCGCCTCTAAGTGATAATACAGCTCATTGCACTATTATAATCCTACGATTTTGTTTATTTTATTATTTGTTTAAGATGCATCTACAATAAAGTACCTGTCATTCTCTCATTCATTGTCTGGATCGCATATCGATACCAAATTATATCCAACAAGTTTTTATCCATTGAAATCACAAGGGTCATAGAAACGTCAACATTAAAATACGAGAATTAAAAAAAAAGTATATTCAAGACTAAACTTAGTATCTACGTGATCGCATAACGATACCAGCTTATTCTATGTGATCGTACATGCAGTTACAATTGTTACGCCACGTAAGCCCTGAGTAACGACTGACTCAAAGCTCCGATTTAGATGCGCGCGCATCACATAGCATGCGTAAGCACAATAAACATGTCACACCTCTCTTTTGATGATTAATTGCATCGTAGAGTGGGGTATTCAGCTTCACATAAGTCCATGTTTTCTGTATTATATATTTATAACATCAAAATCACAAACAATACGTCCTTCAGTTGACTAGACAGTGTTTAATCTTTCTGTTAAGTGCTCTCATGTATCTAAAAAACAAGCTTTTGCTTTGTTTGGGTCTCGCTATTCCTATAACCTTAGCATTTTATTTTTATATTAGGTATATCTGCATGCAATTTGTTTACCTATTTATACAAAACTAAACAACTTTATCCACAGATTTCTGCAGTATTTTGCAATCGTCTTATAAATACGATTTCAAGGAAGATTTTTAGAAAGTAGTTATACATACGTCACTGTTATAGATAAAAAAACGAGTACATTCTATTATAAAGATTTACTTGCTAAAAAATAAGAAAGTAGCTTATTTTTTCTAATTAGGTATCTGCTTATAGATATAGCATGTTTTACTGTAAGTAATATATAATTGTCGACAAAGAGTGATGCACGTAATACTGTCCTAGTTAGAACAACATATTCCCAAACTAAAATACAGGCCATGTTAAATAAAGTCATCTATAGTGGACTAACGCGTCTGCTGGAGTGATGCACGTAATACTGTCTACACCTGCGCAAACGTCCTAGTTAAAACAACATATTCCTAAACTGAAATACAGGGCAAGTTAAATAAAGTCAACTATAGTGGACTAACGCGTATGCTGGAGTGATGCACATAATACTGTCTTCACCTGCGCAAGCGTCCTAGTTAGAACAACATATTCCTAAACTAAAATACAGGTCAAGTTAAATAAAGTCATCTATAGTGGACTAACGCGTCTGCTGGAGTGATGCACGTAATACTGTCTACACCTGCGCAAGCGTCCTAGTTAGAACATCATATTCCTAAACTAAAATACAGGGCAAGTTAAATAAAGTCATCTATAGTGGACTAACGCGTCTGCTGGAGTGATGCACGTAATACTGTCTACACCTGCGCAAACGTCCTAGTTAAAACAACATATTCCTAAACTAAAATACAGGGCAAGTTAAATAAAGTCATCTATAGTGGACTAACGCGTCTGCTGGAGTTATGCACGTAATACTGTCTTCACCTGCGCAAGCGTCCTAGTTAGAACAACATATTCCTAAACTAAAATACAGGGCAAGTTAAATAAAGTCATCTATAGTGGACTAACGCGTCTGCTGGAGTGATGCACGTAATACTGTCTTCACCTGCGCAAACGTCCTAGTTAAAACAACATATTCCTAAACTAAAATACAGGACAAGTTAAATAAAGTAAACTATAGTGGATTAACGCGTATGCTGGAGTTATGCACATAATACTGTCTTCACCTGCGCAAGCGTCCTAGTTAGAACAACATATTGCTAAACTAAAATACAGGTCAAGTTAAATAAAGTCATCTATTGTGGACTAACGCGTCTGCTGGAGTGATGCACGTAATACTGTCTACACCTGCGCAAGCGTCCTAGTTAGAACATCATATTCCTAAACTAAAATACAGGGCAAGTTAAATAAAGTCATCTATAGTGGACTAACGCTTCTGCTGGAGTGATGCACGTAATACTGTCTACACCTGCGCAAGCGTCCTAGTTAGAACATCATATTCCTAAACTAAAATACAGGGCAAGTTAAATAAAGTCATCTATAGTGGACTAACGCGTCTGCTGGAGTGATGCACGTAATACTGTCTTCACCTGCGCAAACGTCCTAGTTAAAACAACATATTCCTAAACTAAAATACAGGGCAAGTTAAATAAAGTCATCTATAGTGGACTAACGCGTCTGCTGGAGTGATGCACGTAATACTGTCTACACCTGCGCAAACGTCCTAGTTAAAACAACATATTCCTAAACTAAAATACAGGGCAAGTTAAATAAAGTCATCTATAGTGGACTAACGCGTCTGCTGGAGTTATGCACGTAATACTGTCTTCACCTGCGCAAGCGTCCTAGTTAGAACAACATATTCCTAAACTAAAATACAGGTCAAGTTAAATAAAGTCATCTATTGTGGACTAACGCGTCTGCTGGAGTGATGCACGTAATACTGTCTTCACCTGCGCAAGCGTCCTAGTTAGAACATCATATTCCTAAACTAAAATACAGGGCAAGTTAAATAAAGTCATCTATTGTGGACTAACGCGTCTGCTGGAGTGATGCACGTAATACTGTCTTCACCTGCGCAAGCGTCCTAGTTAGAACATCATATTCCTAAACTAAAATACAGGGCAAGTTAAATAAAGTCATCTATTGTGGACTAACGCGTCTGCTGGAGTGATGCACGTAATACTGTCTTCACCTGCGCAAGCGTCCCAGTTACAACTCTAACAATAGAGGCGAACGTGCTCACGTGTCAATTCCAGCCGCCTGGCTTTCGTAATGAGGCTCGTCGTTTTCTTAACATTTTTGTTTGCTGAATGCTTGAAACTATTAAACCAAACGTTTTCTTGTCACCAGCACAAAAAGGTAATGAGGAACAGTTGACTGGCTTAGTAATTTTCAAAATTCTAAAACATGATAACAGTCTTCTACATCAACCCAGTTGTATAGTTTAATTTGGTAATATTCAAAAATGTAACTTGAAAACACTTTTCGACTTCAAACACATTTTCAAGCTTGACAAAATGAATGCCGTTAGCCATTTTGATATTGTTATTAGGGTGCAGGCTGCCTTATCTGAAAATAAGGTTTAAATTGAAATCCCTTTCACAAAACAAATCATCGATCTTCTAACAACTATATATAAGTAATTTTGAATGTTTTTTTTCAAAATTACCTATAGAAGTAAGGTACATTTTATGAGTTGGTCGACTATAACTTGTAAAGCTTGCTTAGCTGTCCTATTAGCTTCGTTATTATATACTACTGCTGTAAATTTTTACAAATATCCTAAAACGACCGTTGTCTACGGAACCCTAAAAATTAAATGCTGTTCATTGGTAAGCGTATCACTTGAGTAACAGCTGGACCGATTTAGCAATTTTTTCCGAATTAGGTGTTATTATATTCCTTCAAGCTGTTGATAGTGTGTTATAAAAAATTGCCGCTGAACCGTGACTGTTCTCAACTTCCGTTATCAAAAGGCTTTAACAAAAGCTTATCCTAAGTAGGTAATTACTAAATTATACTTATATCCAAAAGTGTGTATGTTTGTATTAATATATTTTTACAAGTGTTCATGTTTTTGTCAAGAATGATTCTCTGTATTTAGATCGTTACTGACAGACCAATTTTACTTATCCATCTGTCTCGAAGGACATCGTTATGATCAGGGCAATTGATATCCAAATACCCGCAGTATTCGGCTATTTTATTGAATATATCGTGGTATTTTCAACAGTATATCTATAAAGGTACTAAACTCAAAGCACATTCATTAGGAAGACATGAAACTTCCCGAAACTTCACAGAAATTTTCGGAAATAATGAAAACGAATGTAAAGCAAAAATAATAAATATTCTTGTTTCTAACATAATTTTCTTGCGATGGTAGCTCGTTTAAAAAACAGGCACTGGTACCAAACGAACAAACACTACCTCTTTAGCATAAATATTAAATGAAGTCACCGAAGTATGAATGTTCCAGACATGGTATGCTAGGAATCGTTATAGAATTTTGGCACTCTCCTGATAATTATATACGGTGGCTACAAGCCAGGGTATATTTAGCTCAAATTGCGCCTTTTCATTCCTGTTTGTTAGCAATAAATCTGTACCTACGCAGGTGTATAAATAAGAACTGCATTCTGAAAGTATTACGACTCAGTACATAACCAACAGAATGCAGTTCGACTCAGAACAGAAGGCGAGATCGTATAAGCAGGCCTCTAGGATGTAGTGTCATGTAAGGGGAGGATAAGTGCCGTGACCGTGACGTAGCTAAGTTATTCAGTTACCTACTGTTATAATTAGCAGGGTTTACTACTTCTCCATTTCAGAGATTCAGTTTCGAACGATTTTTTATTGTACATAAATCTGTTCAAATGTCTTTTTCGACCTCAATCGGAGCTCATCTTTCCGAGATTTTTGCATTCGACACGAGATTTGTCCTTGACAGGCCAGTATTACACTTCATGAACGGACACGTTACTTGACTGCAAGGACGAGTGATGTAACTCTCCGAAAATACTTTCACTTAACATTCGATGTTCTCGATTCCCAAAACACTATGTTTACGTTTGGTTAGCAACGTGATCTCATTTTTCCAGAAGCAGTTGGTGAATAGTTCTACTTACCTCTACATACCTTTGATGCAATATAAATCGAAGACATCAAACGAAAATGGCAGAAAACGGGTGAGTTTTTTAAATTTATTTTTACACGAGTCGTTTGGGGTAAGATGTTGTTTTCATGTTTGTTTGTTTTTATCTGAAAAGTCTTATCCGACCAAGGTACGTGTTATCGTATGTAATGCGGTTTACGTTTTGCAGAAACGAAGTTTCTCGAATTGGTTTAATCGCCAAAATTATTGTTTTTCAAACTTATGTGTTAAATAGATTTGGTGTGTTTGTATCACTTAAGTAGAGGCCTAATAATCACACACTTAATCATCATTTAGATAAGGCCCTTTATTAGTTATGAGTGTCATTTCAAAAGTGGACAAACCTATTAGTAACAAACAAAACAAACTTGCTAACAATTGTAACGGCTTCATCTTAATTATCATTAGTCTAATGTGAAATTCCTGTCTTCTATTTAATATTGCTAGCTACCGTTCAAGTTCTCAGTAGGAAGGTTGCCAGTTTAGTTTATAGGCAGGTATTTGCCTCAGTCCGGTCTAATGGTCTGTAAGATATATTTTTTACACTTGATAATAATATCAGCAAATAATTAATTATTATTACTCTATAATCAGTAAGTATCTACTTGGTTCAAATAGTAAGTTCTCGACTGGTCTTTTTTTGGATTCCTAATCCATCTACTAATAATAATGTATATTTAAAAATACCAAAACATTCAATTTTTTGGTATTTTTAGTTAAATAAACTGACCAATTTTCTTTGACAGTTCAAACGCTACTTGCAAAACTTTGTTTCAACTTCTAGGTCAAATGGTAACGATATTGGTGGCTGCGCGAAAAGTGACTCATAAATTTTATTTTCTAAAATCGGTAAAATCGGTAAATCGGAATCGGTGTATTACTCATGGACAGATATACAGACTGACGGACGGTTGGATATGACGTAACTATGAAGGTTCCATTTTCGCCATTTGGTTTCAGAACTCTAAAACAATATTATGAATTGATTAACACATCTCGAGGATACACACAAGAAGAGGGCCTCGTATGATGATTATGGTTCATACCTGTTATATAAACTGGTTGTTTATACTAGGCCTGAATAAAGAGAAAGAATTCCAGAACATTTTCCCAGCAATTTATCAAACAGAATAGGTTAACAATGCGTGGACAGTGCGCAAGAGTGCGCAATAGATTGTCCGCGGAGTAAAAATAACGCGTAAATTGGCTCTCTTCCAGATACGGGCCCGCGCCAACTGCTGGACACATCGGCAGAATTCCCAACTTCGGCAAAACTCAGGTTAATGTGAGTATTTTTTTACTTTCGTTATAATCGGTCTGGATTATCCACTGGACTACGCTTTGCACAATGTGTGCTCTAAAATTGTATATTCTTGTAAACATTTTTCTGGCTTGCCTGATCGTTCTTAAGCAACGTTGAGCTACGTTAACATTTGCAACCATATATAAATTAACATGGTTGCAAATGTCGCAAAAAATATTCGAAAATAGTTTACATGATACCTCATTAAACTGCACTTAAGTAGATTTTTTAGTTTTATATAATTTGTATTCACCATCAGCTAAAAATGTTATGTTATTTACTAATCTGTTATTCTCCTCATTCCAGCCTATGGGGAGCTACGAACCGCCAGCATGCATCCAAAACGCGATGATGACGAAGGACAAGAAACCATTTACTTACACTCCTGGGGGCTTAGACCTATCTCAGATCAAAACGCCTAGCATGGCGAGGAGAATGGCAAGACAAAGGTCTCTTGAAGATCAGGAACAAGCATACTCACAACCTCAGCACATGAACAATGGTGGTTTCCGTCCTCAGGGAGGTCCGGGTACCAACGCACCTCAAGGAGGTCCCCCACCTCCACCACCCCCTATGAAAATCCCAGCTCCTCCTCCACCGCCACCTATAGTCATACAAGTCCCCGACTCAAAATCCCCAAAGCCAGTTGCACAAGGCGAACGACCAGAAATAGTTATTCCAGAAAACCCTATCGGAATGCTGAGGAAAACCAACAGCCCGTATCATTGGGAGGCTGAAAAAGAGCAGCAGCAGAGAATCGGACCTGTACCTAAGTTCGTGGAAAAGGTTCCAAGCCCTCTGACAGTGAATATGCCTCCTTCGACGTTTTCACAGCAACAGCCACAGACTTATACTCCACAGAATAACAACTTTCAGAGGCATCCCGAGAGCCCGATTCATAGGCCTGAGGCTCAGTATAGTCATCAACAATCTGCATCTCCTCTCACAAACGGATCGCCCCCCACACGGGAAATGTTGGTGCGGCAGGACTCTCAGTTTAACAAAAGCCCTCAGCCATTCTCAGGTCAATCACCAATAAGCAACAACTCACCGTTTTCACCGTCTCCTAATAACAACTGGAGGCAGCCAGAGAAGAGGGACTCTCCTATTATCACGAGTCCACAGTCACCAGCGCAGAACAATCGCGGACCTTTCTCACCGAATGTGCAACAGTATTCGCCGAAAACACAACAGTATTCGCCAAACAACCAACAATATTCGCCGAACTACCCGAATCAAAGTCCACCTACCAACTCTGGGCCCGTTTTCCACACATTGCCAAGGGTACAAAGGACTCAAGAAGTTCCACAAAACAACAACGTAGTTTACAACAATACAAACCTGAAGCAACAGAGTCCACCTGACGTTGCACCATGGAGGACGCAAACTCTGAACAGGTACCCGAAAGAGGCTGAAAATCAGACCAATAACAACGTACCGTACACTCCACAATGGAAAACGAACGAACCTACAAACAATGAAAATGTCTACATTCCGCCTTGGCAAGTCAAGCAAGAGAACAAAAATCAGTATCAGCCAGCGAGGATGTCACAGGATGCTAATAACAACAAGGTTCAGGGCAACCAAAGCCAACCATGGCGAGGACAAAACGATAAAGTACCATCTCCTCCTCGATACCAGCCCCAGGAGCAGCCTAGATACCAATCGACGATGTCGATACCTGTGACTCCACGAAAACAGCCCCCTCAAACCGACAACAAAAACACTCCTCAGAAAGAAGCCGTATACGTAAACCAGGAACCTGTTTACTTCTGCCCTGAAAGTCCAAAATCAATACCACCATGGGTGAAAGAGAAGACTAAGACACCACCGCCTGAATGGGCGCAAAGACCATTGGATGGCAGGAAAAGTATACCCAGAGACCTAGTCACACCTACCAGGGAAACTGAACCCGAGTGGGTTAAGAAAAGCATTGACTTGCAGAGGGGTGCTCGCGAAGTAGTCAGCCCTCCGAAATACCAGCAGCCACAACCAACATGGTCGACCAGACCATCCGACAATCGAAAGAGTCTGCCAAGAGACGGCAATTCGCCTCCTTCTAGAGTTATTCCTATTCAAATGGATGTTTCTAGTACTGAGACGAGAAACAGGCAAAGTGGTCAGCCTCAACCCCAATTGCGTATTACTGTCGGAATGAACCCTAATCAAGATACTCGAGCGCCTTTTTCACCCCCTACTCAGCGTATTATGAGGGTTTTGTCACCGCAACTGGTGAGGGTGGATGAACCACAACACGACCTTCCGGCCTTAAACAGGACCTTCCAAAGCCAGGATAATCAGCCTAAGACGAGAATCATTCCGATTCAGATTGAAGGCGGTAATGGCGGGGCCAATAAGAGGTAAATATCTTGTTACAATTTTCTAAACTTTATGAAAAACAAAAACATTATGTCTAGTATTAATATGATAATAATTATGCTGGATATTTTCACATAGCTTCATCTACCTCCAAAATAAGCAGAACTTGTGTTATGGGTACTACCTGACTGATAAAGTGCCTATATATATACATATATATATTTATAAATAGAAACATTATATATAGTAAACACCCAGATCCGAGACAAATATTTGAAGATAATATAAACATTTGTCCCGCGGCGGTAATCAGGCTCAGGCTCAGGCTTTCGCCCACTGCGCCACAGAGGTCGTCAAAATTAAATTAGAGTATTATTTTAAGTTGAGATTCCTTCGTCCTACTTAATTAGTCCACCTTAATCGATTGTCATTCAAACCAAAGAACCAATATTTACACAGTCCTTTTCAAAGCTTCCGCAAAACCATTATGCTATGATTGGTATGGTGGCATGATAAACGTTAAAATACTTTTATAATTTGTTCTGTCCAATAATTTTATTTTTAAATGTTCTGTCCTGTTCTGTTAAGTCTTGGGTTTCGTTATTTGTATGTATTGTGTTTTTATATGAAACATTTACAACTCTGTGTTTCTGTGTCCTCGTTTCAGCTTCGGTGGACGGTACTAAGGCGGCGGTTTGCACTGGTTCAAAGTAAACAACAGTTTTTATTGCACCGCTTCTGACTCACGCGTTTGCTTTATATTTAGCTGCTTCGCTCTAATTCCGTTGATTTCACTAATCGAATCATTCGTTATAACTAGATACTGTACTAATTTTGGTCACGATGATGGGATGAGTACCTAGCGTACGTCTCTGGCTTTCATCGATTGCCTCTTGTATTCAGAATTATTTTTAAATAATTCTCAAAATGATAAAAATGATCATGTTCGACCGGCAAGTTTTATGTTTCTGTTTTAGTTTTCTTTATAATAATTATTTCATCAAAACAAAAACACACATCTTAATGATGGATATTCTTTCCTAGATCTATACTTAATATTCACAGATCTGTGAGGAACAGAGTCAAGTCCAAAAATATGGTTAATGTTCATGTCGTAGGTATTCATCACTGCTTATTGTTTGTCATCATACCTATTACTATTATCTTCATCATCTTCATTCTCAAGATCAAAAGATTCTCACTATTTCCTATTTAATTTTTGCCATACAAGCAAACAGTGCTTGATAATTTCGGAAACCTTCATAAAAATATTTTTCTTTTTGTTGTACCTATCACCACAGATTATGTAAAGGTACCAACGATTAACTATAGTCAAGTGGTTCTTGAAATAAACATTACTTTTATAATTCTTTAGGGGAGGTATACATGTCAGACAGTGTATTCTTGCTAAAATAATGTAAACACAATTCTCAAACATATATTTTTTTAAAACCGTTACAGTGTGTTCTACCACAAGTTCACCCAAGAAGGCCCCCCACGGCAATCAAAGGCTTTCAAGGTGTTGCAGATTATAACCAGCACTCAGGATACTGATGATATTCAGCAAATGGAGAAACAACATGGATTTACCGATCTTTAAGAATATACCGGCAGGTACCGTTTGAAGAACAACTCGGCAATTCTGGAACTGTATTCCCTTATCAATTAAAAAAATAAACGTAACTCATAAGAAAGGAAAAGTTTTGCCTAAAAATGGTAAACAGTGTGATTTTAAATTTTGGTGTAATTATAACTATACTCAATTCAAAATTTAAAAAGAAGAGCTTTTTTCTCCTGAGGAAAAAAAATGTGGTGGATTCGTTCCTTGTATTCTTGTTTAAAACAGATAATGTAATTAGATATTTTTTTTGAATAACGATACTAATTTACGGTTTTTATGTAAAAACGGCATATTCTGTAAGTTAAAAAAAAATAACACTTAGTATTATATTTAAGTTTACAATATTTAATATTTTTAAATTATTAACTTAATGTGTAAATAAAGCACTACTTATTTAAATATAGGTTATGCTCATTGAACAGCTAGCTTACCAAAGAATCTATTAGTTAGTAAGTATTATAGTTTTTATTCAAAGTTATAGTAATGATAGAAAATAGCTACAGTAGGGTGTGTATAATCCAAACTCTATCAGATCCGAAAGGGTATTAACTATTAGATATCAACATTGGTCACTTAAGTGGAGTACTGCAATTTCACTTCAGTTTATTACATTTTTAAATAATTGATACCTATTTATCTAGGTTAATGTCACTTTATAAAATAAAATAAATTTTCGGGTTTAAGGAATTACAAACAATTTTTTTAATAAATTTTCGAGTGATCTTTTCTACGGTTTTAGAGTAGGTTTTGTTACATACAATACCTATAATATTGGTCAATTTATGTATTAAAATTATTATAAAATGTATAACAAAGAAGCTTTTTGTGATTTTGTTATTAAGTATGTACCTATTTTAATGCTGAGTTTATGCTAATATGTATATTTTTACCTTAATATACGTGTATTTTTATTTTTTATTAATATTTTTGTAACGCGCTATTTGTGTTATATTGTATAATGTATGTTTTATTTTACTCTTACTAATATTTTTATTCCTTAAAAATACATAATAATATATAATTATTTTATAGGTACATGTTTATGTATGTTAAAGTTATTTTCCACTATCTTTCTTGAAATAAAGCTTGGTCGAGTTTATTTACAACAAAAACTAACAATTCATTAACATGTGTCCCTTAGCTTATCCTTTCGGGGATTCCCAAAAGTCTTAATTCGATTAACAAATATTAATTTACTTTGTTGATTATTGTGGGAGTATTTTGTGGTTAATTTGATTATATTTATTTTCTTAACATGTCACATGATTATTTTAATCATAAAATATTTTTGATACGAAATAATATTACCTACTCAGTATTTTTATTTTTTGGGTGATCATTTTGAGTATTTTAGTTATCCACTTCATGGTAAAACTAAGTATTTATCACACAAGAAGTTAATTATTTTGAACTTTCATTTAACCTATAATACTCCCACATTATAAATAAGCAACTGTAAAAGCAGAAAAGGGGTGTGGCAATCTAGTCAGTGTGATAATTTCTTAGTATTTTATATACTAAATAGTTATTAATTTATTTATATTGTATAATTATTTTATAATTTATTATACGTATAATTTATTGCGCTATTATTATGTATGAGTTCTTAATTTAAATAGGAATATTTTTTTAATAAAATTTAAAAGCCTCAATTTGTGTTTTTTTTCCAGAAATTATGCCACCTTTTCCACTCAAATACAACCATCGATATAAAGGGTATATTATAAAGATTCAACGATTATTCCCACTAATTTATTATCTGCTGCCAACTGTCAAAGCCCTATGACAAAGTCTATCCCTAACTTTTGTACGAAAATAAATATTGTATTCCCTCGTGAAATTATCGAAACCGAAATATATAAGGTAGGTACACCGGTTTTATACCCAGTTGACAGACTTGCAAATTCACGTCAGATCGGTAGGTACATTTTTAATGAAGGAAGGGTTTTTCTTTTGAGCTGTGGCAACCTAGTTTGACAGTCTGAGAAAAATACAAATTGAAGTTTTAAACTTTATTTTTTATTATAATCAACACTGGTTTATCCAAACAACCTTGAACATATTTTTTATAAGCTACGTCTACAACATCTATAAAACCCTCTTCGATCAAATAAAGGCGTATTCCTATTTCACCCGCGTTCCAACTTCATTGTACTACGTTACGTTGAGATTCCTGTTTTACAACATTTATTTTTCTACTCTATTAAGAATCCTTAAAGAAAAATTATCATAATTTAAACCAGAATTCAGCCACTGCTGGCTGGAATTCAGCCTCCTTTCACTTTTGCCAGCCTTTTCTATCCTGTGCGTCTCGCATCCAGGCATGCCCTGCGACTTGGCGATGACGTCGACACACCAGCCTGTTCTCGACCACCACGCAATCTAGGATTTAGTCCAACAACCATCACTTATTTGCTTACTAACTAACAGCACTCCACATGCCACCATTTTGAAATAAATGACCATCGCTGAGGTTGATTATTTTCAATAAGATTGTATATACTACGATTGTCAATCATTCCAAGTTTGTACGTACTTGTTTCTTAAATATGACAATCTTGTTAACAATAATATTAACTACTGACGTGAACTGATCTGGTCTTATGTTCCTGTAAACATTATTAAGACATATTTGATGAAGTTAGCGTCACGCGAGTCAGGAAGTCAATTTTGTTGAATCTTAACACTTTATTTTTCTTGATAAGTTAAATACCCTCAGAGTAAATACTAATACTTACCTTAGTATATTTCAATTCCGTAAAAACAAAATACCTAATTACGTAATCGCTTAACGATACCTAGTAATACCCCTTCAGATATTTTGTTCCACGCATACATACCTCACGTGACGCAGACGGTTAGTACTATGGTAAATAGCTCCAGCTCGTACCCGCAATCAGTGTGCATGAGACTTTATCATTGACTTCAGCGTAATAATTCCGTCCGAAAAGTATAGTTTAAAGCTTGTCACATAAAAAATCGAAAGTGTTCATGATCAGAGAATAATGTTAACCTTCTACGCGACACATATCGAAAATAGCGACGATAATTTAGTTAGATCGTTTTTTTAGCCACATAAAATAATTCATCTCAACCCACTCAGTTTTGACAACAAACAATATGACAAACTGAAACGTACTTTACTCTCCAAACGTTAGAGTTTTCAGTGAACATCATTTATTCTTGTATCACTTTACAATAATAGGCGATATAAAGTGCCCAAGACATGTCCGTCCGCGCTTTGTTAAGTTGCCTCATATCTCTTAAAGGTATTATTGAAAATCCTTTCGAATTTTCGTTGGTAGGTTCTACAGAATGCTTATCACTTATCTTTGGTTCATGATTCTAGGACTCAAGGATAAAAAGTTAAGAGGAATAAAAGTTGCAACGAAAAAAAAGCTGCATACCATATTTTACCTCGACACGCTTTAAACTGAGCTAGTCTCTAATCGGGTGTGATACATGGACGGATAGAGGGACATGATGAAACTGAAACCCTGAATTAGGTTTCGTTTTGATATATGGCTGCCCTCTTTGTCTAGGGAAGATTTTATAAAGCTAATTAGCTTCATAATAAACATCAATGATAATAATTATCAAATTATTTTGTTACTTGAACTGCCTTTGATTTGACAAAGCCCTTACTATCTTTTTAACTCTGTTTTTCAATGGTTTATCGTTTTTGAATTTAGTATTAACTAGCTTCTGCCCGCGCCTTCGCACACGTAGTATGTTGATAAAAGTAGTTTATGACCCTAAGGGTCACAAAAAGTTTATTTTCACCAACTTTTGAGTGTATCGAACCAGGGAATATTTATTTTCCATAAAAATATCAGAACTTTCAAAAATCTAACCTAGGAGTTAAATTTTCCATAGAAACTTTTAAACTACTGTTTAACTTTACCCCCTTAGGGGTTGATTTCCGATCATTAGATTAGCCTATTTGTTATTCCAAAACATAAACATTCCAAATTTCATCGAAAACGGTTTAGTAGTTACGGAGATACGTGGTAACAAACATTCACACACACAGGCTTTCACATTTATTATATTATAGTAGGAAGTAGGATAGGATGATATACCGTCATGTGGGTCGCCATAAATCACATTTATATAAATATAAATAAAAAAAAACAGCGACTACTATCTAGAAAGAAATAGAAATCGAGGCAACCAGGAGTCAGGCAGGATGTCTGGCTTGGCGAGATTATATAAAAGGGGCTAACCGAATAGCGTCCAAGAACCGGTTAAAGCTACATCGGTCATCCAGCGGTGAGATTCCCACCTCTGACGATTTTGGTACGAATCTTGATGAGGCTGGCAAAGAGCCGTGGGGAGTGGCGCAAACAAACGGAGGCCTATACTCAGCAGTGGCTGAAGTCAGGCTGTGGATGATGATGATTTTCCAAGGCATACAATAATGGTGTACGGTTATCGTCGTCTATGGACATGTGAGATATCTGAAGCATTGCTGAGGCGTTGCATGCTCTGAAAGACTCTTGTATTTTTTATCGGAGTTTAAATGTAGAAAAACAAACCTCTTATTTTTTATTTTCAGTACGTTACCCTAAGATTAAACGACAAAGAACATTCATTTACGATGCACAAAGCAGTTATTGTGTCAAGGTAACTTTTATTATTATAGAACATGTTTATGACAGAATCTTATTTTGCGTAAGTCTTACCGAGCTGAAATTAATCAAAATCATTTGGGTTGCGTGCTGTGAAATCCGTGGAATCTGGAGTGAATACAAAATAAATTAAATCGGGAGTGTTTATTTGTTTTCTACAGTTTTCTAAATATTTATTGCTGTATAAGTACGTGCAGGTATTCATTTTATAGGAATCTTATTCTATCATAATCCTACTTCCGACTACTATTATAAACGCGAAAGTTTGTGATGATGGATATTTGTTACTCTTTCACGCAAAAACTACTGAACGGATTTTGATGAAACTTTACAGTAATATAGCTTATACATCAAAATAATACATAGGCTACTTTTTATCCGGGTACCACGCGGGCGAAGGGACATAAGCTAGTATATTGTAAATGCAATATCCGTGACGTGGAATCGATTTAAATGAAATTTAGAACATGAATGTTCGTGACGTAGAATAACACATAGGCTACTTTATATCCAGGAATAACACGAACAAAATCGTGGGCAGAGGCTAGTAATATTATAAATGTGATATCCAAGCATAACCCGAGCAAAACCGTATGCAGAAGCTAGTAATATTATAATAAATATTAAAAATTTAGCTGTTTGGAGCGTTATTTATTGCTAATACTCTTCGTAACGGCTTAGGTAATTGATTTAAATATATAAACACCGAACATTCACATACATGGTACAGACCATATACTAGGATTCCTTGTGTCATGGATTTCAGGACGTAGTTCCATGATTCCAAACCACCCAGATATTATGCAAACAATTGTCCCATAGCCAGAATTCAATCCGTTTATATTCATGTAAATAGTCTTGTTAACAACGATTTCTGGAAAAAGTCAATAAGTGGTTAATTTATTGAAATCACAAGGATTGTGAATTCAAAAAAATGCTTATTCTGAAAAAATCTAGAAAATTATTATCAAAATATTTTTTGATAATCCTTCATTCAGCTTTAGTGTGGTGCCAATGGAAAAAGGTAGAGGTGGAACGCCTATATATAATTTAAAAACTGACAGGGAATTAGCCTATTTCGACGAGGTTTTACATTAATTGGAAAATAAATTGAAAATTAAAGACTTCAATCCCGGATTATGAGCACGTACTTAATCCAAGATCATGCATAAAATGAGAAACATTAATCAGATATCTTCGTACAAACAAACCGAACGTTTAGCAAGGTCGTGTATAAACGCGGTGATTTTAGAATAACCTCGATGATAATACTACAAGCCCTCGTTTCGGTGCTGCGAGCGAACGAACATAAACCTTACACAACCACTTTCTGTGAAAAGATTTAATTTTATGGAAAAATATATTTCAGTTTGAAAGGAAAACTAAGCGTGAGGTATTTGTCCAGAAGCCAAAAAAACAGAAACAAACACGCTCTTGACTGTATTCCCCATGATTATTCTCCTCAGATACACACTTAGTAAGTAGATCTTTAAGGATACCAAGTAGTTAGAGGCACGTTACAATCAAAACATTACATTTGGCACATGCCTGCGTTTTGCAAGTAGTAAGCGTTCCACGTAGCAGGTTGCAAGCCCATGGACGATTATAATAAATAAATAAACAATTGACATATACTTAGTCCTGGCTTTAGGATTTCCTTATTCATAGGTGGACTATTAGTATCGTGGTACGATCAATACGATCGGACAATTTTAAAAGACCCTCAAGTTCTTACCTTTTCTTTTATTAGAAAGTTTTTTTTTAATAAAATGGACTAAATGTGGAAAAATATTAGACAAAAAAATCAGTGTCTCTCTCTTTGAGATTCCCACGATATTGCCACATCACATCCTGTATATGTTTTATATGTTTATTCTTACCGAAGTAAGAATAATTTTATTGGGTGAGTTATATATAACCACTTGGTTGGGTACACAGTTAATGGTCGTTATAAAGTGTATGTAAACACATTATATAACGTACGTTAAATGACGCCCACCGCTTCTCTGGAAACGACACAGCTGTTGATGTTGTAAGATTTAGATTGGACGGTAACCTATATCTTTGACGTTATTGACAAGGCTCTGCGCACCTGTCCTGTTCATTCAATATTCTTGCTTGAGAATTAGGCCATTGATTTAGGCGAATGAGCTCGGGAATTGAGATTCAACCCTGCTGGGTTGAATCGCAGCCAATATGTTTCTTTACGTACATTATTTTTCAAAATCGTTGTGCTAAGTATCTCACTACTATCCTATCTCCTATGTGTTGTCTGTGCAAAACGTGGATTTACTAGCAAAAAATCGAAAAAATTATTTACCCGAATTTGTAAAAAGAATAAGCGGTCACCGTAACCTATGGAACCTTGCAACACCCGGTATAACTCGCGCATTGTTGACCCTGAGACGGATGACAAATTTCAAGTCAAATTCTCCTGTAATTTCACCGGAACTCATACCCTTCAAACCGGAACACAGCAATACGAGCATTCCTGCTTGGCGGTAGAAATAGGTTCTAAATTGGAAGTTATGTACACTATTTATTGTGAATGTACGGGAGTTATGTACACTATTTATTGTGAATGTACGTCGATTTCCGTGGATTTCCGATTTCCGTCGATCTACTTGAATGGATTTATTTATCTTGGTTAATTAGTAATTGTTTTTATAGCTTAAAATTAATATTTTCATAATACTAGTTTAGATTTAAGGCAGCCATCACAACGCTTTTGTGTGTGCTTAAATGGCATTTAAAATCTCTTTTTAGTCCATTGATATATTTTTTTGATTTTGGGATGGATGGATATTTTTTTACCACGAATGCTAATCCTATGAGTGCCAATATCCCCAGTATCGATTTTGCAAATAGAACTGTGCACAAGTATTTACACCATAGTGTTTTTCATTATAAAAACGTATCTGGCCGAATTGTGCAAAGTTCTCGGAAGTGGAGCAACATCGATTAAAATAATAAGACTGGTATGGTAGAGCAATCGTAGTTTCTAAATATACAAAGTATACTGTGTGGAAAGTTAATAAGGGTTAGGTCGGGCTAAAGGAAAATATTCTTAGCAGACTGATGTTTGCTATTCTTTAGTTTTCATAGATTTTGAGTCATCGATAAAAGTGTTTTGTTCTCTAACTGACTAATCTTTCCATCCAGTATTCTTCTTCACACACCTATTTCAAGCAAATATAAAAATCTATTCTAATCATAATTTCAGTATTCACTCCTTTTTTAACTTCTCAGTTCTTACTTGTTATCATCTTCTTATTTTTTTCCTTTCCACCTAGTATGCATTGTGTATTTAAAAACTTAGATACCATTCCACAATTATTAATTTAAGTTAGTTGGTCCCGGATCTATTTTTTTTTCGAACGGGGGTAGAATCTTGATAGTGCCACCCCTTCTCTACACCCTTTGACAAAAATTGTTTAATCAATTCACAAATATATAATAGGTGGATTTTTTTGTGACCGGGAGAATAAGAACCCTTTAATTAATTACGTTCATAAATCAACAAAGGGTGTATTCCCATTCAGCTGCTCATTTTGGCGTCCCTGAAACTGCCACCCGAGACAGGTGCCCCGGTTTGCCCCTCCCCTAGATCCGAGGCTGCCCTAGTTTAATAACATTCCATTCGTACACAAGTCAAACTCATAGCGTCAGTATTGCACAGAAATTGAACTGGGAGGCAAGCGGATTAGTATGATTGTTCTCCAGTCAATACTAAATTAGGTAACTATATAAATCCTATCGACGCTATAACTGACTGCAATACAATGACGCAATGACGGCATTGTTTACAATCAAATAATTGTGTATTGTATACACAAATAAACACTTACAAAAAGGCAGACAGTAAGTTTGGCCCCATGTCACTCGCTATCTAACTGCTAAATATCTTGTCTGCGAATAATGTAGATATTTTTAACAATAGCCTGCCGAAACTCCAACAAATAGCACAGGTAGTTTTAGAAACAATTTGTTTTTAATTGTTTAGTTTAGTTCTCTTCTTCTATCTGATATTATATACTTTCTTTCATATATCATCGCTTTAGGGTTAAAAAAAACCTGTAATGTTATTATATTGAATAAATAAATAAATAACATGTATGTACAAAGGCGAGCTTAACCCTAAAAAGAGTTTTCATTCCTTAATTCATTACATTCATTACATATAAACTGTGGTGGAGAGCTAAGGCTTAACTTGATGATATTGAATTTTAAAACTGGATATTGGGCCTCCCACCAATTGTAAAACAGATGAAATTAATTGGGGGATGCCTTCGCCAAGTAGTGGGAATAGTTTAGGGCAATAAAACCTAAATTAGGATTGACACTTCATTTACCAAATTTAAATTATAGTCGATATAATTTTTACGGAAATGTTTTTTTCGCAAATTTGCTATTTAGTGTTATTTACATCTTATTTAGAATCCAATCGGTTATTTAGAAGCTCTTCATCATCACCGCCCGCGACCGCGTTCCGATAACAACAAGGCAATATAGCCGGTGGCCTCATTTCTGCACATTCGGTGGTCCCGAAGTACTAGTACTGATAGGATTTAAGAAAAATAATACATTTAGTTGACACACAAATTTTACAGAAAGTATATAGGTAGGAAGGAACATATATCTATATATATATCGGTCCTACCGTAATAGGTAGGTACCGCACAAAATTACCTAGGTACTTACTCCTGTCCGCAACTCGTGGGCCAAACAGGGCTTGTCTCAGCATATTATTAAGCAACTCCACAACACCAGGATTTGAAGCTACTCTGGTTTTCAGACAGAACCTATTGGTGAGTGACCACATGACCGACAGCGTTACTTAAAGATGTAGCTAGGCTAAATGTAGATTTAAGCAGTATATCGAGCTGATACTCTGCGATAAATAATAGGAACTGTTATTACGTTTACAAAAGCCATTTGTAGCGAACGTGCTGGAACTATTTGCAATTAGCACCCAACGTCTGTGGTATAGTAAAACCCGAATTATATACCACTGCCCATTGACACTTCAAAACCTAATTAACCTCCACAATACCACGGTTTACTGACCAAGACGTTTTATGCTTGTATCCTATCAACACAGGTAATACTCTATTGCAGGGTTTCTCAAACTTTTCCCGAACATTTAAGACTCATGGTCTTCCTGAAGGCACCTTCGGCAAATAAAAGAGAACTGGGTGTCTAGACAACAACCATTTCCTGTTGGCGTTCACGCCTGCGGAAAGATTGAATTGTATTGAAATGTCACGTGACAGCTGCCAAGTTTTACCTTGACAAATTTGCGTTAGCGGCAAAGGAAAACTAAGCGTGACATATTTGTCTAGACCCCCAGATTTACTACACGACCATTAGCTTGACAAGTTTTGTTATAACACGTTTGTGTTTATGTGTGAATTATTGTACCCCCGCGATTAGCTTGTAATGTGCTGTGTTATTTGTAAGCAACATATTATGTGGTGTACAATAATTTATGTAGAATAGATGAGTTATCTACCTATCTATCTATCTATTGTAGGGTTATCATATATAGGAGAGGGAAAACGTTACACGCCAACAAGATAACTGCTTCTGCTCAAAAATATGTTCAAAAAAATACAATCAGCTTGTGTTAAGAATAAAAAAGAAAATTTCAAAAACAATACGGGGCAAAAAATATTGACTGTATTCTAAGATATAATAATGAAAGCCCATAATCATCAAAATCAATATACTGACAACAATAAAAAAATAATCAGTAGTACGCAGAATGCTCGCAGCGATCGCGGGCATCCGATAGAGGGCGCACAGTATTATACTCTTTATTTGCGGGTGACGTGAACTGCCACTGGTAAGAATCGCGTAGCATTATTTCACCTTCTTGTCCTTATCCCACATTACGTGAGGTCGGAACAACATGTTTTCATCTTCCAATCTCCTCTATCAGCCATCATTTCAGTACTCACTCCTTTCTTAACCATGTCATCCTTCACACAATCCATCCATCTTTTTTTTGGCCTACCTCTTTTATTTATGGGTTAGAATAGAATAGAATACGTTTATTTGCCAGAACATGATTTTAATTTTAATATGTGCAATTATGTTCTATCTTAACTAGGAATTCTAATATTACTTATATTAAAGATATAAATAGATATAAGAGCTTCGAATTGGTTTAACTAGCGGAACATAAAATTATATGTTTAAATAATAAGGCATATGAATAAATAATAAGAATATTCAGTTTGGTTGAAACCTTCAACGCTGTACGCCCCTCGACTGCGCTTCTCAAAAATATGACAAAAGTACTCGCATGTTTTAGGGTTCCAACGCAAAAAGGAAAAAACGAAACGGAATGTCCGTCTGTCAACAAAGCGCTTATCACACAAAGGTTTTACTTATTCATTCAGGCTCTTTTGTTAGCTGACAAAGTGTACGCTTGACACTAAAGCTTTAGTGTCAAGCGTACACTTTGAGAAACGCTGCTCAACGCTATTGGGGCCATAATCCAGGGGTCCAGTCGATCATGAAATTGTTAATTAACACGATAGTTCCGTACACGACACGTGGGGTTATATTGCTATTGTCATATTAATCCTCCGATCAATTAAGGAAATGCCATGTCCAAAATAGGTACGGAAGTGTTTTCTAATTTTCAGTCGTCTTTTGAGCATGACAGGGATAGCTACATTTTTTATTAAAAATAAATAAGTAGGTAAGAATGGAAAACCTTATGCCTGTTTGCACCAAACTTTGTCAGTTAAAAAAAACATAGGTTAGGACTGCCTAGGAATGATGGTGCAAGACCATGAGTCACCATGGGTCATCTTTGACAGGTCTATTGTGGTGGCGATCACAATAGGCCTGTCACTGCCGCAGTGATATCAAAGTCACAAAAAGATAATATAAAAAAAATATAATGGGTCACCTTTTCAGGGACTGGGACCTTTTTAAGGAAAAATGAACAAAAAACAAGCTCACGTCTATATTTCCTTTGGGTATATCTAGGGGGTAGTCAGAGGCACATCCAAAAATTACATTTGGCACATGTCCGCGTTTAGCACGTATCATGCCTTCACAGGTTGCAAGCCGATTGCTGCTCATTGGAACACAAACTAATGGCAAATCTTTTCGAATTTTTCGAAAAAAAAAAACGAGGTTTCATTATTTTACGACTATAATTATTGGAATTCAGCATGAATTTTATTCACCCGGATTTTATGAAAAAAAAAACTAAAAAAACTGTCACTGATTCTAAAGCATGAAATCGCTTCAAGTGCTGACCCATCTGAATATTGTTTAATATTTTGATCACCAATGCTGTTATTGGAACAGTTAACTTAGTTTATTGCATCAAAACATGCAATAAACGAAGTTATCTACAAGCTTCCTAATAACTTAAACTTCATAAACCAGCCAGCAGAACCTGCTATTTTATTTTATCATATCATAACGACAGAGTAGCTATTGTTTTATCACGGAACTCTAAAAATAACATTGCGTCGTGTGTATTGTTTTCCTGTACTCGTAAAAATCGAGCTTTACGATGACATACGCGATTTTAGATCGTTTGTAATCTAGACAATATGGCGCAGGATATGTTAAGGCGGCCGGTTGCGTAATTAGGGGCTGAAGCCAAAAATACACTTTACTGTAAAAAAAAAACAGGTAATTCCGTTGAGTTTGTGGCAGTAGGAAATTTTATAAATAATAATTATAAAACAAGAGTTTACAAAACCTAGGTTTAAGACTTTTATTCACATGGTATATATATTTTTTCTTTTTTTTAGTAGTTCCAACAAACCAACAAAAACTATATTTGCAAAGTTAATACTTTTTATTAATTATAAATTGTGCGAGTTTTGCTTTATATGCGTTCAATGAATTTTCATTTTTTATTTTTGAGGGTACTTTATTATAAAGTTGTGCGCTTGAAGAGTTAAATAGCTCCCTTGCAGTGCCTCGAAAGTTTTCTTTGAAATAACACTTATCACAAGAAATATTTGATTAGCCAACATATGAAGGATGACACTCAAACGATTACTTTTCAAAAAGTTATCGAGAGTTCGTATAGATATTTATAGATATATATAGATATAGGTACGTATAATTTACAAATTTTGATGTGCTAATGACGACTGTCTGCATTTTAAGGCGCGGAGCGAGACACCTCAGTAGCAGGCTCAGATGGGGGCGTCCTGTTCTTGCATACAAAATGTACAGAAATGTCATTAAATATAGTCAATTATAATATGGGCAATTAGTATATTCAGCACCGGCATGACGCTCCATCACGCCACTGAAAACGAGCCTTAATGCTTACTCAAATTCTACGACATTTGCGAAGGTAGGTGCAAAACTTTTCTTTTTCGCCTTCGCGCGTGCTTTGGTAAACCCATGCACGTCTGAGAGCAGAGTTTTTTTTTTCACACAGCATTATCTAGCCTATAAGTAAGCAGAGCTTTGTGTTATGGGAACTACATGACTGATATACTATGTATAGCAGAACTCTACTGAAGGCCAAGATGAGCGTAGCAGATTGCGTTCGTAAAAATTGCATTGAATTTTTCAAACACTTGGCAATGCACCAAGGAATTTAGACAACTTTCAAATTATAGGTACGTAATTATACAAATTTATGTGGTTGCAATAATCACGTAGGTAGACAGTAAATAATATTCTTCTTGGTACAGTGGTGTTGTGACGTCTTTGATTCAGTTTCCGCGGGCTAGTTTCCAACAGCTAGGCGTTATATATTGATGTTTTATTAATATTTTTACTATTTATTTATTTATTTATTATATGAGTTGTATCTATAGCTGAATTGTTTCTAAAATTTCAGTAGGCTAAGCAAAATAAATGACTGAATCACAAGCTTGTTTTGACGTAGCTGATAAAAAAAAATATATAACTGAACAGAATGTGCATTCTCAAATCCATAATCAGTATGCAGAACTATGAGGATAGATCGATCGATAGGAGATAGATAATATTTTAATGTACATCAAATAATATTAATAATATAAGAACTATAAACTTTGACAGCACAATAACAATGCTATACAATGGACGGTATTATCGCTAATTGACCATCTCTACCAAATAACATTAGGATGGAACGGATTGTTGTGATCAGTTGCAAGTTCAAACATGAAATCAACGTTTAGATCGTATAGTAAATAAGATCGCATATGACAGGTTGCAGCTCCATTGCTGCTTTTTGGCTTTTTGGCATCTTCAAAGTTTTGAGCACGTGTTCATTAAGACTGTGAAATACATTCGCACACGAGTTATTAATTTTGTATTTGATAAGTAGCTGTTTTAATTGAGAGGAATTTACAATCTCTATGACGTAGCATTACGTGATGGAATTCTCGTATATTTTAGTCTTAATATTATTATTGTTATTTTACTGTTTCAGCAGATTCTACGATGTATATCTTTACACCGTAGATGCCCCTCTAAAACGTAGGCATCTGGCCAAGGCAGTTGTGATACGATGCAGAGTCGATAACTCATATACATACGTTTCAATGTGAGATACATAACTTGTCTAAATAAGACTTAATAGCTACTTGTGAAAGAGCTCGTCCGGGGAAGTAAAAGTACCTCCACCAAGATACTTATTTCTGTCACCAATGCTCGCATTGATTCAGATTCAGATTCAGATTCATTTATTAATAACGAATTGTTACATGTCAATAAAATAATACAACACTACATAATATACCAAAAACAAAACAATAGTAGGTACATTTTAAAATTAATAATTCTGTAACAATGTTACTAATACTTAATTTTTTATTGTAAAAATTCGTCAACCTTGTAGAAAGCTTGCTCGATAAGCCAGTTTTTTAGCCTGATTTTAAAAGATTGCGTCGACGGCGCACTGGTTATGTAATTCGGGAGACGGTTGTAGACCGACGGCCCCATCACATTGCATTGCTGTGTTCTGGTGTGAAGAGTATGGGTGCCGGTGAAATTACAGGCAAATGAGACTTCTGACCTGTCATAACCTGATACATATATCATATACATATATCAGAGTCGGCAACGCGCGAGTGACAGTTCCGGTGTTGCAATCATCCATTGGTTACAGCAACCGCTTACCAACAGATTGGCCGTATGCTTGTTTGCCTCTTTAGATGTTTATAAAAATATATTCAAACAATCCAGAATAATACCATTATTATAACTTCATCAAAGCGCGTAATAAAGATTGAAACAACACCCCTATTTAGAATTGCAAATATCACGTGATTCAGTAAATTCACGGCGTCACTAAAATTACATTATAAACGGTATTTTGATTGCTATTTTAGTGACATATTTGGATGGATAGTGTCGTAATAAAGTTATTTGGTGACATTATAGTGTAATTGAATTATTGGTCAGCAATGATTTATACCGGTTCATTTCTCTGTAGGCTTTGTAAATAAGATACATTTTTATTTAACAAACAAAGGTTACATAGTTTTTGGTTATTTTTGATTATTATTATATATTATTCATTATAATTGGTTTTGTTACAAAAGGGTAGGTAAGTGCATAAAAACACCAATTCAAATCAAGACTTTGTTATATCAGAGATTCACAGTACATTCAGTATCCAATGTTTACGGACAGAGTAGACGAATTTAAAGTATTCCTAAAGTGTGAAGTGTTTAGCTTTTTATGCAAGAAGCAAGCAGTTTTTCATTCCACCGGATGGTTGCTCCGGTGTCATAATCTAGATAAGAAAAAGTAATAATGAAAACCGTTTGCTGAAACATGCCGGCCGACTTTCCTCACAAAAAGAACATCAGAACGTCGAAAGTAAATGCGAATATAAATTATCCTGGATTATACGCTAATTAACTTAAATTGCAGGTCGGAATGATGCATATATGGGACGTATATTAACATTTTATTGCATGACAGAGTAGACCTCTTTATGACACGTTTACCCGAATTGCTGAATTTATTATCATTAATGTATTGGGGCCATCATACTGTAGCTAACAAATAAAAGCTCTTGCCAACTAACTGCAAGTGGGCTTGCTTTGTGATACATATAGTCAGTGTGATAAACAACTTATCTGTCCGTTTGTCTATCTGCGAGACGGTCGCCTGACGTTTTATTTTGTAATCTTCATCAACAGCCTGTAAAATATCAATATTTGACATTAAGAGTTTAACGAAGAATATCTTTGGCTACCTCCATCCATTGCATCATCGCTCGAGGAGTCTTCTAACACTGCGCTATTCGGTTCGTGGTGGGCGTTTGAGTACTTTTTTTTTTTCAATTTTCAGTTCTGCGTTCTACGACCAAACGGTCGTAGAACGCAGAACTGAAAATAAGTTGTTTTTGACCTATTGGGCCGAGGTCCGATCTACTCTATCAGACTCGGATAAAATATCAACCGTAGTATCAACACAAAGAATAGAATAATTACTTCAAACAATCACATACAAAATCACTTTGACTTTTGTCTGATTGTAACGTTGCATAAAAATACATCAAGCAATTAACATTTTCAAAAGATCATTGACTTCTCTACAATCCAGATACACCTCCAACTACCGACGAGATAGTCTCCAACTAGTTCGTAGGTTAGGGTATTCTTGAAGTGACACTCCACTAGAAACCCATAAGCTTTTATAACTATATAGAAAAATGTAGTACTTATGTAAGGATATTCTAGAATTAATAGTTTGAGATAATTATGTATTAGTTTTCTAAGAAAATAAATATTATTTAACTTTTACTTATATAGGTTAGATATAAAACAATATGTTCTCGTCCGATACCCGTCGTAGTGTGGGACGAAAATTCATATGATTGCTTTGGCCCACATCAGGTCAATTTGGACTGACTTATGCTAAAAGTTTTTTTAAAATTTTATAACTACCCGAAAATGCATTTTTTTTAATAACGCGTGACCTGAGTTCTAGCAACAGCTAGCTCGTATCTATATAAGATGCAAATATAAGACACAGATAAGAATCTGGGTCAACGCATTAGCATTGCCATTTAGAGTGGCAATGCAACCAGCATTTTAGGAACGCTTCGTTCTGGTAGTGATCTGGATCAGTTGACCTATCTATAGATCGTTGGCAACTGTCTTCAGAAAGCTAGCTGTTTCATCTGTATTTATTTATGTTGCGTTGATATCATGGAAAGCCAAAAAAAAATACCAAAAAAATGTTTACCCGGGACAAAAAGACCCCGTATATGCAGTTGCCGTAAGAGGTCTTATCGCCGCAAGTCTTTAGGGGGCATTGCAATCAATGGTGAAATGTGAAACAGCGCAATCATCATACATTTATCATAAATATTTTAAGGTTTTCTAGCCGCGTTGGCCTAGTGGGTGATACCCTAACTTCCGATCTAGTAATTGTGGGTTCGAACCCAGTCGTGCATCAATAGATTTTTCGAAATGTATATACAGTTTCAACATTATATGCGTAGGTATTTAAAAAAAAATCTAAAAGTTTTTTTTACAGAAGACATTTTCAAACAACTTTGAAGCTTTTTTTATTGATATTATTTCCATTCTAAACACATAACTACTTTTATTTATTATGACGAAAATAACAACGGAAACGAAATAATGGAGCTGACAGTTCCAGCGAACTGTTTTTTACGAACATAATATTTTGAACTTTTATTTAGAGCTGTGAGCTGATGTAAGAAAGCGGAAGAAGCCGTAATTAGCCAGTTTCAGGAAGAAAACGGCCACTGAAATAGCTCAACTTCGTTCAAAATAAGAGGAAAAGGATATAAAATAAGAGATATTCTATCTATCTATCTAATCAGCTCATATGCACCCATTGTACATGAATCCATCAGCATTGAGTAGAGTATTTAATTGGCCCTGTATCAAATACACTGTTTCTGAAGCTGATACCCACATTGATCCTTACTCCGTCCCAATAACGTGGATTGCGCAACCCAGTCTCGAAATAAGCGCGCTGCGCCCGCGCCGACCTTGAGGACGACATTGATAGATCTCCAGTTGTTCATAAACTTTTACCAGCTTTAATCACACGATATTCAATCTTATTTACATGACATAGCAAACGCATCTAGGAGAACCAGATCAAACGAGCATGTTTCAGAGGAATGATGCGAGACTGAAAAAAAAGCGGATTTAAAAAAGCTTCTCAAATTGCATATTCTTGTAACGATCGCTGACTATTGGAACAGTTCAGGAATGGTGACAGTTAAGAATTTTTCAAGAGGCATTTTATCCAGCAGTGAAGTTCTATAGGCTGATAAATATTTACTAATTATTTCAGTCACTGGTTTCGAAAACAAAAGAACGCCAATTATTTTTTCTATATAAAAAAAAATAAAAAATTAATTGATTAACACGTGCTCAAAACGGTGAAAGAGAACAGAGGAAACTGGCATAAACCATCGGCTAGTTTTCAAAAAAGCGGCGATGGGTTTGCAACTTGCCACGTGGAATGCTAACTACTATGAAAAACGTGGGAATATGCCAAGAGTTAATGTTTGGACGTACCTCTAACCCATACTTGGTAATCACACGGTTCTACGTACTGAAGACTTATGTGATTCAGTCGAGAGCATATTAGTTAACTTTTAGTTTTTTTTCTGTACAGTTACAAGAGCTTTATCGATCCTTATATATAAGTACATATATGCCCTCTCATATAATACTTTGTGTCACACAAATTGCGCTATATTTCAAGCCTCAAAACAATACACCAAGTTTACAGAATTCCAGACAATTTGGGCTCACATTGTAAGCCCACATAAAACAAAACTCTGGTATATATTTAGCATGCTAGCACGTAAAAGCGGACACAGTTACGGACCAGTCCTAACTCGGCCTAGCTCATTAGACCAACGCAAAACGTGAAAACCTAAACGTGTCAGGCAATGAGTATTTATTGTTAGTTTAGACAACTATTTTAATAGTTTCAACTTTAATAACGGATTGACACATGCGACGCGAGTGGCGAGGCCAATGACGAATGTTGAATACAGTATCAAGATAATGTGAGGATAATGCACACTTTAACGATAAAATACGTTTATGCAACAACAAAAATTGCCTCTCGATGTTATCAAGACATCATGTCTACTATAAGTTTTTATGAGACAGACCGTTAGTATTCATCTGTGGCGAAAGAGCATGTGTGAACGCACGCTCGCCACTCGCCTCGTGACTCGCGAGACTACTGAAGACTCGGTGATTGTGTGAACGGTTGTTCTCGTCGGCACTTGTACATGAACTTTTGGACGGTTAATATGTAATCTAGGTTTAAATATCACTTACCTATTAAAAAAAAAAAAACTATTTTGACCACCTTGGTGGCACAGCGGGTGAGTAGCCGGTTGAGACGCAAGAATATCAAACCCGGGTTCGATTTCCGCTGCTGGATAAATATTTGCATATTCTGTCCGGGTCTGGGTGTTTAGTTACACAATAACGAAATAAGGTAATCAATTGATTACTATATATGTAGATTTGTTTTAATGACGAATAAGAACAAATCTGACTCATCGTTAGAATAAGTCAACTGATTTAGCCTACCCCAAAGTTTTCATCCTGAATAGCTTTAATATTAATAACCGGAATATAATTATATCCATTGACTATGGAGGTGCTGTCTATTTAGGTGGACTAATGTATGTATGATCTGCAAATATTTCTGGTCTGGGTGTTTTCTATCTATGTATTAACAAAAAAAAAGCTCTGTTAATTTATTATTTATTTGGTTTGTTTTAGGTTAGGAGTGTCATCGATGAAGTGGAGGGAAGTCTTCTGCGTCCACGCTTCGTCGTTGGAAAGCTTAGGGCTGACGCCTATGGACGTGCCAATTCCATCCGCGATGATCTTAATAACCAGAATATTTAATTATTCCTGAAATAAATCTGGTTACCTATCTACCAATATTCAAAAGAACGAGATAGGAATTTATAAAGTGTCCAATATTTTAACACTCTAATAAAATAATATTTTTATATTGTACGCTTCCTCGAATAATGGTGGAAGTTTTATGTTTTCGGTTTTATGCGAATATCATTGGGACACCTCAAATAAAACAAACCGTTTTGGGGTTTTGTGTATTGAACGGAATTTCAATAAAATTTCGAGTGTGAAAATATTTTGTCATGCTGCAGTACTTTAAACGAATAATGTCACGTTATTAATGCAAACGTCAGCCAGACAGGGTATTTTTAACCGACTTCTATAAAGGAGCAATTCTCAGCGGGGATTTTTTTTTTTTTCGAAGTCTACTTTACAAAAGTATTCTCGACAAATTCTTTTTTATTCAGACCACAATAATGGATTTTGAATGTATGTGTCTTTATTGTATGGTTTCTCATGTATTTTAAATGCATATTTTTTTAACCTATAAAATAAGTATAATACACTCGAGTGTGTGTTTGAACAGTATTATTCCATTAGAATTATATTTTGAACGTTTTGTCTATGAAAGAGAAGACAAACACTATTTCTGTCGCCTATTATATCAAACATTTTTTTTATAGCGTGCATAGCATGAGTAGTGTGTTTTTACGGGTTCTGGCTCACAAGATTCATCTTGTAATATAGTCCTTATATGTGAGAGTGTTAAGGTTGATTTTCGTTTGTATTTTTATTGTTCTGGTCGATATGAGCTCAGTTTGCATACATTTAGTACTGTTTGAGGGGTCTGCGATTGATGGTTTCTGGTTCTTTTACGGCTTGTGATTGGTGTAGAGCGACCAGAGGTCAGCTCGAGTGGTCATGCGAGTTAATGTAAATGTATATTTTTGATGACGACATCATCTGTGGTTTTGTTCACACCTGATTGGACGGTCATTCTCGTTATCAACGCACAATGCGGTTTAGGTTGACATCATATGTCACACCTGATTGGTCGATGGAAGGTAACTCGCGTTGTCAACATTTTCCTGATTTACATTTGCAGGCGTTTGAAATGAATCTAGAATATAGTATTTAATAGATTACATGTGTATCGCAGTACTTAACGCAGGATGTGTCTATTGATAAATTTACATTTTACATTTACATAATTCAAGTATTATAACAACCTAATTAGCAGCATTGTGCTTCTTGATAACGAGAGTGACCGCCCAATCAGGTGTGAACAGATGATGTCGTCATCAAAAAATATACATTTACATTGTCGTTATCATGACCACTCGAGCTGACCTCTGGCCGCTCTACACCAATCACAAGCCGTAAAAGAACAAAAAACCAACAATCGCAGACCCCTCAAACAGTACTAAATGTAAGCAAACTGAGCTCATATCGACCAAAACAATAAAAATACAAACGAAAATCAACCTTAACACCCTCACACATAAGGACTATATTACAAGATGAAACTTGTGAGCCAGAACCCGTAATAACACACTACTAGCATGAGCACCCAAGACAACGTTTTGTCTACGAAAGAGAATACAAACACTATTTCTGTCGCCTATTATATCAAACAAAATATTTTTTTGTCTTTTCTGCGGTATTCAGAATTTTTGTCTTGGGTCTTTATACTAAGCAGGCAGGTTGACCAAGAAAGAAAAAATAAACAAAGCAAAATACGCTAAACAAGCTACGCTTTTCGCTACGACTTTTCGTAGCGGGGTCTACGGGTCTCTACAGCTACGAACTCTGAGCCAACATTATGGTGTTGTGTTACCAATCGGAGTGCACTCAACTTGTCAGGTGTAAATTGTATTTTGTTTACAAGGAAATTGAATATTTAACTTTGATAGCGTGTATTCAGAATTAATTAATACCTCGACTACGAGGTATTAACTAGTTCATTTAAATATAATAACATTTAATTAAGAAGTATCGTTAGATGCGAGGAAAGTGTCTATCAAAAAGTAAATACCTAATGGCCACACGAGTTTTTTTCCATCCAAAATGATAATGGGTATCAGAAAAAGGTTATTGTTTAGGCGGATTAATAGACATATCAGTATTATTATGAATAGTAATGTAATAGAAATAACTCTTTGAAGTCTCATTTTACTATTATTTGGTTCACAATAAAATAAAAATTAAAGTTTTAAAATCCAACTAGTCATTTTTTCAGTTAATAGTGGTTACAGTAATATTTGAAAACCAGGCATTGATGCATACGCTTCAGAAAGGACTATAAAATAAATTAAAAGTATCAAAGTAGCGCTTCAAATTAAATGGTACAGTGACTAGGAACAACCGTACATAGGGCCGTGGCCGTTATTGCGTTTATCGGACGGTGGGCCGTCATTGTACATTAACCGGGCCATTATCGGCCTCATGCCCAGCATGCCGTGACGTTCGCGTACTAAAACTGATGAATTTATTTTAAACTTAAAGGACAGTTTACATTTGTATTTATGGGTGAGTGCCACGTTGTTTTATTAGTTTTGTTCCAGGTTTTAAAATAGGTGTGGAATAGAATTATTACGAAGTTTTTGCATGTATTTAAACTTTTAATAGCTTCGATCTAAAGATTTGTTGTGATACTCGTTTGCAAAAACCCAGATCGCGGGAATCGCGTCTCAGCAGAACTGGATGATGCTGTGTGGAAATGCCCAGCATTATTATCATTATTATAGGTACTTAACCTACTTCTAAGTACAACCTAACAGAAATGCCCCACGCACCTTCCTGATCCATCTAGCGAAATAGTTAAATGTCGCGCCAAAAGGTGACAGCTCAGCATTAGACTAGGTAGGTAGGCTACCTACTTAGCGCTGGTATTCTGCTGACCCTAAGCGGTTGCTTAAATGCAAATGCTTAGGGGTTACATTTCATTTATCGAAATAATAATACGACTTCTGGTTTTTGACTGCTAGGTGTTTATTAAAAATGTTTTTTTTGTTTCGTAGATGTACAAATCATGATACTCAGATCATTATCAGATGTAAGCTTCCCCAAAGCGCTGTCTGCATTAGTCCGCTGATTAACTAAGCTAATCCGTTGACCTGTTAGTTTACTAAAATCTATTTCAAACTTCATTCATTCAGCCATTTTGAAGTTTATTGCAGAATAATTCAGATATCCAACACGTATCGTCCATACAGATGCATTTAAAGACATTGGTAGATAAACCTATATTATGGATAAAATTGAATTCGCCGATACAACTGCTAATTGTTATGTACTTATTCGTCAAGTTAAGATTAACATTCAAGGCTAGTAACAAATGACATAAGTGCTAGAGGGCTACTTGTAGAAAAAAGTTGATAAAAAACTGTTCTAAAGAAAATATAAAAGAAAATACTTCAGTACTTTGCTTCAGGTGAAGACCGATACACACCCTTTGTTGAAGGAAAAATATCGTGAAAAATAGATGTCCTATTTTGTACTGAAGATATTAATAATAGTAGGGTAATGGAAAGGAAAATATTGGGAAAATCAACTTACAAATAAATTGTAAAATAGGTACTTGCCTCGGTTCGAAACACACCAAAGTCTCAACGCGTTATATTGAGGTAGATATTGGGGTACGGAAACATATGGAAAGATGGAGAAATGGACATAATGAAACCATAGGTTCCGTTTTCACCATTTGCTTCGGGACTCATAAATATTTTATTCACAGAGAATTAATTATCATGTATTATGAAGTACAAATTCACACAAATATTTAGATTTTTTGGTTAATGAAGCATTGAATGCAATGTGCAGTAATTATGAAGAAACGTCATCATTGATAGATGTGATAGTGTCAAATAAATTTAGGACCACTGACCGAATTATGGGCCAAAGGTCGTCATTTTGGACCGAATTCAATTGTTTTAATCAGGTTGTTTTTGAATGTGTTTACAAATTCACATGAAAGTGACCCTGGAACTTTTGCCCTAGACGTTTAGATTGAAATACTGGAAGCATTCGCATTAGTGTGTTGCTCGTCGCGGGAACTTGTCGCCCTGTGGGTTTTCGCTCAAACAATAAAATTATAAGCGTTTAAAAATAGCTGTGTAGCGGTAGGCGAGCTCAGTTCGTTCGTGAGTGCCAGCCTGGAGGTCTGGAGGCGACTGGTGCGCGCGCGCAACTGACAGGTACACACCTGGCTCACTAACAATGTCATTATCACTATCATAATATAATAACAACGCTTCATTCATTCGCGTAGACGCTACATGAGACCACGCACTTAAGACGCATCCAAAAATCTGCCACACATTGAGTACGTTCAGAAAAAGTGTCTTTATATTAAATTTCAGGGGTTTAAGTGAACATCTTAAAAAGTAATTATACCGGAGAAGTATAATTACAGACAAAATGGCGCACACAGTAAAGTACTTTGCATAGAAATTAATAATTTTCTAACTTTGTAACTGAAAACGAGACGTTCTGATTGAAAATTATCGTTTTTGATGTTACGGCGGCTGAAAATGGGTTTGAGAGTGTTTTAGTCGAATTTCGTTTCTTAGGTTTTCATGTTTGGTCACTTTTGAACAGTTTTGTCACGAATTAAGATTAAATATGAGTCAGTGGTAATTCAAGATTCTAGGTTTAGTTAGTAGGCGTCCATAATCATAGTGAATGGGAGGATGTCATAATACTTAGCACAAATCAAAACAAAATTAAAGATATAACACAAAAAAAAAAAAACAATACAGAGTGCCTAGTTAAGGGACGATACGAATCGTCTCGAATACGATATTTTTATTTATCTGCGTAGGCGCAGACATTTTGAAACTACGAACATTCTGCAATATCGGATCTATTTGCGGACCACATAAATATCTACGCTTCAGTGTTGAACTTGCTTTTAAAATGTTTGTAAATAGCTGTTTCATAAACCAATGCTCAAACGGAGTCTTTGAAATCAAAGAGGAATGGTGGGCAATGACAACGAATAATACGTTAGAAAAAAAAAACCTAATTATCTAAGATAATTCAGAAGTACTCAGAAGTACTTTTTTTTTAACTTTCTACGTCTTTTAAAAGAGCCATATTTCAAGGTATTTTGAAGAATCCAAGCTCGTTTATTAATGTCAATTCAGAATTCAAAACGATGGATGGTTATCTATATCATGTTAAAATGCTCCAGTACCTTGTTTGTCTCTCAAGGATAATGTTTGTGTTTGTATGGAGTGGGCAACTTTTCATTTTAAAACTGATGTCCCTTTATTTCACTAGAAAAATGGCTATGGAATCAAGATGATGGCACTCAAGCAATGTTAAAAACTATAAAAAGATAAAAAGGGATTGCTTCGGTCGTAAAGAGGACACTTTTTCTTTTCAAGTTTTAGAAGTTTTGTACACTGCTAACACTGTTTGACAAGGTTAGTCGTTTCCCATAGCCATTTTGTTAGTGTAATTAAAGGACTGGTCGCCTTAAAAGCGGCGATAGTCTTATATGGCAATATTATAGCGTAGTCGTAGCAGTTGCCAGTTTGCCAGTTGCAATGTATATCGTTTTTTTTGCAATTCATATCAAAATAAAAAAAATAGAAAATAATTACGACTAAATTAGAATAGTAATAATTATATTGTAAAATGATACCAAACCACGATAATTTTAATTCCAAAATAAAAAATGTTTTGATATGAATTGTGCACAAAACAACTTGCTAACTTGTAAAACTATTTACAGATTGCTCATACCTATAAGTAGTTAGCTAAAACTAGAGCTCAGTGCCAAGATAATACACGAGTTATAGCAAAACGTGGCTTAGAATAACAAACTAGTTATTTTCGAGGCTATTCTTCTCGATAAATGATATCATCGGTAATTTAAAATATCATTCGTAGGTAACTGTTATCTTAAGCTTAATATGAATGCCAATTCCACCGAAGTGTTAACGATTGGTTAGAGTGGTGTTCCTTCGATATAACTAGTCTCATGATTTTTATTCCTTATGTACTTTATCCTCAATCTGAGACGATGGACTGCTTTTAAAATGGTGTGATCAAAGTGTTCAGTTCCTGGATCAGTTTGAAGGACATGAGTGCCAGTGAAATTACAGGCACGTAGTAATTTTCATCCGTTATGTCTCAGGGTCGGCAACGTGTAAATGTCGCGCGCCTCTAGAGTTGCAAGCGTTTATAGGTTATGGTAACAGCTTACTAACAAGTGTGCTGTATGCCACTCTAGTGGTAGAAAAAGCCCTAGATCGTTCCTCATGACATTTTGGAGGAGGCCTATATTTAAGTGTCCTGTTTTTGATGTTGAAAACTTAAAGACTGTCTCTGCGCAATGCATTCGGGAAATGTAGATTAGTTAAGATTCCTACTATATTAATTGTGGAAATGTTTTTACACAATGGCAGGATTTCGTAACGTTTCATCAGATTTTCTATTAATGAGTGCAGTTTTTTTTTTAATTTCGTTTAATTGTTCAGCGCCGTCTATTGACGTCAAATCAAGCCAGCTGGTCTTTGTTAAGGTTTTGAATAAACAGTTTATGGTTATTGCTTATTTTCGGCACCCGGAAAAATAATTTGCGCAATATTTAACATCACATACGATAGCAAAACAAACTTACAAATGAAAAACATGAAAGTTGCTTATTTTCAACCTTTAGTTCAATTCAATAGTGCTTAATTAATTAAATAATAATAATAATCACAATAAATTATTTTAACTAACATTTTATAAAATCAGGCAAGTGATTTTATGGGACCATGGGACCCAGATAAAAATAATTCTACGTAATGTTGTTCAAAATTGTATCCAAATCAGTTAAGCCGTTACGGAGATTATGAGTAACAAACATAAACACAACCAAACTTTCGCATTTATAATATGACTTGTCTCTGCCCACGGCTTCGCCCGCGTATTACCCTAATTAAACGCAATTTATTATTTTATTTTACGTCACAAACTATACATGTTCCAAATTTCATTGAAATCGGAGATTATTAGCTACAAACATCCAATCTTTAACATCTATAATAATACTGGATTACATGAATGACTGAAAAATCTATGCGAGCAAACTTGAGAACGTTCAACTAGTATATTTAATAAGATAGTATTTATTATAACTACTACGTAAAAGTCATCGAATATCATATAAAAATACATTTCCTGATAGTACACTGATAACTTTTCAACTTTTGTTTGAATTAAAAGCTCTGACTCTTTCATCAAAAATTACATTCGGAACCCACAGAAAGTTACTAACCTTTGAACTTTTCTTTTACTGAGGAATGGATCGCTTAGTGAAAGTGGGATACAAAGTATTGCAATTGAAACGATCCTTACGTCGTCGTCCTACCAGGAGTGAACACGTGCCGGACAGGTGTACACGTGTTAGATTCACACGTGTATATTCTATGCCGTCAACCCTCGAGCGTGTTGGAAGTCATTTGTAAAGGTGGTTAGTAGTTTGTCGGATATATAGAAAGAAACAATCGAAAACCATTGTGCAGAAAATACTTAGGTAATAAAAAAACTGATATCACGACTGTAGTCTGATTAGATTAGTCGAATAAGTTGCTGAAATCATGAAATCATGTCTATAATCAGACCAAAAAATGTGAAGCCGCCATATTAGTATTTAGTAATTTTATTCACTGTTACAATTAGGGCTATGGCGTGTAATAAAAAAATTGTTTTTTTATTTATGGGAACCCTTGCCCATAAATCATAAAAAAAACTTCTTGGACCAAAATCTCACCTTGTTGAAAGTATCTTTGTCGTACATTATAAATATTCGCGTAAAAATGATACCCTGGGGCAGTCAGGAATTTCTAGTTACTGCAATATGTTTTTAATTGGACTGACTTTTGTGATTGGAATTTGAATCGTTGGACATAAATAACTAGGAAACGAAGAGAGGAGTAATAAAGTTTCTTTAAAAAATATTCTCATATTCTAAAGCACCCCTTTTCTTTGTATGAAATGTAGTAAATAGCTACATCAAAGGCCTCTTTGAGTCGAGCTATTTTAATAAATCCTTTGGGAACTATGCGGATTTAATCTTTTTACTCTAGGTTAGTTTTTTCTTATATTTTATTAAGGTAGGAAAGATACGTTTCTTGGTAAAACTTACTGCTGAAGGCATAAGAGATAAGTTGCGCATATATAATTTCTAAAGATACTCTCGAAGACGTTTTTAACGATTTTCAGACACTGGAGTTATTGAACTATCTACCAAAGTCATCCAATACTTGTCAGCCATACTTGTGTAAGGGTTGGAAGGCCACAATTTTTAGAAACATAATCATAATCATACAAATATTTTGATTTTTGATGAACTCTCTGATTAAAGAAGGTGTTCTTATTAGCAAAAAAATTACAGACTACCAAATAGTTTAATTATAAAAATAATACATTTATTCATAAAACTATGTACAAGTAGGTATATACAAAAAATACAGATGAAACAGCTAAGTATCTAAAGACCGTTGCAAACGATCTATAGATAGCTCAACTGATCCAGATCACTACCAGGCGGAAGCGTTTCCAAAATACTGGCCGCATTGCCACGCTAAATGGCAATGCTAATGCGTTGAGCCAGATAAGAGCCGGCTCTCTTGTCACGCGTTGTTTTATATATATATATATAATAGTTTAATATAAAACGCTTTTATATATATTAATATAAATTTATATAGATTTTAACTCTGATTCGAAAAGTCAAATTATGTATGAAATGTCAGGGTTTCATCGAGTAACACAACGATCATAAAATTGCACTCACGCAGTATCGGAAAGTCGTTTTCAGTATATTGTTTATGACAAGTATGGTTGAGTCCGTCTGTGTTGAGTAGTGGGAAGAATCATTGATTTTCTTTTACGTGTCACATTTATCTATTCGTCTACTAGTGCCTTAAAAATTCAACTATTCTGTTTGTGACAACTACCAACGATCGCATGTGGCGTTGATTGAAGAAACTAATTCCCCCAAGCCACAACATTCTAACATTCTAACCAATGTCGCTCGCTAGGAGCGACATTGGTTATAATGCCGAGTCCTTAAGCAACCCAGAAAAGAAATGCCTGGACCAGACTGGCTTTTAAAAGAGCTTTTATACAGTCAAAAACATATGTAATCAATTTGACCAGCTTGCATAATTTGTATATCGCCCTAGGCCAAATATCTACTAGCAAAACATTGAATAGTTCTCGAAAAATAAATATTGTAAGCACTACGTAGATACAGAATAAAATCTAGAGAGACATTTAAAAAACGAAGGGAACCCGTACTACGTATTACATACTTCCTGACTACGTAGGTACGCGGATTCTCATACGTGTTGAATGAAGAATGGCCAGGTAGATAGATGGCACTGTGCCAGATGACGTCAATACAGGTGTGTATCACAGCGCCAAGTGTTAATGAACTTTACACACCTCAGATGCCGACGCTATGATTTCAATGGAATTTAGAAGACGAAAGAGCACGTGTAGTTGTATGGTTTGCAAAAAAAAACACACTCACGACTGTAATCCCCTGGAGATCATCAGATTCATACTCAGATCTGTGTATAGTTTACAAGTTGTTATTATTCAGTTAAATCAGCTTTAACTAGGGACATACTTTGTTTTTGTTGTCACGATAATGGACAAATGGTGACAAAAGTCCTTTATTAATATACCTTGCAACCTGTCACGTGGAATGCTTACTACTTGCAAAACGCGGGCATGTACCAAATGTAATGTTTGGACGTGAACTACCCCCTACTTGGTATCCTCAAAGATCTACTCACTGAGTATGTATCTGAGGGTGTCAGACAGTCGTGAGCGTGTTTATTTTTGTTTGTTTTGTTTTATATTAATTTATTTATGAATAAATAAAAAATATAAAAATATATATATTGTATTAAAACAAAAATAAACACGCCCTAGGTTTTATAAAGTTTTAATGACAACGTCAGGTTGTCGGATCGACTGCGTGCGTAAACGATGAAAATGTCAAATAATTCCATCTTCCTGACTTGACAAAGGACTTTTCTAGACATTTGGCTGAATCGTTTTAAGCGACGCTCAGTCTACATACAGCCACTTCAACTATAAAAAAAGAGATATCCACGGAAGAATTCAAGTTCCTCGATTTCGATTCCAATCAATAGAATATTTTCGTCGATAATCGCCGCTTACCGAGTTTTAATGCTATCATAATCGTGCAAAATGCTATTTGTAAACAGTTTTAGTGCGATTTTACAACTGAACGGCCCGGCAACTCTGGCATGTTTGATGTAATAAAAGTTGTTTGCAGATTCAATGCTGGTTACTTCCTGAGATAATTGTGGTAATTCCAGAAATTAAAAATACTAAAATTAGATAAAAAATTATGAAATGTTTAAGTGCTATATAGGCTCATATTTAAGTATAATATTTAAGTATAATATTTAAGTTTAATATTTAAGTAGGTAATGTTAAAGTGTAATAGAAACTAGTGCCTTAAGTTGTAAAAATGATACTAGGTATATTATGCTGCCGGTATGACAGATTGTTTAGCGAATTTGCTATGAAACTGAAATGCAGATGAAAATTTATACTGCAGTAAACAGATTTCGTAAGTATTTTCTATTGTCATGAAATCTATTCCTTTACAAAATCCGGGTGTGAAAGCAGAACTAATTTTCCTGGTAACGAATTTTGGTTACGAGTGTATACTAAAAAGAAAATTACCTAGAAGATTTTCCAAAATAATATGCAAAATGAATACAGGACAACTGACCTTTAAATGACCGGTCTTCCCGCTACGTCGAAGAATTGTGCTACGGACATCGAGATTAAGAAACAATGTAAAATATTACCAGATTACGCTGTCCATTTGCTGTTTTGACAGAAACGACACCCGAAATAAACGTTGGCAGCAAAATTTTGAACGCTTTTAACTGTCGCTATATGTCTATGTCACAATCAATAATGATAAGTTTACATTAGAAGCAAAACTCTATTTTGTAACAGTCGCAAACTGCTAACCCGTCTAATTTGTGGCGGTTGGTAAGTTGTGAAAAACTGAAACATCTGGTACATGGTTCACATTAAAATACCTCAAAAATATCACCAAAAGGTGACGTGTATTGTACTTAGGCGGTTACAAGATAATCTTGTCACTTTCCATAGCGTCAGAGGCTTCAAGCGTTAAGTTTTTTCAGACTTACAAGGGTTAAAAGTAGTAAAAGATAGTGCCCTCTTTAAAACTGATCACTAATTTTCCATTATTTGTCTTTTAATTTGTTTTATTGCTTACATATTAATATCTCTTTTGGCTTTGTAGCCAAGTAATTCACTACAGCAATAACCAAACCACAAACATTATTATGTAATTTACAACAACTTTGTCACTAATGCCCTCAAATCTGTACAATCACCGGAAAAACTATTACAGTATTTTTTTATATAAATTCAGGAATTCAGCTAGCACGATCCTTTATCAACATTTTAAAACTTTAACGATCCATCTTTGCTGGATCATCAGATCATCTGATCACGATCATCTTTCTGTTTCAAGTATTACAACGCAAACTCAGCTTCCCACAGTCTCAGTTGGTTTGCAACCGTTTTCCAGTTGGATACTTTTGTTGTTGAGTGTACAATATTGGAACTGTTTTGACTATCTTGTATGGCCTTCTGCCAGTTCAAATCTAAAATAATCAGCTCAATAACACTCTATCTTTAGTGCATTAAAACGGTTTATTGTTTAGTTTCAGTATCTAGTAGGTAGCGTACCATCCGCTCGTATTAATTCAAGAAAATAAACTGTGCAGAGTTTGTGCAACTTTGGGATCAGTAAATAAAAACAGTTATTAGAATAATTAAAGTTACCTGTTGTTTTCAGATCAACGTTTAGAAACGGCTAAAACCTTAAAAATAAAATTTAAAAAGTTATAGAGTAATAATAATGTTTTTTACTTGATGGGACAAATACTCGTAGTCCAATAACGTGGGCGTTGACTGTAAGGTAAAGTGGTATTTTGTTCAAAGGATATTTTGTTTTACGTTTTTTTTCATTGACATTAAATACGAAGGTAAGTTTGTTATTCATTGTACTTTTTCACTCTCTGTCGGTTATACATATAATTATTTATTTTCAGTGTAAAAAATCCAGAACATGTATGTTATTCCGAAAGGAGTAACTTCTGCCTCTTAACGTTAACAACAACCTGACAACAAGTCCATTCCTCTTCATTCTGTATCAGGTACAAATATTCTGACAAACCCCCTAAGAAGTTTTTTTGTGAATAAACATATTTTCCATTTACAAAATATCTACGAAAATGTTATTTTATCTTCTAGAATATTTTGAACATCTCCTTGTCTCATTTTAGTACAAACAACTGACAGCCGACAGAAAATACGAAAAGTTTATATTACGATTTACAAGCCAACTTTACGAGAGATATTTCGTTTTAAATATTATTTCTTTGCGGCCTTGAGAAATTGTAATACCAAATAAATTGGCCTTGAAGGCTCTTATTCAAATTCTAGAATGTAAAATTAGAGACCTATTTTTTCTACAATATTATTATTATAAATATATAAGAATATTAATACAACAAATAAGTTTAATTAGACTAAATAAAATGTCACCAAGAAAATGTAGAGAAAACCTAGCACAGAAAGTAGGATAACCAAACATTTTTATAAAATAGTATAGTTAAACAATTAGATTTATTTGATTTTTACAGAAATCCTGTTAATCCCATTTATATTATAAAGTAAACCCTATCATTTATGGAAAAATAGATAAAATAAGCATTCTGACTTAAGTCAGAGGAGTAGTCTTTACATAGTGCCGTTTATAAGGGTGGAGTGAAAAAAACTATTACTAAAAAGTACTTGTGTGATTCTAAAAATAAACTGGGATGAAATATTTTCCTAAACTATTGTATGTCTGTATATACTTGCAAAACGTGGTCATGTGTGAAATATAATGTTTGGACGTGCATCTGACTAACCTTTACTTGGTTTTCTCAATGATTAACGTACGGAGTATGTAACTGAGGATGCCCATGGGTAATACAGTCGTGAGAGTGTTTGTTTTGTTTTAAAGATATAAATAAAATCACTAGCGAAATTAGGTACATTCCGTTTGCATCTTAACTTTAAAATCAGTGAGTATAGATTTTTGTGAAACGATATAGATCATTCGTCATGGTACTCTTTGGAGGAGGCCTATGCCCAACAGTAGATATCTACAGGCTGATTGGTATTTTATAGTAGCCTGGTTTAAAATACGATGAGAATTGTAAATATAACCGGCCAAAGGGATTAAAGGCGCTCCATTTTTGTTCTCGCATCAAAAAATTTTGTTTATTCAACTTCCATAACACCAAAGAGATGCAAAAATCGCTTTAAAGCTTTTTTAAACTGATGTTATATCTGCATACCACACAAAAATTTATGTACCAGTAGCCATATGAAAATTCGAAATAAAAATACCCGGAAACATGCGTTTGAAACAATTAACGCTTTTATAAAACAAATGTAATGAAATCTTATACTTAAATAATAGAATAGAAAATAGATAGAGCGTCATAATGAAATTATGCTTGCCATCGCCCAAGGAAACCTATGAACCTATTTGCGGAACAGAATTTGCCTTTCAAGCGAGATTTTCCGCAAGGCATGACATTATTTCATACGAGTTACTGGCTTGCCGCGCCACAAACAAGCCGCAACCGCAATGGAGGCTCCTTGCATACGACGTTGAAAGCGGCATACCGCGAATCGATGTATGTTCAACAATTGTGGAATATGCCATGTGACAAATGAGAAGTGGAACGGCGATAACATGGTGTCAATAGAATTAAACAACACTTCACCTAAGATGACATTATTGATCAAGCGAGCCAACCAATACACTTATATGTGTATTCGGCGACACCAAAATATCTCAGTTTGTGGCAAACTAGGTACTGTATACTATCCGTAAGTTTAATAATCACTAGTCAATAATATTTATATAAATATTGACAAGAGAGTTGGCTCTTATCTGGGTCAACGCATTAGCATTGCCATTCAGCGTGGCAATGCGGCCAGTATTTTGGGAACGCTTCCGCCTGGTAGTGATCTGGATCAGTTGAGCTATCTATAGATCGTTTGCAACGGTCTTTAGATAGCTAGCTGTTTCATCTGTATTTTTTGTATATACCTACTTGTACATAGTTGTATGAATAAATATTATTTAGATAATGAAATATAAGTATAGTTGTTACGAAAACTGCAGTAAGCAGCAGTCGTTTGCAAGAACGCTGGAGGGTGTTTCCTTGCAACCATCTCGGCAGTATTTTATCGGGCTATCTTTTGAAAGCGAGCAAAAACGCGAATCATGTGCTTGTCCGACGCATTATGAAATACTGCTATTGTCACTTCTTTTTCTATTGGAGACAGAGCGAGGCGAACTATAAAGTTTCTGTTCTTACCAGGGTACTCACACATTTAACTCGGTAGCTGGGATGGATCTTTAAAACATTCGTCCAGATTCGGAAACAGCCCAGTTAACAGATTTCAAAATCTTACGTTTTGGTTGGATGGGTTGGACTCTATTGCAAATTGGAATATGTAATAGAGTAGATTGAGCACCACTATTTTTTTATGTCATATAACATTTTAAGTCTGACTATACTATTATTCATAAATCTAAAAATTCAGTACGCATTGAAATCAACCTAATGTTTTAAAAAAATATAACTTTACTACAACTACAAAAGTTGTACTTTTATTAAGAGTATGTACCATTATCCTGCGACAACCTGGATGCCTGAAACCTATTTATTTTGCGTTTGCGTTTGGGTATACCCAAAAGAGGGTTGTGTCTTTTTTTATACAACCAATGCGGCAAACAATTATACCCACCTGCTGGCAAGCGACTACCTTAATCTATGGACGTTTGCAACCCTAGAGGAAACACTCGCACGTTGCCGACCCTGAGGCATAATGAGTAAAAAGTCTTATGTGCCTATAATTTTATAGGCACCCACCCCTTAAAACGACCTCTATGGCGCAGTGGGGGAAGGCCTGCCTGAGACGCAGAAGGTTGCGGGTTCGATTCCCGTTGCGGGACAAATGTTTGCATCTGCAAATATTTGTCTCGGGTCTGGGTGTTTTCAAACTATAATAAGTATGTATTTACAACAAAAAAAAATTATATATGTAAAACTAGTATATCAGTTATGTAGTTCCTATAACACAAGCTCTGCTTACTTTGGGGCTAGATGATGGGGTGTGATTTAAAAAAAAAAAAAAAAATGGGCACACATGAATGCGAGCATTACTGCTTGGCGACATATATAGGTATAGTGATAGTACTTCCCCTGACAAGCTCTTTTACGAGAAGCATCACTACTTCTCACTATAGGACGTTTGCGTCCCCTACACTACAACACTTACACTGCGTCGAATAAATAAATAATGCTGGACATTTTCACACAGCATCATCTAGCCTCAAAGTAAGCAGAGCTTGTGTTATGGGAACTACATGACTGATATAGTACTTATATACTTTTTTTTGGAAATACATACATATTGTACATAGAAAACACTCAGATCCCGAGACAAATAATTGCAGATGCAAACATTTGTCTCGCGGCGGGATCGAACCTTCTGCGTCTCAGGCTGGCCTTCGTCGACTGCGCCACAGAGGTCGTCATAGAATAACGTCGTCGCCATTCGAGAAACTTTATCCCTCAACGATTTTCTGTAAGCTATTTACATTGCTTGCGAAAATTATTGTTGCGTGATTGTATCCATTCGTTACGATCCTGATCTCTGCGCGGGGTTAACGACCTGGGTCTTGGAGTGCTGCCTAATGCTCCGGATGATTTGTTATCGACGTCTCCAGATAGACAAAATGCATTTTAATACTGATCGATTCGTCTTGTCCATTTGCAAATGGTCCAATAGATTTCCCTTTGGCATTTGACGTCAACTGATCATTTGTGCTCCCTCATAAAATGCCACGGTAAACAGTCTAGAACCGTTTTTAGACAATATTATCTGATGAAATCGCTATTGACATTTGTATCACCAGGGAAAATGCATGGACCCTAGGTCTAAAATCCTAAAAGTTCTTCAACATCACTCAGTACTGAATCTAGACAGCCAAAAATATGGCTTTATTGACGGCATGACGTCTGCCTATAACGACCTGCCACAGAAAGAAAAGATGTCCTCTTCTATAGTATTATAATATCTGTGCATCTTCTTAAAAAAGGGTCAAAGTGGTATATAAAATCAAATCAAAGACACAATGAAAGACACTCTCTGATTATAAGTGACATGTTTATAAATAACCCACCCTAATAATTGTTAAATAATTTTAGGTAATATAATTAATTTAGTCTGAATGCCACCGGCATGTATGATTACAATGTAGAATCTTGGTTGTGCTATTTCTTTAGCACGAAATTATTTACGTTGCTATAATTTACAATGAGTCTAATAAATCTTAGGAAATAGAGCTTGTAGTAGAGAGCTTACATTATTAGAATTTAGGGGTAACCGTGATATTAATAAACATGGTTTAGTAACGATATACATTGGAAGTACTAAAGTATCAATTTGTGTTAAGAGTATCTCGCTATCGTTTAAGAGAGAAATGGGATAAAGATATGAACCCTAGAGAGGTTAGGTATCCTTAAAAACCCTCCATGACCTGATGGGGATTTCCGAACAAATCCGCATCAGTATATATTAAACAATAGAAATATAATAATATAAAGTAATAGCATAGCCCTAAGTCCAATAAATGTTCCAAGTTCCACTTTAATTCCATCGAGACGGAAATTGGCAGAATATGCCTAAAATGTCTAAAATAGTCCCATTCAAATAATAAAACGACGACTTGTGTCGGAATTATTTGAATTGTTTGACAAAAAAATTAGAGAAGTTTCCCCTCTAATGATCTTAATAGGGATTAAGAAAATTAAGCCCCGAAAATGGCTTATAATTTCGTAATGCCGACACTCTTAGGAGATTCTCTAAATACCGTATAATGTTTATAATTTAAAGGGTTTATACACAAAGCTTGGTTATTTATGCAGAAAATGGTGAAATCTTTACTGGGTCAAGTTTTTTATGGTGAAGAATGGAATGAAAATCGCGCCTTTGAGGTTGCGAGGTCAGAGCTTGTGGGATCAACCACAGATCTCGGGAGTAAAAGGAGATCTGTGGCATCGATATAGAAATCTGATCACTTCTAAGGAAAGGGGTTTTCATAGACATTTTTAGAAATAAAAGCTTTGCTTCCGGTAGTCCTTGAGATGTGGACGGTCCTGGAGATAATTATGATTTTAAACATGATGCAGACCGTAGATGGTAACAACAATGCAGCTTCAAGATTGTAGCTGCAGGCATTGACAAGCATCTTTATATGGTACTAGCCTCTGCCCACGGCTTCGCTCGCGTGGTAAAAACGATAAAAAGTAGCCCATATGTTATTCTGATGTAAAAGCTGTAAAGTTTAATCAAAACCCGCTCAGTAGTTTTTGCGTGAAAGAGTAACAAACATCCATCCTCACAAACTTTCGAATTTCTAATAGTAGTAGTAGGAAGTAGGATAGGATTGACAGACGTCAATTTCCCCAACATATCTATTATATATTCAAAGGTATTTATTTTTATTATAACATTATAATATATTCTGCTGTAATGGTTTGTTTGATGTTTAATATTAATTAAGTTAATTACAAATTAATTAATTACCAGGGCGACTGGTCGAAGGGACGCGTGACAAGAGAGCTGGCTCTTATCAGGGTCAACGCATTAGCATTGCCATTCAGCGTGGCAATGCGGCCAGTATTTTGGCTACCGCCTGGTAGTGATCTGGATAAGTGGAGCTATCTATAGATCGTTTGCAACGGTCTTTAGATAGCTAGCTGTTTCATCTGTATTTTTTTATATACCTACTTGTACATAGTTGTATGAATAAAAGTAAGAAAAAAAGAAAAAAAAAATAGTGCACGCATTAATCTAATAGTATATACCTAAGTGCTTTTCTACTAAATTCACAAATCATATAATACGACACCGGCCATTTTAAAAATCACATACAACATTGTTCCTTGAACCTTTAATTTCAATATGTTAATGTTCACTTTGTTTATTTCATTATGTGTACAATAAAGTATTTATATTAATTCATTCATTATACCCTTTAAACCAAAACAGCAATGCAAAATTACTGCTTGGCGGCAAAATTAGATGTGTCGGTGGTATTCCCCGGACCAGCTCTGTTACCAGGAGCTTAAGGTTTAATGTTTGCCATTCTAATCGACGGCATGATCGGCAAGATCAGAAACAGTGTTGTTTTCCTATATAAATAAGAATTCAAACTTTATAAACCTATGATTCAGTAAAAAAACCCTTTTCATTTAGGAAAAGTAAAAAGCTCTCCATAATGTTTCCTTATTGAAGCTACGATTATATAAGATAAATTGCTTGTAATTTGTTTTGATAATTAATCAGGCGTAACTTTGCGGAAATCCATTCTTAGATATAACAAGTCCATTTAGTCCTGAGGATGATTCGTGGAGAGGCGAAACACGTGTTGATTTCTTGTTGAGTTTTTTCTGTAGAGTGTGCGAAAGCGTACTACATTAGAGAGAGATTGGGTGTAATTAGTTACTAAATATTTCAGTCTATTATTTTTTTTTTAATGATATTTTTTTTTATTGCAGGATGGCGTCAACAACGGAGTCAGCGAAAACGGAAGTAAAAGTAAGTAGCTACATACAGTACCCAGTTGTTAAAAAGTTTTTTTTTTTGTAACTAAGAAAACTCAAAGAGGGTCAAAAAGGTGGCTAGAACATGTTACGAAATATATTGTTTTTAAATACTTACAGTAAAAACACTTAAATTTATCACATTACATACCAGGTATTTCCATTTTATAACTAGGTACCTCGTTATGATTGCACCTCGATCCTTTGCCATATATTAAGTATAGAACATAGTTTAGCAAGCGCATTCTAAGAATGCTGATGCAGCCGTCTCTGTACCACCCGGCTGCATCCTCTCATTGTACTTTCTTTTTATTACTGAAGCGTCTCCAAATCGATGCAGACGTAATCAATTAAATTTAATTTAAAATTAATTAAAAAGTTTGTTTTTATAAAACCCTTCGAAAGCTCCCAAATCAAGAGTGGCGCAGCCCGGAGCGGATTTTCTTAATTTTCACGGGTTTTTCGCGATTTTTCGATGTCCAAATTCGTCAGGAAAGTGAAATACTACGAGAAAAAGTGAATCCGTCGAACCAAATAAATATTCTCTTTGATTGATCGGGTAAAGAAAAGCTGAGTATGGGAGTAGCGGTCGGTTGGTGAGTAAAACTTTTCGCCAATCCTTTCCCACACCCTCCTGTATTTTAGTTATGTTTTTTAAGAACAAACTTCGTTATTATTGAGATCAAACCTCGCTCATTATAACGTATCTGGTTAACTTTGTATGAAATTCTATCGAGTTAACTTGGTTCTAAAAATAGAACATATCATAGAGTAGTATTAAATTAGAGAGTACAGATTTTCTAACTCAGATTTGTACTGTAAGTTATTATAAGTATAAAGTAGAGTTAAATGATCTAAAATCGGTCCTAGTTTAATTTGATTTAAGATGAAAAACTTATTTTTATATAATTAATTTTCGAGTAATTTAGATAAAGTTTTCCTTTTGTTCCAACTATTGTTGCTTTTTTTATTGTATTTTTTAATGTGTATTTTTATTGTGTATTTTTTGTATGTAATTTGTGTGTGTAATATTATAGACTTGTGTAGAGTGAGTTGAAGTTGCTTTCTCTGAATCGATCATTACCCTATAAAAATGTCGAAGGTAGAGCTAATACCTATAGAAATTTCTCAAATTATACCATTGTTTAAAGGCGATCAAAGACAGCTAAGTTTATATTTGCGAAAATGCCAGTACGTAATAGATAAATATAGTAATAAGAATGAGGAACAAAACTTATACATATTCAATGTCATAACAAGCAGACTTACGGAGAATGCAGCTGCGCTCTTATCTGAACGAGAGGATGTTGTGACTTGGTCCGCTTTAAAGGAATTGCTTATCCAACATTTTGGAGATCCGCGTAGTGAAGCGTGTATTAACATCGAATTAGAATCATTAAAGATAAAATCAGATGAAAGTTATTTGGATTTTTGTAATCGAATTCAAAGTGTGCGATCGTTATTGATGTCAAAAGTCAATACTTGTACAGACAGTAATTTAAAGAGTGCCAAGTTGATTATCTACAATAATACGGCTTTGAATGTATTTTTGTACAATCTTCCTGAAAATATGGTTCGGATAGTAAGACTCAAGACGCCCGCGTCGTTAGAAGCAGCACTGAGTATCGTGCTTGAGGAAGTTAATTTTCTAGAGCAGTATAATATGAGGAATCGAATCCACGGTTATAATCAAAACACAGGTGTAGTTTCAAGGCCATTGATAATTCAACCATCCGAGTATAGACCCATGTTGCCTAGCAATAATGCCACGCATTATTGCTTTATTTAATAATGGCATACCCCAAAATGCACAAACTGGGATACCACAAACTCAAGGACGATCACATAATTTTGCAGCGTCCCGCCCACAATCATTTGGGTACCGACCACCATTTATTGGCTTTCAGCCACCCCCACATCTTGGTTATATACCACCTCAACAATTTGGTTATATACCACCTCAACAACTTGGTTATATACCACCTCAACAATTTGGTTCTAGATCACCTCAACAATATGATTATAAACCAGTTCAACAGTTTGACAATTTGCCATCCCAATATGGGTACAGGCCACAATTTGAAATTAGGTCATCTCAAGTAGGGAGCATCGTCCCACAAGTACAAACTCCTCACTTGCAGGATACTGATGTGTCTATGAGGACAGCACCCCTTAAACCTCAACAATCACAACAAGCTCTCAAGTTAAATGAACTGACCACGAATAAATACGAGCCACATTATAAAAAAAGTTATCATCATCATGACAATTACAGTAATGATGATAGTAACGAATTGAACTATATTGTCAAGGACATAGATGAACCAGAACAGACGGACGTACCACAGGCAATGAATTTCCAAGAAGTCATAGAACTTAATTACACTGATATACCATTCATTCAATCAGAACAGCGAGTCATGTTGTCCATTGAACAACCACTTGATAAATCCAGTAACGACTACCAGGAATTTGAGAACGATTTAAAAACGCCTAATGCAATAGTGAACTGCATAAACGACCATACACGGCATACGGTCGTTCAGAACACTAACACAGATCCCGCCATGTCTAAGAATAAAATAAATGTTTTAAATTCAGATATTGAAACTCATTATATAGCAGTAGACCCAGATAAAAAAGATAAAAAAATTAAGAAACTCTTAGATGATGTAGTTAAAAATAAAAACTTAACATCAGCAAAGAAATCGACACGTGCAAATGACTCATCAATAAAATCATTATCAGATTCGAATAGAACGACAGCTAGCCCAATAGCATTTACTGAAACAAGCAGCCCCTATGACATAGAATTAGATGAGCGTTACTGCAAGAAACTTGATAAGGATCATAAGAAATATTGGCGTGATTATTTGAAGGAAAAGATGATAGCGATTAAAGCCAAGAAAATGACAAAGAAAGATAGAAGAAAAAAACTCCCCATAGGTAATTTTATGTTTGCTAAAGACGTTAAAAAACCGAAAAGCAAAAAGAAAACTCGTTTAATTAAACATGTAAAACGGCCTCCTCAGGTAGATCAGCATACTGCTGATAGTGATGCCGACCCTGGCCCTTCATCTTCAAACGCTCGAAGCCAACCCGAGTATGCTTCTGGTAGTTAAGATTATAAACTTGGAAAGGATTCACAATGATTTTAATAATATATAAACGGTGTAAATTAATTGATTGGAATATACCATATATTCAAGATTTTAAAATTGAAAAATACATACAGAGTTTATTCGTGATATAACTAAAGATAAATTCCATCAACTTGTTCCACGGCAGCGCTTTAATAAAGGCCTCATTAATCTCAATAGATTAGAACCAATAGTTCTATTATAAAATAAATTGAAAAAATAAACTTTATATTATAACTCCGATAAACTTACATCTGAACTTAGTCATGATCTAAGAAATTAATTATGGTCTCTAAAATGTTTGACAGCTTTATACATTTAAGTGAAACCACTAATCAAAATACTGTTAATGTAATCGCCTAGAACATACCGAAATAATGTTATATGATTTAGCAGCTAATGAATACACCATAATTTTCTTTACATACATTTTAGGATTATTCAATGTTTTTTACAATCAGTTTTCATATTTTATTCATAAGGCTAAGTGAAATTGAAACTGCTCTAGCATTAAGTAGAGTCTCTTTATAACTTCCTTTTATAGTGAACAGAACTTTTGTATCATTTGAAATTGAATTGTAACTCTAAATGTATTGGCGTAATAAAAAAAAAAAACGTGTTATAATTTGAGGAAACCATTTAAGTAAAATATGTATCTTAGAAAAACCAGATTACGTTCGTTATGGAAATTACTTTTACTAATAATTTTTGTTATAACTATTTTGTAAATCTACTCCTTACCAATATTCCATCAATCCGAAAGTGAAACCCTAGCCATGTTCCCCAAATATCCTTATAACTTGGCGAAAAGAATGAAATACTTACCGATTGTGAAACCACGCCGGCTGATATCATGAGCTCAGCTGTATGGAACAGCCCATGAAATTCAACGAAGACCCCACTCATTGTATGCAGCAGCAGGTCCAAATTGAATCGGTTAAGGTTCAGCAAGCTAACGCTGACAGTTGGATTTTCAATAGTAGACTGAAAACTACATTAACCAAAGACTGACGAGTTCAGTAACACCCTGTCTTCGGGACTTACCTCGTGACAATCAACGAGCCTTGTGATTTGGAGATCAATGGAATTCGTATTCGCCACCGTATCTACATAGAATCGGACGTTGTAGAGCCAATTCCGCTCATCGCCTAACCACAGCGAACGTGTGAACGTGAGTCTATTCGGTACACGCGCACTTAACGTCAATTTGGACGAAGTAAATACATGACGTACTCTTTAAAGCATAGTGAAGTGATCGAAAGTGTTTTACATAAAAACAATAGTTATAGCTTCAGTGAAAATTTAGGATACGCAACTTTAGGCTTAGTCATTTTAACGATTTTTGTATTTTTATTGTGTGTTTCGGCAAATGAAATTATGAAAATTTTAGCGTTTAAGCAAAATTATCGGAACAAATCTCAAATCGATTGCACCGATAATTTTCCTCTTAGGGATGGAGGCGTTATGATTGCACCTCGATCCTTTGCCATATATTAAGTATAGAACATAGTTTAGCAAGCGCATTCTAAGAATGCTGATGCAGCCGTCTCTGTACCACCCGGCTGCATCCTCTCATTGTACTTTCTTTTTATTACTGAAGCGTCTCCAAATCGATGCAGACGTAATCAATTAAATTTAATTTAAAATTAATTAAAAAGTTTGTTTTTATAAAACCCTTCGAAAGCTCCCAAATCAAGAGTACCTTCACAATAAATACTAGTTTCACGTTTGTACCAAAATGTTGCCATGAATAATATTAAAAAAAATGAATTTATTTCATGAATTCAAATACTTTATTGTACACCTTATGAAATAAAAAAAATTAACAGTAACACATTCAAATTAAAGGTACAATAGGCGGTCTTATCGCTTAAAGACGATCTCTTCCAGACAACCTTCAAAATGATAGGAATTGAACGAAGTGCGGAACGTGTCCATGACGTCACCATGCGTAGCCTCTTTGCCACGCGGTTGGAATAGAGAGAGCCTAAAGCAACATAGAATCATCAATTAATATATTCAATAATTGCGGGACACTGATTGACTGACTGACAATCTTGAAACAGCCTAAAATCGTAAGTTCTACCTGAATACCTAAAATTTACCTAAATTTTGGAGGGTACGATCCTTTAGGTGTGTAAGGGTGCTCTAAGAAAAGTCTACTCCTAGCAGCGAGAAAATGAAGTTTGTAAGCAAAAAACTCAACGCGGACGTAGTCGCGGGGCATTCCACTGGTAGCACTATTAGCTAATAGTGTAGCTGAATTATTTATCGTGAAAAAAACTGTTCCCATGGAATATGCGAAACTTAACTAAAAATACAAGAAAACAATCAGAATACTATCTTCTCTAGATTATGACGACATGACGACAAACTATTTTGTCGGCCGAGAATTAAACTAGACAACAGAAATAAAATTTGCTAAAATCTGGCACGCGCAGCGACCTTGACATAAAGTAAGGTACATTAGGGATGTAGAGACGCGACTTTTCGAAGCAATTTCGGAGTCCGAAAAAAAATCTTGTTTTCTAAGATGTCATCATATTCAGCTTTTTTGGAAGATTTTACAATAATAATGTAATAAAAATAATGTCAATGTAGTTTATGAACCTTGTTTTTTTTAAATCTTGCGATTTTCTTTTTGTCTGACAACCAATGCGCAGTCTCTTTAGTCAATTTATCTCGAGTTATACTAATATAGAACTATCTTCGGTTCGGACCGTACAGTTTGTATGTTTGTTTGTATAGAAACCTGAAATTTGGAGGGGTGTAGCGGTAAGACGATCGTTTATAGACGAAGATGAAGAGGACTTTCTACTATTGTATTTTATTATGATTGAGTCCATGAAACTGTCAAATCATTGCAGTTCAGACTTCTCGGAATTGAAATCGGAGTATCTGGTCACATCCCTATACTACACATTACTCTTCATTAAGTTGTATGGCTCTCTGTAGAACACAACTTAACGGTATGCCAGTTAAAGTTTATCGTGTCGCAAATAACAAATGCTAGTAGGCTTTGTTGCCTAGTTGATGAAATTTCTGTTCTGTAGTTCTGGCAAACTAGCTTCTGCCCTTGGCTTCGTATAAAACCATTTTTTTACGCTCGGATAGTTTAATCCAAACCTCTAACACGGTTTAATCGTTACCGAAATGATTAGTAGCAAACATTTGAATTACTTTTAAATTTATAAAAGTAAATTTTAAGATAAATAAACATGCATAGGTTGACCTGAGGTACACAAAATCATAAAAATTATAGCATTAATTTTGTAAAAAGGGATGGCAGTTTTCAAAAATAAGGTTGTTCCAAAATGAGTGAATTAAGATTATTTAGATAGGGGTGTGAAGTAAAATTATATCTGTGAAAATATGCAATAAAACATGCTCATTTCTACATGGAAACTACGTTTAGTTTCCATGTGGAAAGTTTATTTATAATCTGGAAAAGGTCAATGGAAAAAAAAAACTGTTTTACTTTGGAAACCGCGAGTGCCAGAATTTCACCTACGCCAAACGTCACCGCCTACGTCCAGTTTAATTATTTATATCATACTTACGTATAATTTAAATAATTTATTGTACAGCATGCAGCATACAACGTCACAGTGACGTCTTAAATATCACTAGATCCGACGAATGCTGGCAATGCCGAACCGTTTTGGTGTGAAGCCAACATTAATAGATCTGATATTTAGAAGAGCTGTTAATCTCGAGATGAATCTGCATTTAAATAAACATTTCGATACAAATAAGCTATGTCTGAAGACAAGTTGAAATGTGCTTTTGAGGAGGAAGGAAATAATGGAGGAGGCATCCAGGATAAAACTAAAGTAATGAGGAAAGAAAAACGGGTGAAAATAGCATGAAATGTTTGCTAAATCTCATAAAATGTTAGTCCTGCAATGGACTCGGTCAACAGAGACTCGCCAACCTCTGATCAAAGGAAAAGAAAATTTTGGACACCGAGAACCAATACAAAAAAAAACCCAAAAACTATACGGAACCCAGATAAAGCATAACGAAACTTTCACAAATGTCATTTCTAGTGCCTTGTAGATTGACTCCTCAAAACAAGTGCATGAAAACATAATTCAGGTCGTACCTACCCTAATTTTCTCGCTACACTTGCCTTGCTCTTTTTACCAAAGCTCAATTTATCATGTAAATACGACATTATGACCAATAAACTGTATACTAATGTTATTTTATTTTTACATAACAAATTATAAATGTATTAAGTTGATATTGTATTCCATTGCATGATGACGATCAATGTAAATTAAAACTAAATCTAATACCAAGAATCATCTAAGCTAACATGACAAAAATAGGCTTTACATAGAATATAAATACATTAATTTTAACAATAACAATAACAGAACCTAAATAACCCGAAAACCAACTTTCAATTCTATTGAATTGAAATGAGTCTACCTACAACTATAGTAAATGGTAAAGTACTTATAGATCGTAATGAGGTCTGTTGGCACACGTGCGCTCTGAATTCCACCAACATCTATTTACTTCATGTAACAAACCCATTTGGCGCCAGCCAGCATAAGCTGATGGATAGTATGAATGGAAATCACTCTCTATCCAACTGATAATGTATATTCGAATATTTGTCGTGTTATCTACTCATTAACAGCGTAGCAGCTAAACGGATTTAGAAGAAATTTGGGATTAGTTCGTAATCTGGAATAGCATAAACAAAGGCTGCTTTTTATCTCGGTACGGCAAAGAAAGCCGCGGACGGAAGCTAGTAAACAATAATCGCGAAACTGTCGGAAGCGTTCGGTGTTTTGATGATTTGAACAAGACATATTGCGGACGAGGCGTTTGTTATTGGGGTCGGTACCAAAATACATGTCGGGTGTCGAGCGGCCGGCAGTAGGCGGCAGGCGGCGCACGCGCCGACCGCGCTTCTCCGCCCAGATTCAAACGTATCGGCTCATTTAACCCACGCTATATTTAACCGCTGCGACCAGATTCATATCTGCATGTTCCAACACAAAAATAAGTAATCAATCTCCAAAGTGATGCAGAACCGACCCGAGTGCTTCTTGTGTCATATGCAAAGTGTACTGGATAAACAAACACGCTCGATCCGCCGCAGGAAGTAAATATAATATTTCGCGGCGAACAGACCTAGTGAGTATCTTCTATCTATTTTCTATCGTTGTCAAATTGCCAAAACTCTCGAAGCTTTTAAACGAAATATGCGCTTCATATTTTTCATAAATTGAAAAGCGATGACGTTTTTGATAACGTAGCGTTTATTTCAGCGATATGAACCCGCCGTCGGCGATACACGGCGCCATGAGCCGGGACCGGAAGCCGTTTACTTACACGCCTGGCGGGCTCGATCTTTCCGAGATCAAGTCCGAGCGAATGGCAAAACGGTTGATGCGAAATGCGATGAACGAGGGAGTTCCGCAGCAGCCAGTGCAACCGATTCAATCCCCACCAGCTTCGACAATTGCAGTTCCTAATTTTAACTGCTTACCGGTTCAAGTTTTCCCGGCATTCAACTTGCCGGCGAATCCCAAATCGCTTCTACGGACGAGGAGCAATCCGGTCTCCCGCGAGCCACCCTTGCAGCGGGTGGCTCTCCCATTGCAATTTGTAAACAATAAAGCGCCGGTACAATATGACACGTTCAATAAAAATACGCCCCCATACTCGCAGATAAACAATAACAGACCAACGTCTATGTTTGATTATGGGGCACTGGGAACGACTCCGATCATGAATTATGAAAACGATACCTGCAACCCAACTTTCCCTAGAAACGATGGTTATAATAATGCAGCAGTTCCGGAAATCAGCTACGACGCACAATATTTTCAAGTTCCGAAAATAAACAATTACGTACCAAATTCTACACCACTTGTTACAATAAAAAGTGCAATTGAAAATGAAATTGTAAAAACTGAAAGGGAAGACGAAATATTCGTGCCAAAAGTTGACGTTACCAGTGATAACAATTTTCTAAAAGAGGTAGCACCTGCGTATGAATTTAAAGAATCTGTGATTGATATTAAACCTGAAATGGTAACATCGGCACCAGAAACTGTAGTAGTACCAGAATTGCTCTTTCATGAAAATGTGGGCTACAACAATAAACAGGTTCAATTAAAATTACTGTACACTTACTATATTTATGTTTATTTATCTGTTTCCATTATATGTTATACGTATCTGTTATACAATGTCAAAGACTTATAAGGAAATAAAACAGTTATATTTTTATTGTGAGTCTACCTCAGTATATCCTATACAACAAAATATATATCCTATAACCTTTCTTTAATATAATTTCATTTGAGATACATATTTGTTACTAATCATATAACAGAGTAATTCAATAAGCGTTACAAATCAAGCAATTTTCTTATAAATATTTTGTTTTTTTTCAGAAAGAAGTCAAAATTGTCACCAAAGAAGTTAAAAAAGGGACAAAAATTGAGGACCAAAACGGGGATCAAACCGATGACACTGAGGCTGTTATGACGCCAACAAAAAAATCAGCAGCCAAAACAGAAACTAAGGTTGAAATATCAAAAAGAACTTTATCTGATGGCTCAATTGAAGAAGTCAAAAAGACAATCACAAAGACAACTATAGACGGCAAAACTGAAATTAAAACCAAGACGGAAACAACTATTATACCGAAAGATGATGAAGAAGAGGAAGTAGAAGAAGTAGAGGAAGAGGAAGAGGAACACGGTGAAGTAGAAGTTCAGAAAGTGTGTGAGCAAGAAACAAAAGAAAAACAAATTGCTATTATTAAAAAGGCCGAGGACACTTCAACACAGATACGTGAAAATGGACGAGATAATATCATCAAAACTGAAGAGAGATCTGCAACGACGACAACATCAACTAAAAAAGTTGTGATTATTCAAAATGATACAGAAGATGAAACTGAACCAGACGATGTAGAAGACGAAGTTATTGAAGAAGCTGAACCAATTACAGTTATACTAAAAAAGACTTCAGAAACTGCATCTGCTCAAGAAGAAATTAAAGATGACCAAGAAACCCAATTAGAAGAAGAAGACGAAGAAGTCGTACATATTGAAAAGGTGAAAGAAATAGAAAAAGAACAAGAAGTAAAGGTTGAAAATAGTCCCGAAGAAGAAAAAGAAGAAAAAATTCCGAAAAAAATATCCGAACCTACAAATAAAGAGGAGGAAGAAGAAGTAGAGGAAGAAGAGCAATATGAAGAAGCCGAGGAAAAGGAAGTAGAGGTTAAAGTTGAAAAAGTACTTGATACCGCTGAAACAGCAACAAACGAAGAAGATGATGTATCAGAATACACCGACGAAGAAGTTGAGTCTGAAAAAGAGGAAGTTTCTTCCAATCCTGTGAAAGAAAATGTAGTCCCTGCTGAAGAAACTAAAAGCATTGCTGACGAAACTAAAATCACCGAAGAATCCCACGTTCAAGTAGAAAAACTTGAAACGTCTACAGAAAAACCAGCAGCTGCAGTTGAAACAGAAATACCAATTCAAAAGGAAACTGATGATAAACAGGAAGTAATTGTAGAAAAACAAGAGCAGGTAAAACAAATTGTGACAGAAGAAACAAAAACTGAAAAAGTAGCAACACAAGAACCTAAAGTTAATTTGAGAGAACCGTCTGTTCCATTAGAAAAGGTTGAAGATGTTGAAATTAAACCAATAGGCGCTGGCAATTTTATAACAAAAACACGCACAGAAACTACTGAAATCATTACTGGCACTGGTGACAAACCAACAGGGTTACTGACTGAATACAATAGAACAGAAAATATGGTTACTGTCAACCGTACCACTAAAACGTTAGACTATGAAAATCCTGTACAGCAAACTATCCCAACTCTAACATATTTCAAACCGCACATAGAGAAATTTCCTCCATCACCACAGCCTGCTAGTCGACCGTACCAGCCGGTATACCCATCGGAGCCAACGTCTGAAAGACGACACAGTTTGCTTCTAGAAAGGCTAAGCGTGGAACGGCAAATACCGACAAGCGAAATCTATCATAGCACCCAACAGCACAATCAAACTATTGAACAGCAAAATCAATGGTCGCAAGAACCTCGAGTTGAGATTCTGAATATAGAAAATGTAAAACCTAGTTCTATTACCAATCAGCAGTGGTATCAGCAAACGGACAAAAAAGACGTGATTTATAACAATGTGGCTCCTGTAACAACGCCTGTAGGGCCTTCTTGGACACAGCCAAAACAACAGCAGCCAGTATATCAAACTCCAGCCCAACCTGCGTACCATCATCAGCCACAAACGACATACCAAGCTCAGCACCAGCCGAAGCCGGTGTACCAGCCACAGCAGTCACAACCTGTGTACCAAACTCAGCCCCAGTACCACCCCCAACCGGTCAATCAGTCTCAGACACAACCTCAGCACCAAACTTCTTATACTCAAAACTTGCAACAAAACACATCCAGCCAACAGAATAACTACTCGAGCCAACAAACCTACTCTACATACACTCCTAAGCCCACAAACTGGGCTACCAACTTGGATACACCTAGTATTAACACCCAAAATCAGTACAGCTCAGACTCCTACCAGAACAATCAAGAAAGGTCCTCTTCATACGTACCTCCTCCATGGGAGCAGGATTCCACGTACGTAGTCGACAACTCACAAAATTATTATCAACCACCACAGAACACGTTCACTCCAGATCTAAACCAAGCCTGGAAGCCAACTTCACCCGCTGCAAAATTCAGCAAAACCACTCCCACTGCTTATATACCTCCGAAGCCAAACCAGTCATTTGTCAAGCATGTAACCATTGCTGAACCTCCCAAACAGCCAGGCCGTAAGACATACTACAGCGAGTACGAAAGACGTTATATTTCGGTGCCCGAATCTACGTACATCCCTGGAGAAACAAAGCTGCAGCCTCAACAAAGCCAACCTCAGCCTGACCCTTCTCCCGCTTACTACTACGACAACAACGAGCCTGCTGAAACTGTCGAGCACGAATGGCGGAAGGAACTGAGAGAGTTTACCGAAAAGGCTCAGACGCAACCGGAGAATGTGAAACCTCCATGGGAGTCTACCATTGAAAGCAAGACGCAGACTCAATACGTCAAGACTCAAGAATCGACGTACACTTCGACGCCAACCTGGAGTCAAACATTAAGACCTCAGTCTTGGCGTGAGAAGAGTTTCGAGTCTGAATTCACATCCCAAGAATGGCCCAAGACGAATACTCTAGGAAGGGGTCGTCCGTTAAGTTCTTACGGAAAGGAGTCATCATCGATCCCAGAAAGGACGCGAGGTGTGTCCGTGGATAGATACAACCCGAATAACTACCAGTCGCCAGTGCCAGAACATCACCCACCGGTGCAGACGTTCACGCACAACCCCCCAGCTCCTCATGGCCCTGGGTACCACAATCCTAATGTGCCTGCTTACCACGCCCATGCCCGTGCATCTGCTGAACCTAGGTATGTTTATTTTTTGGTATACAATCACCATTAAAATCATTTTTTATGTTTAACTTACGATACAAAGGTTACACTCATCTGAGAATAATTCAGTTTTTGGAACAATAATGCCAGTAAATCTTGTCGTCTCGTAGCATTAATATTTATTTTGAAACACATCAGAAAAGTACATACCTTATGTGGTAATACAAGTTAAATTTTATTTTCCTTTGAAAAGTAAGTATGAATGAGGAAAGAATGCTGACTTTTTAATTTATTTAAATAAATCAGAAACAATAAGTGCTTTATGTAAACAAGAAAACGAACCGATCATTCCAATGAAGTTTAGTTTTTAGAACCAGGACTAGGATCTGTTGAGTGTTTTAAATGTATAATTTAAAAACCTCTGCTCACAGCTCCACCCGAGTATGTTAACTCCATAAAAATGCGCTTTGTGTTAAATTCTAAGTTACGAACTAACCTGTTCCAAATTCCATCCAAAACAATCCAGCCTTTACGGAGATCCACATCTCCAAACATCACCAACACACATCCAAACTCTGAAATTTATATTATTAGTACGATAGGATAGGATTATTATTATTTCGACTACATTTAATGATAAAATAATATTATATTATGTTCCAGGGAGCAACCAGTTTACCAGCAGCCACGAGCACGGATTGAATCCAGAGCTAGCCCGTTTCAATCTAGATCCTTCAAGTACCTTCAGTGGATCACCGGTACCGAAGATTGAGTAGAATATAAATAAGCTAGATTAGTTTAGGACATTGTATAAAATTTTCAGTATTATTTACGATGTACAAAGCAGACACTACAGTTGTTAATGTGATTTTATCGTCTTTTTGTGATGTAAAATAAAATTGTTGCCTATCATAATCATGCATAAAATTTTATACAATGTGTATAGGCGTTTGCAGTATTTTTTTAAGAAAAATACAGAGTTCTTCTCGCTAAGAAATCCCAAAATTCTTTAGACATGAATTCGTGGAGATTTTGAAAATGAGAGTGAATCAGATCGATTTGTTATTTATGCTTAGCTTAAGTTAACATATTTTAACAATTTATGTACAGTCTAAAACGGTCCTTACTATACGTATTGAGGTTTGGTTGTTTATTTGTAATTCAATTAACTTAGGTGTCACAATTTAGTTTACAATAACAGTAGAAAACAACAAGCATCGTAAAAGTACACTGAAGCTCTGACAAACGAGCAACTTTTTGTAGTCTAAGTTTCGTGCAGCAGAAATATGACATATAAAACAAACAGTTATATAATTATAGTAATATAAAAATGTAAAAAATCTAATTGTATCCTATGCTAAATGAAGTTTCATTAAGTTATTTTTATATTCTCGATCGGGTTTGGTCCATTTTGTTTATAGGTGGTTTTGTTTTTGTTGGTGGTATAAAATAATGCATTTTAAAAGAGACTGACTGCATCGAGTAGCCCGTTTGCCTTAAAATTTGAAATAAAGTTATTTGTAAAACATTTGGCAAAACTATGTTTCTAATAATACTCATTTGGGATGTGATAGTTGATATTAATATTAAAAACCTTAACCTAGTCAAAGAAAACAATTTGCAAGTCTTATGTTGTGTATCATAATTTAAAATCGTATGCATTTCAGCCTGTTATAACTACTAATTTAAGACTTTCTTGATTTTTTGTATTATATTAACTTTCTAAATAAAATAATGTATTTCCAGCAAATTTTTACTATAGAATGTGTATGTATGAAACTTTGCATCCTTTTTCACAAAGGAATGTTTTAATGTTCATTTGTTTGTACACAAAAATTATGGTATTAATATTTAAATCGCCGGTTTGTATAGTTTATATTCGTAATTTTTTTATTTATTTTTTAAATATTGCATGTATAATTGCTGAGGCGTATTGTAACAAAATCTTATTTATATATATATATATTTTGTGGGGTCGTTGTTGAGTTTTATAATTATAAAAATAAAAAGAATTATAAAAAAAAATGTTTGGTACCTCTAATCATCTCATCGTTTTATTCTTCAACTACAGATACATGTACTGTCACACCAACTGGTTTGTACTTACGCCTTTAGATGATACCTCAACTTTATTTTTGTATAGTCGACTATTTAGATACTCATGTTATTACTCCCGCTATTGAACAAGTAACTACAGCTATTATTAGCTCAGCTAATTCTGAGTAATGCTAGTTAGATCTAGTATAATTTTAAATCCTAGTTGAAATAAACAGTCACGTACGAAAGTAAATAAAGATTCACGTCCCTCCCTCCCCAACTAGCTCTGCACCCGTAAAATTTTTCTCTTTACAACCATTGTACAAGAAAAAGCTTTCTTCCTGTACATAGAAATACTTTAATCTAACACCACGTCCTAGTTTTTACATAAAAAGACTCCCGTCTGCTATACCAGATAGTTATTATGCCGATCTAAACATAAAATCTAAGTTTATAAAATCGTAAGGAAAACATCTTGAGGAACGGTGAAGGAAAACATCGTGAGGAAACCGGCATGCCCTAGCATGAAAAATTCGTGAGCGTGTTTGTTTTTTTTTTGTTTGTTTTATAAAATCGTTTGTTCTGACTGATTGATTGACTAATCTATCGAGTACCGTTTTTTTTAAGACGACGTCACGCGTGCAAATCCATTGGCATGAGCTAGTTATAATATAAATAAATATATAGACAAAGAAATGAATTAATGAATAAATGAAAATACTTTATTGTACACCACAACAAAAAAAACAAACACTATATATAACTAATACAACGGGCGGTCTTATCGCTTAAAAGCGATCTCTTTCAGACAACCTTGGGATGGAACGGAATCGATGTAATTGTAAAAATGTAATTTTAACATTACAAAAGGTTAGTCAGTGAGCAAGTCAATGTGCCGTGCCAGGATTTTATATATTTCAATGTAACGTGTACGTTTATGGCTCGGTCTGGTACATTGGGTGGAGTCCTTTACGGGTAAATGCACTGGTTTATATTCGTATGGAGATGCAGATCTCCTTGCGGGTGAATGGTGCTAAGTGGGAAATAAAACCCAATGGTTCACGTAGGTATTTTCAACACAATCCTGTCGAATATTTAGGGGAAGTTTTGCGATTTTATCTTTGGTATCTTCTACATTGGATCCTGTAAACGTTTGCGGGTTCGACTCAATGTTGTTTACGGATTGTTTTGGTTTCATTTTTTTTTAAGTTTTCTATTTCATATAGATTTTATTCACAGTGCGCTGGTCACTGTCTACAAATTTAAGAACGCTACTGTGTGTTTGATATTTTACACGCGTAAAGTTTGCGTAAATGTTCCGCAACAGGAATCGAACCCATACCTCTTACGTTAATAGGTAAATTTCGCCAACGCAAAATAAGGTCTGTATACACAAGAGACCGTGGCTTCCCCATAAATCGGGTCATTGTCGCAACGCGCTAAAAGTACAATAAACAGCTCAGGACATTTCGAACAAATAAGTATCGAAATGAAAAAAGAGATCTTGCTCTACAATTCAAGTACCTGATTATAACATTACATCAAATTAGGAATTTTACTCAAGGAAATGTTAAAAACGCTTGAGCAACTTGTATGACAAACATTGTATACGATCAGCGAGAAAGTCAAATGACTTATTTTCCACTTTAGCTGTTGGGTGTGACGACGCCTGAGACGCAGAAGGTTGCGGGTTCGATTCCCGCTGCGGGACAAATGTTTGTACGATTAGCCAATGTTTGTCTCGGGTCTGGGTGTTTTCTATGTATAATATGTATGTAATTACAAAAAAAATATATATTAGTAGTAAATCAGTCTTGAACCGTATTACCCATGTAGTTCCCATAAGCTCTGCTTAGTTTGGGGCTAGATGATGCTGTGTGAAAAATTTCCAGCAATGAATGCAAAAAATGTTATTTATTTTATTTATAATAATTGAAAGAAAGAAATAATAAAATATTATTATATTAACTTAGTATAATAATAATAATTATTTATTATTATTATACTAAGTGCGGCAGTGTTTCACCGTCCAACGGCATGGTGCCGTCGAATTTCACCGGCGCGGCGCCCCGTGGAGATTTTTGGTTTATTAGGAATTTCTGCTAAACGTCTATTCTATACTCCCGACGCGGGATGTTATAAGTTTTGAGCTTGAGTTGTATGCATGTTTGTCTGTATGTCTATGTGTAGCAACGTTGCTCCCAAAAAGGTGTACAAAATTCAAAGGATTTTTATTTGAAAACTTGCTCAAAATACGCTATAACTTAACTAGTTATTAGTTTAGATAATTATATTATTAAGTAATTATAGAATCATTCTCATACTTGCAATGCATTGATTGTCCCAGGCTTACTTGAATAGGCAATAAGTTCATCAGCTAAGATAAAAAGGTTATAGTGGCTAAAAGATTTCACTCAATTTAATTGTGAAGCAAGATTTGCTTTCTAGAGTTGTAAAGGTACTTCTGATGGCTAATGTAGGTAGTTACACATTGCTGGCGCGAGGCCAGGGTGTCCATCCCGGCTGTTATCCAATTATTAGCGGGTATATATTGCTTGTTATCTTTGTGGATGTCTTTTACGCTATGTTAAGGAAACAATAAAAAATTTGACTATCTCTACGGCGCAGTGGGCGAAGGTCCGCTTGAGATGCAGAAGGTTGCGAGTACGATTCCCGAGCAAAATCTGTAAATATTTGTCTTGGTTCTGGGTGTTGTTTAAAATGTATGTGATGCTGTGTGAAAATGTCCAACATTAGTTATTTATTTTACATAAAAACGTTTTATTTATCTCATACCTGATAGGCTTGGTACCTAAAAATGGTTGGATTATTAATTTATTTTTCGCACCCTTTTGATTCGAATCGTTTAACTTTAGATAGATAACTCTTTATTACATACACCAGGATTAAAAAACAAACACTTTACTAAGAGTCTAGATTATGGTGAAACAATGGGCGGCCTTATCGCTAAGAGCGATCTTTTTCAGGCAACCTTCGGATGGATTTGATCTTTAGTCGTACTTTAATAACTTTAAATTAAGCTTTTTTATAGCAGTATCATATATTATGTAACAAAATAAACCTTGATCTTATGAAGGCATATTTTTACTTCAATATCTAAAAATGGACCTCATATTTAACAACTACTACTCCACACTGCTTTTAGACGTTTTTGCCAAAACTGGCATTATTTTTTGAATTAATTAAATTCAATAAAAAAATAAGTATTTCATTCTAATAAAAGGACAATAAATACGCAATCGTATAATGGGTAAATACCCATTTGGATCGGACGGGGTTTTAGTAACATACATTGTAACCATTTTTTTTTATTTGACGTGAAGTTCAAAATCTTTTTGTACCTGTTTACAGCTGCAGCTGTTAATGGCGGTACTCGATTCTTAGAAAACTATCCGACAGAGTGGAAATAAAATACATACATAAAATCACGCCTGCTTCCCGGAGGAGTCGACAGAAACCACAGATTTATATTTGCTACGAGGATGAATGCGAAAGATGCCTTCATCCTCATCACATTCTACATACAATAATCTTAATTTGATCCTAAAATGTATAAATAGGCAAAAGTATAAATAGTTCCTTGATATTCACTTGCCTTCTAAAATATTTCTGAAAATTTGTCAAATTGCCCACATTCCATCTGCAACGTCTAGGCCAAAGAGCATCACATTACCCCAATCGCGTGCACTTTACACCGAAACACGTGTTATTTGATGCTACATTCCAGCAGCCATATCATGCAGGTTACGTAACATAATACCTAAAAGCTATTTATTGTAGCTTTTAGGTATAATGTAGTTGTACTCATCAGAATGGTAGGCCTTTCTACCACCTATCTGATTGGAATTAATTTAAATTTAGTAATTTAATTTTCCTAACTCAAAAGACCTTATTTTCATACAACATATTTTCTTCTTTCGCTTTTGTAACCTACATTATTTAATTTTTCAGCCAGGACTACACTTTGTATGATTCAAAATGTGCGAAAATATTCGTCACGAGCCGTGGGACGCGTCCGTTCGAAAATGGATAGGTTTTCAGTATTTACGGGTTTGTGTATTCTGATACGTTTGTTCCACGCAATATCCATAGCACATTTGGCAAGCGATGCAACCCGGCTTACCAACATGAGTGCTGTGACAGTTTTGATATTCCCACCCTTTGTGGGATGTGCTCTTTTGGGATTCACTTAGTTGCGGTGTGGACTGATATATTAAAAATTGTTTGTATATGCGGATGGATTTTAGAGTGTTGGACGAAACTGTTTCGGTAGTTTTTAAATTATTATTATCATCAACAGCCTGTAGAAGTCTACAGCTGGGCATTAGAGTGCCATCACGAATGATCGTGGGCCACATACATCCATTGACTTCCCGCAATATTTTTGAAAAATACACCTAATTTTAATTTTGTAGGTATTCATTATTTGATCAATCACTCGGATCTGAAATGGTCATTGTATAAAAGCCAAATAAATACCTAAATTGTGGAGTAACTCGATCAAACACCGCTTTTGCAGAACTCGCAAGGCGCTTGCGGAGTTTCTGAGCGAAATACTCGTTAGGCGATTGCATGTCTAATGTATCCGATGAAAAAACGTATTTATACAGTACTGCAAAGTGTAGAGCATACTGAGTGAATAAAACGAATTATAGGAGTTATAAATAGCAAATCGCATTGGGCTATCATTTCATCTGCATCTTCACTTGCGACGCGTCTGTGTTTCTCCTTCTTGTCTGTGTTTCTGTAGAAATCTTACTGTTTATTATAATTGGGCTATCATTTATATTAAGTAAGTGACTTATTTATTTATTTTGAACCTATGTCCTTTTTGGGCTTACTGTTGTGTTAATTAAAAAAAAATATGCTTATATTATGTCATCGTTTTATTTATAAATAATAACAAAATAAAACGGATTTCATACCAAGGTTGCAAACAAGCACCCTTTACCCTTCTGTTGTTAATGTTTTATTCATTAACAATAAAAATAAATAAATACATAAGTAAAACATTTATTTTTAGAATGTGTGCCTGTTCTCAATGATCCCTCAAATTGCGTGTTACTGTACTAGCAAGGTAGACAATTTGCCGAGGGCGCCCCCCGTGGTATTCGTTATCCGTCTCCGAGGGCGGGCTATTATCTTTGACGAGAAAGAAATACCCAAAATTGTTCTAATTTATACGCGTAGCGTGAGAGTACCTGATCTAGAGGGACTTATAGATTGAGGCTGTGTGATTTTTACGTGAATCTCATGTAAAGTAAGTTGGATTTTCATTAATTACACACACACACGCTCACAACTGAAAATAAATAATAAGTAGGGGGTGACTACCCCAACCCCCTATCAGAGGCACTTCAAACATAAAAATGTTCATATGCCCGCGTTTTGCCCGATAGTATTCCACGGGGCAGTTTGCAAGACCTTCGGTGTACGTCCGGCTTTGAATCCACGACTCGGGGTACATGCCACTAAGCCAACACGGCATGTATGCCATATGAATTAGTAGAAGACAAGTTCATTTTACCTATGAACCACAATTTACATAAGAATCAATTGAAAAAAAAAACACATTACAATCTAATAAACCGTTTCAGAGTTAATTTAATGGTAACAGAAAACTCAAACAACTATTTCTGCCAAATGCATGAACGGGCTCTTGTTGTCGCCAAAACAAAACAAAGGAATGATTACGAAGGCGGCGGCATCGGCAGACAGAAACTCTGCAGACCGCAAGGTGTTTCTATGAAATGAACAGTTGCACTCGTCGCTGCAGTCTGTAGTCTGCGGTCGTATTCCGGTTTACCGTGAATAAATAAACTGCGGTTGAGAGTGGCTACCTACAAGGTACTTTCTTATATTCTAACATGGTCCGTCTAAGTTAACCCCAACATAGTAATCATTCTGAAAGTTCCTGAAGCAGAGGAAAGTTCCTGGTTTTTATTTATTGGAATAACAAGGATATTTATAATCTATGAGTAAATTAAAATGTAGTAATTAGTTAAGAAAGGTATGTTGTGATGGTTTGGGCATGTTGAAAGGATGGAATAAAGAAGATAAACAAAACAAGTATACAAGCCAAGCGTGAATGAGATAGGTGGATAAGAAGGCCACGGCGAACGTACTCTGACCAAGAAAAAGGCCAAGTCAAGAGTAGCTTAAACGGACGAGCTTGTATGAATAATGTGACGAGGTTCAATGAAGCTAAAGAGGACTGCCAGAATCATAGCAATTGGAAATCCGTGGTCTCTGACTATCCCTCTGGGAAAAAGGACTGACTTTATGAATGGGAAATTATTCACACAGCACCATCTAGGCCCAAAGTAAGCAGAGCTTCTGTTATGGGAACTACATGACTGATTTCTTATATACATTTGTTTGTAAATACGTATATATTATATATAAAAAACACCAAGACCCGAGACAAATATACACATATCATAGAAATCGACGTCAACTATTAATATAACTAGATGAAACGATATTAGTATGAGTTTGATTTCTAAGTATGGGTCATTTACATATAGTAAACTACTGCAACGAATAAGTATAGTTTGACCTCTGCACCGCATGCATCCAGCGACCAAGACGGTTTTCTTGATAGACTGCCGCTGGGAAATCTGGACTGAATTCAATTAGGAATGGACGGGGAAATAATGACTAACGATTTGTATTGTATGGTCTGCTCTTTCAGGGTGTTGAGGTGAGGTTCAAACTCATAAGGGTGCGTGTAAATAATGTTTTCCGATATAAAAAAAGGCATTTATTACAGCCAATATAAAGTAGGTATCAGACATATGAAACACATCTTAGGCTTATGTTATATTGAGAACTTAATATATAGAAGGAGTGCTTTAAACATATGTTTGCAATTACATTAGGACATTAGGATGGGTCATTTTTGTTGTGATATTACTCGCCTCGTTTTTATTTTTCCTACGTAAAAATAAAATCCACACTTGTGTCTTTTTAACGCGCATCTGCCACTGCCACTGACTATTGTACGTTGAAATGACATAAATGTGGACCTTACATTATTTTCCTCACTTTTCCTTCATCGTTATGAAGTGCTATTAAATAATTGAGCTGCGGGGGTTGCTCATAACGAAGAGAATACATACAATGAAAACAGTGAAAGCATACAAAATTATAAAAACAGTAATAACATGTGCCTGAATCAGCTGTATATTACTCTACAAGAAAACAGTACAGCATTATTTTAAATTCCATAAAAGCTTAACCACCTTAAATCGATGCCAATTAGCCACAGCAGTATTGACAACATCTGTTGCTAAAACTTGGCAACACCACAAAGTTTACCTATTACACTTCAGTTACATTTTATAGTTATTAAGAATATAAATAAATTTATTCATACAACTATGTACAAGTAGGTATACACAATTAATACAGATGAAACAGTTAGATATCTAAAGACCGTTGCAAACGATCTATACATATACTCAACTGATCCAGATCACTACCAGACGGAAGCGTTCCCAAAATACTGGCCGCATCGCCACGCTGAATAGCAATGCTAATGCATTGACCCAGATAAGAGCCAGCTCTCTCGTCACGCGTCGCGTCGACTAGTAGGCCTGAAAGATTTTTGATGAATAGGTAAATATTTAGAAAGATACAATTATTACGAATAATACTTGCAAGAATTTTAATACAATACCACTAGTAGTAGAATTTTAATACAACTTCAGGCTATGAAACCAGCACTTGATTTTGAGGGTATTTAAAAAAAATATTTTCTTTATCATTTTTACAAGTTTCAAACTAACTTACAGCCGGTCGTCTTAAATTGTAGAAATACAAAATGTCCTGAGGGAGCGCAATATTTATTGGAATCAAATGAACAGGGTCTGCTCTTTTTTATTGCAAGCTGCCGAAGGGCGGTCTCGATACAAATATTGTAGAATAGAGTATTGACAACATATTGTGTGATTGTTATTCTACGAAAATTTGGACCTTTGGAAAATTTGGAAAATTTGTCCTTGTTTTTTGTTTCCTTGGACATACTTTACACTTGTCATATTTTTTTTGATATCGAAATTGAAGAGGACTGAAATTTGAAATAAAAGAAAGATAAAAACATTTATTTCCAAACGTTGCAAAATAGAAAACAAACCGACAATACAAACACGTTATTTACAGAAATAATACGAACATACTAGCAATAAACCTATATATGTCACCAACTTCACCACAAGGAAATCATCTTTTTAAATGGGAGTACTTAGTTTAGTTCCATGTTAGTAGCGGACTGAACTATTATAGTTATCAAGTTAATATCACGTATGTATATATTTTTTTTATTTTTACAAGTTTTCAACTGTCTGCATTAGCCGTGGGTTGATTAATAAGTTGACCCGTTAGTATAATTTTTTTTAAAAATACTACTACAGCCTTCAAGTACAACAAACAACAAAACGATTTTTTTGTTGTACTTGTAGGTAAGGTACCTCTTCACTCCTACATAGGCAGAGGAGCAATGTAAATTAACTAAATTTCTTAAAACAAAGAAGTGTGAAAAACTGAATATTTTCTGTAAACATTTCTTAAACAAAAGCCTGCTTGGATATTTAGAAAGTGGGATGATAGTGGTCGTAACCAAAATCCTTGCGCTAAAACTTTTTAAACTAAAAAGATTCTGAAGCTTTATTCTAGGCTTATACGCTTTTGAGGACTGTTTTTGTTTTTATTCCATTACCTGCTTTTCCAGTGGCGAGCAACGTATCACGAATATAACGCGAGCCGAGAGAAAAGTAGAGTGGAATCACAGAGTACTTTGTTATATAGCGGAATGAGAGATGATTTTGAAGGAAAGAGACTATATAGCTTGAGGCGCCGTCGTAAGGTTGCCTGTCTCTCAATCTTCTACTTCTTCCATACCGGTGAGTGCGCTCAGGAATCATTGAACCTCGTTCCCCCTTCTCAATTCCGCTACAGACACAAATTTGGTGAACCACTCCGCCGTATGTTGTGGACAAATCGTACAAATTGATTTTCCTTCTCTTTTATCATGAGAATAGTTAAAGAGAGGTACCTACTATCTTCCTACGTCTTTATTTCTTACAAAATATAACTTGGGTATCTTCAAAAGAAGAATTAATAAGCACCTATTTTCAGGCGAAAAAAAAGTTTTATATCATGAACTTGGTATCGTAATTTATTTTTAATTTTGAAGGCTCACCCGTGCCCCGGTCATGTTTGACTGCAAAAAATGTAGTTGTGTTTTGGATCAGTTGAAGCGAAATATGCTTAGCGTGGCTACACTGTGGTATGACATTATACGTTCATAACCCGTGTAATAAGAGTAGGTAAACGATATTAGCTAACATAACCTTCCAGTGATCTGTTTCTGTATCAGTATCTAAGCGATAGAAACTTCTTACATTACGCGCGCGATCATAAAAACGAATTAGAGTTTGCGTACAAAGTTTTCAACGTCATATGGAGAAACAATGGATTTTTGTAAAAGTCTCAATTCTTTTTTTAATTTGATTATATATCTAAGTATTATTGTGTAGAGCCGTGTTGGTCTAGTGGGCGATACCCCGAATTCTGATCCGGAGGTCGTGGGTTCGAACCCAGTCGTGCACCAATGGATTTTTCCACTCGAAAAAATTATGTGCGCATTAACACGTGCTCAAAAAGGTGAAAGAAAACATCGAGAACCAAACCTAGAACCAAAAATTCGAAGGCATGTGCCAACAGTTAGTGTTCCAATATGCGGCGATGGGCTTGCAATCTGTCACGTGGAATGATAACTTGCAAAACGCGGGTATGTACCGAATGTAATGTTTGGACGTGCCTCTGACTACCCCTTACTTGATATCCTCAAAGATCTACTCACTGAGTATGTATCTGAGGATGTCCACCATGGGGAAGACAGTCGTGAGAGTGTTTGTTTTTGTTTTTGTGGTATGCTATCTATGAACGTTTTGCGTTGAAGCCTTACACATTTGTTCTAAATTTATATAGGATAACTTAGAGTAAGTATAAGTTTAAAAAAATTAAATGGATTAAAAAGAAAAAGGCTATGAAGAAATGAATTAGGAACACGCTGTGTTCGTGAGTACTCACATGAATGAGGATAAGGTCGAGGAAAAAACGCATTTTTTAAACATACTGTTCAAGTAAATTATAATAAAATCAAGGACGTGCTTTTTCTACATCTTTTGCACCGTCCCCTAGTGACTAGTGGCGAAAAAAATATCTTAAAACCATTCTTGAGGACTTACAATTTAACCACAAAAAGGCGCATTACAATTCGATAAACCATTTTGGAGATAGTACAAACTGGCTATAGTGTAATCAAACAAACATGCATGTACAATATACAAACTATCGCGGGTAATAACAGACACATTTGTCATCAAAAGTGTACTTACAGGCGGTTTTAGATTTCAAATGTTATTCCTTAAATAACATTTGAAATCTAAAAGAAAAATCGAGAGTGTAAGTACCTAAATTTTAAAAAAAATATGGTATTGCTACTACGACGTATTACTCTCCTTTTTTTCCAAAATGATAATATATCTTACAACAGTTAGGTAATTTAAAAATACCATTTAAATTTAGCACGAAAATGGCCTGCCGTTAATTGTGACTTAAATTACATAAAAATCAAAAGAGCTTTCATCCTAGACTAGGATATCGTATGGTTAGTGCGAGGTATCTATCAGTTCTAGGTGCCTAATGAGATGGTTTTTCTTTACGTTACAAATACGACAATATTTACATCCCAACAATTTTGTACCCCGACCGTACACAGTACCCACACTAATTCGCAAAAATTCCTTTCCAGACGTGGTGGACACAAAAATAGTTAACTAAATTAAACTGCACGAGCGCGGGCGGAATCCTGACGAGTTCTAATGAAGCGTCCAGTCTTAGTGGAAATTTCACGCGAAATATTAGAGCGGGAGAAATAATAGCAGGGCATACGAAACTGTGTTCAGAAAGCGAGCGGCAAGCGTTTAGCGGGGCGTTGATCGAGTTGTTGAGCTTGGCATCGAGCGACATCTCTCGCCAAATGATTGAGCTAAGTTACATCGCATCAACGAAGAGCTACCACAGTCAAATACACAGATGGCATTGCATCGAAGTGTCTAGATCGCGCAATCGAAGTTTTCACTCAACTTGAAAATATAAAAATACCTCCGACAAACAACTGTCGGTCCTAGAACACTGAGCAAGTGGATCAGACGGATCAGCCCGGTGTAAGATCTTCCCCTTTGCAAATGGAGGACACATTACCAACCGTGTTCTCCATAATAACGAAGAGAGAAAACATGTAGAGTGATTATTGTAAAATACTTCACAGAACAACAAGTAAAGATTTATTCTTAATGTTCCTTAAAAATAGGAAATTTCAGTCTACCACTAAGTTATTCCTATAATGCGATATTTTTTTTAAATAAACGCTGTCATATAGCCCACTCTGCTACACGCTCAGCTCAAAACCGAGAACTTAATGCAAGCGGGAAAATAATGAAACGGAGGACGGATAGTATTTTAGTAACGAAGTCACTCGCTGTGGTCACTTTATTAAAAATGTGGTTTAGTTTTGTTGGAAAAATAATCAGGACAGCTTTAGTGAAAACTGAGATTTTATTAAGAGTAGATAGCCAGTAGAGTGCTATCCTTATGAAGACTTTCCTTTTATCTTAACTAAAACTGTGTTTATTACCTTCTTGAGCCTAGTTTGCCTACGCATTTTTTTTATTAAAACATGAGTTGAACAATTTACGCACAATTTGTTTCACTCGTAGTAGCACGTACTAATTGAAATAGAAAAAAGTGATGATAAAATAAAACGCATTCGAACTGGAAAAAAAAACGGGGATGCTTTTTACCGTGAATTTCGAAATTCGAACGCACGCTTTATTGGTTGTCACTTTGATGTGTCACTTCCTGGTGATTGCAGGCCTCGTTCCAAATTTAAAGTGCACACTGCACAAACAGATTTCGTGATTTGATTTTTTTTACAAATGCCTTTGGAGTATTTATTCAGTTTTTAGCGTTTAGTGGGTTACGTTCAATAATGCAGGTACCTATTTCAATTCATAAAAACAATGTCTAGTAGGCTTCTTAAAGAACGGCTTACAATTTATGACCCAGACAATTGTTCAACAAACAAAAAGTAACAACAATCATTGGATGAATCGATTCATGTTCAATAGGCTGGACGATAACAACTAATCCTAACTTTTAGTTGGATCGCAACTTGCTCAAATCATCGCTACTTGTGAGAACTTTTGATTAGACTGGCCACGTTGATGTACTCAGAGTACGGACTTTGGGGCAATTTTAACATTCAAATAATGCTGCTGCTCGATATCATCATTGACTAATGCCATCATTCGGCTATCGAGCACAAAAAAAAAATCAAAGCTAAGCTGTTTTTTGCTAATTAAAAAAAATAATTAGCAGCATACGCAGGATTGTGGTACTTACAACACTGCGCTGGCTAAACATGGGCGTATTTCCCTTAATATCTATCTTAAGAAATATCATTGTTTCTTCGAATGGGTGACCTCTGTTAAACCTTGTCGCCAACGCGAATATTGTTAACGTCTTGCATTTGATAACTTAGGTTAATAAATAAAAAAAACGATTTCATTCCTGGTATCTAACTCTAAGCGTTAACGCCTGCGGAAAGATTGAATTGTATGAAATTACATTAACTGTAGAAATGTCACGTGACTTCTGTCAAGTTTTTCCTTGACAAATTTGCGTTAGCGTGAAAGGAAAACTAAGCGTGAGGTGTTTTCTAGACCTAGGTGCCCTTTTTACTCATGATGACAACATGCCGTATAATTGGCTGCATTTTCCGTAAGAGATTCTTTGTGTGTTTATTAGTTTGTTGGTTTGTTGGTTTGGGTGTAAACATTAGTCTCTAAAACGAGTTTTCGGTATTGCGGTTTCAATCAATACAATCGATTTGTATGGCTTCAAGAATGGTTCAAGGTGTTATCGCCAAAATGTAGGGGTTTAGAAATATTATGAAAAATAACTTGTATTTGTAAATCGGTAGGTACCCTTCTTGATAAGTTTAAACTGCGTTTTTTTGCAATAGCTTTGTAAGTATGTTTTCAAGGGTCAAGGTTTTATCGCCAAAAGTCACTAGGGAGTACTGAAATCGTAGAAGAAAATACACGACAGTGGGGTCATGTTCAAATAGGACATATAAAATAAATTGAGTACAATCACTACCGAATAAGCCCCCGCCTCGCTTTCAGTACGTCTGTTTATGTAATAGACGATGGTCCATTAGTTTTTACTTACCTATGGGACTTAATTAAGCTATCGGACACATAGCTATTCATTGAGCGCTTCATTGAGCGTTTATCTCGAATTCGTAATACTCAATACACAAATTAGTGACGTTCTAGCTAGTTGGAGTGCGTTATGTGTGTGGGTTTATGTTGCAGCCAAAACGTAAGATCTGCTGTTTTGCATAACGGCTGGCCTCTATACAAAACCGCGCTGTTTTTTTAATCTGGCGTATTGATTTCCAGCCGGAGACGTTTTACAATATGGCTGCCATTGTTATACACCTCGTACAAAATACCTAGTATTGAAAACAGACGAGATTATGCAATATGCTTCATTTTTAAAATCAATACATTTACGTAAAGAAGATAGAAATTTTGCAATATCATCAAAGAGCGATCAAGTCCTAAAGTGCTCAACTTCTCTATAGGAAATCGTAAACTTATTTATGTAAATAAATATCTCTAAACTTTGATTGATACTTCAACTTAGTCTTTGGCTCTTTTACTTAGGTAATTTTATAGAAAGTGTGAAAAATCCATCTAAAGACTGGACAATCAACGACATAATTTTGTTGATCAATTGTTCGTATTAAAACTGAAACTAGATGACTAATAAGACATATCCCACAATTTGTTTAAAAAACTATGTGAAAAACTGCGGTTCCATGTTGATAATTCAGTGTTTTTGAACTAAATCGCTCATCATGAAAAAAGATGGCGGCCAACACATCTCGGTTGGCCGCCATCTTTTTTCAGAAACCAGTCATAATTTAGATCCTTAGAATATCAAAGCATCAGTTACACATTACGTAAACCCGAAAATCCAAAGGTGTCACGTGAAAGTAGGGTAATCAACATTGATATAAAGTCCAAACAACATTAACTCCAGATATTGGGATTTACGATGCACAGAAATTGTGATGATATTTTGATGCCCGGTGTCTAATAAAGCATTGCAAAAATTATGTTCCAGCTATACGGTGCAGAAAATTCTTTCACCACATTGGTTCTATCAGTCACTTGGCAGTTCAAGGGCCACCTCACCTGGTAAGGTCACTGATCTAACGCAGAATGACCAAGTAAAACCCGGTGCTACGATAAACGAACAAATGGCGCAGAGTACCACCAACTTATTTTTATCAGCTGACCAAAAATAAACTAATTATGCCTACAAAAAAAACCCACTAACGACTAGGTCCTCTAGACTGAACTTAACGACCTAAATGGCGCGGTGGGCGAGTAGCCGGCTAAGACGCAAGAGGTGTGGGTTCCATTCCCTCTGCGGGACAAATGTTTGCATGTTCTACAGATATTTAGTTTGGGTCTGGGTGTTGTGGTACCATGGTACTCTCAGTTTTTAATACCCATGATACAGGAAATCCTAGTGTGTGATATTTATAATTATTTATTTATTTATTATTAAAGAGACAAAACTAAAAATTTGTACATGTCATTTAATTCTGCCTATTGTAAATGTTTATTTGTGTGTACAATAAAGAATAAAGACTAAAAATTTGTGGATACTATAAAATCTACACCGGATGTGACGAAAAAAGCCGCGTCGCATATCACCGCTTTAGTAACCAGTGGACCTTACGAGAAACTCTACAAAGTTACCTCCATCCCTCGTAAATTATTTTAGCTTTGTGTTATTTTCAAGTTGTGTCGTTTTCCCGCGGAGTTACCTAACATTTGTCATCGTCACGGCTTTTTGTCTTGTTTTGCGAGTTTACCTGGTGTCTGTCGTTTTCGAGGGGAATACAATACTAACTTCCTTTGTAGTGTCACTTTAAACCAACATTGATATTACCTTAGCTCCATTGGATCAACAACTTGGAACTGTATTTGCAGAGTCTGTCAAAATTTGATAATTTATAGATTTAAGGTTTACGCAGACATATCAGTCCAGTACCGGATCGGCATCGCTTCAACTCGAGCCGTTCACTATTCTTTGTATGAATCTCTATACTGCAACGCACACTAATCACTATCGTAACGGCATCGCTTTGCCTCAGCACGGATACGCCTAGGGGACCGTGTGATGACGGCTGGTCAGCTCGTTGACGGGTTTATTATTAAATTGTTCAATAAAATTGCTTTGGCAGCAGCGCTTATATAACATATAAGCGGGGCGACGGCTAGATGTAAGAGTGGTGTCAGCGATTTGACCACTCACCGCTAGCCATTCAATTATTTTTGTCAAGGGGATGCCTTTACGATGATACGCTGATAACGGAGTTTCATACAAATTGAACGGTCGAGTTGAGGCGGTGCCGGTCCGTTTCAGGGCTGATGTGTGAGCAATAACCTTGAGAATGACAGTTACTGACGTTTACGCTAGGTCGTAACGAACCACAAAATTACGCTGACTTGCTTGCAATTGATTACGAGACTAAAGTCTAGGGCTAAAGATCCGATACAATAACGAGTTTCTTCATTCTTTGACAGAATAATAAAATGCCCTCACTATATAAGAGAGGAAATATTGTACCTAGAGCGCATTAGATGATATTTATGTATATCTACATATTACGTTCGATTATGGTGATTTCGGCTTTATAAAAACATATTTTTGCAACGAATTTGGTCTGAGTGGCGCAAAAGTGTATTTTATTCTGCGCAATAGTTTTTTGGGTAGACATTTATTTCTTTATATTTATTTCTACATGTACCTAGGTACAAAAAAAAACAGACCGACTGGCAAACTAACTTTCAACAACCTCAGTGGCGCGACGGGCGAGAAATCGGCTGCGACACGAGAGGTGTGTTTTCGATTCCCGCAGCAGGACAAATGTTTGCATGTTCTGCAGATATGACACATATGCTCACAGTTTTTTTCGTAAGATAAGCTGCTGACCGTGCGAAGTGGTAGGTTTTTCCTCTACTCTATAAGTCTCTAAAACGAAGGTGACGATCACATTCGCACATTCCGTACAAACACACCCTAATCACACTTAACCCTAACGCTGCCGTAGTTTTATTTGTCGTAAAGATTTTTACTGCTTCGTTACCAACGACCAGTTCAACCTATCGACCATTCGATAAAACTCCCATCGGAAAGCTTTCAATGAAGACCCTAGATAGTCATCATTGAACATTTTCAAGAAACCGTCATAAGATTTGACATACAAATATCATAGAACAGGTACTCAATAATATGGAGTTTATGAATTTAAATGTACCTACATTATTACTACCTAGCAACTTTGAACGCGGCAGTGAATTTACATGATTATATGCTTGTGTTACAGCGTTATACAATCAACAGTAGTAAAAAAACTAAATAGTTAACTCTCCCGACGAGCTAAGCGAGTCGCGCATAAATAGAGTGAAATACACTGCAGTGAAGTATGGTGTAACCTATAGGATCTACCGTAGTGAGCGAAGCAAGCCGTGCTAAGTCGTAGATGTACACTCTTATTCATAATCACCACTTACTTTAACAGAACTCGAACTCTAGCCCTGTCCTTTTCTCACACTAATCAAAGGATAGAGGCAGACAACTTTTATCAAGATGCTTAAATTATTTTTATCGCAGTTACACCACCTTTCTTCAAATTCTTTTAAATCAAGTCTATCCAACGGTTGCCTGGAAGAGATCGCTCTTAGTGATAAGGACCATTGTTGTTATACAACCTAGTCTTAAGGTTTAGGTCCTTTGTTAAGTGTTTTTTTAATCCTGGTGTATGTAATAAAGAGTTATCTATCTATCTTTCTATTCTCAATTAGTGAGTGATTATGAATAACAGGCTAAGATTAGTGATGGGACAGCATTTAACAAAATACCAGGAAATATACTATAGGTACTATGAGGTAAGAACCACTAGTTTTGGCCTAACGTCAGAGATTCATTCACACTTTGTGAAAATACCCACAATTCTCGGAAATAACTTACATTTCGGCATCGATGTGCGATATCGCTAATAACCCGAAATAAATCCTAAGGGATCCCAACATGATATTTATGTAAGCACCTGTTATTTGGTAGATTTCCTACAACCATAAACATAATTGGTGACCCCGACGCGACGTGACAAATGGTAATAGTGAAATTACAGAATTATGTGATTGGGGATCGCTATTTGAATTATTGAGATAATCATATGTTAGCACCCTCCGTCGGTTTTGTTTATTACATTTCATTTTTGATGTATTATTCCGAAGGGCGTTTTTCTTTGTCGAATATTGCGTTATTCCTAAATTACTTACTTTCGATTCGGGGTTGGATGAAATTAAAATAAATAAATCTTACGTTATGTGGCAGGGGAATTTAATAATTCAACCATATGATATTCGCTGAATAGGTGAATCAAATCATTTTACGGAGGAATGAGTATGATGGCTCCAATTCTTTTTGATTCTTATTTTTATCTCTCTATATAGAATTTAATTGAATCTTATGTGGATCAAAGGGGGATCCATTGTGTAAATAATGATACGTGTAGGGAAAGGGATGAAAAATTAGTAGCCCGCCTGAAAAAATTGTGGCAGCTAAACGGTTGCTTTTGGATTGTGAAAAAATTCACGGCAGTAGTATATATAACGAAGTTAAAAGGAAAACTATCAAGCTAAGTAGGCTTTACAAGTTAACGAGTAATAGTCGTCCAAGTTATTAAATGTACTTGGAGAAGTAAAAAGGAAAATTACTTAGATGAAGTTGTTCGTTGTGTAAAACAGGTAGCCAAATATAAGTTTATGGGCAACTACGGAACCCTACACTGCGTGTGGCCCGACACGTATATAAAAATGTATAACGTCACAATATGTATCTGTGAAAACAATTGCCAAGCTCTACTTTTATCTAGGATTTTTGCAGCTGTCAAACCCCTACCAATTATTTTTAATTTATCGCTTCAATTAAACCATAACTTGTATAAACAAGCAATGTTATTATTGTCTTTTGGTAGAAATGGGGTAGAGATCTCTAAAACTGGTTCTTGAGACCTATTTAATTAAGTGCAGCTAGGACCGACTGACAAATAACAAAAAACAAACGAACACGAGAAACACAGTTCTGAGTTGAATAATGTATCCCTGTCTTCACAGCTCACATACAATAAATAAACACCAAACAGACCATATGACAGTTCTGAAAACATAGTAATTCCCTGTATCTTAAGTATGAGGAACTAAGAGTATCATGGTACCAGAACCCGGTACTGGAGACCAGCGGAGGTTTTCCATTGTTTATGTAATTTATATTTAGTTTCATCATGTCCGTGGGTCTGTATGTCTGCTCATGCGTATGTCACACCCCATTTAATTTGCTATACATGCGTGTGGTTTTAACCCAGTTCTGTACTCCATAATACAAGTTCAGTGAGGGATGTTTCTCCAAAATCTCTAAACACGTCTATAAAAATAACTTTTAATCTACCATATATCGTGTTTTACTTTCCTCGTTTGTAGTTTTGCCCTGTTTGTTTTAATGGAAGGCGTTTGATTTGAAATAGACCTCACGCGATATAGGCTCGACCTAGTACGAGGGCCTACAGCAACTTTTGTTTTTAAACTGCCCTTAATTTATGATTTTTATGATTCGGTGGATTTACAATGAAAACTTAATAAGATATCTGGCTACTTCAAGTTACATAGACATACAACTAAACTTTCCCTTACATAGCATGCAACACGTCATAGGCAGTTGATCCCAACCAGTTTCAATAGTAGGGGCTTGATTGTGGAACCCTTTTTAAAGTGCAAAGCCTCCAATCGCCGCAGATGCAAATACCTATTGGAAAAACTGGAGAACAATGCGGTCTATTGAAAGCTATACCGGGATAAAATTTACAACTTTGTTTATATTCATAGTTTTTACGTTCCTTGTATTATAACCTAATATTTTATCTTATTACAATGCTCTTGAATGGAGACTAAATATTCTATATTTTTTTTACTATATTTTCGAAGGAAGGCCGTTTACAATAATTGCGGGAAATTGTCCAACCAATTGGTAGGATGGAGGTGCTCAGGACCTAACACAGCCTTAACATAAGCACTAAAATAGGTATAATTATATTATTAATGTAGGTTTGATAAAGCATTAGTATCAAACCTTAATTTTATACTAATGATTAAGTGTTTACTATTATGAAAACTCAAAGTTACCTAACATTTCATAACAATGACTTTGAGCAAACAATACAATAAAAACAACATTACCTACCTTTGTATGTACATATGTACAAAGGTACTTCCTACATAAAAGACTTTCCTATTCTTTTGATGATATCTCCACACACCTTCTGCCAACCTTCAAACGAACAACGGGACCAAATACAGGATGTAAAAAACACGATACTAAGGGAATAAACAAGTACTAATAAAGTTTGTTAGGTTATAGTTTTTCTTGGACCAGATTACAGAATGAAACTTAGTGGAAAACTTTTAATTTATATAATACGAAAATGTGTTGATAAGGCTCTTGAAAACAAAAAATCTAAAAACTATACTCGTACGACAATGAGTTTTGTATAAGTCGATGATAAAACATAATTCGGAAGATAGTAATTTTGTTGTGACAAAGAGCCAGTCAGTTGTCTGCGTTTCGAGTATTCGAGATTATTATATTTCTCACACCCTGTATATTTGGTATTGTTTGGTTCGTATCGGTTTTTCCATAACTGAAAATGGATAGGCAGGTAGTGTGATATTTTACGGAACAGAACGTATAATAAATTATTTGGGTAAGGGTCAAATGGAGTAGCTTTTTTATTTGTTTTGTGTTGTGCATTTTGTGATGTCATAGCCTGTTTGTAAGTTCCAGTAGAAATGCTTCATGCTCCGTTTGGCCACAGTTAAATATAAACAACAGTGCAGCAGCCTGTGATGTTTTCTACAGTCAAGAAAAAACCTACCAGGCAACCTATCTGCCTATCAGGCAACCTATCTGCTTATCAGACAACACAAATTATTTCTAAGCCATTTTGTCCATAATTTCTACAAAGTACCTTAGTATGATAAAGATAATTGCCAAAACTTGCTCAGCAAGTTGTGGTTTGCTGAAAGTGAGTAAGTTTAACTATAAATTGAAAAGTGAAGACACTGAGAAAGTTTAACTACAAATTGATTTGTTGCAAACCTCTACCACCAACAAATATTGTCTATGTTTGTAACTGAAGTTGAACAATTATGTTGGATGACATTTTTTTTTTATTTATAAAATTTATCAGATACAACTATAAGATATGATTTTCTTCCACAGCGTTTAGATTCAATTCAATTACATAAACTCCAATTGATGCAGCGTCCTTATAGTTTCGTGAAGTGTAGCGATGGACTTGAACCTGTCACGTGGAATGCTAAGTTGCAAAACGCGGGCATGTACATAATATAATGTTGTGACGTGCCACTTGGTATCCTCAAAGATCGGCTCACTGAGTATGTATCTGAGAATGTCCACCATGAAGAAGACAGTTGTGAGCGTGTTTATTTTTGTTTTTTCAAACTGCAGAATTAAAATGTAGCTATAGCATAATATAATTACACCAATACAAACGACATAACAATTATATAATCTCAGGGTAAACGTTCTTATTCGTTCAAAATTGAACCCAGAAGAAGTCAAGCATCTGCAGTGATTTGAAGACGAAACGCTTATCGAGGGAGGCAATAGCTTCCGAACGAGCAAAGGACGTAACAGATGTGGACAATATCGCCTTTGCTATTGCTCCCAAGATTTATACGCATGTGTATCTCTGCCTTTACTCTCTTGCAGTGCCAATATGCTATCGATTGTCTTTTCGAGTAGCTGAAATACAAGATAACCAGTTACTAGTCACCAGTTTAGTGTCACACAAAGCCGCTGTGAATCCATACTTATTCGGCGCGACGTCTGTTCTTTATATTTATATCGTTCTCATCTTTAATGCTATAAAAACTTTAACTAGTTGTGTTTTGTTTTACACAAAATAAACTTAATTTACGTCTATTGCTAGTAATTAGTACTTAGACTACAAGGCAACCTCGCAGTCAGTGTGACAGAGCCTCAAGAACCAGAATTAATGCCGGAATCCCGCGAGGCTAGGAAAATAAAAACATTTCCATTTCTCTCAGGCAAAAACTTATTCATAAATCCTAGGTAAATCCTGGCATCTTGCGTAAGTAACATTTTGTGAATGTTGATAGTTGGCTGACTGGCTAGGCATGTCAGTGCTTTTACCAAACTGAGACAGAACATAATCCAAAATCTCGACAAGCAAAAGACCGCAGAAAAAACCAACGTGAAAATTTTAAATCACGAACGAGTTCAAACTTTTTAATTTTTCCACGTGTCGTCACAAGAATTTTATTGGTGTCGGTACATTGTAATTTGCTTAAAAATATGCGGAAAATTGTAGGTACTCTTTTGGTGACCCCGGGGACAAAGCGCTACGGTCATAACGCGCCACGATTTATTTATCGAGAAGGATTTCTAATATTTGCTTTCTAACAAAAGTGTTTATAAATAATTCAGTGGGTGAGTCACGACGTTTTGAATTTTTACGATCTACAAATATAATTCCATTTGCGAAGGTTAGGCTTGCCATATGTTACACAAATTAGATGCTTTTCGCCTTTTCCCGTTGATATGATAAAATAAAATATTTGGATATTTTTGATGAAATGGAAATTAATCAAATGAAAGTATTCTTAATAATACTGCAATAATAATACGCAGATCTTAACTTCTTCGTCACCCTTCATTTACAGACTAAGAATAAGCATACCTATAAGTAATAGGAATCGATGTGTGGCCCTTGCCGACTCCCTTAGAAATCATGTTTGCACAAAAGCCTACGTCAACTCAAGTATTTTGGCCCCTTTACATCAAGCTTCATATCAGTTACATATTGTCGAACCCAGTTTTAAACAAAAGGACCTAAGTAAACAGCAACATGAAAATATACTAAGTGAATTTAGCCAGAAACTATAGGGGTGACGGAAGCACCCGCAAAACCCGTGCAGAGATAGGACACGTTGGAGAATATAGGAATGTTTTGGTTGAAAATATTGAGAGCATTGGACGAAATACACTTGTCTACTAAGTCACTAATGTAACACACGAGTGTTCGACAGGTGTTCTTGTACTAACGGATTTTCAATTTAAGATGTATGCGTGCTTTAAAACTACAAAAATATGAATGAATGAATGAAAATACTTTATTGTACACCTTATGATATAAACAAAATAAACAATAACACATTAAAACAAAGTTACAATGGGCGGTCTTATCGCTTAAAAACCTTATGACTATAGTAAGGCCACTTCAACAGGTCACATTTGACATTTTTCAGTCTTAGTCGCTTAAAACTATCGATTAAATTGAATGAATCGATATGGTTTTCAAACATCTGAATCAGTTATTAGATAAGTTCGATTAGTCCAATGAGAAAAGCCGGATCAGAAGAAAATTACAGAGGACACATAAATAATTATAACTGTGATTAAAACCAATTTCTTTGTGAAAAATATTCTCTAGTTTTATTCTGTGACAGACATGAAGTGTCGTATTTGTATCGTTTTACATGCGTATTAATAGGTACAACAGCAAAATGTTTGAAATATTAAAAGTAAAACAAATACAAGTGGTGCCACCACTTATTTACAAGATTTTTGTTGAAAAAGTTGTCCAATTGTGCCGTATAAATTTGAGAAATTTAAATAATATTGTGCGGCTGCCATAAAAAGTTTATTTTGATGAAGTGTCAAATGTGAGTTAGTAAGAAAAAAAATACACACCCTGTAGATATAAGTTGTTATTGTTTGAAAGTTTTCTTATTTAAACCAACGACAAAAATTCAGGAGACTAAACTTAGTCTGCGTCAGATTTATGAATTCCACCTTTGTGGGTTCATCTTGAAAGCTAAACAATTTCATAATTTATGGTAGAATTAACTTACTAGACTTTGTTGTGTATTCGCGGAATTTGTGATAAACTGGGTTTAGATTTTATAAGTTGAATATTACGAGATATATCGTAACGGAAGACGCAGCCTCCCGCTGGACCAACAAATTGATGGGCACTTCTATGATTTGGAGGGTATATACATTTAACTGTCAATCCCAGCTATTTGCTTAGGCTTGGCTAAAAGGTTAGCTACTAACTCATACAAGCTAGCGCAAATCCGTATATTCCATTTACTTACTGCTTCTTTACCTTCAAGTAAAAATGTTCTTGTACGGAACGTAAAAGAAAAACCTTGTACCAGCGGCGGAGTGCTGCGGATTTGAAAGCATCTACATTTGCACGATGATTCCATTTCTGTGGTACCAATGCCCCTTGAGATTAACTTTACTAAAACGGCGGGCTGATAAGCGGAGTCGTCAGCGTTTAGGAAATAAAAAACAACGCACTCACAGTGCAGATCCCCGTAAGCAGATCCGTAAATGTACCAGGTGTGGAGCTGCTCACGTTTTGTATTGTAGTTAGCATTCCACGTTATAGTTTGCAAATCCATCACAGTTTTATTGTAACGTTAAGAGATGGCCCATTATGCTTTGAAACTTTGTTGAGACCGGACAGGCTACTTAAGGCAACTTATCCACAGAGTTGCAGATGTTCATTTACGAGGTAAACGAAATAACGCAATGAACTAAATTGCTTAAGTGCAGTCGAACCAGTTTGTTAAAACCTAGCCTACGGCTGTGCCCAAGCAATCTTAATGAAATAGCATGCATTGCTTTCAGTGCCAACAAGGTCTGCGAGACTGTAGTGGGGAAAGGTTGATTTTTTGACGCTAGTTTCATAGCCACACTACTACGTCAAGAACGCCGCGGCAGTCCCTCAGCTATGAGCCTTACCGAGATTATATCTACCTAGCTGCGTTAAAAAGCATTCGTCATTGTCACCGCATTGCCTTATAGGATTGATTTATAAAGAACCCGTCTGAAAAATAGCATATAAGTTTAATAAAATTACTTGTGAAAATTTCACGATTAGGTGTCCTTTTATGTACCAGGTCAAGAAAGTGATAAATTTGCCATTGAACACAAGTCACGTTACCGTACCTATTTGTTTATCTAGATGTATTATCATTTTCAAAAATATTGAGCGTTTCGTTTAACTAAAAGCGTCATATATAAGGGCACAAACCATAAAATACGGACATAAATACCGTAGCAGACGACATGATAAATAGCTTGTATCGGGACGCAAGCTCCGCAATACTGAATGGCGGAACCCGTGTCCATGACGTCATGACCCTTGTAACTGAAGGTTAGCCGACCCCAAGGATTCCTATTGTTATGATGATAACACTTCTGCTAAATAAGTTTAGTAGTAAAACTGTAGTATTTTTGTGGTGAACGATCATATAATTAAACTCTCTTTAGATATGCGATTCAAAAAAATGTTTTTTCGAACTGTTAACTAAAATGGTTGAAATATATATTAAATGTTAGTAGCGCAGGAGTATTACGCATTTGTGAGAACCGACTGGAAACTAGGCTCTGTCTGAATATCAGCACTGCTCCTCACAACTACGCGGAGCTCCACTAAGCTGAGGCAGTATCTGTTTGGCCCACACGGCACTGATGGGACTAATAAGCACAAAAATCACTCACTTGCTTTTTTGCAAAAATATAACTGTTACCTTAATCATTATAAAGTCTATATTTTATTTACTTTATACCAGTCTGTTCTGTGATGTGTCGTTGCGTCAAATAAACCACTTTCTAGAATATTATGACGACTATACCACGTACTTTACTATTCTTCTGCTGACGTAAGGTACGTGGTATAGTCGTAATAATATTCTAAAATGATACCAAACCACGATAATTTTAATTGCATGAAAACCACTTTCTTTTCAATTCTATTTTGTGACCGAAAGTAAAAAAAAGTGTGTTGAATAAATTGCAACAAAACGTGACTATATTACCCGTCAAGCTATAATGTGCTGTTATGAGGCTCTGTAATGGGTGCTCTTCAGACGGACGACACCATAACCACACCATAGCCACACGATAGCGACAAAAAAGACAGGCATGATTTTTTTATAGTCATGAACCACATGTGCTATTTCATCAAACAACTGTCGCCAACGTGTGGACAAAACTGACTACAGTGTAGTCACATCTCAGCATACGCCTCTACTCCACCACTATTCAACTTTTTAGCTCAGCTCAGCTGAAAAAACGCAGTTTATCGCAATTTGTGGTCGCGACAACGTAACTTCAGGCAGCCGCAGCTAGACCACACACGACCACTGCCCAGCGTCACTTTTGCAGCTGTGATGTGGTTGTGGTGTGGTCTAATAGGAACTTGATATTCTATATAATCTAATCTATAGTATATATGGTAAAGTATTTATTTTCTACTTTCAGCTCAGAATTAAATAAAAGCTTCCTCACGCACAGATGCTTCTAAGTCCCGTCTTTGCATATTTCACCATAATAAATCGGGAAAGCATATTAGTCTGCTTAATCCGGATCCGACTTTATCAGCGTCTGAATCAATGTCTCGAGTAGAACGAAGTCTGTAAATCAAGAGAGTAATATTCAGGAGATATCAATCGTGGGTTTACGGTGTAGCACCTATCCTTTTGTCCACTCGAAAAATAGATGTGCACATAATACGTTCTCAAAACGGTGAAAGAAAACAATTTAAAGAAACCGTTAAGTCCTAAAACTAAAAGTTCAAAGGAATATGCCATCGGTAAGTGTTTCAATAAGCGTTGATGGGTATACAACATATGACGTGAAATTAATCTTTTATTCAATAGGTGGGTATGCGAAAAGCATTATGTTTGGATGTGACCTAATTCCTACTTCACATCTTCGTCATCCTTACGTGCTGAGTATAATTCTGAAAATTTCCATCATGGGGATTCTAGTCGTGGATATACGATTATAATCCCCATGACGGACATTCTCCATCATGGGGATAATAGTCATATATCTATGGTCGTGTTGTGAGTACGTTTGTTTTTCGATAGCTACCATTTTGACATTGATGTCTATAAATACATGTTATTTTTTGTGGAACATGCAATTTCAGTTTATTATAAGTAGCTATGTGTATGAACGAAAGAGCTTTCGTCGACTATAATCTGCTTACGTTTATGCTCTGAAGCTTGCTCATTATGATTCTGCAGTTGAATACGGAAAATCTTTTATTTACAATAATTTTATGCAAGAAATCAGATAAATGTCTTCAAAAAACTATCGTGAATTTGATTATTCTTATCGTAAAAACGAAAATTTTCACGTACCGTATCGGTAAAGGCGCCGACTAAGTTTTGACTAAGAAGTCTTCATAAGGGTGAGTGCTCTCCCTCCGCCGTGCACTTAACACGCCTGCGACGTGACGTGGAAGGAGAGCTTGAAAATTCCCGTTTCAACAATATTAATAAATGTATTGGGGTATATTTATACATCAAATTGTTTTTTTTTATTATTAACTCAATCTGATTGGTACAATCAGATTGTGCAATGATGAGTCAACATTTTGATATACTGCAACATTAAATAACCTACTTTTATTCCAAGAATAAAAGATTGTTTACTCCTTTGAGCTTCCAAAGTCAAATTTACACTTGTTTAAGTTGTATACTATCCGCAAAATTTACTCCGCAGTCAAAATGAACAATTATTTCCCCGTAACGCTACCGTGTTCATCTTAAACACGCCATAATAGTCTTCAGGTACAGTTCATAGTGATAACACCTGGTTCAAGCAAGTTAAATATAGTACCTAACAAAACTTGTGGATCTATTTGTAGTCAACCGCATTCAACTGTAATCTGATTGGTTTTTTTGTATATACGATAAGCATGGCCGTTTGACATATACCAAAATTCAGTGGTGATTAAGTTTTTTAAGTAGTGATCCACAAGATTCTTATAATATCACAAAAACTGTCCATTGGTCCTAGAATTTATAACAAATGACCACCCGATTAGGCACTGAAGGTCTGTTATATTTCAAACGTGAATTATATAGTATGTAATTATAGTACCATAGTATGTACGTCATTCTATGTTACTGGTCCACTGTGAACATTCTTATAAGATGTACCTATCATCCCATTATCTATGTTTCGCAATAAATATACTTTCTACTATACTATACAAACTATAACTGAGGTTGAATTATTAAAATCAAGAGACACCAAAGTTATTAAACTTTATCTAAGCACGAGCGAAATCTCCTATGACAATATTTTTTAACCAAAAATTCATCATTTTTAAAATTTAGTATCATTTGGAAACGCAATGAAAACATTTGTATTTGTATTGTATTTCTCTGCTAACAATAGCCAGTTCTACTATAATTCTCATGTTCCATATAGGGAGCAAATGAAAAGTGTCATATCTATTTTGTTACCGCTGTAAACAGGCAAAGTTCGATGCGCCTGCCGGCTTCACATTAAACTTAGGCTGACTTAAGTTACCAATATCCAAACTATAATGGAAGACACACATCAATCTACGTGTCGTGACACTTAGTTAGTTTACACTGCACAATGCGTACAAACTTTATAATCGATGCTGTATAGGCAAAGTTGGATTAAATAAATAATACGTTAGTAAAGGCATTTAGAATTTTTCCGTCGAACTATTCATAGTAAGGATTTATGCCGTTGATGTTTCTAGCCATAATATGTATACCTTATATATTATATATTCATGTAAACCTTATAGTTAATGTTAATATAATTTATGATAGGCTGTGTATAGTAAGTATATTGTGCATTATATAGTATATTCATAATATTTGATACACCACTTAATCCCCTTGTAATGTTTACATTTAAAGGTCTGGTTAAGATCGCTAATTAGCGATAAGACCGCAACAAAGATTGAAATCTGAAATAAAATTTGGTATGCAATTAAGTATTTATTATCTATCTACCTATCTTATACATAGAATATTTAAATAATTGGAGGAAATTAAAAATAAAGTTGATAACACAGTGCGGGGAACGGAGTACAAGGTACATGAATTGAAGGTTCCTTAAAACCTTTCTCAGACATAAATCACTTACGAAACACGTTTTCTATAGTTTAAACCACAAATAGTTTAAGGACCTAAAACAACCCTTTAATCCTTAAAGTAATTGAAAGAAAATAAATGTACTTATTATTATTATTAATAGTATAAGACAGAAAAAAAGACAGTCCAATTCCAAGCTATACCACGATCCCAAATAACGGGTTTAATATTATGTTGTTAGGAGAGGTCTACTGAGTCATTTACCCTACAACCAAAGTATACACACTCATAACGTCAGAGTAGCTTCAATAAAATTAATAGGATAGTGAGGTCGCTACGTTGAAGTAGCCCAAGTGATTAACATGTCCGTATATGATTCTGGCTCGACACCCCAACACTAGTATATGACACGATATAGGGTTACCACTTAAAGTACAGCAAAACGATACAGATTGAACATTTTGCTGGAACCTTTTACACGGCGGCATTATTCCATCCCCCTGCTATTTGATGACATCGGTGGCACGGCGTGTGAGTAGCCGGCTGTAAAACAGGAGGTGCGGGATCGATTCTAGATGCGCGACAAATGTTTGCATGTTCTGCAGATTTTTGTTTCTTGTCTAGGTGTTTGGTAGTTACTTATACCCATGAAACAGGGAATCCTGGTCCACGCCTCTACGCTTTGCTACGGCCCGCTACAAACTCTGTAGCTCTTGACTTTGTCCGTGTTTATTAAGCGTATGATGCCTTTGCGATGGAGGAAATATGCTAATAAATATTTTATCAGACAGTTAGTGACTTAGACGTACTGAGTAGCCAGTGCTAAAGCCTGAAAAAAGAAGTGAGGGGAACGAGCAATTTAAAAAAAAAAAATTTTAAGGGATTAGGTTGTGATTACGAACTTTCACTTATTACAGTCCTGTAAGACCTGTAAGTCCTGAAAGTATTTCTTCAATACTTTTCGTATTTTCTTATCGTTACAGAGTTATTCTTAATAATCAATTTTGATCAATATAGCAGCTCTCTCCATCTATGGTCACCCTATTTTGACATACCTACTAAAATACGAGCGCTCAAAAGTTGTAGGACCCCAAAGTTTAACAAATTCCCACTACGTATTGCCACCTACAGTAGGATCATTACCCGTCCTCGTGTATACGGACAAATTAGCTACTCGGACCGGAGTTTAATAGAGTGTAATGTATTTTATTGTTGTTATTTTGGAATTTTAAGGGGTTGAAAGGTCCACTAGTTTATTGAAGTAATCTGACTGATTGGTAGAGTAGGTATATTTTATTAGTCGTGATGCAAAGAGCTGGGTTATGTGTGTGCATAACCCCCGTAAGTGACGTAACCGGTTTTTGTAATTCGGTTTTCCGAAGTCCCTGTATGATCTGAAGTCTTTGTCCAAGCATCTAGTTAATAATAATAATGCTGGACATTTTCACACAGCAACATCTAGCCCCAAAGTAAGCAGAGCTTGTGTTATGGGAACTACATGACTGATATATGTACTACTTTACTCACATACATTTTTTTTTGTAAATACCTACTTATTATAGGTAGAAAACGCCCAGACCCGAGATAAATAGTTGCAGATGCAAACATTTATCCCTCAATATTAATATTGTAGTGTTGTATTTAATGGAGACAAATAAATGTGTTTTTTCTTAATAAAGTGGGGAGCATTCAGAACGCATGCCAACTGGTCCTCATTCAATTGTCTACGAACGGGTTTTCATTTTGCCATCGATTCTTTCATCAAACCTGATTTACGACAGAAAGCGTGAGTACTTTATGAAAAAAGCTGAGTGTTTTCAAACATTCTCAGTTCAATATCGCAATAATCCGTAGACGCACTTTATTCTTGTAATGCGATGGAGGTGATAAAGTGCCTTAAGAAAACCATTTGATATTTCAGAAACTTGAAAGCTGTTTTCTTAATGTCTTTCGAGGTACGTGGGATTTCGTTCGACAAAAACTGAAGGTGAATTGGTTAGAAATTGGTACCTTATACAAAATACCTTAGATGTGTTGAGACACGCTACGTTAAAGGTTTGGGACCATGCCTTGCTGCCTCGTTATACTTTTTTCATACTTAAACCCATCATCATCATTAGCATGGGTTATCTTATTCAATTAATTCTTTATTGCACACAAGCAATGTACAAAAGGAGGTCTTAATGCTATACACAACAGAATTTTCTACCAGTCGTCCTTAGCGGTAGGAAACATAGGTTGGCGTGCTAAACTTGATTACTAACTATAAGAAACATAAACGGATTTAAGAATGTGTCTAATCTTGGTGAAGATATATACTATATGAAACGAGTAACAAAAACATAATACCTATATAATATAAAATAATATTAAACGTAACGTGATTTAAAGTGCTGCTATGGGCTTTCAACCTGTCACGTGGAATGTTAACTACATATTTGTAATGTTGTTTTAAATGTAATGTTTGGACAGGTATCTGACAACCCCCTAATGGGTATCCGTGTAAGTAAGATCTACTCACTGATTATGTATCTGTTTATGCCCATCATGCATGATGAATAAGTCGTGAGCATGTTTGTTTTTTTTTTTGTTTGTAATTTAAAGTATACAACTTTATACATAATCAGTGAGTAGATCTTACTTACACGACATATAAAAAAACAAACATATTTATTCAATAATATCATAATATTATTTAATAATTATCATAATAATAAAAACAGCTAATAAGAACTACTCTCAGTTATAAAAACTAGGGAATTTAATAACTGAAAAGTCCAATCACTCTCCTCAATAATCAATAATAGTTAGAAATTAGAATAGAACGAACGTTGAAAAAACAAGTTTAAAAATTTAAAGATATATTTATTTTGCACCTTAAAGAAAAACAATATTTTACAATAAGATAGGACACTGTTAAAAGTAGGCTTAAGGTAGTTTTAGTAACTAGTTTAAGTGATACAGCTAATAGCCTAAGCTAGTAAGTATCCTGTGTGATATAAAAAGCTAGTAAGTATCCTGTGTGATATAAAAAGTGTCTGCTTAATTAATATTGCGATATATCTCATCATCGCAATACGAAAATGTACATACTTGGACCATTTTTGTCAATGTGTGTGTCATATAAATGTATTTTCTTTCTTATTCTTTCTTTATTTCATCAGCCTATAGAAGTACATGATACTTGATTTGGCAAAGCCCCTATACAGCTGCACCTTTCAAACTATACTTGTAACTCTATAATCTTTCTATTGTTAATACTCTTTTGAATTGACGTGACTAAGTGTTCTTTGTGATCCCAAAGTATGAACAAATGAATATGAAATACATGCTGGAAATAGAGTATAATATTAATTGGTGTATGTTAACAATCGCGGTCACCGCTTTTTTACGGACTAACGGCTACCGCTTCGTTAGGAAATTAACCCAACGGAAGGTGGTGTCAAAATGTGAATAATAATGATGCAGAATTTAATACAAAAATATCTCTGAATATCAAATTATACCCTTGACCCTTGCTTTTTGACTGAGTTCGTTCAATCGCCATAAAATATTTATACGCCAGTTCTTCGCCTTACCTGTGCCCATAGACAAACGCCCACTAGATGCAAATCGTTTCAATGTTAGCTAGATAATCATTAAGGTGTCAGGAGGACCACAGTTGAAAAAAAATTATGTGGTAAAATAAAACTATGAAAACGAGTAGGTAGTCCCATACTATAATAAGATTTAACAGTTTTTTTTTTTTTTATTGAGAGGGACATTGTGTCTTCTGTTGCCGCTATGGTGTGGTTGTAATGTATTTCATATGAAGACACCTTGGATTTAAATGAAATTTAGATTTTGCGTAACGCTAACTTTTGTACGGACAACTTGATGACACGCTGATGTAGATCTGCAAAAAATATTGCTACCGTTTCATTACGTTGTATATTTTAGGGCGAGATAAAACTTTTTCAATGCAAATAGGAACATAAAAGATTTTGTAGTTAAATGAAAGTTTTGCTTAACCTTTTCGGATATAAAACCTAGGTAGACCTAAAAAACTTACGTTAAAGGTCCTATAAAATAGCCTATGAAATTTGATTGTGTATACAATTTTCGATCACATAATAAATGAAAAACAGCCAGGGTTAAAAAATAAAAAAATACCAATTAATATCTCTAAGAAAAAGTGATGCGTGATCGCCACCACCTTCGCCACCGCCACAGCGTCTGTTTGAGCGGTCTAAAGAGTCAATTATGTTAATGCAGTAAACACTATATAATATGAATACAAATTTAAACAATAATATACCTAAATAAAGAAAGATCCATTGGAGATACCTGGATTACGTAGGTACCTTATTCTAATCTCCAACCGTATTAATTAAGGTTTTACAAGACAACGGCGTCTTCCATTTGACGGATGTAAGATAGTGGTCTAACTGAACACAAAAGTATTTAATTACCCAGTAGTTGCGGCCGCACTGCAGCCTCGCGTCTCGCTAGGCGCCCACAGTTTGGAGTATTTCGTAAGAAAACGAGAAAGAAGCCAAGCTAGGCGCCTAGAGTCTCGCCTAGCGAAACACCTATGCGGCAACCATGTAGTCTGGCTGTCTAGCAAGACGCCAGCACTTCATTCAACAAGTATCGTAGAACGTCACATAGATGCCTCTCCTGCTAAGCTGACTGCAGTGCGGCCGCGGAGTAATGGCCTCTGTAAAATAACGGCGTACGACACTAAGGAAACTTGGGCTTTAGTTTTCCATAATCCAATTCCACCTTTGGACGTCCTAGATGAGGACTAATGAACTCAGGGTGTCGCAATTAACGTCGTCTAGTCCGCATTTTGCAGGCGAAGTCCCCACTGACCCAAAACTTGCTTAATCTATCCACCTATTTGGCTGCAAAAGTTGGTTCGTTAATTCGTCGTGTCACCGGTTCTCCTTGATCACCCTGTATTAGGTCAGTGCCCTGTAGGTTTATGACAACTGTCAACTTTTTCGATTTTGACACAGCAGTCTCGAGGGAGGAATTTGATTTGCACAAAGATAATCGTTCTGAACTATATCAGACCTAACATCATATCTAACCTAGTAATTGTTTTGAAGTTACTGAATAATGCTATCCATTTTATTGTGACCTATTTCAGACCTAACCTCGTATCTAACCTAGTAATTGTTTTGAAGTTATTGAATAAGGTTGCTATACCTTTCGTTCTGAACTATTTCAGACCTAACCTCGTATCTTACTAAGTAGGTAATTGTTTTTAAGTTACTGAATAAGATTGTTAACCCTTTTAAATAAAGATGAAGTATTTTGAAAAGTGACCGAAAATGAAAGGACCAGTGTGGAGAAACGGCATCTCGCGGAGGCTTGAACTTTCATGCAAGTGCCACATGAAAGGAGCCTTTCATACAAATCCGATACACTTATTTATAAGCACTTTGTATTTTCTTTACGAGGTCTCAGTTACAACCCTTATCTTACTTATAAGGTACTTTACCTTGCGGATTTCAAAGTGGCTACCTGAATCAACAACACTGTCCATAATGTGAGCAAACAGAAAAAAAAATACCCTATTCAAAATATTCAAATACATCCATCCAAATATAACTTAGGTATTAGAGCAAAGAGGGATTCTATCGGTAAACTCGTCTTATAGATATACTAGGAGCTTGAAACATTACCACCTACACAATTGTATAAGTGTTTTTTTTTATAAATACGCAAAACCGTACGTATTTTTGTGATCTACGCCGATTATTTGGCGGTGGTATCATTTTCCTGTGATGGTTTTGAAGTCCTTGATGAGCGATGTCCGCGACGGTCGTGAGGCGGGAACTGACTTGGCCTTGCCAGTCTTCTCTTTGCGCGCGTCTGTATAGTGGCAACGGCGCTGATAAATCAACAGTAGAATAGTAAAGTACGTGAATTAGTCATAATAACATCATTAATTATCTTGGTCCTTATATGCCTGCAGGGACATTTACCGCATGCCTACCCTCAGACACTCACCAATCTCTACTGTCTTATCAAGGGAAAAGACCAGCCAGCACCAAAAGTGATCCATATCTGTTTAAGCGGTTTTATAGAAACGAAAACCCCTCAAAAGGAAGATATCTTTTTGATACGTCAAATGTAGTGTAGTCCCATGTTTCTTCTGCACTATTAGCTATATAAGATGTTTGTGAAGGTAGTTTTGTTAGTAAATATGATGAGGTGGGTTTGATGTGGTCCCTCAGGGTAATGATGTGAAAGTAATGCTAACACGCTTAGCCGTTATGTAGTCACTTGTATTTATGTATTCTAACTGCTCACGACATTAGAGGCCTTAGATTTTTTAAAGACGCATGAATGGTCAAAAAATAGCTAAATAAGAAAGAAAATACATTTATTTACCACAACACAATAGTTGACAAAATTCAGATCAAAGTAAAAAATACACAGAAATGCTTATTTTTTGTAATGTTTTAAACTTTACAAAAAATATAAAGGATAACATAAAAATGATAATAATAAAAAGATGTGTTGTGTGGGGTCAAAAGGTCCCTGTCTCAGCATATTGCTGCACCAAACCTTGGAAAGTTGTAGCGCTGATTTTCTGACAGGGCCTGCATCGTGATGTCATGAACAACGGGGAGCAACATAAGAAATAAAACATATGTAGATAAATAAAAGATTATTAAGTGTTGTTTACAATACATAAATATATCATTAATGTTATAATATGGGAAAGTTACAAGAATATATTCCATACTTAAATATCTAAATCCAAATATATACTTAGATACATGATCAATTTTATGGACTATTTTGCAAAGAGTTGTTTCTGATGTTTGGATTTAAATAAATCAGCACACAGATTCGTTAGCATCCCTTGAAAGTCTGTGGCGTTCAGTGACCGTTTCGACCCCACGCAACACGTCAACTGTCGTTATCTATCCGTTTATTATTTATGGTCCCCATAACATCCTTTAACGAGGTTTTGTTACAGTTTTTCAATTACCTCGTACGTTTCAGTTTACGGCCATTCTTGCTTTATGGTGCTGTAATAAGCTGGGATTGCATGGGTCCACTACGTCCGAATTATATTGTAAATGCATGGATTACAGTATTAAAACTACAGTGGTTACGCCGGTGTGCCGTAGAGAGTAGCGATGTTATTTATAATGAAGAGCAGTGGGCGAAGGCCCGCCTGAGACGCAGGTTGCGGGTTCGATGCCCGCCGCGGGACAAATGCAAACATTTATGTCGGGATCTGGGTGTTTTCTATGTATAATATGTATGTATTTACAAAAAGTATATAAGTAGTATATCAGTCATGTAGTTCCCATAGCACAAGCTCTGCTTACTTTGGGGCTAGATGATGCTGTGTGAAAAATGTCCGGCATTATTTATTTATTTATTTATAAATGAGCGACGAACCGTCAATAAATCGACCAAAAACAGTAATTGTATTATTACTACTACTACTAATAAAATTGTAGTATGTTAATTGAACTAAAAACTTTATTTTCTTGAATACAGGTACATTGGTTTTTAGGCTAGTTTATTAGTTATACTCAAATAAATTTGTCGAGCAAATGTTTGGGTTACCTACCTAACCCAAACATTTGCACGAGCTTAGAAGTGATTTATTATATTTTTTTTATAATTATATTGATATAACTAGTTTTTTTATTTATTGTGATGGCAGTAGGTGAGCCGTGGATGGCTGGCACAAGACCGTCAAGAGTGGCGAGAAGAGGTCTTTACTGAGCAGTGGGTGTTATCGGCTGAATAGATAGATAATATATAGGTAAAACAGATTCTGATGACACAAACATATTGGAATAGCAGATTTATTGGTCGAGGCTAATAATCTGCTATAATATAATAACGAGTATGTTGCCGATAAATATATTTGTAACATAATTTTATATCGGGATATCACGCGAAGAAAGCCGTAGGCTTTAGTTAGATTTGGCTAAAAAGCTCATGAAATTAAGAAATAAAGAGTTTAAAAAAAATAGTGCTTTAGTTAGATAAGAAAGCTGTGTCTACCTTGAAATTAAACGTATTAAATGTATTTTTTTTTTACAAATTTAACTAAATAAAACCTTAAATCATATATGGCCCATGAGAATGATTCGGGTAAGCGATGAAGTCATCTACTGTTTAATTTCAAGTATGGTTACTAAATCAATAGTTACGTAAGTATTTTAAATAAACTTTACAGTACGCAGTCTTAAAACTTCTGTCAACTGCAATGGACCGTGACGCAGTCGTAAAAGATGACATACCAGAAAAATCGAATGCATGGAAAACTGCATCGGTCACAAGGAAGCGAAAGTTTAAAAACACATTTTTTTTATTTGGTCTACAAAACTGGACTTTATACAATATACAGACACACTATGCCACGAAGGTCGAATAGATAGTGGAATATGTGAAAATGAAAACCAACTTCCAATAATTAAGAGTCGAACAGTTGCAGTCACTCCACAACAGTTTTAAATCTTTTGTGTGCCGTGTCTCGTATTCCCATCACCTTTATGAGTGAGGAATTTTGGCCGAAAAATATGTTGTTTCGTCTACTGGACACAGTTCAATTTCGTAACACGTCGCAGACTTTACGTGTTAACAAATATTGTTAGTATTAGAATACCTATGTACGTTAATCTCTAAAATTATGTTATGGGCCTATTATCATTATTTTAAATTTTAATTATGTTGTTGTTTGATATAAATATTTATTATTATTATAAGTATATACAAATAATTAATATCATCAAGAAAAGAAAGAAAGAAAGAAATGTATTTATTTGGCAACAACAAAGCACAGAAAGGACAGTTACACACTAAATAATTAATAGACACTATAAATACCTATAAATAAGATTATTTAACATATTGACAAAGATAAGATATTTGTGCACAGATCCCGTCTCAGCTTAGTGCTGCTCCGCACAGTAATGAGAAGCAGTGCTGATTTTCAGACAGCGCCTAGGAAAGATTACCTCACACAAATGCTTCTTGAAGTTATCACAATATGCACCAATCATCATAAGGGTTGATTGCAGACACCAGCAAACTAAGAACATATAAAGTAGCTCCAACACAGAATTGTTGTAAGAACCAATATGTTTCATTTTTGAAGTGATGATGAGTTGACACATGCGTACCGTATTCGTGCGCCGCAGTTGGCTGGTAGCTGTAGGCTTTCTGCATGTTATTTTTAATTACGATCTGAATATTTAAAGAGCGAGTTTGTAACAATTTACAATGGCCGCAGTGGAGTTAGAAACTTTGTAAGCATCGAAATAGTTCCGTGTTATTACACGACGGCGTTATACAATTTTGATACGTTTCGCTTCTGAGCCGAATTTTCCTTTCTTATTTGTTTTGAAACAAGAAAGTTTGTATTTGGTTTTGGAGGGTTTATTGTTGAATAAAGAATTTATAAATATGAACTTGCTGGTATGACAACCATGCCCTTGAACTCAAATTAAAAGTCAATGGCTTGAAATTATAAGGTTTATTTACATAACTTGACTTTATAAACTAATATTAAGATAAGAAAGAGCTTATACTTTAAGTGTGGTCAAAAACATCAGACAATCTCTAACCAATTTTTGTCGGAGATCATAGAACACTCTTTTATGAATTAAATAGTATCTACTAGCTCCAAGTGATATTAACAGGTCAGCCCGACTATCGGGAGTGTCTCACTGAATTTCGACAAGTCGCTTCGAACTTCGAAAAACACATAGTTCGACATGTCATTGTTTCGACTGAACATAATTCGACAAAACACACCTTCGAAAGATCACAACTTCGACAGACCCTACTGTGACATGCACTTGTTCGGCAGATAAATTGTTCGGACTCGGGCCTACCAAAAACCCGACTATCTGCCTGATATATGCTATCTTCCTGGGTGAATTTACGCCGCTGTGGCGACTTTAACTGAATCACGAATGTCATGAGTAATCTAGTCTCAATACATACGAAGTCATCACAAAACGAAACGGTAAAGCGCGGGGGCGGCGCTGGAGTCGCGTCAATTTCATGTTATATGAAATACATCAAACAGGCGCGGCTCTTGTACAAAACAAATGTAGGCTACGCGACCAAGCTCGTAAAACCTTGCAAGTCTTTCGCAGCTCCTTGCTGTTACATTGTTGGTTTACGAGTCAACATTACCATATTATGTGGTCCATTAAGTATTTTAATATCATGTCCTCGCAACGCTTTATAAACTTTAAGGGCCGCTGTAAAGTTAAAACCTAAGTTGTTCTTGACAAAGTTGGACTGAGTTTTATTACTAAGTAATGAGACTATAACAATACGGATTTGGTCGATTTCCTCGAGGTTTCGACTTACGTCACGTTTTTTTATTTATTTATACCTATTTTACACAAAATAATAACGTCATACTCCCTGCAAATAGGAACACAGCAATGCGAGTTGCTTGGCGGCAGAAATAGGTATGTTGGTTGTACTTCTAAAACTCTCACTCTTAATTTGTAAGAGAGAGAGACTCTCTCTCACACACAAATTATAGCTTTCAAATTGAACTTTTAATTTATTGAGCTCCACAAAATGTATACTTTAATAGTTTAATTAATGAATCCATACAAACTATAGTTACTAAAATAATTTGCAATGCATTGATTATTGGATGCTCAATCTACCTAGCTTTAAACAAAACTCAGGTTCTAAGCTCGAAGTACGTTTGTGTGAATAGAGAGCCATATTGAGCATTTTTAAACGCTACCAATTTCACAAAGTCCGTTAAATGATCCCGACTAATGATTCTGGGAATCGCTCTGTAATTAATGCGAAAAATCTATAAATTAAACGGTTTATTAAGCAAACTGGAGCGGGCCGTAATTTATAGCTTACGCTTCTTTAGATTAACATGAATTCAACTAAGTGGTAAATAGTAAGGTAAATTGAGCAGTTTTATCATCATTAACAAATTTAAGCTTCACGTTTATTTAGGTGTATACGATATGACTCTATTTACCTAATTATATGTTTTTATTAAAATTAATAACCGTAATACAATAATTATGTCAACTGATCGCAAAAGTTTACAAAATACTATTCACCTAGCTCTACTAAAATTAAAAATCAACCCTTCATGTGCCTACCTGCACTCACACGAAGTAATTGAATTAGGCTTGTTTTAGTGACAGATTTCTATGTAAAAAATACAAGTATAACACGCCCTATTTTTGGCTTAAGCACTAATGCAGACGAGCACTATACTTAGTATGGATCATAGACTAAATTTTTATTGCCGAAGTAATAATAGCTTTTCTATGAAATCGTCAGTTTGTAGCATTGTCGCCGCGGCTGGCTGTAGTTCTAATAGGAAGAAGTAATCGATCCTGACGACCTTAATGGTGCGGTATCGATTCCCGTTACGGGATAAATATTTGCAGATATTTCTGCAGATATTTGTTCCGGGTCTGGGTGTTGTGGTACCATGGTACTCGTAGTTCCTGAACCCACGTCACAGGGGTCTTAGTGTAGGGTCAGGACTATGTGTTATTTATTTAAGTAAATCCCGTTGGGGCCTATCCTACACGGGGACGGCGGGTTCGTGGTCACCATTCGAAAGCTTTTATTCAGAATGATAGTCGATTCTGCAAGGGCCCACCCATTACCATTACACTTTCGACCACCAACTTTCTACACCCAACAAAATTCTCAGCCCGTCAAATCGTCCGTTTTTGGACGACTTGATGAATTGCAACAATCATAATGTTTTCGTCATTCAACTCCGACCAAAAACTTTTCTGATATATTCAAATATAGATAGAAAATACTTTATTGCACACCAAAGGACACATCAGCTTAGTTACTAACAATTTATAAACTTAATATAGTCTAAGACTAGTTATTATTCTTAGACTTGTTATTAAAGAGTGCTTCTTGGATATTCAAATGTTTGTATAGATCATCAATTATTATCAGGTGATATCCAAATACAGATATCAAGAAGCCATTTCATTCGCATAAGGCTCAAATTACACGCGTGTACATAAATTATACTGAACTCTCGTACAATTTGGATATATAATTACGTTACCTGTGTGTATCAAATGTCACATTTCCAGTATCTCTAGAGGCATACTTAACACTAGAGAATTGGTTTGTGTGTTTGTCTACTGTTTTAAATTGTATTACGTAGCGTCGAAGGGATGTAACATGATAAAGGTAAAAATGGTTTCTGGAACGTAAATACAAACAAACGAAGGTGGCGAGGCACGAATCGCCTAAAGAAACTTGTCACTATGCCAGCAGGGCTAAACTAGAAAGTTTCGTTTATTTAAAAAAAAATCTAGCCTGTGACAATTCAATGGGAAACTCCGATCTCGAATGTCAACGTCAAAATCACGTCAAAAGTATTTACAATTAACAAATAGCTTATTCGATTTCATTCAGTTCCATAAAATTTCACCAAATACAAATTTCAATCGTGCACTAGTAATGCATTCAATATTACCAAACGCTTATCCCAAATTGCGATTAGAATCGAGTGTCAAGAGTTGACAACCTGATCTTAAAAGCTGTCAAAGTTTAGAGTAATGGTTGAATCTAAAGATAGGAACAAGACCATAGTCAAAGTATGTTCTTTATACTATAGGCTCTACAAACTGCCAAAAAGGTTAACAAAGCTTGCTTATTGAGGTTACGTTCCGAGTGTGGATTTGTAAAATGATAGCTTTGATGTTAATAACGGAATGTATTTTTAGGGATTAATCCATCTGTGGGATCATACACAGAATACCAAAGCACGAAGCGGCCGACGAACACAGCGAGAGCGCGCGCCACCGATACGCCGAAACTGAGAGCTTTCTTAAACTCAAAATGAAATAATAAACCCTTCGAGAAATCTTACGTATATTTGTCACAGGTATTTTTTCGCTTATTTAGCGGAATCCGGTTGAGGTGGCCTTATCGGTGGTTTATAAAGGGAAATGGTTGTCGAGTGGTTGTCAAAGTTCATAGCTACCACCAACGCGTCAGTTTGACCGGGCTACAGATCCACGTTGCAGACAATGTCACGTGCGAATGCTTGTGGCAAATATGGAAGTGTGCTGGCTTAATGCATAATTAAAATTTTACACGTTGATCTGTGAGCCCTCTAATTTTAGACGCCATTCGCGCGCGCAGTAATAATTACTAAACATTTAGCTCTGTGGGATTTGGTATGGATTTCGATGTTGAATTATATACATTTGTCATTAATTAATCTTTATTGAAATTGTTGGAGCAGAATAGGAACGTAAAGGTCTTGGTAACAAATTAGGTTAGTATAAAATCAGTACTCCGTTTTCTTGTAGTCCAAAAAATATGTTTGAGTTCTTAGAAAAAGGTACTTGTATTTGACTTCTTACCAAATCAGCATTAAAGATTACATAGACTTGAAAAATGCTACGTAATACCGATAATGCTTAAGATAACGTAATATCTGATTACAACACTTATTCAGAGACATGTTGACGCAGACGAAATAACAAGAACTATTTATTTACAAAATTTAAAAACCACTACGTCCTTGTCCCATTTTGTAGCTCTTCTAGTATAGTGCGGAGTTATCTAGTTATATAAGAATCACGCTCGAATTGGAGAATAAAAATAAAGGTAACAACATCTATACAAACGAACAAACAAATATCGTCTCGTCCCAAACGCATCTGCAGGTAATAATTACCTGCAGCCGTTGAATATGTAATAATGTATACTGGTCACTAACGTCATCATGATAGATTCGACTACTTACGTGATAATGCCTAGGGAAACATGACCTTTGCCACCCCACCCCAATCTGTGTTACCCCCCCCCCCCCCAACACAACTCCAAAGGTTATATTTTGAGAGCTGTGTGGGAACCGATCAGCTGGTTAGCGGGCCTTTAGAGAATATATTTTCATGTTAAAATTGCCGGCAAACGTCACGTGACTTTTGTCAATCATTGACTTTTTTATTTTTTGACCTTGTTGTAAATAACATAATATAATAAATAAAATAAATTGTTTCAGTTTTTGGCACGGATACAATTTATAGTCTAGGTGTTTTTCCATTTATTAAGTTGTTGCCTGTTTACTTCGCCATTTATTTTATTTACCAACTAAACCGAAGTCAAAATATATTGAAGAAACTATGTTTATATAGCAATAGCGAAGTAATGACATAAATTAATCTGAAATCGAAATAAGTGTGACCTGTTTTCCTGTTACCGCAGTTTTCCAAGAATTTTATTAAAATTGAAAACGTGGACTACTTCCACATCGACTCAATTATGAGAAACATGAAAATATAGAACAACATCAAACAAATTATTATTCAAAAATATTGGGCTTTTAAAACGATTGAAAAACCTTGCCTTCAAAAGTTTTTACTTTCCAGTTTTGTTAAAAGACCTGCCGGTATAGAAACGTATTCCACTATTTCTTCCTAGCAAGGCAATCAATTTTATATGCAAACAGACAAACTTTATTTTTTTGACAAGAAAGCAGATGTTACATGTGACATACGTTTGAAGATATTAAAAAGAAACTTACATTGAAAACTTGAGAAAAAAATCAAAGTAAACTTTCCAAAATAAAGATATTTTTTTTTAAATGCATGAAAAAAAATACTTTATTTTAAACCATAAACGAATAACGAAATAAACAATATATTATTCTAGCTAGCTGTTTCATCTGTATTTTTTGTATATACCTACTTGTACATAGTTGTATGAATAAATGTATTCTCATTTCAAATATTATTCTTATTAAAGTACAATGGACGGTCTTATCGCTTAGGAACATTCTCTTCTAGACAATCTTTGGCTGGAGAGGATAATACTAACTGTACAGATTAAAAAAGTGTAAGTACTCTTTTTGAAACGTACCATGACGTCACATTATCTCTGGCTCAAATGTAATTAAAATCAAATCATTTGACTTTTCTACTGGTATTTGCTAAAACTTCGGTACTTGGGCCTCGTTTAAACACGATTCTGGAACTTTTCTAGTTTTACACAGGATCGGATTTACGGGAAGAGTCGGATTTAATATGCTTCCGATTGGTTTTCTTTTTCGAACTTTTAAAACATTTCTTGAAAATAATCTGAATAAACATTTTAACAGCTGTTCCAGCTATAAAAGTGGAAGGCCTTTGGACGGCCTATAAGCTACGACCAACCGCTAATAGTTCATTATACGAGCTTAATTCTAAATAAAAAACAAATAGTTTTGTTTTCTTTATTTTTTTTATAAAATAAAACAAATTCGATCTCGTCAAAAATTGCTATACCTAATCTAGGTATTTTGAGTGCCTGTCAGTACCAATCTCAATAGAGAGTACCAATCCCGATATTAGATATACTTTATGACATAATCATCAGCCGGTAAAACCACTGCGTTAGATAGGCCTGCCACAAAATGCCACGGTGAAGGTCGCGTCTTGAGTCTTGATACATTTTTTATCTATAGTAATCCTGCATACTGAGCCGCATCGAGTGAAGGACTACGCACACATATCCGTGCCGGCAATGATGTAGACACGCAAAAATATCATACGAGGTCTATCACGACATAGTTCACGGTTCCGATATGCATCAGACAACACACATTCGTTTTCCCACGAGGCAATTCCAGCAGAGACACCGCAGTTGCGGTTTGTCGTTCAAATGATGAGACGTGTCATATAGGGCGGTATGTCATCAGATACTAAATATAGTTTCGTATCGTGGCTATATTGTTACAAAACCATAATATGAATTATCGTCAAAAAGTTGACACATAGCGGCATTGACGCGATTGCCGAATTGTCGTCCGCAATTCATGGGGCTAGAGCGTCGTGCTGTACGGTATCGTCCCATGAGAAAACAATTTTTACAAGTATATGAGGCCACACGTTGAAGTCTCGGTATTTTTTTTTTGCGACAGAGGCCACACCGTAGTAGACCGATTCGCACCGACCGGACCGAGTTCTAAGCTACGTCCGGCAATTACCGTGACTCCGATTTACGCGTCTCACGAGCATTACTCCATCAAGGCTAAGGATGTGGAAGTTTATTTGCACGTGAAGAGCAAAAGGGTCAAATTGTTGGAACGCATCAGGCTTAGTTTCAACTTCTTCGTGTTGAGAGTGCCGACCAAGCATTTGTCGACTTATATGATCTGTGGCCTCGAAACCTAAAAAATCTCACTATGGGCTAGATATTTTTTTAATATTATATGTAGTACTACTAGCTTTTGCCCTTGGCTTCGCCCGCGTGGTACCCAGATAAAAAGTAGCCTATGTGTTATTCTGATGTATAAGCTATATTACTGTAAAGTTTCATCAAAATACGTTCAGTAGTTTTTGCGTGAAAGAGTAACAAACAACAAACTTTCGCGTTTATAGTATGATTAATAGTAGTATGATTTACTCATATGGTTCGGTGTTTTTATGTGTATTTTAATACTGTGTTGCCTGAAATAAATGAATTATTATTATTATTGTTAGAACTTTAGCAAAAGTATCGACGCAATAAGTAACATGCACTAGGAGCAGAAGTTTCCTCATCGCTCCGAGGGTATAAATTTGCATTCATACTGTATTTAGGATAACGGCGCTGGGATTGTTATTATAACTAGCGCTCAATGCGCAGCATCCAACTTTGGGATTGTTTCCACTGCTCCACGAGATTTAGAAAATAGTCGCGGAATATTCGCATTCCGGAGGCGAACGAGACAGCAACCACAGAACGCACCAAGCCAAAAAAAAAACTGCTGTCTATTAGCCACTGATCGTAGTTTTATTGATTAATTCCTACATCCAAACTTACAAACTTTACCTCTTTATAATAGTGTAGATCGAAAAACTGCACTTTTAACGAAACATTACGAAGTCATCGATGAATTATAAAAAAAAAATGTAAACATATATTGGCAAAAAAAAAAAATTGGAAGCACTATGTGAAATAGTTTACAATGGCGACACCACCGTGTCTTTTTTTGCACCGCGAATGGTTGATAGCTTGTGGCACTTATGTGACATAGGGTAAGCATTTTAAGATGGGATCCAATTTAACTCTTCGATTGCGCAAAACAAAATAACCTACGTAATAAATAGAATATAATACGTATAATATATCAAGTTAACTTGTAATTAACCCCGTTAACTTGACAACTCTGGCTCACGTTTAAACTAGTATCTCTTCCGACATAAAATTGACAAACTACAAAGCCGGAAAATAACGTATTGCAGAGGAAACACGCAGAATTCTGTAGTATTTAGATAGGTTTATAACCAACCTCCGTGTTTTGGTTCTGCTACCGTGGTCACCGCCAATTCATTGCGTTTCCTGCTGTTGAATAATTTAACGCGCCGGCTGCTATAAATCTATAGAGTATTTTGACTGACGAAGAATTACATATAAATGTAGGGTCTGTTTTGGGTCACACAAGGATGCCTTGAATAGTCTCTTTGCCACGAATTCGTTCTCGGTGGCAGAGCTGCGATGCAAGGAGTGCGGGTTCGATTCCCTCTGTGGGACAACTATTTGTATTATTTGCAGCTATTTGTTCCGGAACCGGAAGTTGTGGTACCACGGTACTCGTAGTTTCTGATACCTACGATACAGGGAATTTTAGTGTGGGGTAAGGACAAATATAACATCATTGTTGGAAATATAGCCGAGCAGAAATAGCTAGAGAGAGAATAGACCAGGAAGCTCCAACTTCCTGGCAGGTAGCACTGAGTAGGTTGGTTGGGAATAGGTCGAATATATTACTTTATGATATGGTAAAGAAGGTATGTAAAAGAAGAAGAGGCAGACCGAATACAAAATGGATAGACGATATTGAGAAGAAGGCCTACTGTTGTCTAAAAAAAAACAGTAAAAAATAATAAATAATGGAAAAAGAAGGGGGTGCGATGAACTTTAAAACATGTTGTTTAGATCATACAAATACTTTATTTCCAAAAATAGAATGTACTAAATTATAATTTTGACAACGGGCTCCGTACTATAAATACTATATATAATTATAATTTAAGTGAAACTGTTAGTTTATAAACTTTCCCCAAATAATATATCGTTTTTATTAAAACCAAGCCTCATCTCAAGAAAGAGGGTAAATATTCACACCCCTTCGACTTTAACCTGCTTTTACCCAATTACCTGCAATAAACTCTTGAATCTTGAAATTAATTCCTAACTTTACGCGAGTAACCTTCATCAAAAAAGTAACTTATATTTACACAGCTCATTACTAAAATAGCCTGTGTAAAGGTACTTTAAAGTGTTGAAGATCGAAAAAGAGAATGTTCTTTGAAGAGAGTTCTTTGAAACCAATAAAAATAACCAAGTGCAAGACAGGTGGATTAATGGTTGATCTATTTAGGTGGTGTGAAAGACAAAAAAAAACAGCAGATATACCTACCCTAAAAAGCAGAAGAAGTACCGATTTGACAGGCTTGCGTGCAGTAGTTGGCTGATATGTATGTCGGAAATGTGTCAGAACTTTGGCATGCCTTGTTAAACACAATAAATGTGTTTATAAAAGAAAATAATAGAATAGAATAGGAAAATTAAATGTTAATGTCCCTGTAGTAAAAAAAAATATTTGAGAAGAATGTCAGAAACATCAACGAGGCAATGTACCATGCAATTGGGTATTACCAGGATATTTTCGGCTTAACGGACTGTTCTTGGTCTGTTAGACTTAGAGATATATCCAGTGAGCCACCATCTTCGAGGCGTGTGGCAAAGCGTAGAATTGTGCGACCAACCGGTGCCAGGCGGCGGGGATATTGTCGAAGAAAATTCACGTTGGATTTTTATCACTGATGAATTATTCCGAACACATTAACACAATTTTACCACGTTCTTGAGGTGTAAAACGGTCCATGTTTATTTTCGGTGTATTTTATTTTGTTTTGTTTATTGGTAATCAATAGCGTTTACTTATAATCTAGGAAAAAAACATATAATTTATTTATGAGGCCAATAATAGACTACCCCATTTTAGGGTTCCGTAGTCAACAAGAAACCCTTATAGTTTTGTGTTGTCCGTCCGTCTGTCTGTCTGTCCGCGGCTTAGCTCAGAGATTCTAAGAAATAGAAAGCTATAATTTGGCATGGGTATACAAATTAAAAACGCCAACGGATATGTGAAAAAAATACAGTTATAGTATATTATAGCGAAGTTAAAAGGAAAACTATCACAGCTTAGTGGGTTTTACAAGTTAACAAAGTCGACTAACTTATAAAATGTACTCGGAGAAGTAAAAAGGATAACTTCGTACATATTCCATTGAAAATAACTTAGATGAAGTTGTTGTGTAGAACAGGTAGTAGATATAAGTTTATGGGCATCTACGGAATCTATACTGCACGTGGCCCAACACGCACTTAGACGGTTTTTATAAATAATGAAGTCGGTTGTTGAAGTAAGTGTGAGCTACAATTCAGTAAGGAAGCACATTACTATGAGATTTGGTAAATAGTGATGTACCTTAATGTAGTTGTATGACTAAGGTAAGGTATGTTAGGTGTATTTGAATTCAAGGCGGCCATAAACAAGGAAGTAGACATTTGATTGGAAGACAAAAGACGACATTTCTAAAAAAATATAAGTATTTTTATAGTGCCAGTAATTTTGCGTCTTCCGTTATAGAAAATTACCCTGTTGTTCTCAATACGCTAAACGAAGGCCGGAAGCAGCTTCAAATACGCCGAGAGTCGTCCGTCGGTTAGAAAGTACACAACAAGCATAAATTTAAAGAGTAACGCGGGCCTAAGATTTTAATTTAACTTGAGCCATTCTTCTTAATTTGTAAGTAGAGTTTTTAAAGTAGACATCCAGTTCAGACACCTTATTTACCTCTGATGTATTGTAATGTTTATAAACTGCCTGTTTTGTAATGAGTTGCTAAAATGGAAATAAAGATTTATTATGTAGACGACGAATTTATGTAGATACATAAAACTTTGATCCTGTAGATTGTACCAATGGTAGACGGATATCAGACTAAATCATTAATAGACAAACATCGGTCAGAGAAAAATCCATTAGTTTGAAATCTGAAATCTGAGTGTTTGGTACGGGGCTTTCGTCGTCTGTGGTAACTGTTGATGTTTGGTTGGATGATTATTGTTTGATAAATATTTGACCAGCCTGAAACCCCCCATATGGAACCATAATCCCATTGTAAGTACTCTTTGTTTTGTAAAGGTTAAGATTTTTTTGTGGTTTACGTGAAAGTATTTTCATTATTTCATTTATTTTAGAGAATATTTATAAATTTTAGATTGGTACCTATGTTTACGTTAAGGGAGTCAGATGAGAACAAATAGTTCGTCCCGCTCAGCTGCTAATAAATTTAAAAATCTCTGAGTAAAAAAAGCGCAATAGCAATGTTGCCACAAAAAAGCATTTCATTTCTCCACAATTTAAAATAAAACTTTGCCGTTAAAACTGCCACTTTGTCCAAATAAATAGAGCGCAACTTCAGGTGCAGTAGCATTCAATTATAATTTAAACTTCTTACCGCCCTTTTCAAATTTATGGTAGAGCTACAACTTAGCCATAGGCTATAATAAGGTAGCTGAATCAGTCAGTATACAGATTGTTCCTAGGTCAGATTCGATTGGCACTACACTATCTATGGCTGAATAACATATAATAAAAAAAAACAAACAGAATTCGTTGCTTGATTCTTCTAGGTTTGGTCACGCCTAGAATAATTTTAAATTCACGTAGTCTTTTAATAATAATACTAACGTTTCTATATGATATTTGTAATTTCAATTAATAAAAAGTCTCATGTAATTTAATTTTGAAGACAAGAATCGTATGTCTCGTATTAATGCTATGTATAAATACTGCCTACGGGTGTAAGTGATAACGCGGTGACTGACAGATAACTGGCTTATTAGCACGTTTAATCACAGTATTAAAGAACAGAGAAATACATACATAACTAAATGTCTAGGCTGGAACCTCGACTAATCTGAATCAGAAGTATGTCTAATTCCGCGTGGTCATGTATTTACGAAATCGGATTCAAAATTCTGCTCACACGGATTAAGAAACAACTCCTGGATTTATCTGCCTCTTCATATGCCGGCGAAAATGTAGACGTCTTCTGTCGAGGCGTAGATGGTGTGGATGTGGTGCGATCAGATCTGTTCGTGTTATTACGTGAATGCAAATGACCTCGGCGACAACAGCATCGGACACCTTAGTGTCACATTCATAAAATACCGGTTCATAATCGTTATTATCACTAATTGGCCATTTAAATATATGATCAATGTGACGTCTGTATCATAATGCTTATTTTCACAAATAACGTCTCCAATATTTCGTAATATCAAATTGTACTTCGGATTTTATGTTGTTCACTAAGAAAAAGGCTCGCATTCGTTTGATGTAGCTTTTCCACGTATCTGTATTTAAATTAAATTATTATATTTCCAATTGCACCGCCATTTTGAACCTCCTATTTGCCAATATGCTATAAATAGGTCTATAGGTTACTGACTAAGGGAGTAAGTGACAACGGGGTGACTGACAGATAACTGGTTTATTAACAGGTATACCACATTAATCACACATGGCGATTATCGTATGACATAATCATAAAAGAGTTTTTTTTTTTAATGTAATCGTCCAAGTTAGAATCGAGTGAAGAATATAGCCATCGATAATCAGATGAGTATTCTCACCACGAGAAACTCTTTCAATTTAAATGATAGGTAAAGGGACCTACATGAAGAAAGTTTGTAGTAAAAGTATATTGTAAAGGATATAGCTCTAATTTGGTATTAGTGCCAGAGTCTAGCCCATTAGCAGGCTTTACTATCTAAACACCCTGCGGAGAGGTCGTTCTTGAAACAGATAGTGCTCGGGAGAGCATTGCACACGGACAAGAGGCGGGCAAGTTAGCATAGAAAAAGCGATTGACGAGAAGAATTCTGAAAAATACAACGAGTAATATTTTGTAGTGTGGCGATAGTGCACTATGAAGCACTTAGTTAAGGCGCAGACAGGTGCCAAATTAGCACATCAAAAAGGAGCCACACAAATTTCACACTTATCACCATCAAACCGAAGCTTACATCAGCAAGACCTTACGATACCGCGTTGGTTAGAAAAGGAAGAAAAACAAAACAATTTCGGAAATTTCTCTCGCTCTTCCTACTGCCACTAATTAAATCGATTGAGCGTTTTAGTAAAGTGCTTTTTTGGTTTCAACCACTTATAATCGCAGTTCGTCACTATCTACGCTTACCACCATGTCCTGACCATTGCCTAGTGGAGCAAGCACGCCAGTTAGTACTATGAACAAGTTTCGTCTGACGACTTCCTCCACACTCTTGCATATTTAAATCGACTCCAAACGCTGTAGGAATCAACAATTCAATTTTATATTATTATGTATTTACTTTGCGTGAAACTTTCAAATGAGTGTTATGAAATAGCCACAAAAAGAGTTTGTACAATTTTTTTTAGAAATTGTGACCTTCACGGGCCTTACGCGTATATCTGTTTTATATATCCTTACACTGATGACTTGCTTCTGAAAAATAAATAATAATGCTCACATATCATAAGGTACTTAGTGCTCAAGATTAAATCCCTAGCTAAGGATGGATGGAATTCATGATAAAAATTCAGCGGTGAATTATAACAAGCAAATTTTCTTGTCTCAAAAACCTCCGTCTAAATCTTCAAGCTCTTTCAAAGAATTAAGATTTGTGGCGATAAAATATATTTAAATGTCATACAAAATGATCCTAGAACTGTATTAAAACCGGTTTCGGCCGGACAACAATGGTAACTAACAGGCAAACACAACAAAGAAACAAATAATCCCTACATCAAACGCATTATACCAGCTCCTGGCAACGCTGGTAAAATCAAATATAAAGCTGTTATGCACTAAAAAAACTACAAAACTCGCTTGCTCTTTAGTAGAAAATGAAAAATGCTGATTCAGCAATCCACTTGCAAATAATCAAGTTCGCCGTAGATGAAAACAATCGGGAACTTTAAAAGATTAAATTGTGAACATAATTCGTTCCCCAGACAGCTGGGATGGAATGGAACTGCTAGTTCTGCAGGCTGTGGAGGTTAGCTGGTGCACTTCAAAACTGCCTGAAAAAAACATTGTCACGACGATCAGACGTCAAGACGATCTTATATATTGGCCTCAACAGGCCGAGTATTGGCCGTGAGTTAATGTAGGTCCGTGCTGAAAATCAGCGCTCCTGTTCACTGCAGGATTGCGCTGAGCACGGACCTTTTTTATCGGTAATATACCAACGCATTTAATTGTAACATAACTAAGATAAAATGTTTATATAATTCAAATAAATATTTTCTTAATTATACTAATCATCCTACTCATTATAGATTGATTATACAATAAAGATTAATTAAGATAGGAAAGTTATTTGGAAGCAAGTCTGGCAGTGATCTGGATCAGTTGACCTATCTATAGATCGTTTGCAACGGTATTAAGATAGCCAGCTATTTTATCTGTATATACCTACTTATAATATAATGGCGCTTACCTGTTGATAAAAGATACCCTTGCAGAGAACAAGCTGTCCATGTCCCAGCAGTCTCAGAACTCACAGGAAAACTCATTTTGGAATCCTTTGATCATTTTTAACAAATAGAAGGGAACTCTCAAAGGATCCGGATCCGTATCACCTCGTGTGTACAATGCATTCAATGCAAGATAGAATTAAGTTTGCGGGAGACTCTTTGTGACGGGACTAGTTTTTAAACGAATCGTTTTAAACGGTTTGGTGAATGGTTCTTGTTTCTTTTCTTTTACTGCGTTGTTTTGAGTCGCACATACATTTTGATGATAGTGAAAAGAAAGTGATTTTGCAACTATTTTGCTACGGTACGCCTGTTATTTGTAAGCTTGACATAGGCATGTTATAACTAAAGCTTTAGTTCCGTACAATGTCTTTTTTAGGCTTTTGCTGATTAAGATAATTCAATGTAAATAAATAAAGGCTTAGTATTTTAAAAAACAAAAACAAACAATCACGCTTACGACTGTCTTACACATGGTGGAAATCCTCAGATACATACTCAGTGAGTAGATCTTTGAGGATACCAAGTAGGGGGTAGTCAAAGGCACGTTTTAACATTACGTTTGGTACATGCCCGCGTTTTGCAAGTAGTAGACATTCCACGTGACAGGTTGCAAGCCCATCGCCGCTTATTGGAACACTAACTGTTGGCACATGGCTTCGAATTTTTGGTTTTAGGGCATGCCGGTTTCCTCACGATGTTTTCCTTCACCGTTTTGAGCACGTATTTACGTACTTATTATTTTACCTTGAGGAATTGTTCTTGTAGACGATTTGTCAATAATGTGTTGATATTATCATCTATAGTCACGCCTGTTTCCCGGAGGGGTAAGCAGAGACCCACTTGCTATGATACTGGCATAACTCTTTCGCTTTATTCGTCCTCATCAAATTCTTTATACAAACTCGGTTTAGTGTTCTTCTGGTCTTTCTCTAGAATGTCTCCAATTTGGTCAGAGTACGTTCGCCGAGGCCTTCCTTTTCCAACTCGCCTTGTATAATTGTTTTGTTAATATTATTTCATCCATCCTTTCTATAATCCCAAATCGACGATCATAATATCACATGATTTCATACATTTATCAAAAACTATTACTTACGTCTTGCTTACTGGCACTTTACTTGGCAGATATTAAAATAAATAATTTGATTGCAAGATAGCGGTAAAAGCATTGCAATCACAACGCGCCACAAAAATAATATTGCAAATGGAATGGACGGTGTACCTACTTTTAAAGTCCCAGGTACCGCAAAGTTTTGACGGCGCGGCGGAATGTGGGTTTTATAGGTTCATGCTGGTATGAAATAGTTAAGTAACTGAAAGTATTTTTGTAACCGAGTAAAAGACTAGATGTGAAACAAACCTTATAGAAATATATAAAATGCTTTATTGCAAAAGAAAAATAAATAATGCTGGTCATTTTTCACACAGCATTATCTAGCCCCAAACTAAGCAGAGCTTGTATTATGGGAACTACATGACTGATATACTACTTAAATACTTTTTTTTAATACATACATAGAAAACACCCAGACCAGAGACAAACATTAGGTAATCGTACAAACATTTGTCACGCAGTGGGAATCGAACCCGCAACCTTCTGCGTCTCAGTCGCCACAGAGGTCGAAAACAAAAGTAAATAGGCGAACTAAATGCTAATTAGCATTTTCATCCAGCTTACCTTAGTATAATAAAGAATGGGCATTAGTGCGTTATTATAAGATTATTAAAAATAACAGAAACTTATTATTTTTAAAATAACTGGCATACCAAAAAAGTAAACTACATACATACTATTTAACAAGACAATAATGAATACTACATTTATTCATACAACTATGTACAAGTATGTATATACAAGAAATACAGATGAAACAGCTAGTTATCTAAAGACCGTTGCAAACGATCTATAGATAGCTTAACTGATCCAGATCACTACCAGGCGGGGCTTTCCCAAAAAACTAATCATTATAAGTGACTAAATATAGTAAGATATTCAAGTATAATTAATACTTAAATATCAACATTCAAATACGTGTACCTAGATACATACCTACTATTAATTCTTATAGAAAGGTAGTATACCGTTTTTTGGTTGTAGAGCATGCCGGTTATCTCATGATGTTTTCCTTTACTGTTTTGAGCAAGATAAACTTTCCGTATGGAAAAAACTATATAAAAGTTAATATATTCCAGTAGACACCGATTTTTAAATGTAATATGATAACTCCGTTAAGTGTTAGCCTGTCCGTTTATGAAATGAACTTGCAAAAACGATTATACTAATTATAATGTTTGGATGTGCCTCTGAGTACCCCCTCCTTGGTATTAAGATACGCACTAAGTAGGTACTTATCACTGGTCCATCATGGGGAATACAGTCGTGATAGTGTTTGTTTTTCATACGTATAACCTAAGCAAAGCATTTAAAACGTTCGCAAACTCTGTTTCAGTAATTACGTTCTTCGTAACCTTACGGATAAACTTAGTATAAAGGCAAGATAAAGTTTACATAACAGATACTCCGAACAGTACATTGAGAAGTAAAGTTTAAGAAAGCTGCTGTTAACTTTATGGCCAGCATCCGACGGGAGTTCAACAGAGAACGTACAGAAATTTCTGACCTCTTCTAGAGATAGTGGAGATCGCAGATTTAGAGCTGTATAGCGAACTTTATGCAAATGCCAAGGACAGAAGTTGTAAAGCAAAAATATTACATAGTAAATCACACATATATAGTAAGTTACAAAATAAAAATATATTAAAATACACTTCAAACGTTAGATATGTAACAATTATCACAAATAACTATATTCATATTTTACTATATTTTTGAGTAGAGTGAAGAGATTTTGAAAGATGACTATCCTCTCTCATTAAATACCTCGTGCATTCATTTTAAATAAAATAACGTAAATAAATAATGATGGGACCGGTAGCCATCCTCAAGTGTGAATGCACACCCTAAAATCTGATTCAGCTATGCTTGAATTTCACCTGTAAACGCAATTAATAAATTTAATCATAAAAAAGCAATTACCAATTCCGCCATCAATCGAGTAGCGCTGTGTTAGAATTAATTGGACACTGATGGATGCGATTTACAGTAATCTCGGAAACATTGTCTGTTCAAAGTCTGAAATGCGTTAGGACGAAGTCTGTTATCTGTCTTCGCTGCCATATTTTCGTTGATCTATGGTAGATCTACAATTAAACCAGGAACTTATTCCACGTTCGCAAATTATACAGTTTAATCTAATGCTGTACTGTAGCAAAATAATTGACGGTGTTTCTAAATTAAATAAAGTTTACATTGGAAAGTATTGTATGTAAAATACATGTACCCACTATCCGATATACAAAAAAAACAAACAGGCTCACGACTGAAATCTTCTTGATGGAGATCTAAAAATTCCTCACGCTTTTTTTTCCTTTCACGATAACGCAAATTTGTCAAATAGAAACATGGCAGTTGTCACGTGACATTTCAATAGCTAATGTCATTTTCATACAATTCAATCTTTACGGCGTTAACGCCAGTAGGAAGATGTATTTGTCTAGACCCCTTATCCATAGTCAATACGCAGATATGTAAACATACCAAGTCGGGGATTGTCAGAGGCATGTATACACTATATTAGGCACATGCCCGCGTTTTGCTTAGTTAGCATTCCACGGGACAGGTTGCAAGCCCAACGCCGCCTAATTGGAACACTATCCGATTGCACGTGCCTTCGTTTTTCTCAGTTCTAGGGCATATCGGTTTCCTCATGATATTTCCTTCACCTTTTTGAGAACGTGTTTAACGCACATACATTGAAAAATTCATTGGTGCACGACCATGTTTGAACCCACGACCTTTGGACCGGAAGTCGGGGCACAGCGAATACGGCTCATTATTTACAAATTTAAAAAAAATATACCTTTTGAACGTGGTTCTCATAAAACCTTTGATAAGTTACCTATAATATCAGCTAAACCAATTATACAATATAATATATTTTTTTATTTGTATAGAATATATTATATTCTATACAAATAAATCACTAATATTAGAAGGTAAAATTTGTATGTAGGAATGAACAGTTCAGAATCAGATGAACAGTTTTGAATAATCTTCAAAACTGTTCATCTGATTTAGATTTTTTTTTCATATTTATTTATTTATAGAGTAGACGTAGGTTATATAAACAATAGAAAGGCTTTTCGTGAATACCAATTTTGCAAAGTAAGTTAACGAAAAAACGGTCGAGCGAATGCATATCTTACGAACGCTACTCGACTACTTTTTATACAGAGATACCACGCGGGTGTGTCAGTCATTTATAAGTTAGAGAATGCAATTGCTCTACCTACCTGGGTATAACCTAATATTTAGGCAGGTAAGATCAATTCTATTTCAGTGTTCCCTTTATTCACACTAAATTTCCTTGGATGTTTCTAAGCGTGAAGAGCTTAGTAGACAGATCATAGGATCCACAAACATAATTTTGTGACAAAACTTACAATGTTGAAGTCGATAAATTACTCACCGTATTCAATATTAAAATATTCTGTGCAAGCTGAAATATATACGCATTTTTTCACTTTTAATTTTTTAACGAAAAGTATTTTAGAGCGACTGCGGTCAAAGCGACGCGTGATCAGAGAAATGGCTCTCTTTCAACGCATTAGCATTCCCATTCAGCGTGGCAATGCTGCCAGCATTTTGGGAATGGTTCCAACAGCTAGTGATCTGAATCAGTTGGCCTATCGTTTGCAACGGTCTTTACATAGCTAACTGTTTCATTTATATTTTTGTAGATATATAGAAAATACTTTTTGCACACGAAATAATATCTCAGTTTATATAGTTAAGTTCAACAAACATTTTTGATCATATCGCTAATTAGCAGTCTCTACCAGATAATTTTCGGATGGAACGGACTGCATATTTTGTACCTACTTATAGGTACATAGTTTTCAATTGCTTTCTTATACGGTTTATTACTTGCCTTCTAACTTGGTTTAAAATACCTTCCTTCCACGATTTCTGATATGTGACAAAGTGAAAATCCTCTAGTTTCGCTTGCAACTCACAAGCTTCAAATTTTTACAAAGCGAGACCTTTAAAAAAACATTTTATGTTTTTCCACCGGATATTCGCATAACCGCAGCACTGTGCCGGCGCAAACTAAATTGCTTTATTGTTCGAAAGTCAGACACTGTGGAAATAACAGTTGGCGGTCAGGGACCAAGTTATAGAGAAGGGACACATGGACGGGGAATTAGAAAATTGTTAAGTGAGTTCGTACGTATTTTCCGAACTGTCGTGGGCGTAATCAAAAGTTCACCACGAACTGGGATCTCGCGAAGTACCTATAATACTCGACTACCAAAAAAATCGAATAGAGTATGTACATGAATCGATGATTATTAATATAATATAAAAAGTAAAAAACAAAAAAAACTTTTGAAAAATAATTATTTAGTTATTTTAAAAATTGATTCATATATAGCGAAGTAATTTACATGCTTATAACTAAATTCAAACTTATAAATAAAATTGTTTGGTATTTCATTAAACAACACAAGAAATATCTACCTATATATTTTTGTGATACTATTTAAATGCACTTCTGCCCAAACTTTACAAAGCTTAGCTGGAACAAAATACTAATTAGCATACAGCTCACCTATATACTTGTTTTATCTTGTGTAATAAAGCATTTAACTACCTATATACTTGCTTGAAAACTTGGCTTTTTACTTGAAACAAAACAGGAAAATCAATGTGATGAAAAGTGGTTTACGTCGTCTATTGAAAATAAAATATACTTACACCTCTGCCTCTGACATTGCGAATACTTTAATGGTCAGTATTTAGTCGTATTTTTTCTTCTGTGTGTCACAATATTCATAGATAGTCGGTACCAGTTATCAAACGAATAGAGATCGTTCGAAAAGAATTGGCTTCAATCAATAAGTAAAGTAAACTCCGTTTTGATCTTTACTGTAGCGATTGAAATTCACTGTAATCGCTTCTAGTAATGACAAAGTTGGGATATATTTTTTCATTATTTCAGCTCTTAGATGTCTGTTTAACATGATTATATTAGATAGATAGATAGATAACACTTTATTGTACACCACATAATAAGTTTCTTACAAATAACACAGCAAATTACAATCTAATCGCGGAAGTACACTGGGCGGTCTTATCGCTTAAAGCGATCTCTTCCAGACAACCTTTGGATGGACAGGAATTAACATGCACGATAAAGGACGGTGGTGTATAGACAATAAAAACAAACAAAGTGACGTAATATTAGATAAAATATATATACATACATACATTATTACATATACAATTTGATAGAAATTCATCAGCTTTGAGATATGGACAGATAGTGACTATGTAATAGCGTTTTGAAGATAGGAAGAGATTTGGCAGTTCTGATATTTAGGGGTAGAGCATTCCATAGGCGGATAGCTTGTACAGTAAAATAATTATTATAGAAGTTAGAAGTATGCACAGGAGTTTTAAGTTGCAAGGTCTCAGAGGAGCGCATCAAACGAGAGTTGGATAGATGAAGATATTCAAAGCGCTCCTTGAGATATGGAAGGGATTAGATTCACTTGTAGCTAACTAATAATCAAACAAATAAGGTAATCAAATCTTGGAATAAAATTTTAACCTACTTAAAATAAAATTTTCGTATGGAAATGAAACTTTGTATGTATATTGTAGTTCAGAAGACAATACTATAAATTGGTATTTTGGAGCTGATCTGATGATGGATCCAGGACATGGATGATAGAACTCTTCAGTGGCTACTAGTACTCCTCGCGTTTGGACTCATATGATTCATTTTGACGAGTCCAATAGATTGGGCTTGGTAACGAGGGTCTGATAATGAAGCCAGGAGGTGGACAATGGAATTATTTATATAAAATTTTATATGTGTGATAAAAGCGTGTTTTTTTAAACTACACATTTTAATTTATTCGTTTTATTGAAGTTGAAATATTTATTCAAAATTATCCATCTTAAAATATTATTCCGAAAATTGAAGGCCATCGGTTAGTGTTTTAATCAGTGGCGATGGTTTTACAACGTCCTGTGGAATACCAGCTAGATGAAAAAACGCAAGAATGTGTTAATGTTTGGACATGTCCTATGATACCCTCTAATTGGTATCCTCAAAAATGTATCGAGGATGCCCATGGGGAATACAGTCTAGAGCGTGTTTTTCTTTGGCTATAATTAACATGTATTTCTTAGACTCTATAACACTTACCCCGAAAATATGTGCTAACCAAGACCCTATATAATATTGTGTCAGCGTCTAGTTTAGGTAACCTTAAAATCCTAATTACAACATTATTCATAAAATAATTGTCAATTTATTGTTTCAGAATAGAATACTGCAAAATCAGTCGCGACTTTTCTTTAACTGTATTTTTAATACGATAATGCTTTTGACCAAAACATGACCGCATTCATCAACGTCACCGATTCTAATGAAGACTTTTGTTTATACTTGACCTCCTGTTCTATAAGTAAATAGATCCTAAGCGTTTACTATTACAGGCACTCATTATCCGCAAAGCATTTGCTAAAAGGTTTCAGCTCACAATGAACCCATTCCATAGGTTTTATGGCAGTAATAGTAGTATTATCCACTTGGGATATGAGTCTAGGGGGAAGTAGGCATTGAGGCGTTTCAATCTCGGCACTCACTTACGCACTTTGTCTACGTATCTACTTAATTCTAGTACTAATGTCTACTTATAGTGCTGGGAGAAAAACTGCCGAGCAAGCGCCGGGATCGCCTAATCTACCACACAGCACTAAGTTTTGTTATTGAAACGTTATTTTTTTGTAATTGTTACTACAGACACTTCACAGTTTCTATATTATCAGTAGCACACACGTAGGTGTGTGCTACTGATAATATAGAAACGATGTAAATGTAAATAATTGCTGGTCATTTTTCACACATCGTCATCTAGCCCCAGATTAAGCAGAGTTTGTGTTATGGGAACTACATGATTGATATACTACTTATATAGTTTTTTTTAATACATACATATACATAGAAAACACCCAGAACCCGAGACAAATATTTACATATGCTAACATTTGTCCCGCGGCGGGAATCGAACCTGCAACCTTCTGCATCTCAGACGTCTCAAACGTATCACGTGTTCACACTTTCAGCCGGTACGCATGTAACTCGAGTATTTTGTCTTAGATTGTAGGATTTCAAGTATGTTACCAATTCGATGATGAATCGATGGCCCTACTGGAATCGATTAGATTATTCTATTGTAAGTTGGTCGGGGGCAAATCAGTTTAGTGCTTAGATCAAACAGCGGTTGGATGAGATTGGAACAAATGTGATCGATCAAATTTAATGTGGTTGTTTTTTCAGCTTCACGCGAGTAGTCTGCAGCGATTGTCTGTTTTGGAAGCGATATGACATAAACATTGAAATGCTAATTCTGTTCTCGTGTTCATGCAGAATATTAAAGTCATGTTTGAAGCCAGATTATATATCAGAAAAAATAGACCTAAAATTGTCTAGTTTACACAATGACTTGAATTTCGTTCTGATTTCCTCTATTACTTTCTAATAAACTGCTTTAAATTTCAAATAGGGATATATTTCCGAAAGTTGGCATCAACGAAAACCATCCACACTCTGCAAATCTTAGGTATATTTCGCAATTTCCTCACGTTCGACTCCATTACAATTGTATCGGAACCTCTCAGGTATCGGATAGCTACTCTGACAGGCGATACTTCTCCAAATGTGATCCGGTTATGATTCAGATAACTTCAGAGTTTAGAATTAAGTTATACTATTGTACGTGACATGTATTCGTTCGCTCTGTAAAATTGCCCCTTTGTTGGTAGGATACCTGATTATGTAATCCCTAATCAGGTATCCTCGCCTCGCCGTGTTAGTGAAAAGTCCCGGGCGAATCACCTATTAGGTAGGTATATTCTATATTAATGCTGTTGCGAACGTTTTATTATAAAATATACCTAATATTTTATATGAAACCGATCACAACAGCGGGTGGTGGCGCTGACAAGGACAACGGGCACTTATGTGAACGAGTTTATACATAGACGGACATTTACCTCAACGTCACCAAAACGTGTAGCCTGTTAGATTAGGTACAGTCAAGATAAAAAGTGTTTAAAAACTCCTGCTAAGAAAAAAATCTTCAGCCATAAGCTTCCTATCTAGTCTGAGCCATTACATTAGCAGAGGTCACTAGAGTAGCTACGGCCGCTACGTGACTCTCTCGCAATGAAGACGTATGGGGGATTTTACGTTTGCATAACAAATAATACGGTACGTAATACAGTCTAATAGAAATGAAACTCACTCAAACGAAAGAGCTGGTTTCAGTTGCTTTCTACAGTACTTTAAAACAGAACAGTACTACTTACTACTACGTCGAAATATATTTCAGCTTTAAATTAAATATCGATTTTGAAAAAAAACCATTAGTTATAAATTGTGCGTACGCTCTTGCAGCTTAAATTCAATCGTGTCCGAACGAGTGGCTTGCCAACTGACGAGGCGAATAAGTTTCAGTATTATATGAGTTTTGCTTCTATAAGCTAGAGCCATTTGTCACCTAATGCTATGGTGTTTTTGTTCCCTTTAATTAAGACTAATTGCGACCTCCTTGGAGGGTAAGGAGGGTAAAGAATATCGTATGTTTGTTAGTGGGAGGAATGATAATACGGGCGTGTTGGGACTTATTTACGATGCTTTGTGATTCGTTTGTGTAAACATATTAGGTAAATAATGTTTTGTTGTCTGCAATGCAAAAAGAAATATGCTAATTGCCAATTCAGACAAATCGAAACTAAAGACTAATTATTGAAATTTACTTCGACAGATACAAACTTTGCCTACAATATAAATTATATTACATATTTTTTTAGTTTTTGAGCGCACGTGAGACTATGCACGATGACGTCATCTTCGCAACATTTTACATTTCAAGTTGAAAGGTACTGTATATAGAAATATTTCTATATACAGTACATTTCATCTTACACTAATAACTACAAGGTTATATAATTGTGTTCTTGATTTTTCTAAGGAAGCACAAATGTGCTATGCATTCGTGCGTAGTCTCTTATGTGACCACTTACGGTGACCTTTTATGTGTGTTAACTGAGGTACCTTCGTCCATTACTTTGTTTTGGTCATGAACGATTTGCTGGATTGGGTTTATATGCATTTAGAGTTTTTAAGGAATCCTCCGTGCGTGCATTACAGTCGATTGCCAGCCATAGTAAACATTACTTAATAAAATTAAACAAACGAAACCATTATTTTTTAATATTCCGATTAAAATGTATTCCTGTCATTGCAACAGAAAACAGAATTCACATGAACTTGGTCACAAGACTCTTACTTGGAAACCACAGTACACCACAGCAACAGTATTTCAATTCCATGTTTTTTTTACTCATTCCTATTGAAGTTTACAGTAACATACTCCTAATAAAACTCGTCATATCACTGGTTATTTCATGATCTATATTTTAGTCGTTGTATTTTATTTATATCAATACTAGTTACGGGTTACAAAATAAAAAGATCAGTGAATTGAAGTATGGTAACCCTTAAGATCGCCAAAGTGAAATCACGGGCGAGTTGAATAAATAAATAATGCATAAAAATTTTCACACAGCATCACCTAGCCTAAAACTAAGCAGAGCTTGTATTATGGGAACTACATGTTTGATAAACTACTTCGATATATTTTTTTGTAAATACATACATAGAAAACATCCAGACCCGAGACAAATATTTGCAGATCATACAAACATTTGAGATGAGCATTATTTTTAACAACATCTTTTAGTGGTACTTGTTTTGCGAAATCGGCCGTGAAACACGGCTGGAGGTCGCCAGTAAGTACTCGTTGTATGTAGATTAAGGGAGATGCAGGAGTTGTGTTTCTAGATTTAAAGTTTACAGCGTAGGATTAGAGTTTAAAACGGTCAGGTCACGTATGTAGAAAATCGTATTTGTCCCGCAGACACGTTCTGCTCCCAATAAACTGTTAACTTCGATACGGGACGTGTATTTGTGGTGTGCAGAAAACATATCTAGTATCCGCCATTATATTTTTATAAACTTATCTTGCAAATAGAATGAGAATTAGATTAAAAGTTGAAATCATGAGGAAGTTTCAGCGAACAAAGGAGAATATACATAGTAAGAAACTCTTTTCCATGACCTCGGTGGCGCGGATACACACGAGGTGCGTGTTCGATTCGCGCTGTGGGGCACATGTTTTTACGTTCTGCAGATACATATGTTGTTCTGGATCTGGGTTTTGTGGTACCATAGTACTCGTAGTTTCTACTACGACAGGGATCAGGACTATTTACGATGGGTATACATTAAAACTATGTAACCCTTGTTACCGTCCGGTCTAAATGCATTGGCTTGTTTTTCATACTAAACCAACGGTCATAAACATGATCCATACAACTATTAAAATGCAAAAAAGAAGAGCCGAGGACGAAACATTAGTATTATGATATTCAACCTGAAAACAAGCTGGAAACATAATCCGCGTCCTTAATGTTAGGGCCCTGTCAAACTTACGCGGTGGCTGTTGCGGTGGCGATGAATGAGAATTGGTTGTCAAAGTTCACGTTAATGAATTCGGCCCCTTAATGTACACTACGACTGTCAGTAGACGGCTCGAAGTGGAAACCCGCTCGTCCTGCTTAATAATGTCTAGATAAAAAAGTTACGACTTCATCAACGCTGAAATTTGCTGAAATTTTAAGCTGGAGACGGTCAAAGAACGCGTTATAAGAACTAAAGTACCTAAAAGCGGTTTTAGTAAAGCTAGGTTCAAAGGAAACGTTGGGTCTCAGTCTAATTGCATTTTGTTTACATTTTTGTGTCATTACTGACACAAAAACACGTACATATTCTTGTATTTTTGCATTTAATTGTATATTTGATGTCTTGGCCTAAAAGTGATCCATATGTATTAGTAACCCTTAGAAATTAGAATTTATTGCAAACTACAAAGTTTGACAAAATAAGATAAGAATTTATCTTATCTTTTTTTGTCATTAAGGGTCAAGTTGAGTTATAGCGTCACAGCAGAAGAATAAGGCTTTTTTAAGTGACTTTGAGGCAAATCGTTGTACGACCCATCAAATAGGAGGATACCTAAGCGATTACTATCACATACTGACATCAATAAACAAGTAAAAATGTTGTGTGCAAGAATTACCAAAAGACTAACCGATTCTTCTGGTGCTTTGGTTGCGAGAAATCAGTCAATGATATGTCTACGTGGCTCTTGTATTTTTTTTTATTACAATTATTGTGCCAAACTAGCATTTGCTTGTTACTAACTACTTGGGAAAACCTCAGCAGGGAGATTATTTCATAACCTAAGTCTTCGTAAATACATACATACATAAACTCACGCCTGTTTCCCGGAGGGGTAGGCAGAGACTACGGATTTCCATTTGCTACGATCCTGACATACCTCTTTTGCTTAATTCACTCTCATGACATTCTTCATACATGCTCGCCGGTTTAGGGTACTCTTAACCTGAACTTTTTCCAGAACATCTCCAATCTGGTCAGAGTACGTTCGCCGGGGTCTACCCTTTCCAACTATTCCATTCACTCTTCCCTTATATACATGTTTTGTCAATCTCCTTTCGTCCATACTTTCTCCATGCCCAAACCACCTTACCACCTTCTTGAGTCTTCTTGGAATGAATTAACTCTGAAAGCGCTCGGTACGCGACCACCCAGGCTCTAGGATGTGAGGATGCGAGCAATGCGGTGATAAAATCTGTAGGCATCATATCAAACAATTTCTACCCATTACAAAAGTGATCGAACACGAGAGGCGAAGTCTCGCCGCAGACTTAAAGGCTCAATACTGCTCGTGAGCTTGACAATTCTCATTGCGCGTCTTTGAACGGAGTCAAAAGGTCCAAGCTGGTATCCAGGTGCTCCTGTCTAGAGATACACAGAAAACGGGTAAATATATATACCCAAGCATTAAACTTTGCCCGCTCTATTTGACGAGCTGAAATCAAACAGATGTGTGCCCGTTATCTCGAATGGCACTCGAATTACTGTCAGATATAGGTACGGCTGTTTATAAGTTATGAGAGGCTTCATTTTTAATTAAATACCAAAATCAGCTTCCGCACTTAATGCGGATTTTAACAGCGGTCAGTCGAAAAAAATAAGATAAGAACTTTTTCGTTCATTTTCATTCAAAAGTAACGAAATTAATCTTCTTTTACTCAATTATATGGTTTCATAAAAAAATGTGTTCTGGTGCCGTAAATCTATATAAGATGGACATCCTCAGATACATAATCAGTGCGTAGATCTTTGTCTTGCGAAGTATGTTTAACCATATAATAACAACCAATAAAACAGTATTTATGAAAGAGGCTGTTGATGCTGTTGACATTTAACAAGACAACCGATATTTCCGCTTTCACTTTCAACTTGGACTACCAATACGGTTGAGTTTTGTATTGTCATGAATATCACACGTCCGGTCGGTGACTAATTCAACCACAACACAGTATGGCCAGCGGAAAACAATGCCTAGTTGCATATTAATTTCCAGCAATCCCATATTTTCCATCAGGTCCCGTGTTGATTGGAGAAATACTGATTCACTGTCATTTTTAGTATCGTATAAGAACGTTACCGTTAGGTACTGTTATACTGTTAAAACTTGTTCATGTTAATATGTAGAATCATTCTTAACTGCACCCTTTTTTTAATAATGCTGGCAATTTTCCACACAGTATCATCTAGCCCCAAACTAAGAAGAGCTAGATGTACTAATTATAATTTTATTTTGTAAATACATACTTTGAAAACACTCAGACCCGAGACAAATATTTGCAGATCAAACTCACAACCTTCTGCGTAAATAGATTATTAGGTGTTTACACCATTTACAACTGAACAAACAAAATTAATATGGTTTATTGATATTCTTATCGATTAATTAGTAGACAACCATAAGATGAAGAAACATTCTTTAAGACAATCTATGACGGAACAAGCGGAACGATTCGCAACTTCCTCCGTGTACAGTTTTTTTGCTTAGTTTGGGGCTAGATGATGCTGTGTGAAAAATGTCCAGAATTATTTATTATTATTATTATTATCTATGCTATCATTATGTATTCATGCGATTGAAATAAAACAGTGAAATCTCTCAATTCCTTGAGACTAACGAAGAAAACAGGCATAAGCAACTCGACTAAGGCTTTCCATCAGCTTCCTATGGTCAGGTAAATGTCTCTTTGAAAGACTCTGCGTCCATTTGCAGCCAAGTCAAAGTGACATGCAGGAACTACTAAGTATTACGTACTATCTCACCGAATTAAATAAATCTAATTCTTATAATTCTTTAGTGTACACAGAAATATAAAACAAAATATTAGGTGAGGTGTTTGTATATTCCACCATGTGGAATGCCCGGTGGAGATGCCGGAATGAACTTGACTTCTCTATATACAGCAAGATGATGAACGGAAGGAGGTTAGTGAAGCCTTTGCCCTACAGTGGGACACCACAGGCTCCTAATAATTACAAAAAAAATATTTATATTTTTTGTGATTTATAATGTAATAGGAATAGGCCTTTAAAGAAACGCTAGGTAAATGAAAACTGAGCCATTGCTCATATTTCAGATAAGTATTAAACCCTTTCGCTATGCCATTATGTGTAGGTATTATGTTTGAAATGCAAATGTAACTCAAAACTAAAAGCATTTCAAACCGTTCCAATATTTACTAAACCAACAGCGGAAACAAAAAACAATTGGGGCATCAAAGAGTTTCGAAGAAAAGGGGGAATCAGGTGAGCAGAAATTAACGAACGCGAAAACAAAGGGCGCTCATTTTCAAATATCTCAGGTTTAGTCTCCAATTAAAAGTTGGGCCTTTTGTTTAACAAACCAACTGAGGCGCTTAATCGATAGCTGCCCACTCCTTTGTCATCTAGAGATCGATGCACAGAAAGCGGACTAGCGGAAAACAAAAGCATAGATAATAAATAGCGTATCGTGTTAATCACCTTTGTACAATTGTACATGTTCTGTGTGTACGTAAATATTTGGTATGTATTTTCTATGTGCACAATACATAATAAAAGAAGATAAAAAGTGGTCGTGGTCGGTGCTCAGTAAGTAATAAAGTACGTATAGTCGTAATAATATCCTAAAATGATACCAAACCATGATAATTTCAATTCTATAAATTTTTTTTTTTAAATTAAGTCGACACTACACAACACTACGTGTAACCCAGCCTTAATAGCGAAATATTTGACATAATCCCCTGTTTGATTATAATATAACGTACAATCAGAATAAAACTTCCGCTTCCACAGTCCATTTGTAAATCATAGAACCTTATGAAATGTCTTCACATTCTGCGAAATCATCTTAATATTATTTTATTCAGTAAAATAAGAAAGGTTTGAACAGAATTACCATTCTGTTTTCACAATAAACAAAATGAATCCCTAAATTGATTTTAGATTGAGACCCAATCTGAGAAGATTTTGTACAGTTATTTTTTATTCAACTTAAGAGGCAAACAAAAACACGGCTTACCTGTTGGTAAGCGGTTACCGTAACCTATGGACGCTTGTGACACCAGAAGTATCACTCGCGCGTTGCCAACCCTGAGACATAACGAGTGAAAAGTCTCATGTGCCTGCCAATACTCCGGCACCCATCGCCTTCAAACCAGAACACAGCAATATGAGCATTGCTGCAGGGCGGCAGAAATAAGTATGGTAGTAGTACTTCCCCGGATGAACCATTCACAAGGAGCTCTACTAATACAGTGGCATATCACAGCCCAAAATATTTTTTTATTGATACTTTTCAGGATTTTCAAAGGAATTCCAGACACAATACAAAATTCTTATCCTATTGTGTCTCGATCAGATTTGTCCATATACCGACGGTGTATTTAGTAGCATAAGCCTTTTCCAATGTTGAACCGTACCGGTAATAGGTACCTATATAAGATTTTCCTGGTATTAATCCCAAGTCTACTTATTTATAGACCCTTTGAAGAGAATTTATAGTATTTCTATCCTTGTGAATAAATAAAGGCAGGGACAGACAATAAACATTCTCATATTCGATACAAGTTCCTATTAAGACGTGGACACTGCATGTGAGACATATTATCTGGCCTTGGCAGGTACGCAAACCTCCATGGAAATTGGTTCTTTAGAATTTCTATGGTCGTCGGTCGGTACAAGTATTCAGTCTGCCCCTGCCTTAATGCTTATGATATGCAACGGTGCCGTATAAAGTATGCTTTGTGCGTCTTTCCTTTGTATACGGAACTTGGTAAATCTTATAATCCAGTGTATAAAATCATAAACTAGATTTTCTGCTTAAATTATGGTATAAGGCAGCTTAGCAGTGCTTTGTTCAAACAACTATTAACATATTGGACAAAATCATTTCGAACTTGTTTTGCATAGAAATATGCATGTCCCATCTAAAGGTTTGAATTTTATGTCAAGCATTAAAACGCAACTCAATGTTGCGTCCATAACATCTTGGTTTATGCGACCTGTCTAGACAATCCCTGTTGATTGAAATTTATTGTAATGTCCCCTATATTTCAGTCCTGAGTCAAATTTGGTCTGGAATTGTATTGTATTTGAAATCGTTCAACGGGAACAAATTGACGTGTGGATGAGTCAGAATTGTAACGTTTCTATAGAAATATCAAATCATATTTCTTACAATAAATGCGCTATTGCTTTTGGAATCAGTATTTATGGTTTGAAAAATGAGTTACGTAATTGCTCAAACATTATTTATCCACATGACGCAATTTTAATGGTTCTCTAACACTGGGTTATAGCAGGTAATATGTGATACTAGGTATCATAGGTGACCTTTAATGTTACAAAATGTCTGTTTATTGCAAATCATCGCCATTTATCTACGATAATATTCCACGTCACAAAATACTAATTTTGCGTATCTTTCTGGCATAATAGATAAAGATTAAAAAACTCATCATCTTCTTGTCCTTATCCCACATTACGTGGGGTCGGCACAATTTTTTTTCTTCTTCAACTCTCCTCTATCAGCCGTAATCTCAGTACTCACTCCTTTCTTAAACATGCCATCCTTCACATAATACATAATCTATCTTTTCTTTGACCTACCAAAGAATTAAGTTTTAAGTTTAGAAAAACTATGCACTTAAAATTCTTGGTAGGTATAAATAACAGTCACACACAGGTATTGGTGAAATATTGTTACAGTTATAAACTGGATAATACCTGGTATTTTTCGTCAGTGTAGTAACCCCGCGTACAAATACTACTGCAGCATAGTATCGCGACCGTCACCGCGCCAGTTTGTACAAGCCTTTATTCTCTGAACTGACTGCAATATTCTAAAACGTACAAATGCCGCTTATTTCAGCTTAGCTTATTAACAATACCTAGAACTTGCGCCATATACCATTAGCGTTATGCAGTTTCCTCAGTGCAGTGCAACGGTAATCCCCAGAGACATAATGTGTGTTTGTAGATCGCGTTGTAAAAGCCAAGTGCGAGTTGTCCACCTGCAACGCGTAATGCTACGTTACTGGTTTAAGTGCTGCTAATAGCTGTGTTTCAACTAGAATTGATACTATAGAGGAATATCGTCGTAAAATTTTAAGGCTTAGAGTTACGTTTGTTATTTTCAAGGATTAGCAGAACCGTATTTTAGAATTTGACCTCGTCGTAAAAGGTGCGGACTGGATTCGTTGCGGGACAAATGTTTGCAGTTTCTGCAGATATTTGTTCCGTGTTTGGATATTGTGGTACCATGGTACTCGTAGTTTCATATACATCCACAGAAAGATTCATTGTGTGAGGTCAGGGTTAAGTATGTGACTTGTTGGGTGTTTATTTATTTTATTTCTAGTTGAGTTCAAGCGTGAAGGAAAGGCGGCCGGTTCATGATCTACATTCGAGAACCTTTTGGAAATAATCACCAATAGGGTTCAAGATTATTTTCGTGAATTTCATTATTTAATCGACTTCAAAAGAAAAGGTGGTTCTCAATTCAGCTGTTTTTTTATTGTGAGTTTTTGTTACTTGATGTCTTGTGTCCAACTGTTAACTTTTGATTTTGATAATACTTTTGTTGTTGTATAGAGAACTAGCTTTCCGCCCACGTGGGTGCCTTTCAACCTTCGCCCCCCGCTTCCCTACCTCATCCACGTACTCGCATCGCATTGCGCGTATTATTTATAGCGCCGCAGTACCTATTTGTCTTCATTTCACATTAAACTGTTCCATCAAATGCCATGCTGTAAAATGCAAACTTTATTAACATTAAATTTTCATAGTGACTGAACTGTAAGTTTTTATAAGAGTTCATAGAGAATACTTGATAACCATATCCAAACTTCACCTTGTAATATTTCTTACACTTTAAACATAAAAACCGTTACTGTGGCTGAAATATTAAACGTATGTTTAACTATTAACGTTTTTGCACTAAATTTTATTCACTTACGAGTATTTAATACCGTTTAGACAGCGCACGTCGATAATGCAGACAGGTAGTCTGTTTTTTCTGACTTAAATTACCTAGTGGGCGATACCCCGACTTCTGATCTGGAGGTCGTGGGTTCGAACCCGGTAGTGTAACAATGGATTTTTCCACTCGAAAAATGTATGTGCGCATTAACACGTACTCAAACGGCGAAGGAAAACATCGTGAGGAAACCGGCATGCCCTAGAACCAAAAATTCGAAGGCATGTGCCAACAGTTAGTGTTCCAATAAGCGGCGATGGGCTTTCAACCTGTCACGTGGAATGCTTACTACATGCATAACGCGGGCATGTTCCAAATGTAATGTTTGGACGTGCCTCTGACTACCCCCTACTTGGTATCCTCAAAAATCTACCCACTGAGTATGTATCTAAGGATGCCCACCATAGGGAAGACAGTCGTGAGCGTGTTTGTTTTTGTACTTCCTGAAAATTCATCTCTATCAGAATAAAATATACTATAGTACTCGGGGATATTGTAGCTTCCTATCGGATGAGTAGTTTCGGGGATTACCATCTGCATACAAACTTTCCATCTTTAATATATAAGGGTCAACGCATTAGCATTACCATTCACCGTGGCAATGCGGCCAGTATTTTGGGAACGCTTCTATCTGGTAGTGATCTGGATCAGTTGAGATATTAAGCTGTTTCATTGTTATATATACCTACTTGTACATAGTTGTATGAATAAATGTATTCCATATACAAGTATAGTTGTACATATAGTGATTATCATAATCCTGCTTAATATTATAAATGCGAAAGTTTGTGAGGATGGATGTTTGTTACTCTTTTACGCAAAACTTATGAACTATTATTGATGAAACTTTACAATACTTATACATCAGAATAACACATACACTACTTTTGTCCGGGTACAACTCGGGCGAAACTGTGAGCAGAGGCTAGTTAAAAATAAGTGCAAGGCCTTTGTTTTGGTTTAAGATACATGGTTTTTTACACGACATTTACACGACATATTTTTCTTTGTTTACACGATAATTTGGGCTCCAAATATGGTATTTTTAAGCTTCGAACACGATATTAATTTTTTTTGATAATGCAGGAACGATGTAGGGAATCCTAGTGTAGATTCAGAAATAAAAATGTTTATTTATTTGGCCGTGCTTTCTTATATTCATACTGTTCATCTAATTAGGTAGGAAGGTAATATGAACAAAAAAGTTTTAGAAAAAGTACATACGTATACATATTTTTTTATCATTTATATCCCGCGTGTTTACTTGCCTAGGGGTAGGGCTCAAAAATGGGACTGCAAACGTTTCGCAAATATCGCGATTGAATAATAATAATAATAAATAATGCTGGACATTTTTTTAACAGCATCATCTAGACCCAAACTAAGCAGAACTTGTATTATGGGACCTACATGACTGATATACTACTTATATACTTTTCATTATTATCAACCGATTAAAGACTGACAGAAGGAGGTTCTCAATTTTAATGATTCTTTATTTAATGGGTAGAGTATACTTCAAGCGTGTTCAAATAAAAATTTTATGTAAAAATTCAGAGGGTAAAAAATTGGGTCAAAAAATTAAAATATTGGCTTTTTTATCAGGTTTATTGGATTATTTAATGTCGGTTTTTTGGCATTTAAAATCGTATAAATTATTTATTTTATTTATGAATCCATACTACTGCATTATTATGCCCTGAAATACTAAGTCCGAGCTAAGCTACCAAAAACAAATTGTAGCAACCGCTACACCCGTAGCAGTCGCTACGATTTCGTAGCACTTCGCAGGCACGATAAACTTGAGTCCAGGGAACATGCAACTACTCATATCACATTGTTCAACAGACCTTAAACTTAACATGGGTCTTATGCTAACGGAATAAGGTTGAAATGTTTACGTGAATGTCATTAATCGGAGTGCACGTGTGCCACGGCTGGTCTGTCGGATTTGAAGTGAACAGTCATAGGCTAATCCTGAACTGAAGTGTCATGGTGCTAGAGCGATATTCGGGTTAAGGATTTTGGATTAGAGACTTTAGGCCATGATACAAGATCATATCTACTCATGGAATAGGGGAATATCTACAATGGTAAGACTATCTTCGCTAATTTGTATAAGAACCAATTTCTCTTTTATTCGACCAGTTATCTCACCCACCAACAGTCAAAGTCAAAGGTTTTTATTCATTGAAATCACAAGGATCATATAGAAACGTCATCTTAAAAACTACTAAAACTAAAAATTTTTAAGTGAATTTACGCCGATTTATCGCGATCGACCAAGCCTAGAAAAATCAGGCAACAAACTCTGCTTGGTTATTTTTTTGATGATCGTTTCAGCTTCAGTGTGGTGCCAATCGAACGAGGTGAACTCATTTATAGAAAAATAATACTTGTCAAAGAATTAAGTAAGGTCTAAAGTATCAACCAAAGTTCTTAAGATAACACACGATTCGCTTTATAATTAATGCGTAAACTATTCTTAAAAAATATGTAACCACATATTATATGCAATTTGACAAGTAACGAGGGAGCTGAGCACACACGCAGCTACTAAAAGCATAAAACCACACATAAAACCATACATTACTAAGATCGCAGCGCTGCTATTGGTTCTCACACTTAAACCTTGTATTGTCGTTCATTTTTAGCGCGAATTTAGATCGATACTGTTCAAAATTGTGTCAACGACGAATTCGTTGAGAAAACTAAACATTGCGCGCTCTGTCTTGTTTTTTTAAGCTATCCGTACACTGCCCGATATGGAACTTCACTTATATAAGAACTTCAGGATATTATTGCAAAATCACTTATAACGGTACTTATTTTCTCACAAATATTTTTTTTAATCTATATCTGTCGTTTTTTTTTTTGGATATTTTTTGTAATCTATTATCAACAAACAAGTAACAGATAACGTAGTTACATACTTTGTTATCGCTACGTAGGTAAGGTAGTAATAAATACCATAATTATTATAAAACAGTAGCATAGGTTATGGCTCTGTTCTGACTTTTGTATGGCAGGGTCACAAGGACTCGCTACGGACTCTCCCACAAACCAAACTACATAAAACATATCTAAGTAAACATGTACATAGTATGAAATTAGACTTTTCACCATTCGACAACGTGCAAGTACCATAGGCTACGGTAACCGCTTACCAACAGGTGGGCCGTAGGCATGACATGTTTTATTACATTAAAAACAACTGTTCATAATGATTTTATTAAATTTGAACGTCAGGTCAAAATGGGCGACAGTCTACAACAAAAACATTAAGGTTCAAATGCAGCAACCATACCGCGAATTTTCTAACCTGTCTAGATTTTATCGACCTTCAAGCGGTGCTTATGAACGGCCTTCAGCTTTATTCTGGTGGTCGGTGACCTACCACGTCGCTTGACCTCAGTATACTGTGTTGTAGTGAATAGTGTATAGAGATGACGACCGTGAAATTATTTCCACCAACTAAATACATAAGGAGAGTATCAGGTAAATTCGCAAAAGCTGTGGGTACGTAGAATGGGGAGAATTTGTATTAAATAAACACGCTTACGACTGTATGATAGATATTCTCAGGTACATATTCAGTGCGTAAAATCTTTAAGGATACCAAGTAGGCATAAGTATTCAGTATTTATAACAGAATATAATATACCAATATATATAATAATACTTAATATGTTAAGTATTAGTACTTAGTTATTTATAAGTAAATCACCAAATTCATTCAAATCTGCATTTATAATAGTAGTGCGAGGGATAATATATTTGACTTCTTTCGGCTACTGATAATAATCATGAAGAAACATATATCAAGAACTATTAACGGCAAACTCAAAACTCAAACACATAATATCTCCCTAGCAACCTTATAGACCGGGAGTTCATATTCAACAACTAGGGTTGATAGGTAAATCGAGTACCAGAGCGGAGAAAATTTTTCGTCTGTACCTTTTTTATACTACTAAAGTGGCCAATAATTATAACGCCAACCAATCGGTTACCGAAACTTATGGACGCTTGCAACACTAGAGGTATTACTCACGCATTGCCGATACTGAGACATGACGGGTGAAAAGTCTCATGTACCTGTTATTCCACCGGCATCCATATTCTTTAAAATAGAACACAACATTGCAGGCATTACAGCTTGACGGCAGAAATAGGTAAGGTGGTAGTGCATCCCCGGACGAGCTTTTCACAAGAATCTCTGATAATACTTAAATATTTACATATCACGTTCTTTTTACGTTATTAGTAATCATTCATCCCGTGTATGACTCGTGGTACTCGATTGATAGGTTTCACGACTATGAACTCCTGGTCTATTAGAGTAAATTCGACTAATGATCAGCCATTAGAAAGTGGCCCAAGTTTCCTCTGTTCAATTTCTCAGATATGCCATTCGGGCCATTTCACGTATTACCATGTCTAACGTCTCTTCATGTCGCAACGGGACGGGCACGACAAGGATTGAGAGAAATGGTGAGACAGGACAAATTTGAATCCCAAGAAAGCAAGATTTTTTTTTTGCTCACTTTTCAACTTTTCTCAAAGATTTTCTCAGAAAAAAAAACTGTATAAACTTATCAGCTGAACCATCTAAAGGCCCGTTCACATTAGTGCGATCACAGCGCGATCGCTGAACGCAGCGATCTGCGAACTATCTTCATCTCATCTCATCACGACATAAAATTTGATAGAAAAAAGATAAATCCTTGAGACGGCGCGGGCGAACGCTACATAACCGCAGCAGCCTGTCAGAGTTTGCGCCAATGTGGACCCCTCCACACTATTTGCTTGAAAACTGGTACAAAATGCTACTGCAGTATGAGATCCAGCGGCCTGTCAAAGTTTGCGCCAATGTGGACCCCTCCACACTATCTGCTTGGTACTTGGTAAAATGGTACAAAATGCTACTGCAGTATGAGATCGTCACCGCCACTGCGACCGCACCCGCATATGTACCGCGTCAGTTTAACCGGCCCTTTAAGGTTGCAAACGATCTAAAATAGCGCAAATAATCCAGATCTCATGTATTTAAAAAGTTAAAAGTTTGACAAAAATAATTCTAATGTATACAACGTACTAACGTGTGTTATGTAACTACGTAGATGTGAGCATCCCAAAATACCGGCCATATTGCCACGCTGTACAGCAATGCTAATGAGTTGACCCAGTTAAGAGCCAGCTCTCGAGTCATGCGTGGTTTCTATAAGACATTCTTAAATAATATTAATGGCATGAAGGGCACCGGTTTCCCTCGAACCCAGAGCCTCAACCCAAAAAGATTAAATAAGCAAGCTCTGTTGAGTATAGCAATCGCTCATAGAACCTATTCACTAGGTAGACAGTAGACACCTAGGCAACACCTTTGCACCTTTCTATTGAACACCTTGATTTAGTGATTACAGACTCGACAATAGGCGTTAAGACGAGCGACACGTGTACTCTCACCTACGGTACTGAGACCTCCTTGTTTGCGCTTATTGAGATCGTAAGCCAAATAAATGGCTGCATTAAATGATATCCTATGATCTTGAAATTTCAGAAAACTTGCTTAGGACGATTGTTAAAAACGGTCCGAGAGGCATAGTCAATAATTGTTGGGATGAGGTGGAACAAGATCTGCGGATGAATTATTTCATCCGCAGATACAGGTTTATACAGGGTTTATACAGGGAATTAAAAAACAGGTTTTAAGTAAAAAAGCTCATTGAAACACTTATTTAATAAGATAATTTCAGTTCAAAAGTAATCAGCGAAGAACACGTAGCATTGTAAGGAGGAAATTAAAGAGTATTTCAACCCAATTCCCCGGGTAAAGTTTTCTTCCAATTTTATCATAAACGGACAAACTAAACACAAATAAAATTAAAATGCAAAAATGCTCTGTATCTGTCTCTCGCTATCTAAAAAGACTTTTCCGTATAAACTTTCTCTCATAAACGACAGTCATATTAGTAATCTGAAGTGATTCTCCGATGAACATTGTGTATGAGTAGTTATACGGAACTTCATTGACAAAGATTAGAGAGCTCTGGTGGAATGTGGAACTTAGTTTGCCTTTGTGGCGCAGTGGGCGAAGACCCGCCTGAGACGCAAAAGGTTGCGGGTTCGATTCCCGCTGCGGGACAAATGTTTGTACGATTAGCTAATGTTTGTCTCGGGTCTGGGTGTTTTATATGTATAAAATGTATGTATTTACAAAAAAAAAATATAAGTAGTATATCGGTCATCTAGTTCCCATAATACAAGCTCTACTTAGTTTGGGCCAGATGATGCTGTGTGAAAAATATCCAGCATTATTTATTTATTTAATGTGGAATTCACACACTTTCTATTCGTTGTATGCTACTACCCAACCGCGGACCACGCAGAGACTTCACACGTTGTCGACATACCTGTATACTACGTTTCGCGCTAAGTAAAGTAAGTAAAGTAAAGTAAAGTAAATATTTATTCAGAAAAAAGATTTTGTTGACAAACTTACCATCTATCTAACAATATACTACTTATAGTAAGTTCGCGTTATTATTATAGGTACCTTATGATTAGGAAAAGTATAGTAGGTATACACTTGCAAAATGATCTATTTATTGTAAGGTATCAAGGTGTTAGTAGTAGGAATATTTGTAACAAGAAGGTATGCAATGAACAGTCAAGTGACTACCCTCCGAACTAGTTTTCACTGTATGACGGCAGGGCGTCGTTGCTCATCCACACAAGGCAATGATTCTTATACATACATCGTTACAATTTAATAATAAACAGTAATTTTAACAAAATAGTATGAACATCGTATGTATCGAGAAGACAATTGTAGATAGACAGAGAATCCTATATTGCACAAGATCAACTTGTAGTTAGGTTGATGTAACTAGCATTTTCTTTTAGCTAACCTTTGATGGTTTTAAGGATAAATCTTCCTTCTCTTAATATTTTATTTATAATTAAATGATATATGAACTTAGGTCTAATTATACCTTAATGTAGTGCGCGTTGTGTAGGTAGTTAGTAGGTAGTATGTATGAACTATGATGTTTAAGAATGTTGTAAGTATCTAGTATAATTAGGTGTTATTTATTTTAAATTAAAATTAATAAAGTAGGTTAGTGGGTATATTATATAAAATAGAATTGTGTAGTGCGCGTTTGAAGTTTAATTGTGAATTTATTTGGGTATTGTAATGATATTTATGATATTACCGTCATTAGTTCTTCTGTATCGTTGTAGTCAAGTAATTTGAGATATTTATCAAGCTTTTGTTTGCAGTTATAGGTCGAGATGTTGGCAATATTCATGTGTTTGTTTATTTTATTGTATACAAACGGTCCTAAACAAGACGAGAAATTATGGGAATACTTAGTTCTACACTTAGGGGTTTTGTATATAATATCATATCTTCTCTTACTAGTTCGATTTGAGTCACCTGGGAGTTTATGTTGATTTAGGATTAGTGTCTGTATGTAAACCTGTCGGACTGTTAGGACATTAGAATCCTTAAATAATTGCGTAGTAGGGTAGATGTATGGTTTGAAGAACATTACCTTTAAAATTGCTCTTTGAGCTCTTTCGAGGCTTATCATAAGGGTCTTCCCGGCTCCTCCCCAACTGAGTATGCCATATGAAATTATCGATTGACCCAAGCAATAGTATACACTTTTTAATATGTCCCTATCCCCTATGTGTCTTAAGCTTTTAAATATATATATAAGCTTACGTACACGTCCAGACAATATCTTTATATGTTCGTCCCATTTAAGATGTTGGTCAATTGTTACTCCTAAGTATTTTATATGACTGGTGTTTATTAGTATATTGCAGTTACATGTGCCCTGGCGGTTGCATGAATGGGCTCTTATCTTAAATAATTCATTATTTGGCTGTCCACTATTTGTCATACTGAAGGTTATGTACTTAGTTTTAGTTAAATTTAGCGTCAGTAAGTTTTTATCAAGCCATTTAACGATTTCCGAGAAACCATGTTCAGCAATATTTTGTGCCTCAGTCCATGATTTTCCACTAAAAATTATTGCGGTATCATCCGCAAAAGTAATGATTTTGGCATTTGTAAGTTTCATTCTACATAGACTGTCAATATAAATTAAAAATAGTGTCGGCCCAAGTACACTACCCTGCGGTACTCCGTATGATACTGGTTTAGTGTTACTAATGTGGGAGTCTATTCTTACAGATTGATGTCTGCTTTTAAGGTAACTCCTAAAAAGTTCAAGTGGTATGCCTCTTATTCCCATGCTCTCCATTTTCTTAAGTAGCAGAGGAATAGAGACAGTATCAGCTAAGTATCTTTAAGGAATAAATTTCCATAGAAAAAACAATGCTTTTGTTTTATCTTGTGCGTATGGATTTGCAGGAATAAAATGTTAAAGTAGAAGTTTCAAAGTCAAAGTCAAAATTCATTTATTCATTAAAATCACAAGGATCACTTTGAAACGTCGGTTTTATCTACTGCCTGTTCTTCCGCGACCAAGCCAGGAAAGAAAATTAGTAAATCGTTTAAAGGGCAAGGTGTACGTGCCCTTTAAACGATTTACTAACATTATGGAGTCTACAAGTGGCAAGTACAAGTTTAAAAAAAGATACATGAAATGAAAAAACAATTTTAAATTTCTTTACCTAGAAGTATCAAAATAGTATGCCAAAATGTGTATATGTAATTTTTCTCGTCACTGAATTATGATAAACAATCATACAAGCTGGTTATTTTTATAAAAACAAAGCCAAGACAACGTTAAAATGACGTAAAATTCGAAAGGAATTAAAAAAAATTTTTCAAGCATTTTGCTGAATGAGACACTAAGGGTCTCATTACGAAAGGTGGTTTAAATCGGTGGTTTATCTTTTAGACTTTTGATTCCTGATTTTCAACACAAATTGTTGTGCAAAGGAAACAAGGTTTAAAATTGAATGCTATAATATAAAAGCCGACAGTCTATTTGACATTTCAAAAAGAGGTTCGACCACAAATAACTGCCTAAAAGATAAACCAGGCAGTTGCCTATTTTATTTCGATAATAACTCAACCTCTTTTGGGGAGCCTACTTTATATCGGTAGCCAATCAAAATTATGTGTTTCGTTTAGATTTTTTTTTTAAATCAAATGGACATCACGCGGTTTTATTTTATATTTAAATTTTAGACCTTTAGTAACTTTGCAATAATAGGTACTCATTTTTCGATATATTTAAACCTTGGTTTTAGTGGATCTGACAGAATTTGAGTTCAACTCGAGTTTAGACCACGTGTCGTAAGGAGACCGTAAGGCATAATCCCCTTAGCTGAATAGTAAGTGCAAGTGTCATGAAATAGTGAAAGTTGCCAACATTTGTCGATTAAAGACAAAGTTGTGGACTTGAGTTCTGGGATTTTTCATTCCCGGAAACTGAAAATATTTGATACAACCTATCTTAAAAACTGTAGTCATTTATATCCACCACTGCGCCAACATAATTTTCTAGACATTTGATATTCTAAAACATTTCACTGGAGCGATATTCAGAGCTACAAACAGAACCAACTAAATCATTTTCTGACTTCAATATACGCATTCTCTGATGCAAGCATCAAGTAACATATTCTAGTATTTTCATTCCACTAGATGCAAAATAATAAATAAATGAATAAAATATTGTGAATTGAAAGCTGACAAGGCGTCTGTAATATAACTGTACTAGCATCTAGCAACTAGCAACCACGACTTTGCCCACGTGGTACCCGGATAAAAGTAACCTATATATTACTTATTCTATATTATTCTGATACATAAGCTATATTATAACACAAGTTATTTATTCTGATTTGACATATAAACATTATTTATTTATTTTTTGTTTTGTTGATTGTTTTTGTGTACTTAATGTGATTTGACATGAATATAATTTATTTTAGCTTAGTTTGTAACTGTGATTTGACAATACCTCTTTACTTAATAATTATAAATATTTAAATTGTATTTTATTTCTTACATTGTCTGTATGATTATGTATTAATTTAATATTATTACATTTATTCATACAACTATGTACAAGTAGGTATATACAAAAAATACAGATGAAACAGCTAGCTATCTAAAGACCGGTGCAAACGATCTATAGATAGCTCAACTGATCCAGATCACTACCAGGCGGAAGCGTTCCCAAAATACTGGCCGCATTGCCACACTTAATGGCAATGCTAATGCGTTGACCCAGATAAGAGCCAGCTCTCTTGTCACGCGTCGCTTCGACCAGTCGCCCTGAAAGAATTTTGAAAACGCGAAGCGCCCCGGTTCCCCACGGACCCAGAGTCTCAACCCCAAAAGGCTCAAATAAGTAAGCTCTGTCGAGACTTCTATATTTGCGCTTCTTGAGATCCTCGGCCGAATCAGCCGCTGCACCGGCTCTAACTGAAGTCCCCGACAGATGAGATGGTGCTAGGGTATCTACGCATGTGGCGTCCCATACCAAAGGCCTTCCCTTCTCCCAAGGGACAAGAGTCATGCCGTCAGGCCGCTTACCATCGTCACGTAGTAGACCATTCGGTTCAAGAATACCTGGAACGTTGACGCTGGTAAAAGCCCGGCGTATGATATCATTAAGGCTAGCGTGGCGAGAGATCCTACCGGCGGCTCTGATACACGATAATCCGTGATGACCAAGCTGTTCGACCGCCGTACAGCACTGGCACTGATGAGGGGCACAGCACTGCGCACCCAACCGTAGACTAACTGCAACCCGGAATGTTAAAGGATCCATTAAAGTAACAGTATTGTTTGACGGAAGTGCTTGCAACCAAAGACCTGACTCCCATTTAGAAACGGCTAGGAGACGAGCACGATCCGTGGAGTTTGAGCACGTTTGTAACATACAATTCCGCGTCAGCTCGCACAGAGGACCGTCCCATTGCCGTTGAGACGAAAGGGATTTAGGGGGAGCAGTATTGGGGCAAGCACTATGCCAAGCATTTCTAGCTTCGTCAAGATATGAAATTTTGATATTGTTACCAGGAAACGCCGAAAGAGAAGGAGTTATAATTTTTTCAACCAAAGAACCAGTGCTGTAGACGGAAGACAAGAATGCTTGAAGAGCTACACTTGAAATTTTGCGAATACCTAAGCCTCCTAATTTGACAGGTCGCAGGCCTCTCTGGCCTGCGATCATGCCCTACCATCCAAATCTATATTCAAAACCGACCAGAGGGTGTTCTTTATTATGTTGTCCAAGCCTTTCACCAGCTCGCTGTGTTTCCATAGTTGACAACATCTTAAAGCGTATGTAAATTTCGGGACAAAAAGGCAAAACTTTATAATTGTAAAAGCCATATGGGCATTAATTTTGAACAATCTCTCCGAACTTCTCACAAAATTTTGAGATTTTTCTTCAATAAAGACCGGAAAGGACTCGTCAAGAATTGGCGAACCCAGAAGACGAAGTGAACATTTATCTACCACGGTAATGTTAGAGGCTAAAGTGTTAAATTTATCAATAACGGAATTTCTATCTAAACAAGTGTCGGAAACAAAAGTTCGCACTTTGAAAAATTTAGTTCTAAACCAATTTGCCTAAATTCATCAATGATGAGTTTTAGATCGCCAAAAACCGTGTCCACGTCGCCACCTAAGGTTCCATAATCCAAATACCAAACATTAAGTTTTGGTTTGGAGACGTTGAATAATCGGATGGATGGCAAGGCTGAAGATAGCCGGACCTAGAGGGTCGCCCTGCTGACATCCAACAGCTGACGAAATAACGTTTTGCCGATAGATTAATTTAGAGGGTGAACCATAAGATTGCCAAAGAAATGGATAAATTTCTGGAATTTTGTTTTTAATTTCTTTTAGCAGAGCGCCTCTATCTACAGAATTAAGGGCGTTTTTAATATCCACCTTTAAAATAACCTCCCTACAATTTTGTAATGGCGGTTAATATAGATCTTTGTTAGTACGACTTAAATAAACATCGAGTTTCCGACTGAACCGATTTGGAACAAGTATTGGTAGTTCGTGACCTAAAATAATAGCCAATAATTAATAGCTACAAAATATAAAAATTATAAAAAAAAATGCATCGTATTTTGACTGTTTATCAGAATTGTATTTTTTTGGTGCAACTTTTAGTAACATTTTCTACTATATATGTATACTCTTTCAAAGTGAAAATTCGATACCACATTTTAAAACAATATACCAATTACATTTTGAATCTGAATAAAAAACGTCCGCATTAACAATTCAAAGCACGAATACCGACGGGGCCTCAATGAAGACTAATTGCCAGGATCACCGGCGATATTTCAAGTGTTAAGAATTAAAATAAAACCTTTTTCCAAGTTCCAAGTTCTTTGAGCTTGAAAAAGACAACGGGGAAAAGATTGATTCATTTAATTCTGGATTCCGTCTTAATTTAGATGTTAAAATCATTTAGAAACTTATGAGTATCTTAATCATGGGCATTACAGTCGTGAGATTGTTTTTTTATATATATTAGTTTTTTTCTGAGCAATTAAAATAAGAAATGTTCAGTTTAGATAACTTCTTAAATCTATCTATATGGAGGGAAATAGTCACATTGTCATTTTATACATAGACCCTTTTACAAAGAAGCTCCACTACTTTTTTTTAATTGTCTTTTTAAATAAACTTTCAACCATCACATACAAAGTTCTGACCCCACTCTAGATATTTTCTGGTACCTTCGACACAGAAGGTACAAACAAGACGGTTGTATGAAATACGACCACGATGACCCCGTGTTTTCATACCCGCTGCCCTACCGCGGGTCTGGTTATTGAGTTACCAGTGTACTCTTAATTTCAGTGTCTGTTTTTTTATTGGTCAAGAAAAAAAAATCAACTAAACAACATACCAACTTTATGTTCATAGTCCATTATGACGATGTCTGCTATTCCATTGTGGGAATCGCGAAAGCCTCCCATTCTAATGGAAGGCTACAATAATACCCAAACATTACAATACGTGTTGAAGGCTGTTAATGTTTCTTCCATAAGGAAATGTAGCTTAAAGAATGTAGCATTTAAAATATACTAGCCACTGCCTTCGTCTTCGCCCACATCTTACCCGGATAAAAAAATTGCCGATGGAAAGTAGCTCATATCATTAAAAAAATGTTCGGAATGAAATGAATTCGCTCGACCGTTTTTTCGTCGTTTTACGTTGGAAACCAACGGGATAATATACAGCATATGCCATGAATCCATTGATATTTAATTATAAATGATTTTCTTGTAAATTCTCTCATGTATGTAGTTTATATTCTGTTGCTTATTTATTTTTAAATTAATTAATTTTATTCTTATTTTGGCAATCTTCTACTAAACACACTATCGGTCGTAGGATCCTAACATCATGATATCCATAATAACTCTAGTTCTTTTAAGGAATTAGAAGCGAACAGTACCTAACTAGTTATACCTACATAATAGGAGGGTCGTTAGCACAAAAACAAATCATAAGTTAAATCTACCTATCTTAAATATAAAAAAGGTTAAATCTTACAAATATACACTGGCCGCCAAAAAAATCGACACACCCGCTAATTTTGAGTAACAAAGTTGTTATCTTAAGTATGCGTTGACATATTGGTATGTTTTGCTTATGCTTTATAAATAAACATCTGAGTACCCACTTGACATTGTTTTAGACGAATACAAGTGATATTGTGGGTATTTGTAACATTTTAAAAGCACTGATAAAAAATTAATGACTTTTGCATAGAGTGCAGGTTAGTTTATTTCGAACTTTTGTCGCGGCATATTCACCGTGCATCGTAGTGATTTAATCTTTTGTTAGAGCAATCATATTCGTTGCTTTTAACCATAAAATATGGATACAACTGAAGCAGAAGCCGCTCAAGTGGTAGCTCTCGTTCGTGAAGGGCTAAGTCAGCGAAATGTGGCAAGAAGATTAAATTTGAGTCGATCAGCAGTACGTCGAGTTTATAAACGATACTTAGAGACGGGAGAGTACCGCCGGAGACCAGGATCTGGAAGAGGACGTGTCACAAACACGACGGATGACCGTTTTATTGCCTTGACTTCCTTGAGAAATCGGCATCTTTCTGCTGTTGATGTGCAGGGCAGGCTGAGGGACACTCGTGGAGTGGCTGTAAGTGAGAATACGGTGAGAAGAAGACTTCAGGAGCAAAACCTGAAACCACACAAGCCTGCCACGGGACCAAAACTCACTGCATCTCATCGGCAAGCAAGGTTAGAATTTGCTCGGCAACACATCCAATGGGATCTTGGTCAATGGGAGACAGTTCTGTTCAGTGATGAGAGCCGAATGTCCCTTGTAGGCTCTGACGGACGTCTTAACGTTATGAGAAAACCAGGAGAACGTTATGCTCAGTGCTGCATAAGAGAAACAGTCCGGTTTGGAGGAGGCTCTACAATGTTTTGGGGAGGCATCTCTTTAACCGGACGTACAGACCTGGTTTTCTTTCGGAATCGTGCGGTTAATGCTGAAAATTACATAACGGATATTCTGGAACCTCATGTGATGCCATACGCGGGATATATTGGCGTGCAATATTTTTCAGCTCAATTTCCAGCTCATGCATGATAACGCAAGACCACACGTCGCCAGAATTGTAACCGGATATCTTAGGGAGGTTGGCATACCAGTTATGCAGTGGCCAGCCAATAGTCCGGACCTAAATCCGATCGAACATCTCTGGGACCAGATAAAAAGGAAAGTTAGAGCCCGAAATCCAGTTCCAGAGACGTTAGATCAGCTGGAAGCCGCCTTAACGGAAGAATGGGAACAGATACCCCAAGAAGACATCAAAAAGCTGATCCGTTCGCTGAATAGGCGTATGGCAGCAGTCATTAAAGCAAGAGAAGGAAACATCCCATACTAAGGTGAAGCGAAAATGTTTTTAAATGTCAAAAACCATAAATGATGCCATTTACAGTAAAATCGTTAAATTTGCCAAATGATATGGTTTCATTATCTTATCACATTTTTATGTAAAATATCCAGTACCACGCGAGATTTTTAGGTTTTTTACAACCCCATAATTGCATTTTTTCATTATCAACATAAAAAATATCTATCGATTGTAGTAAAAACCCATAGGACACTTTTTTGCGAAAAAACGTAGGTGGGTCGATTTTTTTGGAGGCCAGTGTAGTAGCTATATGATATTTACTATAATAACTTTAAGACGTTTTCAGTCCATCGATTGCATGCATTTGTTTTGTTAATAATTAAATATCGCAATAAATAATGCTATAAATTGCTTCCCATACCTACTTTAGAACTATACAGTAGTGCTGCTAAGCGGTAGAAATAGGAAGGAATGGTGATGGTAAATAGCAAGTTTCATTTCTCCAAACAAACAACGACTATAATAGGTACTTACGGGTATTAATGGTTGCTGCGCTACTTTTTAAGAAGCAAGTAAACTACGTTTTATTTTATTTAAAGCCCGGAAAGGTTCATATTTTCACAAATAGATATAGCGGAGTGGAAAGTTAGAAAGCATCTGCCAGATGTCCCGGTGGGCGGGCAGCTTTTAGTTCAGTATTATGACTTTGCGAGTGTTGCACCACCTTACCGAATGCATTTAGAGGCGAGTCCTTGCGTCGCAGGTAAAAAACACTAATGTGTTCGGAGTTAGATTGTTGTTGCTAGTGTGTTTTTCTATTACGATTATTATCCAAATCGGATGAAACAATTGTAACAATTGTACTTGGTATCCTCAAAGATCTACTCACTGAGTATGTATCTGAGGATGCCCACCATGGGGAAGACAGTCGTGAGCGTGTTTGTTTGTTTTTTGTTTAGTTGTATCGATAAAATAAAGGCGTTATTCTTATTCACTACGAATACCTAAAAGTATTTTAAACATTAACGTTAACTTATGGTCGTGTGCATCTAGCGGAATGTAATTTTGAATACAAAATCCATTGCACGAATCACGAGCGGGTTCGAACTCACGATGTCTGGATTGAAAATCGGGGGTGCTGCCCACTTAGCCAACACGGCTTACAGCCCTTAGATATATATATAGATATTCATTTATTAATTTATTCATCCACCGCTTACAAATTATGTTTACTTAAGAACTAAAACATATTACTGAAAACTAAAATATAAAAAAGAAAAAAATAAATAAAGAAGGCTCCACAGTGGCACCATGACTACATGTTGCCATGCCGCAGTGCTGGTTTTCAGCTGAGACCAGTATGGTGTGACCTTAGCACAGTTGACCCTGGAAGAAACTTTACACCCCTTTCAAACGACTTTTAGACTTCACTTGGTAATAAGAGTAAAAAGTGTAGTAGATTGTTTGAAATGTTCGTTAAATATTTCGTTCGCATTTTCTCCATATCATCACAATCAGTAAAAATATGTCCACTGCTATTGCCTCACATTTTTAAAGTTAATTTATGAATTATTCATAGTCATTCATGCCATTAACAGTGGCAACGTTTGTTTTTTCTTTATTATTTGACTTTTTTAATTAGTAAAGAGCCATATTTTAATCTTCTTATAAGATGGACCAAATTAAAATTCAGCAAAGCTGTACTTAGTTTTATCGCCATGACAAAACAATTCTGTTTCTCATTCAAATGAGTCTTGTGATACTGCTGGTTTTAAGCCGTGGCTCGTATCTTTGAAATTTTAAATTTATATCCCATCTATAATATGTTACTATCACAACGTTATCCCATCCTACTTCTTGCTTAATATTATAAACGCGAGAGTTGAAATGTTTAAATATATGTATATTTCAATAATTCTTCGTATCGACTAAACTGATTTGGATGATATTAAGAAAAGGTGTAGTTTATCCAGAATAAACATAGAAATTACCCTAGAATAACGCGGGCAAGGCCGTGCGTGAGCAAAATAAATTATATCATAATAACGATAATGGTGTTATGGGAAATATATTTTTGGATTCATGTTGAAAGTGTAGACAAGCTCTTTAATTTACATGTGTCGGAATGTTTTTTTTATGTTCATTAACGTATTTGGCCACGGCTTACAGCCGTAGGTCCAGACATATTTCTGAATTATAAATTGTTTATAAAGTGAAAGGAAATATTTCGTCACGAGTTTTAAAAGTTCACTAATCTTTTTGGGTTGTTTTTAATATTAAATTATTTTAAATAGCTTTAATTATCCGTTATAATATACCGGCTGGCGTTAAAGACGTTGCTTGGGACTATTTTTTATATACATTTACCTAGAATCACATTGACATAAACTAATGACGAACAGATACCTAACTTCCTACTAATATTATAAATAAATGTGAAAGTTTAGACGTTTGTTTCTAATTATCTACGTAACCCTGGACCGATTTGGATGAAATTTGGAACAGGTACTTATAGGTACTTCGTGACCTGGAATAACGCATAATTCCTCCGAGTTCCACGTGGGTGTAACCGTAAACAGAGGTTAGAAGGTACCTACATAAAACAATCGAATTTAGCCTCAAATGGAGTGAAAAGGTCAACACACACACTCACACGCGACGCATCGTAGCTTCGTGCAACATTTATTTGATGTGACTGATGCCTGGGCGTATTGCTACCTTAAAAATACAAATCTCAATGAAGAGATACGCAAGTTTGACTCACTATTGGTATTATTTTTTAAATAGTATTTATGCCTTGTTATGCATGAACCGAGGTTCGTGCTGAAAATCTGCGCTGCAGTATACTGCAGCATTAAACTGAGCATGTAGCTTTTTTGACAGTACCACACAACTATTGTATGCTCTTGCTGTATCTGTTATATTTTCATCTACAATGCTACAGGAGTAGTAAAATAAAATATATTTATACAATATATATATAACTACGAACAAGTAGGTATAGAGGTATCTGACCCGTATTGGATATGTAAAGTATATTTTTCGCAAAACCATACACAGCTATTAATGCAGCATGTGATCTGGATCAGTTGACCTATCTATAGATTGTTAGCAAATATAGATTTGCTAACAATCATTTTTCATTTATATGTTTTCTTAGTTTTGTATAAACCTAATATGTATGGCTATTGGTTGTAAAAAGTTGCCTAGTCGTTGTACCCAGAGAATCCTTTTAATCTAGTACAAGCCAAAACAAGTTTTGAAGCGCCGTTTTCCTTATCAGTAAATATTAAGAAATAAAAGTTGTATTAAATATATGGAAAAATTATGTTATAATTGAAAAAAATACTTTATGGCCCTTATGTGTGGAACTCATATTGCACTTGGCGACTTGCAAGTCGTCGTTTTTTTTTGCTACATCAAGTATAGTTTATTCTAAAGCACGTAAACATTCGCTATATTCTAGATATATACTATAAAACCAGATGAAAACCATAAACTGGACGTTAGAAGCATCTATCAAAGTTCACGCGCTGTATGGAGGCTACTTCCGCCGGATGTGGCGTGTCATTTCGTGTGCGTGTGCAAGGACATTGTGGTAAGATGCAAGTTTATCGAGATCGAACGGTCATTTGTGATAGTACTGTTGAACAAAGGATGAAAATAAAAACTTCTTCGTCTCGCCAATGGTCATTTCTTTGTCACCAAGTTAGGTCAGTGATATCACCGGGCAAGGTATTGAAAACGACTTACTGACCAAAGTCAAAGTCCAATCCAAACTTGAATTCAGCGTTTGCACCAAAAGCAATTGTAAGACCAAAAACTAGCCACAAAGACATTCAGAAAAAAAAAACCAGATAAAAAGTATGTTGGTGATGGAAAACTTTTTAAAGTTCTTTAGAAAAATAAAGTCATTCAGTATCCGTTCTGAAAACAGTATAAAAGCCGCGAAGTTTTACCAAGCAACCTGTCCAACAAAAGGTTATTTTTAAAAGTGTTTCTAGCTATTTAACAAACTATATAAATCGTAAGTTTTAACCCGGTCGTACACAAATGTATTTTTCCATTTGAAAAATGTATGAGCGCATAAACACATGCTCAAAACGGTGAAGGAAAACGGGCATGCCCTAGAATCATAAATCAAAGGCATGTCCCATCAGTTAGTGTCATTATATATGTATATATTATCATAAGCAATGGGTTTGCAATTTCGTGATAGGTTGAAATGCTAAATAAATAAAATATAACACCCAACACACATAAAGAGGAGTACTACCACCATGTCTATTTCTGCCGCCAAGCAGTAATGCTCTCATTGCTGTGTTCCGGTTTGAAGGGTATGGTTGCCGGTGAAATACAGGTACATGTGATCATCTTGATATCTCAGGCAACAGGCTACGGTAACCAACAAGGGCTTATTCCACAAATCCCCTGTGACAATCCCCTGCGAAGGGGATTTATGGAAATTTTGTCCAGAAATCCATTCCGGTACTCAAAGGGTCAGCTAAGGGGATTTGTGGACAAGAATTCCAGAAATCCCCTGATCCATTTATTTACACTGTAATAAAAAAAATACATATACTAAATCGGTAATCACAGTCATAAGTAGTCCGTAACATTGTTTGCCTCTTTTAAGTATTAAAAACATAGTCCTGATCTCACACTAGGATTCCATGTGTCATGGTTATCAGGAACTAAGAGTACACCTAGACCCGGAACAAATGCAGAAGATGGAAACATTTGCGTCTTTGACTTTTGTACGTTTTTACATACAAAAGTCCCATACACACCACCACATCCACCACAAAAGCCCATACAAACCATACACACAAAACACGCAGCCAAAATAACATAGAAATAATATAATTATCATATTGTGAAAGATTCCTCATCGCACAACATATGTACATATAAATAAATAAATAATGCTGGACATTTTTCACACAGCATCATCTAGCCACAAAGTAAGCAGAGCTTGTATTATGGGAACTACATGACTGATATACTACTTTTTTTTGTAAATTCATACATATTATACATAGAAAACACCCAGACCTGAGACAAACATTACAAACATTTGTCCCGCAGCGGGATTCGAACCCGCAACCTTCTGCGTCTCAGGCGGGCCTTCGCCCACTGCGCTACAGAGGTCGTGACCTCTAACCTTACTAATTTGTGATTGATTATGCGATACGTAAATTCTTTTTACAGGCACTTAAAAGCTATAATATCATTTAATTTCGTTGTTTTAGTTACGTTTTTGTACATTGTATTGTAAAAAGGTAGACACAATAAAGAGTTTATCTATATTCTTCGTTTCCTATTAAATTGTTTAGTACAACATCAAGTAATTATCTACAAACAAAAAAACACGCTCACGACTGCATTCTCTTATGATGGACATCCTCTGATACATACACAGAGTGTTAATCTTTGAGTGTACCAAGTAGATGGATAGATAGGAGATCGATTGTACATTAAATTATGGATCAGCTTTGTTATGTATTGATTATTTCTTAGTGCGGGTAGTTGTACGTGATGTACCAGTCAGTATAAATAAATACCCACAGTTGGCTCTGAACCTCGGTGTTTTATTGCAACGCATCACTGGCGACAGGACGGAAATTAATTCATTTTAATTGTTTTAACGAGTTTTGGTTACTTACTAATATGCCTCTCGGTAAAATAGAGTGTTTTGATATCAGTGACCAAAATTGGGACACTTACGTGCGTCGTGTAAAACAAATTATCAGACTCAACGAAGTCAAAGAAACTTTACACGTTTCTACCCTAGTGACACTCGTCGGTTCTCAGTGCTATGATCTTATGTGCGATTTATGTGCTCCGGATCTACCGGAAGATAAAACATTCGAAGTCCTCGTGAAATTGGTAAAAGACCATTTGGAACCAGAGAGATCGGAAATCGCAGAGCGACACGTATTCAGGCAAAGGAAGCAGGCGCAGGGCGAAAGCATTCGCTCCTATCTGCAAAGTCTGAAGCATCTGGCCAAGACTTGCAACTTCGGGGCCTCGCTAGAAGTTAATCTACGCGATCAATTCGTGTCGGGATTATTCAGCGAGGATATGCGATCCAGGCTGTTTGCCGAGAAGAATATAGACTACAAGCGGGGCGTCGAGCTCGCTTTGGCTTTGGAGGCGGCGGAGCGGCACGCGAGCGCGGCGGGTGCTCCGGCCGCAAGCATGAGCGTCGGGCCCGCGAAGGACGAGGGGCTCCACCGCGTCGGATAAGGCGGAGTAGCGCGCGCCCGCCAGGCCGCGCCCGCTCCCGGCGGGGCTGCGGTGGCTACGCGCCAGCTTTGCTCGCGGTGCGGCAAGCCCGGTCATGTGCCTGGCAGGTGCCGGTATAGGTTTTATTCTTGTGACAAGTGTGGTGAGAAGGGGCATCTAAAGGCGATGTGTAAAAGAAATGACGGTAACGTGACGACAAAGAAAGGTCAGTACTTTTTAAACGATAGTGATTCTGAAGATGATTGCCACTTTTATAACTTGATTAGTAGTGTAGGTGACAGGCCCTATTATATTCGATTGAGTGTGGAGAATGTGCCTTGTAAATTTGAGATCGATACGGGAAGTAAAATTTCTGCGATATCTAAAAAGTTTTACGATGTAAATTTTTCGCAGATACCTATTCAAAACAGTATTCTTACGTTCAGGTCTTATACGGGTGACGTCATCGCGACTTTAGGTTATAATGTGGTGTGTGTGGAATACGGTTCGGAGACCGCTTACCTCAAGCTTTATGTAATAGATAACGGTGGACCCCCATTGTTGGCACGTTTATGGATAAAACATTTAAAATTATCTATTTTTAAGAATGAGGATGGTACGATCCACAATGTAATCGGAGAAGAATCGTTGGCTAATTCTCTTCGAAATGAATTTGCTGAAGTGTTCGCGGAAGGTTTAGGTACTTGTAAGTCTCGTATTCGGCTGCATCTGAGTGATACAACGCCGGTGTTTGTAAAGGCGCGCCCGCTGCCGCTGGCGTTGCGAGAGCGCGTTGAGAAGGAACTCGATCGACTGCAGCGGGAAGGGGTCATCTATAAAGTTGAAAGGTCAGACTATGGCACGCCGATTGTACCTGTAGTTAAAGCTAACGGCGATATTCGCATTTGTGGCGAATACAAGGTCACCATCAATACGCGTCTTAAGGACTTTCATTACCCACTGCGCGGATCGAGGATCTCTTTGCAACCTTGGGTGGAGGCGAACAATATACTAAGCTAGATTTATCTAACGCTTTTCAGCAATGTATTTTGGAAGAAGACTCACAGCCGTTTTCGGCAATCACCACACATGTCGGTACGTTTGCTTATGCTCGCGTACCATTCGGTATTAAGTGCATTCCTGAAAATTTTCAGAAAATTATGGAGGAGACATTGAGTGGTTTGCCATCAACGGCTGTGTTTGCTGACGATATTTGTGTAACGGGTCCAAACAAGTCGATTCATATGTCAAACCTAAAGGCAGTGTTAAAAAGAATAAAAGAAAACGGACTTAGAATAAATTTTTCTAAATGCCAATTTTTTAGGGATTCCGTGACTTATTTAGGGTATAAAATCGACAAGTTTGGTTTACATACTGATTCTAAAAAAGTTGACGCTATTGTAGAAGCTCCGACCCCAACGAACTTAACTCAACTGAGAAGTTTTATGGGGCTTGTAAATTTCTATTCTAAGTTCTGTCCAAACACGAGTGACGTACTAAAACCAATGTATAATTTATTAAAAAAGAGTACTACTTGGAATTGGGATAAAAATTGTGACGCAAGTTTCAGTAAAATTAAAAACATGTTAAGCAGCTCTCCGGTGCTCGCACACTATGACCCGAGCCTTCCGTTGATATTGTCGGTGGACAGCAGTCAGTACGGGCTGGGCGCAGTGCTGGCGCAGCGGTACGCGGACGGCAGCGAGCGGCCCGTGTGTTGCGCCTCGCGTACGCTCAACGCAGCTGAGTCCAACTACTCGCAGTTGGATAAGGAGGCGCTAGCTATAGTTTTCGGGGTCACTAAACACCATCAGTACCTACAGGTACTGATGGTGTTTAGTGACCCCGATACGATTCCCCGACCGATTCCCTGGTAGAAAATTCTTACTAAGAAGCGATCACCGAGCTCTCAGTTATATATTAGGTAAAAATAAAGGGGTTCCAGTGACGGCCGCCAGCCGGCTGCAACGCTACGCAGTGAAGTTGGCGGCGTATGATTACGAAATAGAGTTCGTTAGATCCGAACAGAACTCCGTGGCTGACGCGCTGTCGCGACTCCCGCATGCGGCGGCGACTAGTGCCAGAGGTAAAGACGACGAATATAGTTACTTAAGTTTCGTGCAGGAGAATCTCCCGGTAAGTTTAAACCAGATTAAAACAGAAACGCTTAAGGACATTTTATTGAGTAAAATATACGGATACGTTATGTTCGGTTGGCCATCATCGGATACCGCAATCGAAGCCGAAATGCCGTTCTTTCGGAGAAAGGACGCTTTGTACTCGGATCGGGGTTGCTTGGTTTGGGGTTATCGGATCGTGATACCCAAATCCTTGCAAGGACCGGTTTTGAGCGAGGTACACGATGGTCACCCGGGCATCGTGAGAATGAAGCAAATAGCTAGGAACTACGTGTGGTGGGAGACGCTGGACGCGGACATCGAGCGCGAGTGCGCGGCGTGCGAGGTGTGCCGCTCGCAGCGCGCCGCGCCGCCGCCCGCTCCGCTGCACTCGTGGCCGTGGCCGCATGAGCCTTGGGCGAGACTCAACATGGATTTTCTAGGTCCTTTTCGAGGTAAATACTATCTTGTCATAATAGACGCGCACTCAAAGTGGATCGAAGTTGAGAAGGTCAGCAGCACATCGGCGTCCAACGTGATCAACAGTCTCCGTCGTTTGTTTGCCCGGTTCGGTTTGCCGAAGAGAATAGTTTCCGACAACGGGCCTCCCATCTCTTCGGCCGAATTCGCTAAGTATCTGCAGGGGAACGGTATCAAGCATTCGGCCATAGCACCGTACCATCCGGCCAGCAACGGGGCGGCAGAGAACGCGGTGAGAACCATAAAGAGGGTCCTGAAAAAGGCTTGTCTCGAGAGCGTGGACGACGATACCGCTTTAAGTAAGTTTCTGTTCATGTATCGTAACAGCTTACACAGCACGACGGGCCGCGAGCCAGCCGTAGCTTTGTTCGGGCGGCGAATACGCGGGCGGCTCGACCTGATGCGCGCCGATACGGGCGAGGTGGTGCGTGATACGTAGCTGCAACAGGAGGAGCGCGCCGCCCGCGCTCGTCCGCCGCGCGTTCTCGCGCCCGGCGGACAGGTACTGACGCGTGACTACTCGGCGCGCGCTCAGAAATGGACCGATGGCTTAATAGTGGAGCGTTCCGGACCTGTTTCATATAAGGTAAAGACGACCGATGGACGGGTGCATAAACGTCATGAAGACCAGTTGCTGACCGATAGAAGTGGTAAATCGCGGTTTTCAATGTCTAATGTGTATCCGGAGAGTAACCGTCAGCTCGGTGATGCGGGGTCTGATTCGCGGGGAGACGAAGGGTTGCGAGCCAGTGACTCGCAGGCAGATGACGCCATACCGGACCCGTCGCTGCCGGTTGGTTCGGGAACGTCGACGCTGGTGACGTCGCCAGACAGTCCTAGTAGCCCGCGGATGTCGACGCCGTTGACGTCGCCGCTGGCACCGCCACCAGCGTCGCCGCCGCCGCGTACGCGTCGTAGGGCTGCTATTGAGTGTGTCGAAAAGTTAAAAACTACTAAGTAAATCATGTTTACAATTTCTTAAATATAGATACTCACACCTTAATATATTTATAGTAATTGTATTGCTTATGTACCAACTGGTTATTTAAAGAGAGGACAGTGTTATGTATTGATTATTTCTTAGTGCGGGTAGTTGTACGTGATGTACCAGTCAGTATAAATAAATACCCACAGTTGGCTCTGAGTCTCGGTGTTTTATTGCAACATATCAAGCTTAAATAAGTACTACAAACTTTGACAAAGTTATTCAATGGGTGGTCTTATCTTTTATTAGCGATCTCTACCAGACAACCTTTGGTAGTAGGGGGAAAAACAAGTAGGGGGTCGTCGGAGGAACGCCCAAATATAATTTTGGACATATACCCGCGTTTTGTAAGACGACCTCGATTACGCGGCACGGGCTAAGTATATGACTTATGGGTGTTAATTATTTATTTATAAGTCTTATAATTTAGTCTATTTGATATATAAAGGTTGATCATACTATCGTATATCAACCTTTAAGTAATTGTCCAGGTGGCTTCAAGCAATAAATTATTAAGTGGCATCCGTGATGATGGCAGTTCGATCGATACTCATACATAATACTGACATAGACAGACATTCATTAAGCGAAGACAGCTTATTTTTATTATATCATATCATAAGCTATACCTTGTTGAATATTATAAATAGATTGCGTGTTTATATGAAACTTGTTTATATCAACAACACTATCCGCAGTGCAGCATCCATTGTTGGACATAGGCCTTATGTACCCAGTCTACTGTATATATAGCTTTAGATCTTTACAAAATTCAAGTATACAGACAGGTGACAGACCAGAGCTGCCTTCATTCACCCACGTCGCGCCACCGGAACGTAAGAACTATGTATTTTAAGAGGCTACACATGGAACTTATTGGCTAATAATACAAAAACGCTACACAGCGATTTATCATAACTCAAGGTTATCGCACACATATCAACCCGGCACGGGGTCGGCACCACCTCATCGCCTCGCCTCGCCGTCAACCGGGCGTCAACACGACTCGACCTAACACACTCTGGTTCAGCACTTACGAGGTATCAATGCGGCTACGGTTGAGCGACGATGCGTTTACGGCTGGTTGATGGCTAAGCGACAACTGGAGGATGACTTGACATCGAAGAGCATACTTCAATTTAGTAATACGGTAGTAGCGGATGGGTGTGCGCCCGCGAGCAGCAAGCGAAGTGCCTCCGCGAGTCCCGCGACACGTAAGCTCGGCATCGCGTCGGGAATTTGTACCGATATGAGACGTTGCCGTTACAATCCCAATTACGTTGCAGTATAGAGTTTCAAACAAAGAATACTGTACAGCTTGAGTTGCGATGGTGCTGATCAGGTTCCGGGCTAATATGTGTGCGATAGCCTTTAAGAAAGATTTAATTTCTTCTGTCAGTAAATCTGAGAAAATAAGCTAATCTGATCATGGTTTACACAGCAAAGTTGATATTAAAAAGTTCGAAGACAAACGAGATTATACTCTACAGGACTTACAAAACTTGCAAGACTGTTGTCAGAACTTGAGACTTTAGTATGTTACGTATGCGGTAGGTGCAGACAATCGGGGCAATAGTGCTGGATATTTTAAGCCGAATTTTAAATTGGACAACATTCTACAAACGTTATAAAAAAAAAGTCACTGAAAATGTGTTACCGAAGTTTATTACCTACTTACCTAATATTTTTATGTTGTTTAACAATTGTCTGTTATGATTATATAAACTATATAAACAATTTAAATTGAGACTAGGGTGCTTCGAAACCAGATGTGAAAAATTCGGGTGTTTAAGTAAAAGGCGACGGCAGACTATTTCAATGGTCGTTTTAGAAATATATCGAAAGGGACACAATAAAAATTAATTGTAAACCTAAAGTTTTTTTTTCTGTACTGAAGTTACTCTTCATCGTTATTAACGTAACTGTGGATTTAAGCTAAATCCAGCATACAAAATATCTTTAACACTTTTCACACTCACTGTACCCACGTTAGAACAGTACTTGGCACTCACGTTATTTTGCATAAAACTTAACCGTATATTTAGGTGGAAAAGTGCTGTACCCGACAGAGTGTGAAATATTTACCTAAATGTGGGGGTGTAAAAATTTAGATTTTCTATCGTAAAAAGTAGTATGGCTGGTGATGGGATCTTTAGATTTTATTAGCAGAGTCTAGAAGTTGTTGTCGTTATAAAAAAACATACAAACACGCTTAAGACTGCTATATTATATTATGTATGTTAGGTTAAGGTATATATTTTCTATGGGCCATAGTTTAAGTATTTTACGTCTTGTACTTTACTGTGTTGCCTGAAATAAATGAATTATTATTATTATATTATTATACCCATGGACATCTTCAGATGCAGAATATTAATAAAAATAACCTACGATATTACACATTTACACAAGCACGCAGTAATTATTCCCCACATAAAAAGTAAGATGAACTTAATAAATAAATAACAAAACAAAACAAACAAACACACTCACGACTGTCGTCCCCATGGTGGACATATTCAGATACATACTCAGTGAATAGATCTTTGAGGATACCAAGTAGGGGGTAGTCAGAGGCACGTCCAAACATTACATTTGGTACATGCCCGCGTTTTGCAAGTAGTAAGCATTCCACGTGACAGGTTGCAAGCCCATCGCCGCTTATTGGAACTCTAACTGTTGGCACATGCAATTTTTGGTTCTAGGGCATGCCGGTTTCCTCACGATGTTTTCCTTCACCGTTTTGAGCACGTGTTGCGCACTTAGATATATTTTGTTTAGTCAACTCATAAACTTTTCTCGAAATCAACCTTTTTATTATACTAACAAAATGGCGAGAAACTATACTAGTAAACCGGCTTAGCAATGTCCAAAACTTCCAAATGTTGAAAAGCCAAATTTACGTTTTTAAAGATTTGTAAATATGAGTGCCACTGATTCGTTCTCATACCAACTTTGCTATTGTAATATGGGGACAGGTGTAATATAATATAATTATATTAATATAATATAATATAATAATATAATATAATATAGTAATATAATATAATTATATTACACCTGTCCTGACCTGTCGTGTTTGTTTTTATGTTTATAATAATGATAGTTTCAAAAGTTATATTTGTATTTTACCGATCCATTCTTCATTAGTTTATTACACAAAGGTTAGCTGGAAGAAAATGCTAATTAGCATTAAGTTGGTCTGTGTACTTGTTTTATCTTGTGCAATAAAGCATAGATGATGCATAGAACCATCTATCTATCTATTTTATATATGTAATAGTTTAAATATTTATAATAATAATATCTAATAATAATAAGCCGTGTTGACCTAGTGGGCGATACCCCGACTTCTGATCCGGAGGTCGGGTTCGAACCCGGTCGTGCACCAATGGATATTTCCACTCGAAAATATTATGAGCGCATTAACACGTGCTCAAAACGGTGAAGGAAAACATCGTGAGGAAACCGGCATGCCCTAGAACCAAAAATTCGAAGGCATGTGCCAACAGTTAGTGTCCCAATAAGCGGCGATGGGCTTGCAACCTGTCACTTGGAATGCTTACTACTTGCAAAACGCGGGCATGTACCAAATGTAATGTTTGGACGTGCCTCTGACTACCCCCTACTTGGTATCCTCAAAGATCTACTCACTGAGTATGTATCTGAGAATGTCCACCATGGGGAAGACAGTCGTGAGCGTGTTTTTTTTTTTTTAAATAATAATATGTTTAACGCGAATTGCTTTGAAACCCTAAAGCAATTGACATAGCGATTCTTAAGTGACCACTAGTATCATTGCTACAGTGTCCTGCAATCTTATTAGTCCTAACACTAACGCGTTTAGAGTCCAATTTCTGTGGAGTAGTTTTGTGTATATTACGTGTGTAGATAGAGACATTGCTATCACTCAGTTTGTCAATAGTTTTTGCAACAAAGTGGCAAACAAGCTTACGGTTTATCTGTTGGTAAGCGGTTACCGTAACCTATAGACGCTTGCAACGACAGAGGTGTGACATAACGGGTGACAATTATCATGTGCGTGTAATTTCACCGGCATTCATACCCATCCAACCGGAAATAGGTATGTATGGTGGTAATATTACCTTGGACAAGCTTTTTCAAAGCAATCTTAGTAGTAGTTAGAAGTTCTACTACTATTAACTTTGTAACACTGGTTCTTTTTTGGTCATCCTATTGCGTTGCGTTAGTGAAAGCTGACTTAAAAATTGTCGCAACATATACATATGTTTTAAGGCTGTTTCCTCTTTCACAACACAAGGAAAACCGAAGATTATTCTAAGAATTGAAAGACTTGCGTTTACCTGTTAGAAGTATATTTAGTTGTATAAATATAAAGCAAAATGAGAGCTGAGTTGAAAGGAAAGAGAATAAAAGTTTAAAGTGTGGATTTAGGTTTGTTAAGAATAAAATCGGGTGTTGAAATAGCTGTTTTGACTTGAATTTTTGAGCAGTTTTAATTATTTCAAGATAAGTGCCAGTGGCATAAACACATTTTTGTCAAGAAATACTATTTTTATAGAATATAATATTACGAAGTGTCATTTGTTTTTAAAATGTATAAAGGTATATTAATATATAATAAACCACGCTTAAGAAACTGCAGTCAAGTACTTGTTCGTTCAAACAATACAATTTGTAGTCGTCGGATCTTTAAAAAACAAAGGAACGTGGGAACATGCGGCCTATCGTTATAAAAATATAGAATCTAAATTCCGATAATCTCGATCTAAATATTAAAATAAGTAAAACGAAAATACATCTTCAAAAAACATAAACTAAAATAAAATTTGACCGAAAGTAGACTTAGGAAATTACTTATAGTTGCCATCTGGTCATTTTCACTTTATTTGTACATTTATTCAGTAGTTTCATTATTACAATCTCACTATATATCCTCCATCAAAATGTTGGCTTCCAAGCTATAAGACCGCCCATTGTTCTTTTATTTTTTTATTGTTTTGTTGAGTTGTCTATTTTTCTTACGGTGTACAATAAAGTAGTGTGACGTGCGCTGCTAGCTAACTACGGTATGCTAGCGCCATCTCTTATCAAATGGACGCACTACTCGTTCTACCGCCATCTAGTATCGCGTAGAAAGAGCTAGCACGCACGTAGCGGACGCCCCGCCCCTTATGGAACTGACTAGAACGGTCATTAACCGCGTTAGTAAGAGATAGCAAATGCGTTAGAAGGGGATAGTGCGCGCTTAGAAAGGACGGGATTGTACGAGATCTTTCTGGAAGGATCGAGGTATCGTCTTAGGGGGATTTATAAGCGCGGTGAGCGGCCCGTAGCGACAGTTCCGATCGAGATTTGGAAGTGAATTGATCAAAGTGATAAAGAAGCGATACCCAGTGATTAGTAAAGTGACTGTTTGTGTTATAGTGTTGTACCTAGTAATTCAGTGTTTTAGTGCTTTTGTTTAAGTGGTGTAATTCTGTTGTGCTGTTAGTGTCAAAGTTAATTTTATAGTGTAACCTGACTAATACAGTGTTCTTTTGGTGTTCAAGTGGACTTCATTATTTTATCCCGTACCCTAGCTCGTAACAATTTGGTGTCAGAAGTGGGATAAAATAATGCCGATTCTACCAAAGGACGACAGTATGGAGGGTGTCAGGACGAGACATCAACGACTGCAAGAAGTCGATGGAAGGCGTTTCGGAGGTTCCCCATCACAAGAACCTGGGCGGGTACCTCAGCCGGAGATGGAGTCAGCTGCTGGATCATCTGCAGAATCATCGACTGTGGCCCGATCTCCTGCTTCGTTTGATTTTGCTGCCTTAATGACTATGATGGAAAATCAGGCACGTCGGCAGGAGGAGCAGGCTCGTCGGCAGGAGGAGCAGGCTCGTCGGCAGGAGGAGCAACTTCGTCAGCTGGAAGCAGACCAGGCACGTCGGCAGGAGGAGCAGGCTCGTCGGCAGGAGGAGCAACTCCGTCAGCTGGAAGCAGACCAGGCTCGTCGACAGGAGGAACAAGCTCACCTTCTGAAGGAACTACACGTGACTATTGGAAAAGACCTCAAAGAAGTGAAGGAGCAGGTGAAGCACCACGAGAATCGTATCTCAGAGGCCGAAACTCAGATCGCCGACGTGAAGAAAGCTCTGGGTGTACTAAAATCTGGCGAAGGCAACGTGGCTCCTGTAGTAACTTCTACATCGGTTCGAGGTTTTAAGGTCCCACCCTTCGATGGAAGTTCTTCGTGGTCAGCGTACAAGATCCAGCTTGATGCTGTTGTTGAAGCAAATGGATGGACCAAGAAGCAAGCCATGACTGCACTTACACTAGGCCTTCGTGACCAGGCGCTCACCATCTTAGAAGCCCTGGGGAAGGAAGTCAGCTACGAGCAACTGCTGGAAGCTTTGGAGTCCCGATATGGCGACGCACACCTGGAGCACGTGTTCCGTGCTCAGCTAAAGGACAGAAGCCAACGGAGCACCGAGAACCTACAACAGTGGGCTTTGGAAATTGAAAAGCTGGTTCGGAAGGCGTATCAATCTTCACCTGCGCTCATTGATGGAATCTTGATCCAGGCGTTCGTCGATGGAATACGTGACCTGGAAGTACGAGCTACTGTGAGGCTTGGGCACCACGAGTCTCTGAAGAACGCCTTGGCCCATGCTTTGGAGGTAGAGGCCGTACGTCAGGACCATCGAGCGCACCGCGTCAGGGAAGTGGTGGCATCTCCTTCCAGTGACAGATTCAGCCGCCCTAAATTTAGTCCTCGATGCTACGAGTGTGGAGAAAAAGGTCACCTGAGGTCTAGCTGCCCAAAACGCACTTCGAGAGGGGAAGATCGGCCTCAAGGAGAACAGGGGGCTAGCGCCTCCGTCCAACAGCAGCAGGGAAACGAGTAAACGCCAGGCCTACGGGACGGGTGCTGGCTGGTAGTGAAAAAGTCCCAAGAATTTCGATCTCACAAGCACACGACGGGAACAGCCTGATTATCAATGGCCAAATCAATGGAACACCCTGCAAGATCACATTGGATACTGGTGCTTCTCGTACAGTGATCAGTTCCCAACTTGCAAATCGCTTACTTGGGAACTTCTTCCGTAACAGTGACCGAGTCCAACTCTTAACAGCAACCGGTCAGCACATATCCGTCCGAGGCGAGAAGCGGGTAGAGGTGAAGCTGGGTGAAAGGATTTTCCTGCATAACGTCATCGTGGCCGACGTGGTTGACGACTGTATCCTGGGTTTGGATTTCTTGCGAGAGCACCGCTGCAAGATCGACGTGAATCAAGGAGTATTAAAATGTGGAACGGAGGAAATTTTTATGGAAGGTGGATCACCAGGGAATATTTACTGTCTACAGAAAACTGTTCTGCCTCCAAGGTCGGAAACCATTGTACCAGTAAGATTGTCACACACTGCGGGAAATAATCGATGTGTACTGATAGAGAGATTGGATACCGTCCAACCATGGATTATGTCACGAACTCTAGTGAAGGCTACGAGTACCTCAGCAGTGCGAATATTGAACTTGAGTAGTGAAGAAAACCTCATCGAAAAAGGGACGTTAATGGGAACCTGTGAGGAAGTAGCTTACTTGCGAAGGTGTCAAGAATTGCCCAGTGGCCAAAACCTAAAGAACAAATATGATGTGTCATCGTTTCTGGAAGTTTGTCGCAAGGATCTTTCTGAACAAGAAGTTGAAATGGCTAAAAAGACGTTACTTCAGTATGCCGATGTATTCTCTTCGAATGATGCTGATATTGGAAAGACTGGACTAGTACAGCATGCGATAAACACTGGTAATGAGCTACCGATCCGCCAGCGACCTAGACGATTACCAGTAGCACGGGAGAAAGAAGTAGAAACCATGATTGAGGGAATGATGAAGGATGGTGTAATAGAACCTTCATCCAGTCCTTGGTGCTCGCCTGTCGTGCTAGTCAAGAAGAAGGACGGAACTATGCGTTTCTGTGTGGATTATCGTCGTCTCAATGAAGTAACGAAGAAAGACAGTTATCCACTACCAAGAATTGATGACACGTTAGATACACTGACAGGAATGAAGTGGTTTACTACTCTGGATTTGAAAAGTGGCTACTGGCAAGTAGAAATAGACCCTAGAGACAAGGAAAAGACTGCATTCTCTACGGGAAAGGGACTTTGGCAATTTCGAGTCATGCCGTTCGGATTATGCAACGCCCCTGCGACTTTTGAGAGGCTAATGGAGCTAGTACTTGTTGGATTGATCGGAGACGCCTGCCTTGTCTACTTGGATGACATCATCATTATTGGAAGAACATTTCAAGAACATCTTCAAAATCTGGAACGCGTGTTGTCAAAGATCCGCGCAGCAAATCTAAAGTTAAGTCCGAAAAAGTGCTCGTTCTTCAGACGGCAAGTAAGCTTCTTGGGTCATGTAGTTTCACGAAACGGTATACAAACTGACCCAGAGAAAATAGACGCTGTCAAGGATTGGCCGATTCCAATGGACAAGACACAAGTCAGAGCATTTTTAGGGTTGTGCTCCTATTACCGACGGTTTGTGAAGAACTTTGCTGATGTAGCTAAGCCTTTGCACAAGCTCACCGAGGAGAAGCGACTATTCTGCTGGGATGAAGACTGCAACCATGCTTTTCAGGAACTAAAGAAGCGTCTGTGTGAGGCACCTATTCTTGGCTTTCCTGACCTAGATAACGAGTTCATCGTGGACACAGATGCAAGTAATACCGGTATTGGTGGTGTATTATCTCAGCGCAAAGGAGATCAAGAAGTGGTGATAGCCTACTTCAGCAAATCTTTATCCAAACCGGAAAGAAATTACTGTGTCACACGAAGGGAACTGCTGGCAGTAGTAAAATCTTTGCAGCATTTCAGCAAATATCTGCTAGGACGTAAATTTCATCTGCGAACTGACCATGCTGCGTTAACATGGCTATTACAGTTCAAGAACCCCGAGGGGCAAGTGGCAAGATGGATAGAACAGCTACAGGAGTTTGATTTTCAAATTGAACATCGCAGTGGAAAATCTCACGGTAACGCGGATGCACTCTCTAGAAGACCTTGCCTGGAAAACTGTAAGCATTGTGTCAAACAGGAGTCCAAAGAAGCAGTACCCATAAGAATGCTGAGAACAGACCTTAGCGAGGAGTGGAAGGAAGCCCTGCAGCAAGCACAGCAGGAGGATAACGATCTCAAGCCAATTGTAGAACGGATCAAAGCTGGTAGCCCCAAACCTAAGTGGAGTGATGTTGCTGGAATGAGCACAACTACAAAAAGTTATTGGGCACAGTGGGACAGTCTGGTTGTCCATAATGGAGTATTGTGCCGTAAATGGGAAAATGCTCGAGGAGATCATTGTCACCTTCAAATGGTTGTCCCTAGGAACAAAATATCTGACGTTCTGAAGCTCTACCACGAGGGATGTTCGGGTGGTCATATGGGAATAAAAAGGACATTGTTGAAAATCCGCGAACGATTTTACTGGATCCATTGTCGAGATGATGTGGAGGACTGGTGCCGGAAATGTACGAGTTGTGCAGCCGTAAAAGGACCCCACACGCGCAGCAAAGGAGCATTGAAGTTATACAATGTCGGAGCGCCGTGGGAACGTATAGCGCTGGACGTTGCTGGACCGTTTCCTGTTAGTGAAAACGGGAACAAATACTTCTTGGTAGTCATGGATTATTTTACAAAATGGCCGGAAGTTTTCGCAATTCCTAACCAAGAAGCTTCGACGGTAGCGGATAAATTAGTACACGAAGTTTTCTGTCGTTTTGGAGTACCTCTGGAAATTCACAGCGACCAAGGAAGGAATTTTGAGTCCCAGGTATTTCAGGAGACATGTCGTTTAATGGGCACTCATAAGACCAGAACCACCTCCTATCACCCACAATCGGACGGAATGGTAGAAAGGTTTAATCAGACGTTGGAACATTATCTGGCAAAAGTGGTGGAGACCAATCAAAAGGATTGGGACAAGTACATTCAGCCATTTCTGCTGTCATATCGAAGTGCAGTTCACGAGAGCACAAATGTCACCCCTGCCTTTGCGAACTTTGGACGTGAACTGCGATTACCTGCGGACTTGATAACTGGCATTCCACCTGATTCTCCACGCACAATAACAGATTATGCGAGCGACTTACGAAATAAAATGAACGACGTATATGAAAACATCCGACAATCCAGCCAACAAACGTCTGAAAAGATGAAGACCCGTTATGACAGAAAACTGAACAATTTGGGATTCAACGAAGGTTCACTGGTGTGGTTGCATAATCCAGTGCGGAAAAAAGGAAAGTCTCCCAAATTACAGCCCAAATGGGACGGACCGTACCGTGTTATGACCAGGATTAACGATGTCACTTATCGGATACAGAAGGGTCTGCGAGGAGCCCCTAAGATCGTTCATGTTGACCGTTTGGCGAGGTATTACGGGTCTGACAATGCTCGGGACGAGCATGTCTAAGGAGGGGGCAGTGTGACGTGCGCTGCTAGCTAACTACGGTATGCTAGCGCCATCTCTTATCAAATGGACGCACTACTCGTTCTACCGCCATCTAGTATCGCGTAGAAAGAGCTAGCACGCACGTAGCGGACGCCCCGCCCCTTATGGAACTGACTAGAACGGTCATTAACCGCGTTAGTAAGAGATAGCAAATGCGTTAGAAGGGGATAGTGCGCGCTTAGAAAGGACGGGATTGTACGAGATCTTTCTGGAAGGATCGAGGTATCGTCTTAGGGGGATTTATAAGCGCGGTGAGCGGCCCGTAGCGACAGTTCCGATCGAGATTTGGAAGTGAATTGATCAAAGTGATAAAGAAGCGATACCCAGTGATTAGTAAAGTGACTGTTTGTGTTATAGTGTTGTACCTAGTAATTCAGTGTTTTAGTGCTTTTGTTTAAGTGGTGTAATTCTGTTGTGCTGTTAGTGTCAAAGTTAATTTTATAGTGTAACCTGACTAATACAGTGTTCTTTTGGTGTTCAAGTGGACTTCATTATTTTATCCCGTACCCTAGCTCGTAACAGTATTTTCATTCATTCATTCCATTCATTCTAATAATACTTATTTCAATTTAATTTAGTAAAGTTCGGGTGATGTTTCTGGGGTTTTGTGGAGGTTTTATATAGAAATAGAAACATAGCAACTCCCCAAACTATTACTATGACACGAATGAGTCCCCAACAGTAATTATTCGTCCTGACATCCACCGCCTAATCTTTAGATGCGACATACACAGAGTAATTACTAATTAGTCGAGAAATTGTGTTACTCAGTGAAAGATTAGTAACTCAGGAGATTAGTCTTAGGAGACAACTTTAAGTTTCTTGAAGATTCAATTTGCAGATAAGTGCATTGCAGTGCTTAAGACTGGAGCAGCTTTGTGGAGGTTATTTGGTAAGAGACGAGAAATTATGTTTGGATCTCAGAATAATATATGAAAATAATATTTTATGTTTAGCAAAGTACCTATCTATAAACAAATGTAAGCTTGTTTGTAACTTTAATTGCATTAAAAAAAGTGAAGCCGTGGTTATCAAAATCTAACTCTAAAAGAAAATTTATAATCTGTTAATACCACTTTAAAAAGTTTAAACCAGGTATCTACTTAAAAGACTTTATGGACAGTGTACAGTTTCCAAATAAGTGGTTTATCCTCAGTTATTTTTAGTCTATGCTTAGATAGAATAACCCTTTTAGGAACCCAATACAACTAACCGTATAAACAGATGAAATAATATTGCAATGATAAATTATTTGTCCTGCGCCTTGAGTTGATTACCAACTGATCACGGTTATTGAGGCCCACTCAAACACATTAATCAGAACTCTCCATAGGCTTGTGGTTATAGTTACGGCGATAATGAGTCCAAATTTTGTGACATTTCAATTAACACAACGGTGACCATGCCGAGACAAAGTCAATGTTTGTTACTCAATTAATGACAATTTTATAATGGAATACACACCGTCAAACATGTTCTCCATATTGGTGACCCCAAAGTCTTGGGCACCACAAACATAATATACTCTGTGACATGTCACGATGTTAATTAACGTTGAATTCAAATCGTCTGTGGCTGCTCTCTTAGACATTTAGAAACATGTATTCATACAAAAAGTTTCATACATAGTGTTTCTATAATTTTGTAACCACGTAAACAAAGGTAGGTTTGTGTTGGTTACTCACATTCGTTTGATTCGCACTTTTTATTACCTTCTTCATCATCATCATCAACAGCCCACATTAGTCCACTGCTGGACATAGGCCCCTCCCAATACGCGCCACTGAGCCCATTGTATATTACCTAATTACAGGATAAGTATGTACATTTATCTAAATCTACCTAAGCAGGTATAAAAACGACATCTCTAATTCATAAGCATGTAGTAGCCGTGTTTAGGTACTTTCATCCTTTTTTATAGGTATTTGGCAAGTTCAATTTTGGGTAACAATTTTTTATTAATTAGCTAGAATAAATTGTACCTATGCATTTGAGCACCACGGTAGGTAGGCAGTTGTGCGAGATACTTAGGTGATGCTGATAGGAGAACCGGTAATTGTGTAGCGTGTGACTGTGTCTGTGTGTATTGGTAGGTACCTGGGAATGCCTAATAAATATATTTTTATTGTTTTTCCTGGCTGGCTGTGACTTTTTTGCTCGTATATGCGTTATCCGTACATATTAGGTTGTTTGTTTTACTTATTTATTCTATGACAAAAACAATAGAGCTTTTTATCCATAGGTAATATACATAGGTTTTAATTCCATGAGTCACGAGATTCATAAAAAACATAGAAATGAACATGGGGGGTTTTAAAATTTTGTGAAACTTAACTTATTTTTGAACTGTCATAGAAGTACTTTGAATTTATGATTTTTGTTATTTTTTTTTTATATTTTTGATGGTAGCGCGTTTAGCAAGTTGGTATATTGAGTTCGCCTGCCATAAAATTTATTGACCATAGGAATTGAATGTTTATTTAGAGTAATTTTTCTTGTAGCTATTTTTTTAGGATATAGGTATTTCGAAAGTTTTGTTATCAAATTGTCCCACCAAAAGGGCTAAGTTAAGTTTATCTTTTTTTGCCCGGTTAAAAAAAAGACAGGTCACCTTCGCGTGTTCAAAATTCTTTCAGGGCGACTGGTCGAAGCGACGCGTGACAAGAGAGCTGGCTCTTATCTTGGTCAACGCATTAGCATTGCTATTCAGCGTGGCAATGCGGCCAGTATTTTGGGAACGCTTCTGCCTGGTAGTGATCTAGATCAGTTGAGCTATCTATAGATCGTTTGCAACGGTCTTTAGATAGATAGCTGTTTCATATGTATTTTTTGTATATACCTACTTGTACATAGTTGTATGAATAAATGTATATTATGTTTATTTTATTAGTAATATATATATTTTACAGTTTATCTTGTACCGGCAATATATTGGTGTATTTGAATATATTTATAGCATCACAAAATTGTTCTTTTATTTTGTGTGGCACAATCAGTTTAAGTAGCTTAATTGTAGGTTATATATTTTCTGATAATTTTTGATGCCATACGAGATATTGTATTCAGCTAATGCGATGTACATGGTAAGTAGGATTTTGTATGGTATTTTTGGTTTTAGAATATAACATTTAGCTAGAACGGCTCGCAGTTTGTCACAAATTAGTTGCATATGATTTCTCCATACAAACCGGTTATCCTAAATAAGGCCCAGATCAGTGTGATGCGTTACTTGTTCGATTGCTTCACACGAACAAGAATTACGTGACGTGGCATTGTGCAGGTAGCTATGACTATGGTCTATTATTTTAAATTCGCTTATTTGTTTACGATAGCTTGAATGGACATGAATTCTCGTTAGAGTTTTTAAGTTTTGCTCACATTTAAATACATATGTATTATACTATTTACATTTAAAGTCCTGCTGCATCCATTCGGCAGCAGTGTTAAGATTGTTGCTAGCGGTCACTAAGCATGTGTCATCTGCGTATTAATAGATGGAACATTGACGTTATTTTAATACAAAGGTACAAAGTCCTTAAAAAATACCGCTAAGCCTGACAACAGTTTGCCAGGCGGTATTTTATGGATCAAGAGTAGAATCGATGCAAATGCGTAATTTTTACCAACAATAAATTCATTGGTGCAAGACGCCGTTTCACATTCCATCATCGACAACCCATCTAAGTTGAAAAAAAAAACAAATAAATACGATTGTAAAACACCGCATTACGTTATGCGTATGAATAGTTACAGACAAACAAACACATAAAGAAGCTGGGACGACATGCTCTATTAGTCGCATAGTGGATAGAAATGACAATAATGCAACTCAAATAATAGTATGGCAAAAACAATATACAAAGTGTGTAATGAAACGAACAGAAGTTTCCATGCACAAAGTAATTACAATGTAGATTCTCGGAATTGTAAAAAATACTGTCGTCTCTTCTGTTGTCTCTCTTCAAACCTTTGTTTGGGGTAGGCCGGTCATCTGAAGAAAGTGGTCCAATAAACAAACACAAATAATCAGCATACCTTGGCGCATCCACTGTCGTAAAGTGAAGTCGGTTATCACAGGTCCCAAACCGCTTAATGCCTCTGCATCACACCACACCTTTATGTAAGCATAAATTACATTGCGTAAATTGACCGTATAATGATACATAATGTACTGTGCACCAAGATATCTAATTCAATGCCTTCCAGATTATGATATAGATATGCATTGATTAATATGATGTCTATACCTACCTACATTTCACATTCAGAGGAGACGTGAACGTAAATTTAGCGTTCGGATAGCAACATAAACGTTGTTTGAACTCTTTTAGGTGTTTTCGTCGCAATAGCGTTATCTAAACAATAGTTAACGTGAATAATTCATGCTCTCGCTCTAGCGGCATTCATTGAATTAAATGAAAGAGGAAACACCGAACCACAGACTGCAGCCTGCTTAGACGACCCTAGACAACAGTTCTGTCTACCGCCGAGAAGACAAAAAATATTTTGTCCCTCTCTTTTGTTTAACAGAATAGGCGATATAAATAGTTTTTGTCTTCTCTTTCGTAAACAAAACGTTGTCTTGGGTGTTTATGCTAAGCGGGCAGGTCAGTGTGCCGGGCCTTGATGTCAGGACGGATGTATACCCAGTTGGTATACAATAACGGAACACCCAATTTTCCTTCATCCTTCCTCCTAAAGAATAAAATAATCTTCCTTCTAAACCTTTCGAATATAATAGATCTGTTCAAACTTATTTTTCCCTCTGCGTACTTATTCTTATCTAAATAAAGTCCATAGAGATGATAGAAAAATATGACTTGTAGTTAGATAAAATGGCAATTAATATTGCCATTTTATCTATATAACTTTAATGTCAATCAAATGTTTGACAGATACATTGTATGCGGGACAAATGTATGTATGATCTGCAAAAAATTGTCTCGGATCTGTTCACAATTGGAAAACGATCAATGAATGTATCAATAAAATCATTTAGAATACATATTTTATAATTAAGGTCATAATACATATTTTACATTAGGATTGTTAATGTACTCAGACTGGATGCAGGCGTGCAAATATAAAAAATGTCATGCTATTTATTACAATTATTACTATTATTATATGTTACACATTCATCTAGGATGTAAAAACAATTACACATTAACCTTCTGTTTAACTTTCTCTTAAATGTATGTCAAAGGCTAAGCCGAAGGAATTGAGAATCTCCTCTTTTTTTGACGGTTGAAAAATTCAAATAAAAGCTTCTTTGATGGAAAATTGGATACTACTCCTAAACTCAAAATATTGAAGGAGAACCGTTGCGAGGTATACCACATAAATAGGATACGAAAACTAATCTCCTCACAAAAGGCATTCAAGCTCATTCCCACAAGTCCGGTTTGTAGTTCTGTTTGTAATTCTGAAAGACGGGACCTGCTTCCTGATTCGAGACTGCACGATTCTGCTTACTACCAACGACAAAATAGCAATAAGTCTACCTACTTTTTAATCTACTCGTATTTATCCAGGTCCTTGAGTAGGCATTGGGATGAGCGAGTGGGCAAACCCAGCGTGTCGAAGTTTAGACATAGGCCGTCCAAACTTTTATAGCTAAGCGACTGTGTTATAATGCTGTTATGCTTGAAGACCAAAATGATCAACCAGTGTGTCTTGCCAACATGACCTACGGTATCGAAGAGATGTGAATATGAGAGTCACACATGGAGCATGCCATGACCTATTTAATAGAGTTTGTTTATCCAACAAACTTAATTAAAAATGCCATGGATAGTCATTAATATCCAATATGAGTATGAAAATCCAACTTAGGACGAAAGTGGTAGATATTGGAGACCATATTATGAAACTCAAATAGAGCTGGCTGAACATTTGCCAAGATTTAGTGATGGCAGGCCGAGGCTATCTGAGTGGTGGCAGAGAGGATACACTAGGAGCCATGGCAGACCAACCAGCAAGGTGGATTGATGAAATCGTTGCAGTATATGGGTAGATCGGGATGCAAAAGACCCAGAACCGACTGGAGTGGCATTTGAGGGAGTAGGCTTATAATCTAGCAGTGAGTTACTACTAGCTGCCAGGTGAGTCGTTGTATGATAAAGCACGGGAGTCGTTGTAAATGCTACTATCCAACTTAAAATACGGTAAGGAAGTTAAATTATTATGTTTTAATAATTGACGAGCGGTCTCGAGTCTGTGGGCAGTTCCAACGTGGTACATCCGCTATTCATTCCAGAGCATTGATCCGACAATACTGCTCTAATTAATTACTTGTCACGTTTTCTCGTTAATTTTCGTTTTATTAAAACTTTCAATGTTAGAATCGTATTGCTACAAAAATAATAAAATACTATTTTCAGGTGTCTGGAATGCTAACTACTTGAAAAACGCGGGCATGTAAATATAACGTTGGGACGTGCCTCTGACTAAACCGTACTTGGTATCCTCAAAGATCTTCTCACTGAGTATGTATCTAAGGATGTCCATTATTCGGGATAAAGACAGAGGCTGTTTATTTTATTTTAAGAAAGAACCTCTTACCAACTTTAAAATTGGGTGATATAAATTAGGTGATTTTATTCAGAGGTAATCTGTGACCACGACCCGGATGACACCCTCCACCAAGGACTGATTAAATCGTTAAGGCTTCGAGAAGTAAGATGGAGGTGGCCCAAGACCGTTCGTCATGACACTTTTTAGATGCGGCTTACCAGCAGTGGACTTTTACAGAGTGTTGTTTATTTCCGCACAAACAATTTAGTGCTAGGAGGACTTAATGCTAAAGTATAGTCATCAAGGGCACGCAAAAAGACTACATAACATACCTTAAACAATATATATAACATAAAAGTAATATATATGAAATATTAAAATATACTTACAAATAAAGTACCTACTTAAATGTCAATTGGGAGTGGCATCAGAGTGGGGTTGATGATGATAATCATCAAGATATATCATACACATATTTCCACTCTGTTGGCACAGCAAGGGCAAATAATTTACTTGGGGTTTTGGTTAAATTTTTGATCAATTTCAAAATTATTTCAAAACCTAGATTCATTAGACAATGTTATTTTTATTTTTAAATAAAGTTTTGTTTATAAACCGGCAAGTATGCTTCCAATGAGAACTAAAGAAAATAATAACATTAGCAATCAATACATCGCATCGGCCAGGTGCGCGATTCTCGATGGATATACCTACGCGACCCGACAGCCCTTGAATATTATATGAGGGGGTAAATGGACAGCCTTATGACGAGCAAAGATAAATTGAAACTTTATTTTTAGTTCCGCAATTATATGCTGATTTTCACGGCTCGAATTTCAAATAATCATATTATTACGACTTGCACAACTTTAAGATGAATTTCGTGGAAGAGACAATCAAAACCGGTATTCCATAGTTTTTAAGACTTTTAATGCCACAATGCGAGAAGGCGAAATCTATGTAGGTACATAAATGTTTTTCTGTTAATCCTTCTGTATGAATCCTTAATGTTTGGGCGTAGGTAGTAACCTACGGCTCCACTTCAAAGTACTTATCTTAGTAAGTAGATAATTATAACAGTATTTTTATCGCCACTCAAATGAAATGTATGTATTTTAATTTTATTTAATATGTCTTTATTATTTAACCTATTTCAATTGTCGGCGACACTATTATAGAATAAATGGTTTACCATAAATTATACAATTTCCCTCAAGAGGCTTGAGTAAAAACTACCCCATCCCTATTTATAATATCTAGAACATGATAGCTTAGCCAGGTGGTTGCTAAAGGCCGGCGAGGATAATATTTTATTCAAACACACCTGACTGTAATTTGATGACCCAGATCGAATGCCAGTAAAAATGCATGGGACATCGACTTTGCTGTAATTACGAAAGGAATGGAATTCTATTTGAAATCTTTTAGCGGTACTTTGTTTTGAAGAGGACTTGATGTATTCTTACTAATGTTCATTAATATTTGGTGACGAAACAAAAGTAGATTAGTTCTCTGGATCATAATACCTCAAGCTGGTCATTTAACTAATGCATGGTGACCAAGAAAAAATAAACAGATTGACACGATGAAAAATTAATTAAGTAAATTATTATTAGCTTTAAGGATATCGTTATTCATTTTCAACACATCATAATGCGTTTGTTAAGATCAGCTTAAGAACGCTTCCAATAGATGTCACTACCTCCATCAATTTATTCAATACCCAACAAAATGGTGGACAGATTTTTCTGTTTAAAATCCATTACTGGTCTACTTCCAAACTTAAACGACTTTGTATCTACAAAACTGACAAGGTAAAGCAAACATGAGCAAGTTTACAACTTCCTCAATCTCCGACACGAGGGGCTTTCCAAGAACACTCAAACATGTGTAATAAGTTTAATAACAAACTGATCTAACGCACACACGCATAGGCCGGAACAACGACTAGTTGTAACATATGCCTCACTCATACAGTTGTGTAAGTTTAAAGTCTGGAAGATGTATAAGCTGAGAGATAAGCGGAGCGGAATGACCACATTGTGGCGAAGAAGACAAGTTATTCATATTGTAAAAACGGGAATTTTCACGTACCGCACAATCGGTGAAGGCACCGACTAAGTTTCGACTCATTCCGAGAGTCTTCATCAGTGTGAGTGATCGCGACACTCTCCCTCTGCGTCGCGTCGAGCGTTTTTTAGAACACGAATAATCAAATTCACGATAGTTTTAGGAATAAAAAGAAGTTTCTAGAAAATATGTTCTTATTTGATTTTATAACGTTACAACTAAGTCATTATAAGAGCAAATCAGGGTTATATAAAAATATTCGATCGTGTTACGCTAGTTTTGAAAAAAAAAAACAAAACCACAAGCAAAAGGAACCATTTTGCTAAAGTGTATGCTGCGCTTATCGCTTCACTTGATTCAAGTCATTCCGACAGCTGTATTTTTACACACACATTCATGAGAAATATATGCAGCCCGCACGCACACTTACAAACCCTGCGCAGGCACTTGTTTCATTGCAGTGTCGACTCGTTGGCTGTTAAGTGTCAAGTTTAAATACAGAACTGAGAAACGAGTTTTTTTAAAACGAGGAATAAGTTTGGCTTTATATAAGTAAATAGAGCGAGAGAGGTATAATTTTAAATGCTATTTTTGATGTAATTTTTCCTCAATGCTCAGTCACTTGGTTTTTGTGATTGGTGATTGTAGTGCGTTCGTCTATAACTTTCAAGGTTGTTTTTATTGTGTTTGAAATTGTTTGTTTATTGTTTTAGCGGACATTATGATACCGAGAGGTGAAACGTTGTGTGGAATAAAACTGCGGACGCTATGCATGATCATCGGAGGCTTTCATTTGGTAAGTTACATATGAAATCTGCCATTTTTTTTGATAATTTGCATGAAAATCATTTGGTATAAGGGGGCATTGGTCCAAACATAAAATCGCCCTTACTGTAATTTTGTTTTTTTTAATAAATGGATGTATATATGCATTAGGTCTACAGTATACATTTTTTCTTGGTACAGTCAAGCACAAAATTAGATACTTGACATGACTAAAACCGACAACTGAAGGCCGTTTTACTGTCTTCGTTTCCAATTAACTATTGAGTGGAACGAAACCATAAATTGACGTTACATTTTTAGAAACATTTTCATGGCTACTCTATGAGGTTTTCTCTTTACATGATCATGATCTCATTGAAGTATTTTGTATCATAGAAATGAAACCATGGGTTTAGGGTTCCGTACTTTTTTTTGAAATCACAAGGATTATAATACTGCCACACAATAAAGTATACCAATATACCAAGTTGCATTTAGGTCTATCGTTTTTTTTATGTATGAGAACCTCTCTTGAGTTTGAACTAGTTGAATTTTTATTATTTGAAACTAAATATGGTTATGAAAATAATTCACTAAAACGGAATATTTACCTTCATAATGCACCATGATCACAGGAGGAACTGAGGTCGCTTTTAGTGAAATCCTTTTCTCCTTTGTAACATGTCTCTACCAGCTATTATACTTTTGTTGCAACGAGAATATAATCAGCGTTGAGTCATCGAATCCTGATAACATGCATTTTAACCTACGTAGGTATGTATTAATCTCTAAAGTACCTACACAATCCGTGATTATTTAAACGTCACGTACATTTGATATCAGAAATCATTGAATGTGCAGACGAGATTCTTCTTATGGAGCTCTTTTACTGAGCTACGTACTTACTTAATTTTTTTGTTGGCAAAATTTTGAAAGTCGGCCGATACTCAGTATAGATTACATGGTATCTTCAAAGATCTAAGTCAAATTCAAAATCAAAATACAAACATTATAATTGGCACATTTTATTGCACATGTTGTTTATAAACTAGACACTTAGGTGAATTAATGCCGATCCTCGCGATCAAGTATAGAAGAAATAAGTGATGAAACCCCTGTATATTTATGTAGGTGTTTATTAATAAAACTGGCTACTAATAAATAACGTACACTCTTTGAATATTTCTTATAACTTAATCACCTTTGCCTCCTGCCTGTTTACCACTTGTGTGCCTGCCTTTTCATTTTCAATTTCTCTGAACCTTAGAATACTAACTCGTTTAGTATTATTTTAATTTACAGACAAAGTCATCTCAAAGCAGTTTAAATGACGTTCTATTAGGTTGGGGAAAAAGTCTTTTCGCATTATTGTATGTATGAACTTGTAATAAAATCTCTTTGGCTATACTATTTGTATCTGGCTGGTTTTGGTATCATTAAAAGTTTAAATTTTAAAGAAGATAATTCCAAATTCAAATTAGGAAAATGTGTGATTTTTATTTGTTTTTCGTACTGTCAAGATGAGTGAATCTAATGAAGAAATTCGATACATTTTAAAATTTTACTACAAAAAAGGTAAAAATGCAACGCAAGCCGCGAAAAAAATTTGCGATGTTTATGGACCTAGTGCAGTGTCTGTGAGAGTAGCACAAATTTGGTTTAAGCGTTTTCAATCCGGAAATTTTGATGTCAAAGATGCACGTCGCTCTGGTCGCCCTATTACGGATAAAATGGATGCCATTTTTGAAAAAGTGGAGCAAGATCGGCATATCAGTAGTTACGACGTAGCTGAAGAACTGGGAATTGACCACAAAACAGTTTTGGCGCATTTGAAAAAAACTGGGTACACAAAAAAGCTCGATATTTGGGTACCTCACGAGCTCACTGAAAGAAACCTAATGAACCGTGTTCTCATTTGTGATTCTTTATTACGACGTAATGAAACCGAACCATTTTTGAAGAAGCTGATAACTGGTGATGAAAAGTGGATCACGTACGACAAGAACGTGCGAAAAAGGTCGTGGTCAAAGGCCGGTCAGGCTTCACAGACTGTGGCGAAACCCGGGTTAACTCGCAACAAGGTGATGCTGTGTGTGTGGTGGGATTGGAAGGGCATTATTCATTATGAGCTGTTACCACCAGGCAGGACCATCGATTCTGAACTCTACTGCGAACAACTGATGAGATTAAAACAAGAAGTTGAGAGAAAGCGGCCGGAGTTAATCAACAGAAGGGGTGTGGTTTTTCATCATGATAACGCTAGACCTCACACATCTTTAGCCACTCAGCAAAAATTAAGAGAGTTTGGCTGGGATGTGTTAATGCATCCGCCGTATAGTCCTGACCTTGCACCTTCAGATTTCCACCTGTTTCGGTCTCTTCAGAATTCTTTAGGCAGTGTCAGGTTAACATCACGAGAGGACTGCCAAAACCACTTGTCGCGGTATTTTGAACAGAAGCCCCAAAGTTTTTATAGCAATGGGATCATGTCCCTGCCTACAAAATGGCAAAAAGTTATCGAACAAAATGGTACCTACATACTTTAGTTAAATGTAAATAAACTATATTAAAAAATGTTTTGAATTTTCTTAAAAAATGCGAAGAAACTTTTTCCCCAACCTATTATTTTCAACACGCTGTCATAAAAATATATTGTGTGGCAGTATTCTGTATAATACTTTAGGGAGGTTCCCCCTAAAGTTGGTTTTATTTCTATGACACAAAATACTTCAATGAGATCATATCATGTCATTAAAACATGACCCCTTCCTGTTTACTACTTGTGTGCCTGCCTGTACATTCAATTTCTCAGAACCTTTGCTTGTTTTTCAGGTGTCAAGTGTCGTGGACGTTTGCTGTCATTTAGTGACAGTGGGTATTGTCACAGACGGCTTTCAATGCGATGTGGATAGCGAGAGCGTAAGTCATAAAGGCATAAACAGATGCATTAGTTTGATAACAAGGCTGTCTCTTTATTTGTGTTGTCCCTGTCTTTTCAGGGTATTTACGTAAATCAACTTATAGTTTAAAAAAATAACTGTTCGAGTCTCCCTCTATTTTAAACCGGCCAAATTTCGGTACACTCCTCTACATCGCCTTATTTTTTTATAACTTGTTGACACGCCATTTGCAAAATTGTGGCAACCCTAACCAGAAGCCATAAATAAATAATTGAAGTTGATAAAAGGCAATACAGACATTGTCATTTTTCCAGTTGTTAGTAAATAGTAACTTTTTTGTGACTTCTGAGTCAATGCGGTCGTGACAGGCCTAGTAGGTGGTAGGCTGTATACTGTGGAATAATAATAATAATAATGTCGGACATTTTACACACAGGATCATCTAGCTCCAGAGTACAGAGTAGCAACGCTTGTGTTATGGGACATACATGAAAACGGTCAGACCCGTGACAAACATTTGTAGATTATATAAACATTTGTCCCGAGGCGGGAATCGAACCCGCAACTTTCTGCGGCTCAGGCGAGCCTTCGCCCATTACGCTACAAAGGTCGTCAAAGTCTTACAACTCTTCGACTCTTAAATACACTTAATGAAAATTTGATATCTATAGAAATAAAAATAACGGTGGCCCATACAGGGCCTATATACAGGGTTATGTCTAAATCATATACTTGTAATATTTTTTAACAATCGCCACATGATATCCTTCCCAGGCGTGTTTGTTGCCAAGCACTTCAGTAGCAAATTTAGAGCATAGAATAACACATTGGCTACTTTTATCCGGGTTCAATGCTGATGAAGCCGTGGGTAGATAGATGGGTAGATCAAATACTTAACAATACATTGTGATTGTTTTTTTTTTTTTGGGCACCGGTTTTTTTTAAATCGCCCTGGTATCCAAACTCAAGATGTTTTTATACTGAGCACATCAGTAAAAAATGATCTAAGAGCATTCGTAATGGGACAAAAATTATAGATCTTATCCTGTTTCATATTATCATCGAACCGGTAAAGTAACATCCTTATGAATCACGCACTGAGTTTCCGCATAAATTATTAAAAAAACTTATTAAATGTTTTTACTTATAGTTGTGATGATTGGAATTTGAGGCATCAACTTGTCAAGTATCCCACTGACTGAAAAATATAGTTCGAGAAGTCATTGTTTCCACTGAACATACTTCGACAGATTGCATTGTCAACTCTTGTAGGAGCTCACGGACCAATCAGTATGCACTACTAGTTGTGTCATCGGAACCTATCCAAATATTAGTGCCACTAGACACAACTTGGCCCAACTGAAAAATCCTTCCTGGGCAGATCTGACTTGGATAGGTTAGTTAGGTTCTTAGGTTTGTTTATGGTTATAAAAGGTGATGTCATATGGAATATTTCTATGTACGGAACACTTTTAACAAAACTAGTTCTGCCAAGTTGTGTCTAACGGAACTAATATTCGGAATTGGCACAATCCGTTGTGCATACTGATTGGCCCGTGAGGAACACCTACTTTTAAGTAGACCTAATGGACCGATGACGTCATAAAGGTTGCGGGAAGTAAATTCGAGATAAATCTATGAAGTTGGACTTATCTCGAAGAATGTGATCGATTTGACGACATCAATGGCGTGAATGGCGAAAAGCCGGATGCGATACAAGAGGTGCGGTTTCGATTCCCGCGACAGGACAAATGTTTGCATGACCGGACAACCTTGATGGCGCGGCGTGCGATTAGCTGGCTACTACGTAAGAGGTGTGGGTTCGATTCCCGCTGCGTGACAAGTGTTTGTAAGTTCCGGGTATGGCTGTTGTTCCCGTCATACAGGGAATCGTAGTGTTTTGTCAAGACCATGTGTGTCTGTTGGGTGTTATTATTGATTTATTTGTTCCGGGTATGGATGTTCTGGTACCATGGTACTGGTAGTTCCTGATGCCCACGACAGAGAACCCTGGTGTCGGGTCAGAACTAAATATGTAACTATTGAGTGTTTATTTGTTTGATTCCAGCTCAAAAGGATCTCAAGCCTAAATTTCCTTGAGCCTATTCTCCTGGTCGTGAACCTTGGTACCCATGGATTCTACCCGTTCCCCCACATCATCAGGAACCAGTACAACACCTACGTGGAATACATGGCGGTGGCATCCACCCCGAGGTGCTACCCTGGAGTCCTGCATGTGTATATAACAGACGTGCTGAATTTCGTAATCAACTTGATCTGGCTGAAATTTGTGATTGGTTACGTCAAGGCTCTTCATAGGGTAAGAATGTCCATGTGATTCTTTTCATCAAACTAATTTTTCACTCTTTTTAATAATGAATGAGTCAATCAATCTATACTAATATTATAAAGAGGTAAAGTTTATAGTATGTATGTAATCTCCGTAACGACTTATCCGATTTCAAAAAATCTTTCGCCTATATTTGTAATGGACTTTCAGTAGATAGGCAATGTTATACCGTTAATGTTTTGCGTTTGTGCGTCTATTATTATTTTTTTTCGGTTCTGACGCTTAAGGTCTTTTATCGTCAGCCTACATCAGTCCACTGCCGGACAAAGGCTTTCTGCCCGCCACCTTTCTTAAGTCATTATTCTACCTTACAAACTTTGGTAATAACGAATTAAAATGTAGCTAGAAGCTTTAATCGGTAGGTTATTAGTTTAAAATGGTATTTGGATTAAGTGTAGTTTTTTTTTAAATATGGGCATGTTCATAATTAATATGTAAATTTCCCAGTTATTTATAGTAATAATTTAACAATTAGGTTCATACACAAAAAAACATTAAAATCGTACCAAAGATGAACTCTGTTCCCCCCTGCACTAGGTATATAACAGATGGACTCTCTCAATAATTACTTACTTAAAGGAAAAAATAGGTTTGAATGATGTTACTTCAAGATTTAACTAAATTAAAATATAAATATAATTATAAATTGGGAATGTGAGCTCCATTAAATATAATAAATAACTTTCCATATTCAGGCAAATAAATGAATTATGAATTATAAGCCAATAATTCCCAGCATCATCTGTTTTTTTTTATTTTTTCTGTGATTTGTACTGTAAAATGGTGTTATGCACAATAAAGAGTTCATCTATCTAGCACCAAAGTAAGCAGAGCTTGTGTTATGGGAACTACATGACTATGCTGCTTAAATACGTATATTTTTTGAAAAAACATTCTTAATCGTTTTATAAATTCAAAACACCTAGACCCGAGATAACTTTTTGCAGATCATACAAACATTTGTCCGATGGCGGAAATCGAACGCGCAACCTTTTGCATCTCAGGCGGGCCTTGGCACACTGCGTCACAGAGTCTTTGGAAGAGCTTGAAGAATGTACATCAATAAAGACGAGGAATAACTTTTTTTTATATTTTTAGAGAGACCACGAATCGATGAGGATGTTCGTAAGCCTAGCCATCGTCAAGCTGGTAATGCAGATCATGTACTTAGGATACTATCCACGGTCTTTCGAAGGTGTGATCGACTTCCAGACGTTCTGGCTGCTCAAGATTCTTGATATTGGTGAGTTAAGGTGTCGGTTCTTTATGAAACACTTTTACAAATCTGCTTTGATAGACTCTTATAGTTATTTATTGTACACAGAAAAAACACATTAGGTAAGGCAAGTAAAAGACAGAGAGAGAAAGAAGTTGGTAGGTGAACAAAGACGGAAACAAAAAATATTTTATACACCAAATATTATACATACCTGTAGAATAGACGCCCAAATATATGGCACAATCGATAGTTGTGCCAGAACCGAAAACCCTACTATTTTTTAAATTGGCTAGCCACTTTACAATACATTGCTGTTTTCTTATTTGGCGTGACGTCCAGCCGGAATGTCGTTGCGATACGTTTAACAAAAAAATAGAAAACAGCGCGGTTTTAAAACGTCAAAAAGGTAATTAAGCAAGCCATCTGCGACATATAATTAGATAGCCAATTCTTAAGACTACCACAAGTTAATATTAAGTTGAATTTAGATAAAAAAAATAACATAACAACTAAGTTAAAATAAAGTAGTTATGATATATGTGGTGGTGAATTGGCCTTCAGCTCAACATGTGACATTATTGATAACCTCACGGACATATGTCAGAGAGGAAAATCCCCAATGGAATAATCTTCAATGGCTTTCAAAATACGAGTTTCTCATTTGCAGTGATTGCCTTCTACCTGCTGATGGTGGTCAAAAAATACGCGAACATCTTGAAAGCTGAGAATGAAGCGCCACAGATTGTCGAGAAGCCTCCGTCCTACTTCGAGTGTCTGATCGGTATGCCACCGGTGGTCACAGAAGTTAAAAACAAAGAGAACGCAGTTATTACCGTTGACGAAGAAAAGAAGGAAACAGAGGTCCCTAAAGAAACGTCTGTTCCTCAGTAAATTAAAGCAAAACGAAAAGTATTAAAGTATTTAAAGGATTTAATATTTCAAACTTGAACTAGTTTTGTAATCTTAATGGCTTGTCCCTAGTAATCTCATAAATGTTAGACGGTACGATTAAGTACATTACATGAATAATACTGAGTGTCTAAAATGTGTTTTAGCTAAGCTAGGTGTAACTTAGCTAAGTTTATGTATACAGATGATACAGTCTAGCCTTCTAAAGACCGTTGCAAATGATCTATAGATAGCTCAACTGAAACAAATCACTACAAGAAAGAAGCGTCCCCAAAATGCCAGCATTTTGGGCATTTTGCATTTCCACGCTGAATGTCAATGCTAATGCGGTTTATATATAACTTGAACAGCTGCGGTGTTAACGATAGTGAATCTCAGTACTTTATGCGAAAAGATTAACTTATTAAAAATTAATCAATAAATAATTTTCGTTTTATTTATTTTGAGACCCAAATGTTGATTCTCCAAGAAAGAAAAAACATTTATTTGCAAACGTTACACAATATAAAACAAACAGACAATACACACACGGGATTTACACAAACAATACCTAAATACTAACAATAAAACTATTCATGTGTCTCCCGATACCTACCAATATGCAACGACGCAAATTGGCGTCCAACTCAGCATTTGTTGTGTCAACTGGCAACACAACACTGATCTTCCGTTGGAACCACTCAGTGAAATCACGGATGTCTGCATACAGATTAGTTAATAGATAGATAGATAGTTTTTTATTCAACACATACAAATACAGCACAGACAATTACAAATGACAAGAAGGACAAACAATTAAAAAAACACAGTAGAATACAATACGTGGGTGTTAACCAGTAATAACGAGGATAGTATATGCTGCAGTGGTAAATATGAGTTGAAAATGTCCTATCTCAGCTTATTGCTGGTTCGCAAAAGCGAAGCAGCAATGTATATAATATAACATAATATCTATCTATCTATCTTATCAGCCGGTAACACCCACTGCTGAGTAAAGGCCTCTTCTCTATTACGCCACTCCTGGCCGTCTTATGCCAGCCGGATCCACTGCTCACCTACTGCCCTCACAGTATCATCTGACCAACGGGCAGGTGGTCTGCCTCGAGGCCGCCGCATATCTCTCGGCCACCATTTTGTGACTGTTTTTGTCCATCTGTGGTCCACAGATGTATATCCAACATTATATACCTAACAATAAATAAAAATAATAATATATGTTCTTCTACTTTATTGTAAGTGTTATGTCGGAACAGGTTATCAGCTGATGGCTCTGATAAGTGCCTTGTGACTAATAGTGAAAGAACCCAATGTAATAAAAATTCAAAGGATTCAGTGGGCTCCTTTCAAAAATGATTCTATACTTTCTGTTTCATCGAAATGATATTATAGAAATTCTATATCGCGGTTATCAGAGTACAGAGTAAAACGATGTCGTGTGTGATTAGGCAGTGCTCTGTGCGCAGTTCATTATTTAGTTTCAGTTTAGTCGAGTTAGCAGATTGCAAGCTCTCGCAATCTCTTGGAATTGCACCAATTTCACAGGTAAGCTGTATAGCCCAGGAACGGTTTCGCTACTGGACGAGAAATTTAATGACTTGGATGCATCAAAGATTTATCTGAAAGAGGATGTTGTGTAGATTTGTATGTTCAAAATAAATAGTAGGTATATGATTTTGTGCATGAAGATGCTATGATTTGTTTGTCAAGAGACAACACAATAGGTAGAGCAAGTTTTGGTTAATTTGTATATATGTTATTGAACCAGAGAATTGATACATAATTTTTGCAAGTCATTCTTCTTTTACGCTGCCGTCCTTATTTTTTCTTCCAGTTTCTATCCATCTAACGGTTGCCTGGAAGAGATCGCTTTCAGCGATAAGGTCGCCAATTGTACCACTAGGTATTATTATTATTTATTTTCGTGTTGCTTTTCTATTAACTGGTGTACAATAAAGATATATATATATATATATTTATCTATCCATGGAGCAACATGCCATAAATTAGTTTGTTTAGGGAAAATACAAAAAAAAGTAAATTTTATTCTTGATATAAGCACCAATATATTATGAAGAGTCCGGTTATTTAGGTCCATTGCTTAAATCGTATTTAGTACTTTACTGAGAGAATAAAATTAGACTTGATGTTATTAAGGTGAGCTGGTTTTAATCGTATGAATATTTAATATGGCCTGACATAAATATTTTCAGAGATTTTAATAAGTTGGTTATTTCTGCGATTTCACTGTTTTTTGTGGAGCCACAAGGTCATATACATGAAGTAATACAAATGATAATATTAAAAAAAAAAACATCATGTTTGTTAAGTGGACTGTACCCCGACGTCCGATTCCAAGGTCGTGGTCAAGAACCCAGTAATGTTACATGTGTATGTATATGTAATGTATTAACACATCCTCAAAACGGTGAAGAAAAACATCGTAATCTTGCTTCGAAGACATCAGCCATCGACTCGTCTTCCAATAAGCGACAATTAGCAAGTGGAATCCTAACAATCTATATAGGTATGCAAAATGTGGGCATGTGCCTAACATAATGCTTGGGCAAGCCTCTTCTACTACCCCCTAGGACCCCCTAGGGACTACCCCCTACTTGGTATCCTCGCAAACCTATGTACTGGGTCCATTATGGGCATAAAGCTACGAGCGTCTTTTTTTTACGCGATTCGCCTTAAAACTTTTCAAATTCGTCTCTTACAGCGCCCCAAGTGAGATATGCCGATAAAACCTATCTAAGGTTCTTAGAACTCATCAAACGAGGTTTCGTCTCGATTTATTAACTTTTTTTCGTTGTTTATTTGTAAAATTTTGTAATGACGATAATATAAGTGAATAGATGAAAATACTTTATTGTACAACGCAAGATAACACAAAAAAAACAAAAACTTTATATAACTACAACTTTATTACAACAACCATTTATGTCTGTCTACGCCTGTCTATATGTCTGAGCGGTATCACTAAATAAAACCCTGAACAGTCAATTGTATAAACCGTTTAGGACATAAAAGTTATCACATGTTACAAACAACCGAACCAAGCCTGAGACGCAGAAGGTTGCGGGTTCGATTCCCGCTGCGGGACAAATGTTTGCATAAACAAATATTTGTCTCGGAATCTGGATGTTTTCTAAAAAAAATTAGTTAGTTCCCATAACACAAGCTCTGCTTACTTTGGGGCTAGATGATGCTGTGTGAAAAATGTCCAGCATTATTATTATTATTATTTTTAAATAACCCGTATCGGGAAATGCATATACGGACTCCTTACGTCTCGGTGGTAAAACATCAGATCAGTAAGTAGGTATTAATTAATGAAAATCATTGAATATTATCTATAAACTGTTTTTATCGTAATTATTATTATTAATTATAATTTTCAAGATACTCCAAGGCGCTTAGAATAATTAGTTGACCACATACTTGTTTTCAGTTATTAATAAACAGTGTGTAGTAATAGTAATACTTCTGAAATAAGCACTTCGATATGCTTCCGCAAATTCATTTAAGAACATTTAAATAAGTAAGCTTAAAAAGATTTTTAAAGAGTTGTTGAACTTATGTATTTAAAACGACGATTGTTGTCTTTGACAACCCTCCGTTTCCATTTAGAACAATAAACCGAAGCCAGGTTACTCTTCCCCTTTCTCTCTCTAATGAAATCCGAAAAGATGAAGTAACGAAGCTAACATGGCTTAACCACGATTATAAATAGCACAGGATGTCCTTAGTGATATCGTTTTGGGAATGGTGTTAGGCAAATTAATAAGGTGCATTATTAGTTATTTCCGCAGCGGTTTCACTTGGATCCGATCCAGGGGTTAGGCCAAACGTCACAATGAAAACAGACTTCCCAAGCGCCTGTTTCCATACCGGCTTACGAGAACCTGCGCAGCATACACTTGAATATCTATCACATTTTTTTATTATCATTAGGTAACATTTATAAGGTATAAACTAGTAGGTAAGTCTTATGCTACATGAGAAACAAATACCACATGTTTAGTTTGTAAGAAAAAAACAATTGGTTAGGTAAATAAAAGGTTAAACCTAACTAAGAACTTATTTTAAATAGACAATCTTATAGGTACATCTAGCGTTATAATGTACTTCATTTTTTAATTACAGTGTAAATAAATGGATCAGGGAATTTTAGGAACTCTTTCCACAAATCTCCTTGGCTTCCAATTTGAGTACCGGAAGGGGATATCTGGACAAGAAGTCCAGAAATCCCCTTGGAATTGTAGCAGGCTGTTTGTGGAATAAGCCGACTGAAGGCTCGTATCCGAGCCAACAAGAGAATGCTTGAAAAAAATATGTACTAAACTATATGATATACATTTACTGTAGGTACATAAATGACAGCGTTTACATTCCCCCAAAGAGGGCGCACAAAAGGTTATTTAATTTAAATGCTAACAAACCACTGAACAGTAGCTAATGTATTAAACTCTTACTTACATTATATCTTACTTCTTCATAAAAGTATATACTTACTATGCTTACTATATTAAGAATACTAAAGTTTGTATTTTTGAATGGCTAATAACGTGTTTTGTAACGGCTGAGCTTTTGTGACTAATGCATTGTCTGGTACAAATGTTTTAACTAAAGTTCCTCTTAGTCACTATTCATCTGTATAAAATTGGAAAACTATTAGCCTACTTGGCTAATAGACCCATCATGTGGAGTGAAGAGAAGAAGCATTAAATCAGAATCTGTTCAAAATTACGTAATCGTGATATCTACACGAGATCGATATAAGGAGTGCATCTCGAAGAACAAAGAGACCGCCATAGGCCATAAAGGTCAACGTAAAGCCACTAAAAATCCAACCACATACCGGATGGCCCCCAGGGAAAGTCCAAAATCTGAGACAGTCGGGAGGATTTGCTCTCGCAATTTCATTCAGAAGCAATGGCATAAATTCTCTTCTTACCCACACTTCATAAGACATGTATATTTCCAGACCAAGCACATAAATAAGTTACTAAGAACCAGAATAACTAAAACTAAGTAGTGCACGTTTTTGTAATGGAAGATTTAAAAAACTGCTGTATGTGTAAGTTTGTCCATATTGTAATACGAACTGGAAATGCAAATAGGAAGTGTAGGCGGGATTTTATGCAGTTTGTGGGCTGTGAAGATTGTGGATTTCGTAATATGAAAAATAATTTTGGTCTTATAGTCTTTCCGACTTTATTTTACTACTTTTTTATAGATGTTAATATACATAACGTGTGTAAAAACATATGTAAAAGCGCTATTATAAGGAGTATGGCAGATTGTTTGATCTTGTCAAATATGTACAAACGGTGGGTAGCTATTGCCACCTAGAATACTAAACTAATTATATTTTTTTGGGCATAGGTATCGTAGATACCTAAACTATTTCTGTACTTTTTTTTGAGCTTTTATTTTTAATAATTATTAAAATTGTACTGTACACTATGGATCTCGTGTCTAAAAATAAAGAATATTTATTATTTTATTATTATTTATTATAACTCTCGTTTACCGAAACAAAGCCTACACCTAGTATGCACAATTTTTTTACTGAAAAAGGGCTAACCGAACAGGTTTGTAAGGAATGTTGAGTTTTCATTGAAGGAACTGGTCAAGCTTATGGTAAAACTAATATACTTCTATAAGCGTTGTTTAAGCGTTTGCACACAGTTATCTAAGCGTAGGTACAAACTACAGCTGATTAATAGGTATTTTCAGGAGAGTAAAATATTGGCTTATTTTTCAGGAAAACATGTTCACTTCATTTTGAAACATGTTCTGAGGCACCTTGTAGTATCTTTAATGGTACGGAGTGTGCAGGAATGTACAGAATGACTACGTTTCGTTTCAGAAATTTGTTAAAGAACTTTTAAGACCTTGTGGTTTCAAAAATCACATTAGCGCCAACATTTAAACAAGATATTTTACTACTACGTGCTCAAAATGATCAGGAAACAACACGAGGAAACCGGCATGCCCTAGAACCAAAAGTTTGAAAGCATGGTCAGTATTCCAATAAATGGCGATTGCCTTGGTTTTTTAAGAGTAGGTTAAGCATTATTATTATAAAGCGTATCGTTGGTTTGAGTTAAGAACTTTGGTTGATACTTTTTGACTTTAGTTCACCTTGTTCGATTGGCACCACACTAAAGTTGAATGAAGGATCATCAAACAAATAACCAAGCAGAGTTTGTTGCCTGATTCTTCTAGGCTTGGTCGCGAGCGAGGAATCTGCGTAGATTCACGTAGTTTTTACTTTGACGTTTCTATATGATCCTTGTGATTTCAATGAATAAAAACCTATTGATTTTGACTTTGACTTTTGACAACCTGCCACGTGGAATGCTAACTACAGCTATGCAAAATATGGGCATGTGACGTACCTTTGACTACCCCTATTGGTATCCTCACGGATCTTTGTACTAAGTATAGAATTTTGGATTTCTATCCCATGATAGATACAAACACGCTCACGACTGTTATCCCCATTGAAAACAGTAGTGAGCGTGTTTGTTTACTATTTTTTACTCTGAGTGGTATCAAAATCCTCAGAAAACTCTCATCTCATCGCAAACTCTATGTAACTGCAAGCTCGAGTTACTACTCTGTCAAGAGTATTTTAAGTGAAATAACTGAAACTCTCATACCCCTGTGGAGTCTCATCATTTATTACCAAGGACGTTATGAGACTGCAATCTTGCAGTACGTGTCACGGAGAGGTGCTTTCATAAAAATGTGTCTAGTGTCGGTGAAGCATATTATGAAGACAGATCACAAAAAATAATAGAATTGATTTGATTATTACAATTCGAATATTAATACAAATTCGCCTGCGTAGGACCATTGCAAATAATTTAAATTAAATTATTACTAACATAATGTGTAATTTAATTTCATTTGAAGAGAAAGTTCTATGAATAATCTTTTCGCTAAGTAGCGATAAGACCGCCCATTGTACAACTTTGTTAAAGTGTGTTTTACATGTATTACGAGTATTTAGTGTTTAATTAAGTCTTTTCTATATTCTATTTATGTATATCTATCTAAAAACGCCAATATACTTTGATTTTACCCCCCCCCCCCACCCTTTTTAGGGGGTTGTTTAGAAAAAAATAACTTTTGTGTTTTTGTACTTGCTTTGAAAAAGTACAAATAAAAATAATTAGAATACGCGCGCGCGGAGTTTCTCCGAAAACATTGGAACCCCCGTTGCACACTTTTTGAAGTGAAATTTTTGGAAAACACACGTTTTTTAAACTATTATGACAGTTTTCATCCTAAGTATGGAATTTACCACGCGCCTCTCGCACAACGCGCATCGGTGCGTAGCCTCTGCATGCGTCGCCGTGTATGAGCACTCTCGGATTACTACTTAATCACATTTGCTTCAGTGCCTTTTCGAAATCTCTTAGTTACCTACCCACCTTATACATTATACAAGTTACAGTACTTTTCCAGAAACGCGATAACTTTTTACGTGACGTGAAACATAATCCCTGCTTTTAACTTTGAGAATTTAAGAAAAAAACTTGACATTAACATTTTCTATCCTACTATGTTATGGATGTCAAAGTTTGTATGTTTGTATGCTAATAATCTCTGTAACAGCTGGACATATCTGGTTTATTTTAACCAGAATTTTACAGAAGTTTTTATGCTAATAATCTTCGTAAAGGCTGGAGAGATATGGTTAAAAAAAATACAGGGATAATTCGTGACCTACACATACATGTGAAATGTAACACATAGGTTACTTTTTTCCGGATACCACGAGGACGAAGCCGTGGACAGAAGCTAGTAATCAATATAATATGAATTTTGAGCTGCCAGTCGAAATAATAAACAAACTATTATTAGTGGTTGGGATAAAGGCAGCAACAATCCGAAACGTGTCTCTGAATACAAAGAAATCTGAGCTCTTCAATAATGAACAGGCTCGACACAATGACCCGTTAGGCTTCCTGGAAGCGAAACAAATAGTTATGTAGTGAGTATAGACAGACAGATAATACATTATCGTCACATTAAATACCAAGAACCTGAGTTACAAAGCTTAATATCCTCGTGTGCGTTAAATGAAGAAACCGCATACGATGATAGTCTGGGACTAATTCGTACAGATAGCGAGTCTACGGTAGGCGCTTAGTAGAGGACTATTTCGTCCCCCATAGGCAATACCGGTAAATATATCCGCAGAACATACAAACATTTGTTCCGCATCGGGAATCGAACCCGCACATCTTGCGTCTCCGCCAAATATAAATAATAAATTACTAACAAATTTTAATAGACCTTATTGATAAAGATAACTTTTAAACATTCGCAGGGTTTAAGAATACAAAACTTAGAAGTTCTTTCTCACCACAGCAAAAACTATAACCACACCCTTATCGGCAATCCGAGCAGTTTCACAAACTATTATCTTAGTAATTTAAAAGGAAAGAATTTCATTTAATTCTCCTCCCATTAATTAAACTCTTCTGAAACGCGACCCGTCGTGGTTTTATCCATTTGCTCTCTAGAAAATTATTTTGAAAAGAATCTGGTCTTACTGTTTACTGAACAACTTTATGGCTTTTAAAAGGTAAATTCCTTAGTTTTTTGTATGATGAAGCTGATTCAAGTTCTTTTTGTAGAGTTATGTTATTTGTATCGGGAGTAACAATATAATGTGCTTGTTGGAACCTCATTATTTAGGTAAATACATCGCTTGTGTCTACATTTTTATTTTGAATTTAAAACTACGATCGAAGCTTTTCAATTAAATTTAACTTATCTTAATGGCTAAAGATATGAACTAGATGTTTATATGTACGTACCTAAAATAGTATTAAGCGCATAAAATGTTCTCGTAAAATGTTCTTGGTAACCGTTCCATTTGCAAATTGATATATAGATACCAAAATATATGAGCAACTGAAACTTGTGCAGTTAATTGCACAAAATAAAACGTCGTTTTGACATTCGCAGAACCGCTCCTGAAAGTCCCCAAAACTCTGCAAAAAGTCATCGGTATTGCCGGCACGTCAGCAAATCGAAACGCTTGTACGTGGCAGTTGAGTCGCTTCACGAATAAAACATGTTTTTATTTATTATAAGTACCGGTTTGCAGTTTTATAACTGCCTAAAATTCTAGAAATTACCAGCCAGGACTTTATCGAAGCAAATATCGTTCAAACTTTTTAATTAAATAGTGTTTTAAATTCAAAAGTCATTTCGTCACTGTTATTAAGTGCGCCGGAATGACCTATTTTGCTCGCACTTATCGAGGAACAAAACGTCGTTTTTCGAATAGATGGGATGAAAATAATATTTACAACAAGTTGCGAACCATCAGTCATCAGTTCCAGTCAGTGCAAACAAATCTTGAAATCTGTACAACAATTTTCCAGTTTTCCTAAAATGCGACCGTAAACCCGACAAAACAGGTTGTGAGATATGTTTCGAAGACAAGTTTCAAAAAATTTACATGTTTAATGTTTTTTGGTGCACACAGTTACCGGTATTAGATACATAGGTGGTATTTGGTAAAATCGTGCTTTTTGATACCGGTAACAAAAAGGCACGTAGTCACGCACTATGCAAGACATTTTGCGTGAAGTTTGTAGCCTGTTTTCTGTGTGAGGCCGCCCCAGTAGTTGATAACGTAAATTGACTGTCCAGTTCTAGGGTATTCATTTTATGAAAGTTGAAGTGTTTTGTTGAAAAGGTCTTGGTTAGTGATTTTGGGTTTTTGGACCGACTACTGAAAAGTAACTAAGCTTCGTACCTACAGAAATATTGCTGCCTACCTGTTATTTATTTTTTATATGCTTACTTTGTAAATATTAATTTGTGTTTTGTATTGGTTATCTTTTATATGTAAATCATGCTTTTCACCCATGGTGTGAAATACATGCGAAGACAAAGCCTGTTTGGCATGTGGTGCTGTAAGGACTTAGAGCACCACATGCCAAACACCAGAGGTCGTGTGTAAATTCCTTACACACGACCTCTGTGGCCCAGTGGGCGAAGGCGGGACGCAGAAGGTTGCGGGTTCGATTCAAATGTTCAAATGTTTGTATCTGCAAATATTTGTCTCGGGTCTGGGTGTTTTCTATGTATAATATGTATTTACAAAAAAAATGTATAAGTAGTATACCAGTCATGTAGTTCAAGCTATGCTTACTTTGGGGCTAGATGATGCTCTGTGAAAAATGACCAGCATTATTTATTTATTTATTATTTTATTTACACAATCCCCAAAAATATCGGAAAAAAAACTTTTCACAATAGTATCTTCCTATGAGGGAATCTACATACATTATGTTTTAGGAAGTTGGTAGTTATATTGTTCGTTTTATTATAAGTACCTATTTAGTGCCCAGGTGGATGAAACTATATGACAAAAAAAACTATTTTCATCTCTTTTCTTTGTTTCTATTTACTTATTTTTTGTTTGTTCCTATGTCAGCAGAGGAGCGCTGGAAATCAGCGCTGTTGTAGTTATCTGCAGAGTTTTTGATAGTACAAAATAGTAATTTTAATAAACGTGTATTAAAAAAAAATTACTAAAAATAAACTTTCACCAATTGGTTAAATTCAATTGAGTTTTCCCTTAAATATTTTTTTAACATTTCAATTCACAATAAGCACTCTTGATCTCAAAGTTTTTCTAGAATTTCGAAGATACGAACACAATTCACAAAATCGGCCTAATTTATTGGGATAGGATGGTCCCCGAAATGTATTGAATAAAATAAGATCTTCAATTTTCATAACAATAAGAATTTTGGGCAGCGACAATTCTATTTTGAATATTTTTCTCGACTAGTTTAAGCTCGTTACTTCTGCGTATTATGTTAACGATACTTTAGGTACTGATGATTAAAAATATATACAGTATGTAACAAAAACCCATTCGATCCAAAAGGTGAAGCGAAATTAAATATATTGTCTTTTTGCGGAAATGTTTTTTTTTCAGTGAATTTAATTAATCGGGGTAAAAATAGTCTGATAACGAAATAAGCAAGTACCTACTAATCCTAAAATGTTCATCAATTACTTTCAATTTCATTTAAAAATTACAAAGACGCTGGTGGAAATCACATCCACGTTTTTTGCGCATGCCTGCGTTTTACCAGAAAAAACAATACGGTTGTTCTTAGTGTCTTCAGACTGACGACACTATAACCACCCTACAGTTACACAATAGTGTCGTAAACTAAACCGGGTAGATCAACATACATACGGTTGCACCAGGCAAAATTCTCCAATGCGTGGATAATAATAATAATAACGCTGAACATTTTTCACACAGCATCATCTAGCCCCAAAGTAAGCAGAGCTTGTGTTATGGGAACTACATGACTGATACTACTTATATTTTTTTTTTGTAAATACATACATAACATAATTAGAAAACACCCAGACCCGAGACAAATATTCGCAGATACAAACATTTGTCCCGCGGCGGGAATCGAACCCGCAGCCTTCTGCGCCTCAGACGGGCCTTCGCCCACGGTAGTCGTCTATCGATGAAACGGACCACAACACAACCACATCGCAGAACGCGCACGCTTCCACCCTAACCAATGCTTAAACCTAGGGGGGTTTAAGCTACGAAATAAGATAGGTACTTATTACCTATCTAACACTATTAAGTGTAAATCTCATCTGTTACAAAATAAATAAAAATATTACAAAATATTCCTCATACTCAGGGAAGGATCTTAGATTAGGTACGTTTTTGCCACCAAAGTAATAAATGAATGAATATAATATATACTTTTATGCAATAAAGACTTCTAATAGTAATTTTTAGTAATAATACGAGTGCACAATGTTATTGAAAACCTTACGTTTCCAAATGGAGACCTCGGGGTTGATGCGACCCGGTAACGGACGGTTAGACGGTTCGGGAAGTTCGATTCCCGCAAGGACATATCTTTACTTGCATCTGCAAATATTATTTAATCCAGCTCTGATTTTTGTGGAACCATACTTGTCTTATTGTTCTTGACACCTACAACACAGGCAATCTTTTGTTCGGATTTTTTAAACTATTCTAAATTTCATCGATATACAGTTAAGTAGAAACGTAGAAACGTCTGCCATTTCTTAAGTTAAAAGTACTTTTTTACTTATCTTAGTCTGTGTCGTTACAGACAATGATCTCTATTTAACTTTGCAGTCTCAAAAATCGCTGACTCTGAACAATTTATTTTATAATGCCTCTACATTTGTCCAGAGTTCTTCTATGCAGTGATAAAGATACTGAAATATTATCGAGTGGCCTTAATATTTCATCGGAGTATGACTCGACAGTCTATAGACAACCGAAGGAAAACAATTTTGAAATAAGTTGATAGTAGAGGCCCAATATTAAAAAAGTATGTGTTATGCCATATTTTGAAGTATGTTTTTTTTTATTTCATCTCCCGTGGGTTAACTTGAAACATCTCAACGTCCATTATTTTGCATTTATAATATAAATGAGTGAGATTATGGCTAACCTAATTCACTTATTTTATTATTGATGAAAAACACTTGCAAAAACTTGAGAAAGAAAACTGCATGCAATTCTCTCAAAAATAGGAATGGTTCAAAATAGAACTAGAATAGAAGAATAGAATAGAATAGACTTAATTTAAAAGATAGCTTACATTAGTACGAGCGTACTAATACAATATATTAGTACGAGCTGAGATTACGATATTTGTTTATCTATTTAAGAATAGTAAACAGAAAAATAAGATGTCCTACTGTCTTACAATTAACTGTGGTAGTCCCCTGTTCAGTGGTGATACTGTAGAACCAATAAAATTTATTGATTCCATTCCACAAGATGTGAATGTATGGGGTCGTTAGGAATAGTGTTAGAATAGAACTATTTGACTCGGCACATATGACATAAAGTGCATCTAAAAGTAATTTAACTGCTTCAATAAAAACGAAAATATTCTACGAAATGCTTTGCTTTTGACTGAATTTAAAACCCTTTTTTGGGGCGTTTTACAGTCGACCGATGTATCTGGATCGAGCCTCAGTACGCAGATACTAGATAAAAGAAACAGGAAGATCGAGGACCCGTACTCGACTCGAAATACCCCCATGTCCCATACATGGGGTTTCGGATGCTTTGCATCGTTTTGTAACAATTTCAATATATAAGCATATATATTATTTGTTATGCAATATAATATTTTCTATCTATATTCTACGACTTTATATAGTTTAGGAGCTAGGGCTATTTTGTTTTTTTAGTGAAGTCATTGGAATAACTTGATTAACATTTCAGTTAAATGTCAATGTTCTTAAAAACAAGAACAACATTTATCATCATTTTTTAGTCTAACTATTATAAATATTCTTAATATAATTTCGATCTCTAGATAAAACATTTTCTGGGGCATTCTTTACGAAGTATCCCTCCGCCACTTTATTTTATTTTTATTAAGGCACAAACGGTTTACATTATCAAGATAAATGCTTAAAAACTAAGGATTCACACACCAATGCTGCCAATAAATAGTAATTTTGATCTCGTTTCAAAATACTACTTGCTACAGTACTTCTTACACTAGGTTACAAATAAATAGGTACATATTCAGTTACCTGTAAAGCTGTTCAACAACTGGTTAAATGAGGGACACTTGTTTTTTAAACATATTAGCTGATAATATATATGTCACTGAAAATATGTCACTCAGAAAACTGTTCATTATGTAACTTACAGGTTCGTGGGATAAATTAATTGCATGCATAGTTCGTTCTTCAATATTCTAGATAAAAAAGCTTATGAATATGACAATATGACGACTTGTTTTGCAAATCATTATTTTGAGTGGAAAAATCCATTAGGACCTGACCCACTCTTAATTTTCGGTCGAAAGTCAAAGTACCGCCAACTAGTTTGGCCAACACGACTCTCATAATTTCAACTAATTTGTTCTTTCCCCATCCACAACAGGCTATAATTGTTATTATTGCGTTTACATTTTTAATAAATGGGCTCTTCAAAAGCAAAGGTAAAGCTCTGAAACAACCGCATTTACACTGTGAAACTAATCAAGCCGCTTTGTGAAAATAATTACGAAAGTGAACGTTCAGAAAATTGAGGCTGACATCACAATTCGCTGAATTTAGAACTTTGCATTCTGAGAACTTGTGAGAAAGTGCATTATAAAAACAAACGATTTCTTTGCCTGGCAAAAACCAAACATCATGAAAAGGAAATAAAATTGATGCCCCCAGGAGTACCGGGCTATTGCGAGGGTACAAAACGAAACTGGGAAGCAATTTTTTACAGATACAGTTGATATAGGTGTGTAAATAGGTGTTGACCATGACGACATAGTGTTTTGCCTAATATGCTGTATTATTGTCTCCGTAGTATAAAATTAAAATATAAAAATAAAAATAAAAAGCCTTTTATAATTAAAATAATTACATTTTTCATAAGTATCTATTGTGTTTAATATTGTATTTGTAGTTATATTTTATATATATATTTATTCTGCAAGAACCCCTTCACAGGTGAAGGCCTCCTCCAAAGATAGCCATTGGTCTCGGTCTTGAGCTAATTATTGCCAGTGTGGGCCAGCCGTCTTCTTTACATCGTCTTCCCAACGTGCGTGGGGTCTTCCTTGGCAGCGCTTGCCTTGTGGGCCCTTCCATGACCTCTTGGTCCATCTTTGGTCTTGAAGTCGTGCGACCAGGAGTACCGGGCTATTGAGAGGGTACAAAACGAAACTGGGAAGCAATTTTTTACAGATACAGTTGATATCGGTGTGTAAATAGGTGTTGACCATGACGACATAGTGTTTTGCCTAATATGCTGTATTATTGTCTCCGTAGTACTTAGGAATAATATTTTGTTTAGTCAAGTTTATGTAAATTGTTGTGGGTACTTTAAAATAACTCTAATATAATACTATAGTAGTTTTGTTGTATCTAAGTATTGATAATGTATTTTGCTAAAATAAAATTATCTGTCATACCTGGAAGGAACTAATACCTATAATACAGGCTCGGCCTAGTTTAGGTATTAGTCTTGTATACTTCTCCGTTAAGCTCGAATGCCTACCTACTTCAGAAGTAGGTACCGTCATTAGAAAGTTAAAGTATACCTCTAAGGTAATTTATTTGATCAATAAATCATTATTATTATTATATGTAAATACTATTTTATTTATCACGAGTTATTTATTAGATTTGAGTCATAAACATCTTACAAGTCTTAGTGAAACCTCTCTTTGTGTTTGGGTATTAATTTTTATTTTTTATTATATTGAACACTCTATATATTTTACGTTATATCCTTATTTTTAATGTAATTTAAGTACCTAACTTAGGTAGTTACTTCGTTCGTATACACTAAAACTTCGTGCTGAAAATCAGCGCTAAGAATTCGTTCGCAGAACATGCTGAGATCAGGGCTTTTCATACGAACCTGTACATAGCAGACATACGAGTAGCACGTTCTGCATACACGTCGTGTACAGTACCGTCCCAGAATGTCGTCCCATCCTGATATACCTATCTGTATAAGTGTTTTTGTATGTATTATTTGTTGTTGTTATGTACAGTATAGATGAATAAATGTTTTTTTCTTTATTTATATCATTTTTTTATACTACCAATGTGGCAAACATGTCGTTCCTATAAATTGAAGAACAACGAAAAACAGTTTAAAAAACACGATTTCAAGGATTCCTTGATTATTTCATACTTCCTTCCTGCGCAAAGCTGTAATTAACGTGAAATCACATCCAAAGCAGAGTCAACATGACTGTTATTCGTCAACAAAGTCTTTGTGTTGTCATTTGTAACTATTGAACCCTCCTGACAGCTTGATTCTGACAGCCCTTTATTAATTCCTTGTTGTGTAGAAGCAAAATGGTTATTCTGATTGGAAATATCTTTGTAATTAGTACCTAATAATATTAGTATGGATCGCTAAAGTAAGGTTCGGTACTGATATGGTAAAATTGCTAGTGAGTCCATCGCGGAATTCGCATATGCAATATCGGCATATGCCATATTGCATATTATCCTCTCCATCCAAAGGTAGTCTGGAAGACAACTTCTATCGCTTATAAGCGATAAGACCGCCCATTGTACCTTCTTAATAAGGTTTTGTTTACTATCTTATTTGTTTAAGATGTACAATAAAGTATTTTCATTCATTCATTCATTCATCGGCTTTTTATGAAATAAAGTACGTAGATGAATAAAACGTGCTCTTTTAACACGTTAAGTGCGAAGCGAGGCCTAAATCACCCCTGATGCAACTTCCCTGTGGTGCGGCAAGCAAAAAAGTGAATTTCTCTGTCGTGCGAATGGCATAGCTTTGGTTTGGTCCAGTGTAGGAAAGAGATAAATATATATTTGAGATCACTAATGGTTCCGGACTCGGTGGTGTACCTACCTTGGTACCGGATGTCTTAGGCCTCGTGCCGCACTGAATTAATATAATTTTAATGCAGTGCGGAACGAGGCTAAAACGTCCCATATCCCCCCTGACCTCGTACCGCACTCAACGCGAGCTTCCCGCGACCAGTGTTGTGCATCACGTCGATTGGAGAGCACGTACAACAATAAGTACAACATATATATTGAGATTTTTATAAAAAAGTATATTGATACTGATTTTTTAATGTTAATTCAAGTTCTAATAATTGTATTTTTAAAGCCCGAGGCAGAATAAATAGGACAGTTTCTTTTCTACTTCTGGTTGCCTTTTTTTTCTATTCTGTGAACCGCATTAAGATTTTCATATACAAATAGAAAGATAAACCTTATGCATAAACCGTAATCCATTATTTTCCAATAATAAGTCTGTAATAGGTGCCTCTTAATGGTATAGAATGGAACGCTTCGTGCGCGAGTCCGACTCGCACTTGGCCGGTTTTTTTTTCTTTATGGCGCCTTCAAGCACAATTTAGATTATTTAAAAAAAATGTATCCTTTGATAGCTTTGTGTTGTTTTGCCAGGTTTTGCCCTTAAAACGATCTAATGAGATATAATTGATCAAAATCGGTCAAGTCGTTGCGTAGTTAAGACAGTTTAAAAACGTCGATATTATTTTTCCCATCACTAATCGCAGCGAAAATTTGCCCTATTTCAGTGCGTTATGAGGTGTATAAGATCCCATATTTTGTTTTGCTAATAATTCCTAAACTAGCCATCAGATCCCGGGGCGACGGTGGATTAGGGTTCATCAATTCACTGTCTATATCAATAAGGACCAAAATTCTCATTTATCTTTGATTTCGCGCCAGAAAATGGATTTTAGTCTGTAAAAGGAGGTGGGGTCTAATAGACCGCGTGTCGCCCTAACGTCTGGTCACGGTACGGGCCGATTATACCTCGTGCCGCAGGAACGGAAAGTATGCAAAAATTGGTGCCGCAGCTAACGTGTTATGAGGATGACCTCATTGATTGTTGGGATGAAATTACCAACAAAATAACAAATAATTCTACTTAAATAATACTACATAGCAATACACTAGAAGTCAATGATTCGATTCAGAAACTGAAAAAATATTTCTCTAGAATAGTCTTCATTTATATGAATATTTTACCTTCAAATTCTTGTACACGATAGAAAATACGGAGAGTTTTATCAAGGCAAAACGGTTTCTTGAAAGATGTGATGTAACTGCGATGATGATTGTTTTCGCAGTTGAAGGAAGCAGTTACCCACTTTGTTCTTTGGGTTCCGTACCTCAAAAGTAAAGAACGGAACCCTTATATGATCACTTTGTTGTCCGTCCGTCTGTCAATCTGTCTGTCAAGACGATTTTTCTCAAGAACGCGTGGAGGAATCATGTTGAAATTAATACCAAATACGTCGATCTACGGTCACTTGGAGCTCTAAAAAGATCAAGCTTCTAAGTCAACGCAATAAAAAATACGGCGATTAATGCGATATATAGATATGATTTATTTTCTATGAAATTTATTTGCGAATAAATCAAAACCTATAGGGTAATTGCCGTTGACCTAGTATCATGAAATTTGACAAGAAGCAAGGTCTAATATCACAAGTAAATTAAAAAAGACCGAAAACTGTTAATTAGTAGTTTAATCACATAAAAAAATGTTTTTTTGCGTTTACAAACTTACATTTGCAGTTGGAGAATAGACCGTTACGTATATCGATGTCTGATATCTGACTATATTTTCGTTTGAGCAATGTTTGGTGCTTTCATAGTTTATGAATCTTTTCATCTTTTTTATACCTCGAGTAATGTCAATTATTTTAGTGAACCTACAAGCTTGTACGGAAACCTCAATGCTAGAGTCAGACGCGCACTTGTCCGGTATATTTTTAACAAAAATTAGATAGTTCGAATTACAATAATATTTTTCATAATTAAGATATCAATAATGTACAAGTAGGTATATACAAAAATACAGACGAAACAGCTAGCTATCTAAAGACCGTTGCAAACGATCTATAGATAGCTCAACTGATCCAGATCACTACCAGGCGGAAGCGTTCCCAAAATACTGGCCGCATTGTCACGCTGAATGGCAATGCTAACGTTGACCCAGATAAGAGCCAGCTCTCTTGTCTTTTTTAGATATCAATATATGGCATTTCGAATAGCTTGGATGATGAATACGCTTGGAGTTTCCCTACGTGATAAAACCAGGAGAAAATCTTAGAAGAACCAAGTACATGTTTTTGTGTGGCTTTACCTTCAAATGTTTTACTGTGTACCACTCAGGTAAAGCCGTGAGCAGAAGCTACTAAATCCTCATCCCAAAACTCTTCTGTTGTGTTACAATTCTACTCCTTTCTACCAATACCTTTCTACCAAGAGCTGGCGCGTTTTATTTTTGTGTGGATCATATTTGTCACTTCATGAAAATACAGTATTTTTCGATGATGCCAAATTTTACGGTATCCTATTGCGTTCTCCGAATTCCAATATTGTTGTGGTTCTTCTGAATGAAATTTGCTTTTCGTATTTCTCGATCTGAATAGCAAGGCCTATTCCTTGATCAATATTGCCAACTAGCAATATTGATCAAGTTTACGAAGGTACACTCGCGGTGTGGTATTTTTTATTGCAAAGCTACAATTTGATAACTGAGTTTCAATTTAGGCTTGAGGTTTATTACTGGAATCTTTATACATAAAACAACAAGTCTTGACTGGTGAATATAAGTGAAGACAAAGAAATGATTTCAAAACTTCACCCTTTAGGGTGTAGAAGGGATATGAATTTAGAAAAAAAACTTTGTTAGTTTAAATAAAATATAAAGAGACCCAGTGATAAGTGCCAAGTGCGAAGTGTCACGGTCAAATAAATCCCCAATACTTAAGGCCCGCGCAAACTGGCCTTAAGTTTGTGATGGGATTATGTACATTGACATTAACTTTGACAATCACTTGATAACCTTTCCCTTGCAATGTGGTAAAATTGAGGATGTCTTCCATATTCCCATGGAATGTGTCCGGAACGAGAGTTTTCGTCAGCAGTTATTTGATGATCCTACATTCTGCCAGGTAACATTTTCTTAGCCCATCCAAGATCAGGTGAAGCTGTAAAAAATATACAGACTTTATTACCAGGCAATCAAAGACCATGATTAGGTTAAAATTAGCTACTTATTTTTATTAATTAATGTTTATCTAGTTTATTAAGTTTATATGTAGTTCGGACTTTTTTAAATTAATAATATTTTTTGTTGTAAAGACGACCTCTGTGGCGCAGTAGGCGATGGTCCGCTTGAGACGCAGAAGGTTGCGGGTTCGATTCCCGTCGCGGGACAAATTTTTTGTATGATCTGCAAATATTTGCCTCGGTGTTTTCATGTATATTATGTATGTATTTACAAAAAAAAATATATAAGTAGTATATCAGTCATGTAGTTCCATAACACAAGCTCTGCTTACTTTGTGGCTAGATGATGCTGTGTGAAAATGACCAGCATTATTTATTTATTTAATTAATTATTAAATAAATAAATAAATTAGAATAATTATACACTAATTTATTTAAAGTTTTTTTTTTGTAAACTTGCAATTGTTTTGTAAACGTTCTACTTAGAACAAATCCTCTAACTAATTTTAATATAAAAAAAACCTTTTACCTTCAATCGCCATCGCCTTCACCACCGCTACAGTTTTCTGAGCCTTTACTTTAAAAATACACATTACATCTAACAAACAGTAAACATAATAGTTCTAATTTTATTATCACAGTACCGATGGTAACTTGAATGTAATTACAAATTAATTTAGTCGGTAATATAGCTCGGAGCTAGTCTATTTGGGTAATATAGAGCGTGTTCAAAGATACGTCTTGGCCAGATGCTTATAGGGCCACGAGATTCGGGATTCCATTATTAAAGAGAGGTTTTTAGAGATATCTATTCACCGGTTAAGATGCAGGGTATGTGGTATTCAGTGGTAACAGGAACTAAATAATTCCTGATACCCATGATACTCGCCATGGAGGGTCAGGACTATTAAAATGACAGTTGGATGCTTAAATCAAATCAAAATAGGGTAATCTTGTCTTTTAAACGGCATTCCCAAATGGGAATGAATGATCGTGAAAACCCTTTTTTTTCGAAATTTTATGAGTGCTTGGCGTGTATTTCCGACAACGATTGCGCCATCTTGGTATGACAACCTTTCTAATGCCAAAAATGTCCTGCCATTACCAAATACAAAAGAGGGGCATATGAATAGCTAAGAATCAATCATTAAGATTAAATAAGCCATTTTAGATTAAACGCAACAGACAAACTATCATACACACGAACATACAACCTCCATCAAAACATACGGGATCTTGTAAAAAATATGAATCCTACTACTATTATAGACGCGAAAGTTTGTGAGGATGGATGTTTGTTACTCTTTCACGCAAAAACTTCTGAACGGATTTTGATGAAACCTTACAGTAATTTTTCTTTTACATCAGAATAACACATAGGCTACTTTTTATCCGGGTACCACGCGGGCGAAGCCGTAGGCAGAAGCTAGTATAGTATAATAATAAAATAAACATGCAACAGACGCATACATAGTCCTGACTCCACACTCCCTGTGTCGTGGGTATAAGGAACTACGCGTACCGTGTTACCACAACCAGGACCCGGAACACATATATGCAGAACATTTAAACATTTGTCACGCTGCGGGAATCGAACCCGCACCTCTTGTGTCACAGCCAGCTGCTCGACCGCTGCGCCATCGAGGTCGTCGTTGGATTAAGTTGTTGTTTCATTCTGTACAAAGAGCCTCATTGTTTCCATGTAGAGGTGTCTTGTGAAATTCAATATAAAATAAATTTTCAAGGAAAAATATTGCAGAATTTCAAAATAGTTTTCCTAGACATCCGCCAACACAATGGCCCGTCCAATGAAAGAGGCCACCGGTGCATCCATTAGCAAGAGCGGACCTTCTAATTTGCATTCAAGATCGGCACAATTCGAGCCCGCTCCACCTGACACCATGCTTATTAGCCTGCGTTTTCTTAAGAAGTTGTCACCGCATTACGGCCGCAAAACAGCGTTCCTAGAAAATTTTAGGAAGGTATACCGGTAACGGTAGGTAGGTATAGGATAAAAATTAGCATTTATCACTGAAAATAATATCTGATATGTCGATGTCAAATATATCTTGTTTGATAGCATCAGACTTGGGGCAGGCACAAGCAACTAATTAAAGGCAAATTACTTTCAATTAGTAATTACTAATTGAAAGTAATTTGGAAATTGTTTATTAAATTACAGGACCCGCTTTTAAGAATGCCCTTTCATAAAATCGAAATATTTCAGCTTTTTTTTAATATTTCAAAGATTTGGTGTTTTATATAAAATATTTTCTAGTTGGTTTTTGTGATTATTTAAAGAGTTTTCTTTAAGGGCTTAAAAAGTTGAAATTTCTGTCTCAAATTTGGTCAGACTGGGAGAAAACCAGCTGAATCCCGTTTATATACAAGAAAACTATATACTTGGTTACCATGAACACTGAGGCTAGTATATAGATGCAGTAGTATATTGTGACTAATATTATAGACGCAATAGAAGTCAGATTACACCACATTTGGACTCGAGACACTCTTGACTAGTAAGAATAAAATTGAAAATGAAATCCAAATAAAATCCCAATCACACAACGAAATCAAATAATATTTACAACAATTATAAAATCCGGTTAGTCCAATAACAACGGTTAAAGAGGTTAACTAAATAACTTGGAGGGCCTTTTGTTAGTTTAGGGCCTCAAATATAAACTGTAGGTACAATAAGGTAATCTAAGCCTGGTTCGACATCTAATTCACGTAGGAACCAGGTTACCTGCGCAATCACCGGCGCTAACCGGTAGTCGTCCGCTCCCAACGTCAAGCAGTTCACAATGGCTGTCATATATAGCGACACTAATTTCACAACACACACTCACACATGTACATTCTATACACAAATGAAACCAACATACACACGTTTTAAATAGATTTATCTGGAATATAATTTTCAACTCTCTCAGCATCATTGTTTTTAATCATGATTAAGCAACAAAATTTAAAATATCCTTGTTTTTGTTGGTAACTATGATGTATAAATTTTGTATTAACTTAAACTAAGACAAATAATTCAAGCTAGATATTATTGCTAAAGAAATCGGCGAATAATTGTGACCCTGCTATACAGGCTTTTCAGTCCTAGTTCGGGGTGCAAAGGTAACCAAGATTGAATTTTTAACTTTAAACACCATCACTCATTATTAAGATATGTTTGTACCGACGCACCTTTTTCGAGCAATAAACTTTACTTTACTTTATTAACAAAATCTAAAGTTGCGACGTGGTTGCGCACGCGCAGCGCAACCATCTATGTGGTAACTTAGGCGTTATCAAGCCAAACATTTTCTGCACGTCAGCCACAGCGCCTCGTGGCTAGGTTTCCTGAAGAGTGACCAGGAATTCGAGAGAACAAAAAAACGGGCTAATAAAAAAAAAAGCCTGTTTATTCCATAACAAATAAAAATAAATAATAAATAAATATTATTATACAATTCATGCAATTTATCAAGATAAATTATGTTTTAATAATTATTATTGTTTCTATATTTTTTAAAAATCGCAGCGGTCTATTAGCTGTGTTAAATTCACCCCTTTGTATTTTTATCCATGAAAATAATTCGAGAAAAAAAGCGACATCAGACAATTGGCAGCGGCCAGTTTTCTGTGGGAATGTGGCCTTCAAATGAAATCCGAGCCTGACCTGGCTTATTGCTAATTTTGTGAATGACTTTTTACGCCATTACACCCGAACACTGGGCTTAAGGAACCTGCAGACGGCTTTAAACCTGATCTGGTACAAATCCTGCATTCCATTCCACGTATATAAGCAGCGCATTTCAAGCTACAGATCTATTACGTCAAAATTTCGACTCATTCAATTTGAATGTTGTTTTTAGAATAGGTGTTTAAGTGATTTTTACAATAAAGAAGCAACATGGTACAAATGGTCTCGGACCACGGTACTGGGCCATTGGAGTGCTTCTTTAGGACAATGATAATGGCACTGAAAATCCCTTAATTAAAAATTTAATCCCGAAGGCAGTCGGTTAACCAGACTAGTGCCGCCCTGGCTTTCGTTACTTTGAGACTGGTTTGGGTTGATGGGTCTGCCCTAAGCCTTGCCTTGGTACAGTAAAGGATTCATGTGTGTGTTGTGTGATAAATAATTAACAGAGTTGAATAGATAGGTACCTACTTACTTTTCTCAATTTAGATAGATAGTCACAAGGATCACTTTGAATCGTCGATTTTTTCTACTGCCTGATTCTTTTATATGGATTCGTACTCTGGTCTTGTTTAAATTAGCTAGGTCTTTGTCCTGTCTCTTAAACGTAGTAGTTAGTTCCTCTATGCACTTATCTAAAACTAATATATTTTTTTTATTTACAGATAAATAAATCAGACTTTGTCACAACAAATAGTCATAGTTTGCATATAAAACGAATGCATACTTTATGTTGAGCATAGTTTGCAGGAGGTTGTATCTGAAAAATAAATAGGACCCTGGAATAATTCTAGTTTTTTTAAGGACAAAAAAACAGCTGTAAATAATATAAATTAGGGCTCTCTCATGTTGTATCTTGATACATTTTGGAGGAAACTTTAAAAAGAGGCATTTCATGAATGAAAACCTTTGAAATATTTAAAGTTTTTTCGCCTTGACAACACGTGTGGAAATGAGGGGGGTGTTGCCAGACTCTTCTAGGCTTGGTCGAGGAATTGTTGTAAATTCACGTAGTTTATAAGCTGATGTTTCTATATGATGCTTGTGATTTCAATGAAACAAAACTTTTTGACTTTGAGAGTCCAGAGTCCATTCGTGTCTCGATGTTACCTCAGAGTCCCTTACTTATATTCCTAAAGTTATCCATCAAACCAATTCATTTACAGTCCCTACTGAACGCTGCTTGTTACTTTATTCCTTTTTCTAGAATATAAATTAAAAAGTTAAAGGTGAACACAACTTTTGCTACTTTAGAACTAAGGTTCTAAAGTAGTATAAAGACGTCTTGAATAAATAGCCTCAAATCATAATAATTTAGGATATCACAGAGTTATTTACAATAAAAATCACTATTAAGTGGCGTCATTAATAAGAAAAAAAATGATATCTTACTTTACATGTGTGTAAAGGAGAATGCACGTTAAAGTTAATAAAATAATATCCCCATACTAGCAATCCCTGTATCTTGGGTATCAGGAGCTACGAGCATAGTGGTATCAGACACCCAGACCCGAAATAAATATCTGCAGAACATGCCAACCTTTGTCCCACTGTGGGAATCGAACCCACATTTCCTGCAACGCAACCGGCTGCTCGCCCGTGGTTCCATCAATACTCATTTTTTCTCAATAACCTTTGGTCTGTACACCAAGTTTTATATCAATACGTTTTAAATTGAGGGAAAATCAAGATCATTCACTCGAACGAACAAACAGACAGATAGACTTTACGAAACTATAAGGGCTCCGTTTTCGCCTTTGGCCTTTGGAACCCTAAAACGAGCGATTGAAGCCAGCCAGTCGGATTACAGTATTTGAATGGCTCATCAAAGTTTTGATGTTCATTTTAATAGAATTTCTTGCAACTTCTCTATAAGCTCATTGCTGTCTAACTCTCATTGAGTTTCATTTGACGTTTTTATTGGAAATATGATCCCTTCAAACCCGACCCCCGAAACCCTTGGTCGAAACGAATTGGTAGCGAGAATTAAACTTAAATGCCTAAAGGAAATCATGTGTTTGTTTGTTTATTAAAACTTTATAACTATCTATTCGTAGCCAGAGAAAGCCTCCCTCGAGTTTTGGGGCTAGCTTAACTATTTAATAGTTTAGTCAGAATAAATGCGGGATGGACGATTTGGCGACCGACAGAGGCAGGAACTACGTGTTATCCACGACTGCGCCATAGGCCCATAGGAAAAAATACATAACGGTCATAAGGACCCACGTATTACTCTCAAAAGTACTCTGTGTATTGTATTCTACTGTATTTTTTTTATTCTTGTACTTCTTGTCATTTGTACTAGTCTGTGCTGCATTTGTATGTGTTGAATAAAAAACTATCTATCTATCTGTCGTTAGATAGGAGTGACTGCTGACAGACGAAAATGTAAGAAGAAAACATTTTGACGACCTCTGTGGCGCAGTGGACGAAGGCCCGTCTGAGATGCAGAAGGTTGCGGGTTCGATTCCCGCCGCGGGACAAATGTTTGTATAATCTGCAAATATTTGTGTCGGGTCTAGGTATTTTTTATATATAATAATATGTATGTATTTACAAATAAAAAAAGTATAAAAGTATTATATCAGTTATGTAGTTTTCATAGTACAAAGCTATGCTTAGTTTGGGACTTGTGAAAAAATGTCCAGCATTTTGTCCCGCATTTTATTTTATGCCGAATCCACGTAATGTGGGATAAGGCAAGGAAGATAATGAGTCAGTCATAGGTAGGTGAAGTGAAACTCATATTATTGTCGTAAAATAAAGCAAAAGTTTTTTACGCTTAAAACAAGTGCCGTGCGTTAGAATGTAAATAATATGAGTTATAACACCCCTATCTGCATACATCAAAAAAAGGTTTGAAGGATGAAGGTACCGGTGAAATTACAGGGGCATGAGACTTTTGACATGTTATGTCTGAGGGTCAGAAACACGCGAGTGATACCTCTGGAGCTGCAAGCGTCTATAGGTTACCACCGTTTATCAACAGGGAGTTCCGTATGCCGTATTGTTACTTTAGTTGTAAAAAAAACATCAAAAAAGTTTACGATTATTTTGAAGAGTTGAATTATTTTCCTTTATGTTTCAACCGCTTTTTCATAAAATTTATTCATATTATACATAGAAACAATAGAAATAAAATGGTATGTTTTATACGAAATGTTGTATAAGTAGTATATAATTATAGCCCCCGTAGTATAGTTTATATAAAATATAGTTTATACATAATTAAAATATACATATATGTAATCATATATAATACAGAATATAGCCCCCGCGTACCAAGCGGGAGGTCATGGGTTCGAGTCCCGCCGAGGTCGAATTTTTGAGATATTATAAATTATTGTAAATCAATGGTTTCAATGACTTCTTGTGGTCGTTATAAATGTCAACGGGGCATCAAAAAATAAATCTATTCCATACTACGTCTCCACTTTATTATAATGTACGCATCTTTCATTCTGTTAAAAATAAATACTACCTAGAACTGGAAAAAGTTCTATACAGTAGCTTGGAACTACTGGTCTGTTTGTAGGTCTGAAAAGAACTTTTCCACAGAAATTCGAAATTCATTTACCCAAAATTTTGTTCAGAATTCTTTAATCCTCTTACCGACCTATTTGATTATTCGCGGTGCGAAATAATCAATTTACACGGCCGAAACAAAACGATTTACTCAAAGTTATTTATTTATTGCTGTGTCGATTGCTGGGAGCTTGAGTAAATTTTTTTTAAACCCTTTTTCTGGGCTTTTTGTGACTAGTGACAATCAAGAGTCTGTTGTCGGATCAAGAATAAAAAAGTCGGACAATGACCACTAAAAGAAAATCATGATTTCTGTACATTCTGCAGATATTTTCTCGGGTCTGTTCTGGTACAATAGTACTCCTAGTTCCTGATACCTACGACCCAATTAATCCTAGTTCCTAGTGTGGGATCAGGATATGTAACTGTTGGATGTTTATTTATTCTTAGTGAAGCGCTTTTTAAAATAACTATAAGCATGGTTACCACTTGGGTGGGCGACAGTTTATCGAGTGCCCCAAGTGGAAAACTACGATAATAAGGTAATTGTCCTTTGCCGACATTGTTTTCGGCTAAGTAATTACCTGTATAGCATATTATTATGACTATTGCCGTAATAAACGGTCATTAGTAAAGTACGTACCACTTACTTAATATTGAACGTTTGTGACTCCTGCTGACCGATAACAGTTCCTTCCTTAGGAGCACCGTCCGTCAGTTTCAATCTCATGACCGTTAAGAATGGTAGATGATAAAAAATCTTTTGATTTAAGTTGTCCCAAGTTTGTCCATGAAATTTTTTACAATGTTAACTTAATTTATATTCTTTCCTTGCTTGGTCCCGGAGGAAAAGACCGTAAAATTGACGTTTCAAAATTATTCTTGAGTTTTTAATGAATAAATGAATTATGACTATGATTTTGACCTTCATGTTTCATCGTCGGCCTTACCATCAGATCAGAATATAACCTCATGAAGGTTTATTCTTGATAAAAAATATTATAAAAAAGAACGCAATATTTACAATATTCAACTTGCGCCCTATTTCGGACTGAGGCGTTTCAGCATTTCATATTCATATATTCAGTTTCATGTCGACATCATATAAAACTTGATATTTTCACCCGTTGGAATTCAAACAAAGTGTTATATTTTTTAAAGCCGCTGATGAGGCAATTAGCATATTCTGTACCTGTTTTGTTTGAAGGTATACCTACAATAAAGTTTGTTATCTCTGGTCAGGTGTACTTACAATGTTCACACATTAGCTCGATGTTACAAGAATATTTCATAAGACTCTGTTCACATAGACGTTTGACGAGTGTCAACGCTTCCACACGACAGCGACAAAAAAGTGGTCGACGAATTCGTGAAAACCCGTAGCTCCAGTCACCCGAACGTCAACTATTAATTAAATAAATTATGAATAAACGTGATTACGATTATTTAAGGCTTTAATGAACAATTATACAGTTACATTTACTATTACTATCAGCCCATATTGTCCGGTTGTTGGGCAAAAGCCTCGCCCCATTTCCGCCAGTCACTTAAATTTCGGGCCACCGCCACCGTGGGCAAGTCCCTCTCATAGGCGTCCATCCCGCCACCCATAGGTTACGTTATGGGAACTATATGACTGATTTACTACTTATTAACACTCAGACCAGAGACCAATATTTGCAGATTATACAAACATTTGTCTCGCGCAGGAATCGAACCCGCCATAGAGGTCATCTAAATTGTATGAACGGTAGTTCGTGTCGACATTTGTACACTAATAACGACTAGTGCCAAGATGAATGTGAGCACGCAAGTGTAAATGTGGTCTATACTTATGTAAGAAATCTAAAAATCTAAATCAGTTGCTGAGGTAATATCCACTGGTACACCTTTTAATGCCTGCAATTTATACAAATGGAAGCCTTTACCTGGGTAAAGGCCTGGGTCTTTTATCCTCATACCAAGAATCGTGATCGGTTTTTGCCCAGCTTTTAATTGGCCTAAAGAGGTATTTGCGTGACTTCTCAAATTGTGTTTTGCTACACCCTTAACTCATTTCAGAGAAATCTAGGAATGCTCGAATACTTTGACTGTTGTTTCTAGAAAGTCATAAAGTGTTGGAACGTTTAATTACAGTAGGTACATATGTGTTTTAATGAGGCAGAACTGTTCACGCAATTTGAACTGTATCACCCGCGTTTAAAGTTAAAAGCTGTGGATACTAATCGTCATGGGCTAGCTGAATGTTTTTATTCAGTCAAACTTTATGCCTTTTTATTTTTATTACTACTTTATTAACTTGTGAAGGTAGATAAGAAACCTACCTACCTAAGCAAAGGCTCTAAAGTCCATAAAATATTTAAATTATTTCAATACTTGCTAGGTACCTCATATTGAACTGCCCAAAAGCCGACTTTAGGAAACAATTTTGTTCGTGAGGAAACCGGCATGCCCTAAAACCAAAAAATCGGCATTGCCAACAGTTAGTGTTCCAATAAGCGGCGATGGGCTTGCAACCTGTCACGTGGAATGCTACCTTGCAAAATGCGGGCAAGTACAAAATGTAATGTTTGGACGTGCCTTTGACTAGCCTACTTGGTATCCTAAAAGATCTACTCACTGAGTATGTATCTGAGGATGTCCACCATGGGGAAGACAGTTGTGAGCGTGTTTAGTATTTTTTTATTTTCTGTTTTTCATCATCACCTTATATATCCTACCTTATATATCAGTGGTATATATCTAAATGTAGGTTGCTTGTACATGTCAAATAGGTGATGTTTTTTTTCAGTTTCTTATTTTTTATTAAATGCTCTCATCCATAAGACTTCAAAGTAGCTCATAAGTTGAGTCCCACCCCTTCTCACTTTTTAATCTGAGTCCTAGAAGTATAAGATAAAGTTAAGTGTGTAGCATTTTAAAGGAACTACCAACTAAAATTAGTTTGACCGATTTCAACTGATTACTTTAGAGGCAATTTTGAGACCCTAGGTCTGCCTGGATAAGTCTCGAACACTTTATATTAACTTGCAAAAATAATTACTTTATTTCTTTATCTAAAAACTTTCGCAATTAGATAACATAATTATAAGTTTAATGGGTCTTTATCGCGTTTACCTCTTTATTATTTTCCCGACATTTTAGAAAAGGTAAACGCGATAAAGACCCGTTAAACTTACAACTTGTGTCAAGTCAAACAAGTCCAAAATAGTAAACAACCACTATTTGTATTACAAAAGAAACGATGGGTAAAATAAATCAAACAAAAAGTTGTCGAGATTCAAGTGGGCACGCAGATTATTAATCCTATGTCGGAGGGTCTGTTTTGTCTCGTTAAAATGATTTGCTCCAGTTCACATTAGAGAACTATGGACGCTTTTTGACCTAGTGTGGTGCTGTAGGCAACCCTCCTCATCAAGTACCTACCAGCATAAAATATTATCCGAGCAGAACTTCACCCGCTACTGAGAAAGGGCTAATGATTTTGAAATTGTGCTACTCCCAACGATCTTTCTACTAGCCTTACTAGTAGGTATAAATGTAACTTAACTTTCAACTGATCACTTATATGAGGACAACTTAAGACTTTATTACATTCCAAAAATTATTAACTTAAACCGGGATTCTCTCTCTCCACTCACTTGTTGACCAGACTCAGTGGGTGCTCGTACAACTACTAAGCAACTGAGTCCGTGGTCGAAATCCTTGGGATGTTGTCGACTTGAAGCGCCATAGCAACACAGCTCCATGGCTGCAAGCGTTGCAGTTACCTAAGCCTGTCCATTGCTTAAGGTTTTAGTATCTACTGGAAAGGTGGCGGAAGGTGTCGCATTGCTGAGATAGTTTGTTCCTGGTTTGTTTAGGTCCTGCAGGCGTTGATAATTATTGATATAATATAAAAGTAACTACAATCACAGTATTGGATTCATCTCAATACACCAAACGCAGGCTGTTTTGTCGTGTTGATTAATATATACTAACAACCATTTTTACCTTTGATCATCACCGCCACCGCCACCGCCTTAGTTTGACCGGACCCTATGTCGGCCTAGGCTATCAAATTTAAGTCATTTTCAATACTTTTTGATCCCATGTATGATAACTTTCGACGCGTTCGAAATGGCGAAGCTAGCCCGTTTCTGGTATTCAATCAAGTAGTGTTGCCAACAACCGCAACCCGGTGATTTTATTGAAACTGAAATCTAAGTATGTGAGCCAGAGCATAAAGTCGGTTGTGACTGATAACCATAGCCTTATTGGCTATGTTGTCAGTCCCGAGCCATGAAGATTCATGACCACATTAAGTAATCCCCTACAGTTATTTGCTGGGTTTTGTACCATGTCGACAGTTTCGACAAGTTTTTAACGTATTTGTAAATCAGCATAAAAAATGACAAACGCTGCCTTTGATTTTTGCAGGTAAGCCGTGCACTACATAATCAGAAATGTTACGATTTAAAATTTTAAGGGTTTGGATGGGTGCGAAATAAATGTATAGATACTTGCCTAAAAGTAACATTAAAATTCAACTCCATAGGGTTTTTTTATACAAGTTTTCGTAAGACAATTTGCTGGTAAAAAGGCTCTGACCAAGGACGGACAGACGAACAGAGAATAGGTACTACGATAATTTCAAGTTCAACAAAGTTACCGTATTTAAGTCAGTAATTCTACGAGTATAACCGAATGTCGTACCACAATAATAATTTGAGTGTCCCCCGAGACGAGAGGTCATGTATGCCGATATAAGATGGCCAGCCCCGGATTCTGGACCGAACAGACGTCACTATTTAATGGTTTTCATTTTTAAGAAAATGTGTATTCCGTTCTAATTATTTTATTGCCGCGCCTCATATCGTGAAACCTTATTTGTGAACCTTTCCTTTCGTGTTGTATACACTATAATTACGGCTAAATTACGCTAAATTGTCTGTAATATTTTTCTACATTGTACATTCACTGTTACAATAACATAACATTGTAAATGTTATTACCTATAACACCTAAATGTTATTACCTAAACAGAAAATTATTTTTAATGAATCGAGCGTTCTTGAATCAATAGCTAAGTCGTACTGTAATATTGTGGTGTGCACAGCAAATATTTTATAGGATAGAGTTCATTTCTATTTGCAGGTTTCGTGAACCATATTCAGAAAAGAGTTGTTTTCGTTGGTACTGTTTGTTTTTTTTTTAGTCACCCTGCGACCTGTCAAGTCAAGGTAAGTGTTAATCATTTTACGAGAATTGACAAGACAAACTTAATACTAAAATCATTTGTAATTAGAGCTTTTTTCCACCATATTATGCTATTATTTGTTTTTGAATAGTATTTATGTAGGTACCTAGATATGTATTTTTTTTGCAAAATACTTAACTAAAATGAAATGTAAACGAATCACATTTTGCATATGACATGTTTTCTTCTTATTTATTTCGTATTAAAAACTTACATATTATTTGATTAGGTAAATAGCATATATTGTCTAGTTACAGTTACAGAATAACAACACGATGTGAAAAATACAATAAGTTTTCAGTCATCATTTTCGGTACTACGAAACACCACAAAATGTATAACAAATTCTGAACGGCTAATATTGCAATACTTTTGGCTGATGCGGGCCTGCATCAGCCAAAAAGAGAAAAGAGCTATTTAAGTTACGATTTTTGGACGCGTCTCGAATTGAAACTGCGGGCTGCGTTCGTCACATCCTTAAGGAACTTAGTTACAAGAAGAATCCTATACATGTTATTTTATGATTTTGTAAATGAAAACTTTATAATACGTAATAAATATGACTCAGGTTTATGGGTATGATATTTGATAATCTACATCGAAGCTGAAATGTATAGATCGGTAGGCTTTATCCCCATCGGGCTTTATCCCCCGATGGGGCCAAAGATCGGGGGACAACGGAAAGTTTTATTCTGCTATAAATAGGTTTTGAGTTTAAAATTCATGTTTTTCGGATACTATCAAGTCTATTAGTAGATATTTAATAAGTAGATAATGAACAACGGTTAGGTTAATATGAAGGGTATTTAAGTAAAGTAGGATCTGCGTAAATTATTCCTTTAATTTGGTAAGTAGGTACTCTCGGTTCCACTTTGACCAGGATTTAAATAGAAGCCTGAACATCAGTCAAGCTAAAGTCCAGGCCGGTAAACCTCCCACGGTAGCTTATTTTAATCCCAAACGTGGATTACAGGTCACGTCAGGCCACAGGTTTTAGGGGTACCGAGTACAGGCAGCAAAGAAAGTCTTGCGTGGAAATATTTGTTGTGATCATTTAATTTCATAAAATGTTCATAATTTTTACATATCCTATTTAGGAGGATATTATCCTATTATCCTATTTTTACATACTTCAGTTTTAACGAAGATAATTCTGTCAATTAATTAATAAATTTTACGTTTTGGCGTTAACTGCGAAGCAACGCTTAGGAGTTGCTTAGCAACGCTATCTTACATCTTTATCTTTAGAAATAAGAATACATTATATTTCTGAATTTTATCCGCAGTCGGATGTCATCATTATTCGATTTTTCGGATTTAAAACATTATTTGGTACGGTTCAGTTAATTTTAACTTCACTTTTTTGTATTCAAGCAGATCTCATTTTAAATTTATGTAAAATTAAAAAAACGTTGGTACACTAAGTATCTATTTGATTTCAAGCAAAGCCGTGTCGTGGGATTCATTGGATTTCAAAATATTAAAAGATGTGTTTATATCAATTACATCACTTTATTCATCAATGTTGAATTGAATATTTTTATTTCTATACAAACATATTTAAAAAGTACCTTACATTATCTTACAGTATTTAATAACCACATTCAAATAGCTATACGCAATGGAAATCTTACGACAAACATCAGTCGGTTTCTTTAATGAAATTTAGTACATTATTTAGTACATACATAGAATAATGTAGTACAAACTCACAATTACAATAAAACACATTTGACGTTTCCTTTTTCACGGATATCAAGCCCGTGATCATGGTATATTTAAAACTATTTTACAAAACAATATTGTAAAAGTGAACAAAATTACATTTATCAAAAAAGGAATTTTCTAAACAGAATAAATTATATTGTAACTAACTCTAATGTGGCAGCCAAATTTAAAACTTTTGTCAGTGAATGTACAATTTTCACGCAACTAAAATGCCGTTTAAAGTTTGTTACAACATAACTGATTTAATGCCACACGTCATACATGAAAATATTTCAATATTTAAAACTAATACAATTATATAATATTACAAATCATGTCTACGTTTAAAAAAATCAATAAAATAAAAAAAGTACAAAAGTTCATAAAAAACATAGCGATGGGTTTATTCTAGTCCGAGAGTTGCACGTATAATAATAGGTATACGTTATTTTCGATAATTTAATTCACAACAATTTTTTTAACAATTTAGTGCCTATGCCTAGTCAACATGAAATGCAGTCAAATTAAATAATAAGACCAAATACATATTTGAACTAAATATTTTAGAAAATATTTTGTTACTTGGTATGGTATAATATAAGAAGTCTGACGGCTATCTCTCGTAGTTATGTACTCTCGCATTTTTAGGCCGTATTCATAAAATATGACAGCAAATATCACATGGGCTTTTAATTTTAGTTTTGAAATAAAGACCTAACACATAATATTTTGTATATTACCTAGCTATAATTTACGTAGAGAAAACAAATGATTAAATATTCTAATCAAGAATATTTCGAAAAGCTATGGAATAATATCTTGCAGGAAAAATCTTATGGCGGTATCGATCCGTAGCGTCATTGTAAAGAGGGGTTTACATTGACGACAATATGAAGTTGACAAACTTTTCACGCAAGTTGATCGCCACCACAACCGCGCCTATATGCACAGGCCTGTACTCAGGAGTAACTTAAAGAAGGTTGACACAAAATCTATTGACTTAGATTTTTGATAAAAACCAGCTTAAACATTAACATTCTTACATCTAAAATCATGGCAGTGTATATTCCATAGGTGTACATTTTTGGTCGGAATAAAATGTTAAATACCATTTCAATAAAAAAAAAATGTCCACCCACAGAATACTAAGTACAATAATTGATCCGACAACTTATCAACTAGATTTAACATATTTAACATTTATCAATTTACTTTCTGTATGGAATGTATCACTTTTCATTAGAAGCTGTAATTAAAGACGGATTATCAAATAGGAATATAAACAAACTTTACATTGATTTCACATACGAAAGTTGTTACTCACAAAAAAAAGTGAAACACTTTAAAGGCCTCTGGAAAGCGTTGCAGCGGCGGTGGCGACGGACAAACTGGCACGAACTTTGACAACCTTTTGCCCGAAAGTTGATCGCCACCGCGCAACGTAAGAGGCATTGCTTAACAAATAAGTAATATATTGCAAGTGCAGTATATTGCAAATGACAATACATTCACGAAGCAACTGTAAATCAGTATTCTATATAACATACACAGACATTATTCATATTAATGTAGTTATTACTAAATACGTGATTAGAAATGTAATATGTATTGTATCTACGTTTAGTGAATGTAACAGCGTATATTATAGACTGCCAACGATTTACATTACATAATATCTTAAAATTCGTTGATATGCATACTGTTAAGACACCTTGTACATTTTACTAATATTAGTCATACAAAAAGTTTACATTATTTCTGTACATATTTACAACTATTCTAAAAAGTCCATATGCCAGAATCCGTCTAATTAAAAAATGATATAAGGGTTAAATAGAAAAATACTAAAATAAGTAAGCTAAAATTCACTATTAACTTAACTAGTAAGGCGTAATTTCTCAATTTTAAGGTGTTTATTCATCTGCTAAGCTGCTTTTACACTGCGGGCAGGTTGATCGAAAAAGAGTGAACGGTTTCGTTCAAAATCAATGGAATTTTGAATCGTTTTGAAGGAAAAGAAGTTCACTCTTTTAATTTGATGTATAATTATTTTAGTTCGACTGATGGCAGTGTGAAAGCAGTAATAGTGAATGGGTTTTGTCTAGTTAACAAATACCTATGTATCTACTCATGTAAGTATGTGATTTTATACTAATATGAAAATAATCACAAGGAATTCTTGATAGGGTAACAGGAAACTATCAAAGATTATTAGATTTTATGAATCACAAAGTAGGTATTTATTTATTAATAGTTTTTAATAATTAACTAGCTTTTGCCCACGGTTTACCTTAAATGGTACCCGGACAAAAGTAACAGGTCATGAACGCTAATTAGGATTACTATCTAAATGCGAATTATAATATTGTAATTAGTAGGACACTTTTAATTGTCATTAATTTGTGATTGACTGGCAAATAATAAAACTTTCCAAATGTCATACGTAGAATCAGATGTCAAAGCAAATAATTAAGAAAGTGTGGAAAAACTAAATATTAATGAACGGAAATAATAATTGAAAATTTATTAAAATTACCAGCTTATAATAGAAATCAAAATGGCACTTTCATAAAATCTAGTTTCAATCGTCGATCTGTGTCATAAAACTTAAATACATCAAAGTGAGGTCATAAATCAAAATCATATTAAACTGTTACCAAAGTCAAAATAATTAAACTCAAAAGTTATTTTCCTAAAATAAATGCACATTAAGCAACGCATAACAAAAAAAAAAATGGGGAATTATCATAATTTCGCGCCAAAATAAAAACTAACAAAAATATTATTATTTCCGGATCACGTCGACGTAAACAAAACAATTCTTAATTTTCATTCTACAGCAGTAGAATTGAACTACAAAAAAAATAATGCAAAATAATAATACATATACAAGCGATAAGGCATCACGGTTGTCTACCAAGCACTAGGCACTGGGCCGTATATTTCACACAAGGTTTATATTCGTTCAGCACTGAGCGTCCAACACTAGGCATTACGGCCGTAACTTGGTCGTGTTAAGGTTCAATTTGGCTACACGAGCCAGGCGCGGTGCTAGCACCATGACTCTTCGTGAGGTGCCGGTCTGTCGTCATCGTCTCCGTACATATCGGCCAGCTTGCGGAAACGAGGACCGAACGTGGATAAATAGTTGAATTTTAGATCTCCGTCGTCGGTACCTAGAGAAGAATAAATTATGATGAAAGAGGTTCGAACATTTTGTACGGAACCTGGCATAAATACAGTCCGTCATTTTGAAAAAAAAAACTAGTTTTTGCGGCCGGTTATATAACAAAAGTATCAAGAGATACATAACAAACAAAAAATATTCAATGTTAAAATCTCGTAAGTGATATTCTTTCTAACATATTTGGTTATTTGTATTTCTATTTTTCCATGTCGAAAACTAAAGCATATTTTTTATTTAAAATGGCGGACGGTAGTTTTTCCGACGAGGTTCGATGCTCTATTTCAAAAAGTGGATGGTTTAGACTAGCTTAGGATCGTAGCGGATGGCCGCAACTGGGGGAGACCGAACCCAGTAATGGACGAAAACAGCTTCGTCCATTACATTATTTACCTTATTCCTATGAATAAGGTTCCTTCTTATTCATAAGTCATTTTTACCTTATTCCTATGGCCATTTAATAATTGTAATTACGTAGGTGCTTTCGTCCATTACTGGGTTTCCCATGATGAAAACCTTTCATCACAATGGCAGCTATAGGCCGTAGATAAAAAAAATAGAGTATACTTACAGCTAGCTAATGAAGAGAGGGAGCCACTAGTGTTTCCGTCTCCCTCGTACGCGTAGTGGCGCACGTCGTCGTAAGGATTAATGTCCGGGTCCCGATCTAACACGGATTTCTTATCGTCCAAGAACCCTGATAAATCGGGAGCTGCGCCGACTAGTCCTGATAACGAAACAAAACAATTTAATAATGCTTCTTATTTATATAAAAAAAATAAGTTCAAGAGTTTTTTTTTAATTAATTGTAAATGTGAAACTTCTGTTTTCTTACCTAAATGTTCGCCCCGCGGTATGAACGCGTCTGTGTCCGGAGGAGCTCCATCATACATCTGCCTCAGCACTTGGAGGTCGTATCCGGCGTCGCCCTCACCGCCGCCTTCATCATCATAAGCGATGATGTTCTCTCTGATATCGTCCATCTCCTTCTCCGGCCATGCGTCCGCGCGCCGACGATGTACCACTACGGCTAGGAGTAATACTGGGAAGAGAGACCGAGATTAGTATTTTTTAAAGCTACACGTAGTAGCTGTGAAGTGTGCTTGAAGTGTGCTTGAAGTGAAACCTGCCCGCAAGACTATTTCCGTCGCCTATTCTGTTAAACAAAAGAGAGGGACAAAATATTTTTCGTCTTCTCGGTGGTAGACAAAACCGTTGTCTTGGGTCTTCGTGTTAAGCAGGCTGGGCGTCCAGACAAATACCACTTACCCTGTCCCTATTTATATCAGGAACTAAGAGTACCATGGTACTACAACATCTAGCTAGACCCTAAATACAACAGGTCTTATGATCGTTTTGTAAAATTTTCCTTTCAGCCATTCGTGGATAACAAAATAAAGTGATGTTTATGTTATTTTTTTATAAACAGATTAAATATACAGAAAAATGCCCATGTCTTTATGACATGTCCTATATGTAAGATCTTTGTTTGTATTATCTGTATATACAATGAATATTAAAGAAAACAATAGGTAATTTAAGTAATACTCACTGACTAAAATGGCGATGCACACTAGAATAGCGACTAGGAAGTTAGTGTCGATTCCGAAGGTGACCGCAGTGAACATGCTACGTTGACAGCTAGGGTCTGCGTTCTTATGTACAGATGGCTCTCCTAAGTTGTACATCTGTGTAGGAAAACATTGAAAATAAACACAACAATAAATAAATAAGTAAATCAATAATGCTGGACATTTTCACACAGCATCATCTAGCACCAATGTAAGCAGAGATTGTGCTTTGAGAGCTAAATGCCTGATATCTAAATACATTTTTATTTGTATAAACTTACATTATTTTTATATGTATGTAGATATTAAAACACCCAGACTCGATGTCGGGGCAAATATTTTGCAGATCAACATTTGCCCCGAACGAAATCGAACCCGCATCGAACCTTCTGCGTCTCAGGCGTTCCTTCACCCACTGCGCCACAGAGGTCGTCAAAATATCAAGTTGAAGGGACACTCAACATCAAAAACCTATAGAATTCTATAGGCGACCTCTGTGGCGAAACATTTGTATAATTTGCAGATTATACAAATGTTTGTATAATCTGCAAACATTTGTCTTAGTATTATATCAGTTATGTAGTTCTCATAGTACAAGCTATGCTTAGTTTGGGGCTACATGACGTTGTGTGATGTCCAGCATTATTTATTATTTATGTAGAAGTCTTCTGCTGCACTTAGGCCTCCAAGATGCAGGTTATACTATATAGCAGGTTGTAAGCTCATCACCGCTTATTGGAGCACTAACTGATAGCACATATCTTGGAATGCTTCTAACAAAACGCAGGCATGTGCCTATGACCACCTGCTACATGGAATCCTCAAAGATTTACTCTGAGAATATATCTTAGGATGTCAATCATGGGAAATACAGTAGTGAGCGTGTTTTTTGTGCGTGTAAAGCAAACCTCACTTCCATTGAATTAAGTTTTTACGAAAAGTATAATTAAAAGCGAGTTGATTAGAATAACTAAGCTAAATTAGAATGCTCTTCACTTGATTAACTAGGGAGTGACAGTTTTTATTCAACTTCAGAGAATTTTTAATGACACGTGATACGAGAATTCATATTTTATTTGGAGATAGCGTGACATATATTTAGAGAAGAGTAGTACCTATTTATACCGCCATCAGTAATGCCCGGTTTGAAGGGTATGGGTGCTAGTGAACACAGGCACATAAGACTTTTCATCCGTTATGTCTCAGGGTCGGCAAAGCGCGATTGATGCCTAAGCGTCCATAGTTTACGGTAACCGCTTATCAAATTGCGGGGCCGTATACTTGTTTGCAAAGTTTTTTGTTAAAACGCTAGTATGAAATTGATAATCAGCACTGTGACTTGACCTAAATGAGCCTCCTATTCCGTTCCGTTGACCACGTGAAACTTTTGTCATCAGATGGATCGGTCCGATAAAGTTAGTTACGCGGAGTCCAAAAACGTTGGTACTTATCATCTTCTTTTTGACGAAGTTCCATAAAAAGTATCATAAATTGCTCAAATTGTATAAGTTCGGTTAATTAATATTTGCTAATTCGAGTCTCTTCCAGTACTTAGGGTCACCAATTCTTTGTACCACGTCACAAAGGACAACGGTAATCGCTACTCCTGCGATGAATGCCTGTTTGCCGTCAGATAGTGTTATAATTGAAAACGGCACTTACATAATCGTTGTACGTGAAATTACTGATGCACCCAACGAAGTTCTGGCTTGTGGGTACATGTCGCCAGCCGAACGACCGCGCGATGTGTTGAAGGTCAATACTTGATCCACCTAGCTGCAGTGGTCCGTTCACTATTAGGAATAAAACATTAATTAGGTATCTGTGTAATAATGCCCTATGTCACCCGTGAAGCTGTATCTGTATTAGACACAGCTTCACGGGTGACATCAGTAGAGTGACAATATGACATCAGTAGGTATCAGTAAAGTGACACAAGACTTCGGTAGGGTGACATTAAGGCATCATTAGAGTGACATAAGACTTCGGTAGGGTGACATTAAGGCATCAGTAGAGTGACACAAGACTTCAGTAGGGTAATAGGGTGACATTAAGGCATCAGTAGAGTGACACAAGACATCGGTAGGGTGACATTAAGGCATCAGTAGAGTGACACAAGACTTCGGTAGGGTGACATTAAGGCATCAGTAGAGTGACACATGACTTCGGTAGGGTGACATTAAGGCATCAGTAGAGTTACACAAGACTTCAGTAGGGTGGTAGGGAAATGATTTAATGATTTTTCACTAATTTAACTTAAGGCATCAGTAGGATCATAACGGTACATTCATGAAAGTCACAACGTGAGTTGTAAAGTGTCTAAGTTATAAAAAAACTCATACCAATGAATATGTAAGAACTATGAAGATTTTTTTATTTTTCTGTAAATGACCCAAGTTCATCAATAAGAAAACACTAAGAAGACGCTTTACTTATATTTATTTTATACAGTTGTTTAAACATTGTTCTGTTTTCTTCTGTTAATTTTGAAATGACACAAATCAGTGTTAAGTTAGATAGAGGTTGATATAGTAGAACAATAGAATGACAATAAAGCAAAATAAACACCCAACTGAATTAAAAAAAACTTACCATTCAATATCTCTCTAGGCCCAGTCGGCGCCGCCAAGCTCATACAGGTTGACAGCTTGCATTTATCAACGAACATTTCAATGGAACTCCTCATCAACACTATTTCTATGAGATGCGGCTTCCCATCAGCCACTTGGACCACGCTGTTGTTGAGGCGGGTGGTCCCTGAACCGTAGTTAACTAAAAGTACTGGAAACCCTTCAACTAACTCGAGGGACATGAAATCTGTGGACAACATTCAAAGATTTAACTATAGACATTTAACTATTAACTTTTATGGTTATTAACATAGTTTTTACAAAAACGGGATCCTATGCTGTGGTGAGATTGTCCAAGAATCGAAGAAGCATTTCACCAGCTGCAAGTTTTACCGCAGTGTTTTTTATTCCAAAAACTATCGTGAATTTTATTATTCATATTGTAAAATTGGGAATTTTCACGTACCGTACTATCGGTGAAGGTAGTACGGTACGTGAAAATTCCCGTTTTTACATTATGGACCGTTAGTGTTGTGTGTCGGGCCGATATGTACTCGAATGTGACAGTGAAACCGGTGGTAGTGGTATTATTCGCAATAAAAGAGTGAGTAAGAAAGTAGATCGATTCGTATCGATACCACTTACATCCACCAGCAAAGGCTTCGATACATCGGGAAACCTAGAAACTAACAAATCATGGTAATTGGTTAAATGAATTAATTACTCTGGACTAAAGTCAACTAAGTCACTTTAAAAGTGGGCATTCAACTAAACAACAAGTTTTGGATCAAAATCAGAATAGGCCTTCTATTCCAACTTATGCTGAGTTTAAGCAAGTCGAAACTATTGACAAGACTTCCATAGCCTGGCTATCTTCAATAAAGAACAATAGATGAGATAATACTCGCCCAATAAGTGGTGGGAAAGTTTATATTTATTTTTAAAAACTCAAAATACGGCGAAATAAAACAAGTTTTCGAAAATTTTTAAAATAATCTCCAAAATCTCTAACAACTCTACGACAAACTTTATTAAGTAGGTATCCAGGAATATTTTAATTTTAGTTTCTTTGAATAACTACAAAAACTATAAAGATAATGTAGGTAGCCGTTATTTCAGTATTATATTTCCTGTTTTTTTTGTTATTTTTAAGAATAGAATTGTCAGATAGTTCTTTTTATAATTATTACGACTATACCACGTACTTTACTATTCTCCTGCTGACGTTTCGTTGACCGTTTAGAGGACCTTCCTCATGAGCACCGTCCGCGACCATTGAATATTATTACGTGGTATAATCGTAATAATATTCTAGAAATGATACCAAACCACGATAATTTTAATTCCAAGAGTCTTACGTGTCTGATATTTCACCCTTAGCTTATTCTTCATACGAGTAATAATAGAACGTTGTTTTCAAGTACACTGTCCTGATTCTAAAGCCATTTATTATAACCAGCCCTTCATACTAACTTCTTACCTACGGCGTTACCTATCACGCGATGTTCATAAATCATCACATTGCCTGTGAGTCATTATGGAATCATTATATAATCATTACGACCTTCGTTTGGAAACGTCTCACGAATGCAATGGGAGGTGGCGATAATGAGCTGCTCACACTGAGCTTATGCTGTCTACCTGACAATAGCAATGTTATAGAAAAGCTATGATTTTATGCTGTCTACCTGACAACACCTGACCTGACAAGAAAATCTATGATTTTAATACATGATTATGGAAAGAGCCGTGTGTGAACTGAACTCTGAATTCCGATTCGGTGGTTGTGCCTCCAAGATCAGTAGAGCCAATGGATTTAAAACATGACTGACCTAACACTAGGACTCCCTGAGTCGTGGGTATCAGGAGTTCCTCGTAGTTACGAGTACCATAGACGACATCTGTAGCATAGTGGGCGAAGGCCTGCCTGAGACGCAGAAGGTTGCGGGATCGGCGGGTGCTAGATGATGATGTGTGAAAAATGTTCACACATCATCATCTAGCACCAAACTAAGCAGAGCTTGTATTATGGGAACTACTTAACTGATATACTACTTATATACTTTTTTTTATAAATACAAACATATTATACATAGTAAACACCTAGACCCGAGACAAACATTAGCTAATCGTACAAAAAATTGACACACAGCGGGAATCGAACCCCACTTCGCCCACTACGCCACAGAGGTCGTTAACACAGATCTGCGTATTGAGTAAAGATAGCATAATTTTTGTTTTAAAGATACTTTGTGCGTTTTTATCAAATAAAGACGTAGAAAGTAGATAATTTGGTGGTCTAATAACGTGGATGCTCCCTTTAGCAGCAGCTGTGGCAGAGCCCTAAGGTTGCGTTTAGCAGTTAAACAAACATATAATTTAGTAGTACCTACGTACGTCACTTATCGACATCCATTAATAAGTAATCATCAACCCGGTGGGCATGCAGCCTAGCATTTGTCCCTTAATTCCCATAAAAATAAACCTTTTCTTTAGCAATGGCCTATTGTGAGGAAGTCATTACTCAAGCCTTAAAACTATGACGTCATCTGTGACGGTAACACCAATCTTTATGACATGTTCATTGTTACAAGAAGGATATAAGATTACAGGATTTCGAACCGTAATTCTTAGGCAGCAAGGCAGCGGCCTAGAAGGTATTTACTGGAATGTTCGACAATAGAAACGAAGGTTTGTGGTTTTAATCAGACGTAAAATCCGTATTGAAGCACTTTGGAAACGTTTATGCTGTTAAGGTGGCATGATTGGTGCGGCAGGAAAAGCCTTTAATTATTTGCAGTAACGTACAACTTAGTTTAAATTAGTTTGGTTTTGAATAAATGCGGGATGGATGAAATGGCGAAATGGCCACAAGAACTGCGAATGCCCCTGACGATCAAAGGGAAAATGGTTTTGAATAAATGCAAGATGGATGAAATGGCGACAAGAAATACGAATGCCCCTGACGCTCAAACAAAAATTTACAAACGATCATAAGGCCTGTCGTATTGTATAGATCTAAGTGTTGGGCCACCAAGAGTACACGCGGCTGAGATGCGAATGTTGAAATGGATGTGTGGAGTTACAAACAATAAGATAAAAAAGGAGTGTGTCAGGGGAAGTCCGAACGTAACTCCAGTAACAAAAAAAGTGTAGGAGTGATAGATTAAAGTGATATGGGCACGTCATGAGGACGGACATACTAAGGCTTTGCTTAATCTGTTTAGACTTATCGTCGGTAGCGCTCACTTTCCTTGAAATATAATGACCGAAACAGAAGTGTATATAACTACTTGTAATGTAAATAGTGTGAAAGTGGTTTATGTCATTAATCAAGTACTCGTAACAATAACGTTTTTGTTTGCTGCTTTAATATACTTTATGAAATGGACATGAGTTGTGGCTGTTAAGATTGTAGCTATCATTGAAATTACTTTTATGCATTAATCATTTTACTTTATGACCGCCTAACGAAAGATTTTAAACCTAGCTGGTTTAAAATCATTCGTTTCCAGATCGTAGTCAAGGTTTTTTTTTTTTTTTTTTTAATTTTAAATGGAAATGTGTCAAGAGATCCACGCTGGAGTGTAAATTCGATTTGAGATTCGTTTTGGAATTAGGACCTTCAGTGACTATCTGACGCTCAGGTTGATTTGGGCTTAAATCTAATTAATCTGACTCAAGCTCAGCAAGAGTCCCAGAGTGGAAGGTAGGATCCTTATGAGGTACCCCTGAATGGGTATGGGGTATACCTGAAGATATATGTTGTAGGTTATATGTCAGTTATTCAGTAATAATACTTGAATTATATTAAAGTAAACAAGGATTCCCTTTGGAGTTGGATAATTATATCGAAAATATTATAGGACTTGGTACAATCATTGTAGAACACAGACAGTAGAGTTTGACAGTAACAACTTTAAACTACTATTGATCCGACGGCCCCAATTCTTAGTTATAGTTTTTTTATAAATGGCAGTATTCTAATAAATCAATAAATAAATAAATAATGCTGGACATTTTCACACAACATCGTCTAGCCCCAAAGTAAGCAGAGCTTGTGTTATGGGAACTACATGACTGATATACTTCTTTACTTATATACAGTTTTTTTTGTAAATATGTACTTATTATTAGATAGAAAACACCCAGACCCGAGACAAATATTTGCAGATGCAAACGTTTGTCCCGCAATGGAAATCGAACCCACAACCTTCTGCGTCTCAGGCGGGCCTTCCCCCACTGCGCCACAGAGGTCGTAGGCTAATGTAAACATGTGTAAAATAAAATACCTTGAATATCCAAAAGCGGGTTATGCTTTAGCGGTCCCAGGTAGAAGATCAGACTGTTCCGCGTGTGTGATGTCACTGTCAAGGTCACGTGTCCCTCGTGACAGGCCGGCGGTGACGCGTACATGGCCCATCCGTCTCCATGGAAGCCGATTGAAGTCTGTTCACAGTGGGGCCCAGATAGTCCTTCGGGACACTCGCATTTTTTCTCGAAGAGGGTTCCTGAGAAATAAAGATATATGAGAAATCATGAATGATGCCAACTTTCCATCCATTCATCAGATGCAACGCATCTACTTTCTGCAATGATTGCAGAAAATCGATAGATGGACCTCCACCTGTCTGGATCCACCTGGATCCAGACTGATCTTCATGAGAGTTCTCTTTGGGGGAGGCCTATGTCCAGAAGGGGACTTTAACAGACTGATCATGATAATGATGATGATGATTCATGTTTTTTTAGTCACAGTAAATATTTTCCCCTTTAAACCAAGGCCAACTGAAAGAGAACATTAAGTATTAAGTTAATGTATACATAAATTATTAAGTAAATGTAAATTGAATCGACGTTATTCTAATGGGCAATGCTTTAGACAATTTTGCAATATATAAAAAAATAAATGAGATGATAACACGTACAAACGCAAAGTCCCCAGACTTAGAGAAGTTAAAGACTCCATTGGAATTCGAAATTGTCACGAAATTGTTCGATGTTATAGGACAAGCAGGGTCGTGTATCGAAGTTTAATTGAGAAGCTAAAATGTGGGTTGGACCCGACTGATCGCGGTATCCGATTACTAGCAAATTGTAACAATACATTATACCGTGGGATACCATGACCGATAGCTACCAATAAAAGATATCTAAAGCCGCTAGTTAAATGCCATGGTTTACTAATGAAATCTGCCACATCAACAGGCATGAGCACTAAGACCACCGTTTTGTGTACGACAGAGAAGACAAAAAAGCTTCCGTTTCACCTTTCCGTTAAAAATAATATATTTTTTTCTTCTCCTCCGCCGTCAAAGCCATAGTCTTCTGCTGTTAATAAGAGAAGCACAATAAACATACCTCCGTTCAAACAAATGAGCGGTTCATCGACATCACAGGTACATTCAGACTCCACCCTCGCACTAACACCAACGAAGCTCGTAGTATTGGTGTAAACTGACAGCGGTACGTTGTATTTCATGAGTACGTTTCGACAGGAATCCTCACATTGCTCCTTTTCTATGAGACATTCATCTATCTTGACCATATAGATTTTAACTTGAAGGTCCTCTTCCAACTGTAAAAGAAATTAAATAAGTCAAGTTCGAACGTAACTAACAGAAGGAGTCCAAGGGGTGAACCTTTAGCAACTCCATAAATAATCAACAAACGAAACGATGAAAAGCTGTGGTTTATAGCAGGCTA